>CM076577.1:778409741-779609741 GCA_034641835.2 Pinus albicaulis
CTGCCCATCACAGTTCTTTCTAAAGACCTCCTCGATGAAGTCTTACCTACAGACGAAGCTATTCGAGAGGTCATGTCTCTAGAAGAATGACCTTGGGGAGATTTGCATCATCGCGCTTCGATGTTCGATTCGGACGCGATAACTACTCAAATCCCATATTTTGACCTACCTGAGATCATTCCCTCCGTTTACATGACTGTTCAAACCATCGATTTGGAAGGGAACATGGGAAATATTTCTAGGACTGTGCTCATCGATATCTCATTCAAAACGGGTATCGTAGAAAACATTCAGATTGGAACCAATTGAAATCCCAAGGAAATTGCACGCTTCACATCCCTTTTTAAGGAATTCCGCAATGTGTTTTCTTGGTCTTACAACGAAATTCCCGGCATAGATCCCTCTATAGTCAAGCATGAAATCAAATTTTACGACAATTTCAAACCTGTTCGGTAGAGACTCTGACCTATCCACCCGCACAAAGTGACCTCCATTAAGACTAAATTTGAAAAAAATTTAAACGTTGGTTTCATCTACCTCATTCCTTTAACAAAATGGGTTTCCAATCCAGTTCCCGCAGACAAAAAACAAGGCATCATCTGGGTCTATGTTGATTATCATGATTTGAATGCTGCTTGTCCAAAAGACAATTATCCCACGCCATCCATTGATCAGATTCTTGATGATTTCGCCGGATGTGAATCTTTTTCCTTTATGGATGGTTTCTTTGGTTATAACTAGATTGCGATTAAAAAAGATTACCAACATAAAACCACCTTCATTTGTCCTTGGGGCACATTTGCATATCGTAAACTCCCATTTGGCCTAAAGAATGCAGGATCAACTTTTCAAAGGGCTATGGACTATGCCTTTCACGACATTAGGCATATTGTACATGCTTACTTGGATAACCTTCCGGCTCATTCCAAGAAACAAACCCATCACCTTGCGCATCTTAAACAAATATTCACTCGGAGTCGGTAATATATGTCTAAATCCACATAAGTGCATATTTTTTGTCGAGTCTGGACACCTTCTAGGTTTTATTGTCTCCAAGCATGGGATTAGAGTTGATCTAGATAAGGTTAAGGAAATCATTGAATTACCCATGCCACAATCCATTCTACAACTCTAATTTTTGCAAGGGAAAGCAAAATTTTTACATCGTTTCATAGTAAACTATGCCGAGATGACAAAAGGCTTTATGCATTTATTGAATAAAGGAACACTATATTTGTGGGATGACCAAGCTCAACGGTCGTTTGATGCCTTGAAATGTGCACTCGTTTCTACCCCACTTCTTAGTGCCCCCAACTACTCACGCGACTTTCTCCTCTACCTCGTAGCCTCACCATCCTCACTTGGAATGGTTTTGGTTCAAGTTCACGATGACGATAGTGAACATGTGATATATTACTTGTCAAAAGGTCTCATTGGACCCAAACTATGATATTCAGATGTGGAGAAACTCTCTCTCGCGGTGGTCTTCGTTGCCACCGGACTCCGACACTATATATTACTGCGGAAAACTACCGTCATTGCTTTGGATAATCCCATGCAACACATTTTGTCTCGACAAGTTATTGGAGGAAAATATTCCAAACGGATTGTAATCCTCCAACAATTTGATTTGGTGTTCACCACTACCAAAGTAAAGAAATATCTAGTCTTGTCTAATTAATTGTTGGACCTTCCCAAATTGACCCGAATGATGTAGCTCATGATCCATTTCCTGATGAATCTATCTACCTAGTCGATTCTTCTGATCCTTGGTATGGAGATATTTTGGTCTACCTCCAAACTCAACGTTTCCACCCAACTCTCACGTCAGAGGAACGTCGTTGTATTCATCACCAAGCGAAACACTACCTCACGCTAAACGATACTTTATATCATCATGGTGTCGATACCATTCTTCGGCGTTGTCTCACTCTTAACGAGGTGGAACAAGTTTTAATGACCGCCACACAGGTGTAAGGCCATCTTGTGGCATATTCATCGTCCAAAAAATATTGCAGTACAGTGATGTTATTGGCCCACTTTGTTTAAATATTGCATCATGGCAATCTAGAAGTGCCATCCTTGTCAAATTTTCAGCAAAGAAAATGTGTGCCCACCCCACCCTTCATCCGCTCATGTTTCATTGGTCCTTTCGCTAAATGGGGAATAGAATTCGTTATTTAAAACCTACTCGTGGAGCCGTACACAACCACATTGTAGTTGTGGTTGACTACTTCACAAAGTAAATGGGCGTAATCTGTTGGGGTCATTAAGGCCGATGGAGAAAACCGTTTGTTCTTCGTTCAATCAAAGTTATTTTGTCGCTTTTGGTGTGTACGCCTTTCAATCGTCACAGATCATGGGTCACATTTTCAAAACCATATGATGACGGAATTAAATTCCATGCTAGGTTTTCGATAAGATCAGTCTTCATCCTACTACCAACAAGCGAATGGTCAAGTCGAAGCCGTAAATAGCATCCTCAAAACCATGATTCGTCAGGAAGTCGGAAACCATAAAACCACATGGCATCAGAAGTTATATTCTGCTTTATGGGCATACCGCACGTTAGTCAAAACTTCCACATGCTTCATGCCATTCCAACTTGCATTCGGCCTGGAAGTAGTACTCCCAATCAAGAGTGAGATTCCATCACTCAAGCTCGTTGTTGAACTCCTACCCGGCACCAACACCACAGAAGAGCGCTTGATCTCGCTCTATCACTTGGACGAAACTCATCAAGATGCCACACTGGTACTCGAAGCTCACCAACGCCGAGTCAAAGCTCAATATGACAAATCTATCAAGCCTCCTTCTTTCCAAGAAGGTGATCTCGTTCTACTCTATGATCAGAGACACGACCTCTTGGGGGCAGGAACACTTCAACCATTATGGCTTGGTCATTATATAATCACCAAAGTCCTCTCAAAAGGATCTTATGAACTTCAGGGCTGTAATGGGATTCCACTCGCGGAGCCCCGCAACGAGCTCTATCTGAAGAAGTATTTCGCCTAGTTCTCCACTAGGCATATGCTTTGTAATTTTATGTCTATCATTTTTGCCTTTCTTTTATCTGTCTGGATATTTTGGGTTTTTTCATGTTTTTTCTCATAAACAATTTTTCTTTTACACGGATTCCTTCGTTATCCTTATCATACGTTGGATACGTGAACGGTGCAAGTTGTCATACAAGGCACATTGCGTCAGTTGCTTGGGTCCTCTACACACCTGAGTCGGAACTCCTTGGTTCCATGGGAATCTTCCTGGGAAATTCCACCAACAATATTGTTGAGTACATGTCAGTGATACAACTCCTCACGGAAGCTGCATCTCGCTGCATCTCCAATCTAGTGGTCAGGTTAGATTCCCAACTCGTCGTTACATAGTTAAAAAATCATTATCACATCCGTCATCTAGTCTTATTGCGTTATTTCTTAAGGGTACGACTTCTAGAACGTCAATTTCAAACCACTGTGTTTGAGCACATTCCTATAGAATTTAATACATTAGTTGATTCATTGGAAAATTATGTGTTAGATTGGAATTTGTCACATTTGTTATAGAAAGAGTTATACATGAGTGTATATTTTTTACCATAGAAAATACATAGAAATTAAAAAACACAAGGAAAAAAATTTTCCAATATATATATATATATATATATATATATATATGTCATGTCCAGTTAGGTTACATCAAAAAACTTCTCAAAACTTGGGTGTTTTACAAAAAATTGGCTTCGCTAAACCTCGCTCTGACATTTACACATCTATCCACTACTCCTCCTAATCCTGCTGCTCAAAATAGCAGACAAATGCTCTAGCTATCCTCCTCAGAGGCACCAAGTATCTCTCCGGCACACCCATTGTATGCTGCTACAGATGAATCAAGATCTCCCTCATGGGAAGAGGCGGCACACCCATACTTAAACCCTCCATGTTCCTAGTAAGCTCATGCAAAATATGTGTTTCATCACCCTCTTCGGTATCTGCTACAGCCTTTGCTACTGCGCCAGCCCCAAGTAGCTGCATTCTTCGCCTTGCATAGCGAGGGGCTCTAGCTGGACAGATGGGTGCCACATCTGTGTGAAGCAACAAGCTTCATGTCAAAAAACATTTTCACCTATTAAAAAAAAAAGTTGCATAAACATTCAAAAGATACAAAAATAATTCAAACAACATTGATCAAAATATTTATTACCATCTAGACCCCACTGAGTTCCCAAGGGCAATACCAACTCTGGATCTCCTATGTAGTTCATCCCCGCATAGGGATAATCTTCGATCATTATGATCTGGTCTTCAAGCCACTTGAAGAATCCATCATCAAAACAGTGACGGATTGGACCCTCTCCAGTCTGCGGTATCAAAGCTAACCAATGAGCTTGTCTTGGCTCCCGCGGTCCCAATGCATCTGTGATCATTCTTGGCCTCATGGTTGGCACCCGCTCTAGTATGAAAGACACGATCAGTGTGACATACCCAAGCTCTCTTTGGGTCCGGGTCTTACATGTTGTTAACTTTTCCCGAACTCAGCAGACAACACCTTCACACTAGTCAAAAACCTGAGGCTGCATACAATCCAACGCTAACAATACCTGGGCCTTGGTGGCCACGTGTTTCCTCTTGGCCCCGGCCAAGCGAACTATCATCCACAAGAGAGACATCAACGGTCTCGCTGCCACCCGTGTAATAGGCACCCGGTTACTTACTGCCACAGTATTGTTTATGCAGTGAGTATGGATAAAATCCATAACAATGTGGGGATCAGCCCTGGAACCTATCAGATTGGGCCTCAGTCCTCTGCATGACAGGCCAGTCAAGAAGTAAATGTCATATTTCTCGATCGAGAGTTCATTACCCCCGATGTGAAAGACATGCTGACGGTCATCCCACTGTTGGATGATCCATCTCAAAAGGTCTTCATGTCCTCTCATCAGCTCTAAACCAGCATACTTCAGTAATCCTCATCTGCCGAGAGCTAGCAAAATAGTTGCATCAGTAACCATTTCGCGTTCTTCCAACTCCTACTCTCTTTCACGCCAAATACTCATGGTAACCAGCTTCACACCTGCACAAGAAAAATTTTCAGTGGATTAGTTTTTGGCTAGATCTTTTTAGAATGATAAAAAACAAGTTCCTAAATCAACTCTACCGACTAACGTTGGCCATAGTGCCAAAAAATGTGACCTAACGCACTGTCTCTTTTCAAGAAGTTTGCTTAACGCGGGTCAAACACTAAGCTCCTGCATTAGCCGCTCAAATTTTTTAGGGCCTGCTAAAATCGACATTTCTAGCCAGCAAAAAGAACTAAAAAGATAATGAAATTCTAGGGAAAGGTTCAAGCTCTTACCTGGATCTTGCGGAATCAGAAACTGTTGCCCGGTTCGTCCACAAGCAATAGCTGAATTTTCACCACTTTTTCACTCCAGAGCTCTATCACAACACTCAACAGAGTGAAAATGAAGGTCTGTTGCCTTCTTATAGCCATTCTGGAGGTAAGACTCACTCAGCTATTCTATTAAAATTGGTAAATTCATGTTATATTTTGTCGTAACTATTGGTTTTCATATGTTACCGATGCTCTAATGGGTTGTCAATGTTTATGTGCAGATCTGACCATGTTCGACCTGATTTCGAGCTTTCTTTTTAGGGACTTTTTCTAGCTCGTAAAACTAAAAAAACCCCGAGATTCCTTCGTTGGGCTCGTTAAACTACCATGACAAAGAAATATGAGCCATTATTTTCATCTTTTTCAAAGCTCATTAAACAGAAAAAGTAACTGAGTTTTTCTTCGTGGGACTTGTTAAAAATTCATGAAGAGCATCGAGTTTTTCTTTGTTGGAATCGTTAAAATTTCACAAAGGACATTGAGTTTACTTCATCTCCTTGTACTCATAACAAAATGAGTTAGATTTCCATCGAACATAGATTTATCACTTTTCCGGATTTAATGGACTAACTCATGGAAAATGAAATATTTCGGACTTACTATTCTCCCTTCATCGTGCCCGGTTATCAAACATGACAAAGGTACCCCCTGGAGTTGTCTTTTACGATGTTTTTCAGACTCTCTAAATATGAAAAAATCACCGATTTTACCTGTCTGGACTCATTAAACTTAATTAGACGGGGAAAAAAATTTGGACAACATGGATACTTCTTCTGTTACATTTTAAAGGTTGATTTGGCAGCACAAAATCTTGAACATGGCACTTCCCAGAAAACTCTTTCGCCTTTAGCTGAACCCTAGCATCTATGAGTTTATTCTTCGCCTACCAGTGTTCCTGCATTGGTGAAACCTGATACTCTTTGGTGTTCATTAAATCCTAAAGCTGCCTAAGTACCCTGTTAGAGTGCCTTCTACTGTTCAAGAGAATCCTGCTATCTACTGCTCCTTGTATCAACCAAATCCATCATATACCAGAACTTATTTGTCATCAGTTATTCCCATTTACTCTTGATTATTTCCATAAAAAAAATCATATTTTCCCATTTCATGTCAACTAATGTAGGACACCTCAGTGCCTACCTTTTGACAGATCTCTTCCTATCGACTTCAACATATTATCTAGGAAGTTGATCCAGAAACATGTCAGTACCCAGATACTTGTAGACATCAGTGGCAGGTCATCTTATATTTGGTTATGGGTTCTCATTATTGGCTCTCGATCGAATGATTCTACAAGTGTTTGACATCAACTCCTTTTATTCACACTCGCTAGATTGTACTGTGCATCTTGGGGACCATCAACATTATCGGTTGCCACCCTCACATCTGTTAACAATTTTTGTTATTTACTGGTAATCAAACGTTTTTCCACATGTTCGACTACAACTCATTCATTCACATGTACGGAAATATGTGATTTATTGAAGCGGCGACCAAGACCTTGGGTTGAGGGTTACACCATTACAGTTGTGTTTTCTCTCCCAAGTTGTGATATTTTTTTTTGGAGAGAGCTTCTCAGTTTGATCCTATTATGACAGACACTTTCACGTTATGATTATCGGTGGACATACTGTTCATATCTCTATTTTAGATAAATCATGTTGATTAGCTACTGAGCATGGGAATGCCTGACTCAAGACAGATACTATATTTTCTAACATATGTTGTTGTTGTAGGTTTTCCTCAGTCCTCCCATTCCTCTCATTATACTACGCTTGTTATAAAGTATTTCAGCCATCGTCTTCATCTCTAACCTCACACTTTAGGGGGCATCTATTACAGGACAAATGACCTCCTCATCAGCTCAAAGGAGAAGGTAACATGGAAGGAATAAAATGACCTAGACAAGATCCATTTTTGCCAAGGTAACACACCCCAGAAAAAGCTAGGCAGAGTTATAACTCACCTAAGAAATGTGAAGGGAGCGTTAATGCCTAGGGTAACACTCTGTCTTGCCCAAGGGGCAGCGTTAACCATGTTTAAGTGTGAAAAGGGAAATATCTTGCGGAAAACTAACTGGCATTTCCGACTTTCTCTCAATATCTGTTCAAAATAGAAACTAAATGGCACAAACCTTTTATTAGGAATTTCCAAACATAATTGAACCGCTATGGAAGGAAAAAGCAAGGAAAAGTGACGACACATCTAGACCTTTCCCAATTTGAACAAGTTGAAAGAGTTGGCAAGGTTTGTCCTCTCCATCTCCTATAAATTGGAGTTGTCGGCTCTTCGTCTAAGGTCGAAGGTTTGATTATTTGTGGAGAAAATTTTCATTTTTGTAGTGTGAGGCTTGAAGATCGACGAAGTTCATTGAGAGCTTTCTTCCTTGAGCATCATCACACTTAGAGATAGAGAAAGAGAGAGAGGAATATTGTCCCCACTAGAGTCCCACGAGTGAGAACCCGATTTGTTGTAATCCTCCTTTTCATAAATCAATAGAACTATATCTATTTTTTCCATTCAATGCATCAGTGTCACAATTTTTGTTCAATCGTCTATGTATCATGATATGAATGGATTAGATCTGAATTATTTTATGTTTCTTATATGCTAGTTTAATTGATAGGAATCTATATTGTTGTAGAGATTACACGGGTGATTTGATTGGTTGCAGGATCAGGACTTGGAGCTGGTGAAAAAGGATCTCTACTTCGCTGCTTGGTTTTCTCCATAGGATCTACTATCTCCAAAGAGGTAATATCTCCATCTCCCTTTTCCAATTATATATATTAGCATGAACATGAAATCAGTATCGTTGGAAATTTATAGCTAATCTGACTGTCTGCTTCAGGCACCGGAAAGCCCTGAGAGGGATATTTAATAACCACCACCTAAGCATATTACCCTATAGCAGTACATTCCCATGGAAAATCAGGATGCAAATATTCTGATGAAGGCGCTCACTAGGAGCAAATTCGAATACCATAGAGGCAGGATCGGGGTGGCAGATAATCCCTTTTTTGTTGAGAGGGAGTGTTCAAATCCAACAAGAAATTGCAGCACCTACAATAGTGTGGGACCAATAGGTCCTAGAAACACCTACACTAGTGTGGGACCAATAGGTCCTAGCAACACCTACACTAGTGTGGGACCAATAGGTCTTAGCAACACCTACACTAGTGTGGGCTAAATTTGGTGCAGTGTCTATTTTAATTTTCCCTTAATTAAAATGGACAATAAATTTAATCTTATCTCATAATCACTTGCAATAGTTAACTGAGTGTGATAAACTCAGTTAGCTCATGAATTTCAAGTTGAGGGTAGTTGGTGAGGCATGCAGAGTAATTCTAGTTGTAACAGAGTTTGAAGTGCAATTTGTGCATTGGTTAATGCATGAAAAATCAGTTAACTCAATCTAGGTGAGTTAAATTCAGTTGAGCTAGTTGTAACTGTTTGTTGCACTAGTGAGAGATCAAGTGAATTAAATATTATTTAATTCACAATCAATGATCTAACATGCAACTGATGATTTACTATTATTAGCTGCATGCATGTCAGTTCCAGTGGAGACCCGGTTGAGACAAAGGTGAAAGGGATGTTAACTATCAGTAGTAGGATTATTGGGTTGCACCCATGCAACCAAACATACATTGGATTTCCCATGATCCTTGCGCATTTTAGGAAGGCCAAAATTCCTAAAGAATAGGGATTTCATTCATCAGGAATTGCACAAGCAAGGCAGGTTGTTTAGAGGCTAAGAATTGGCTAAGTGTTGGTCAGTTTTTCCAGGACAGTGTGAGACAAATAGCTGAGTGCTGGAGACTCTTGCGAGAAGAGTGCATTGTAATTGTTTCATGTTTCCATGCTGAATATACAATAGAAGATAGTGGGGTTTTGAGCAGCAAGTTTTCCAAGGGAAATTATCTGTGTTGTGGTTTGATTTGATTCTTTCTTTGCTTCATGTGATTGGCGATTGTGTTTAATTTCCACAATTGATTTGTAGAAGCGATTCAGTATCTAGCTTTAGTACATTGTTAGATCAGATTGAATCCATGATATACATATTGTTTGTATAATTTCTACACGTGGCACTCCAACATAGGCTTAAATTTTTGTATGGACCAAAATGGACTCTAAGGGATTCAAACCCATAACCTCATGTCCACAAATCAAGCACCTTACCAATACACCAACAGTCGTCCTTAATAATATTGCTGCTAAAATTGCTATTTAAAGTTGTTATATGGCACATTTATGGGTTAGTGGCAGAATTAACTATCTAACAGAATGTACCAACAATTAGCAAATTTGTAGCTCTATTAGCAATTTTCAGGGCAGATTTGAAGGACAGTTTGACAGAAGGTCGAATTTGTAGGATGGTTAATAGTCGAGTTCATGGGAGAGCTTTGAAGCTCATGTCTTTTGGAGTTTTTGACCAAATTGAGCTAAAAGAGAGTCAATTTAGCGGTTTTTTGATGTTCTAAATCTAGTGGTGGCCTCTAATTTTTAATTTGAGAACATCTAAGTAGCCTTTTTTTTTCAGGTTTGAGACAAAATATGTATGGATTAATCAGGGTTTGGAAGCAGTTCTAGAAGCTGTTTGGGTATGGAGAAGACCTTGTAGGGGTTTCTCATCTTCATAAGTCTACTGCAAAAACTGTAACTTATAGGTTAAAATTAGGTTCTCTTTTCTCATTATGTTATGTTGAAACAAGTTTTGTTTATGTGCTTCAATGTGGAATTGAAGGATTCACATGCTCTTTAGTTGGAGTAAGTCATATTTGTAGGAGATGCTTTGTGTTGTTGTTTTTTGTGAGAGTTCTTTATAGGATAACATTACCTTGTAGGGGTAATAGCCATATATTTACAATCAACAAACTTTATGTACTTCATTTTGATACTAAATATATGAGTACTCTAGTCATGTTGACAGGCCCAAAGATGTAGCCCAAGAGGGGTGAAATCTGTTAACAAATATTTTGTTATTCTCTTCTTTATGCCTGCATGAGTTATGTGCTTTATTTTGCTTATGTCAAGTTTACATGTGAAGAATAATTCATGACTTGAAGAGACTTAAAAAACTTGTTTGTTTCAAGACCCATTTCTACCTTGCAAAGCATCAGAACGATCCTTTATTTGTTTTATGAGATTCTGAGGAAGAGGAAAGAGAACACATCCTCCATTTTCAGATCAGGTGGTATCAGAGCTCTATCTAACCAAGTTGCAAGAATGGGCAGCAAAAAGAGTTTCCAAGAGTTGGAGGAGAAAAATTTAACTCTTCATATGGAAAACGTTTAGTTGAGAAGGATGTTGGAAATGGCTAAAGAGGAGAAGAGGCACATGCTCTTTGTATTGCAGCAAGTGTTTGATGAACAAGATGCAAAAAATTATACTCTTGTACCAGTAAGAGAAACCTACAGAATGAAGCCAGTATGTGGTCATGGTTCAAATAGTGGTTTTGGCCCATATGTGGAAAATGATGCATGTAAATTTTGCAAGCATATTCAAGAAGCACACTATATGCTAGTTGATAAGAGTGGGTGGATAGAGTCATCTACAAGTTGGCCATCATCATCATCATCATAAGCTGAGAAGATGAATGGAAAATTTAGGGAGGTAATTAGTATTTCAAGTACCATTCCTTCCATTTATGTGCATAACAACTCTTTTGCAAGGTTTGAGCAACATACCAAAGGCATAGGTATGAAGTTGCTTTCCAAGATGGGTTATGAAAGTAGAGGCCTGGACATAAATGGCCAAGGTATTACCAATCCAATCATGATTGAGGAGAGACCGAAGTATATGGGATTGGGATATGGTCGAAAGGAGTATGGAGAGTGCTCTAATGGCTTGAGGTACATCAACCATCCGAAGATGAGATTTCACCACCTTGTGACAATGTTGACTCTTCTCCCAACCAGGATGAATAATTGAAGGGACCTTGAATTTCATCGTTCACTCCACTCCGTCAAAGCTGCAACCCTAGAGACATGTATAATTCTCATGGGTGTTTTCCAATTCATGGTAATTTTGACTACTTGTGGAATAAGTACCCTTGTACTTTTTGTGATGCATTTGACCATTGTGTGGCTGTGTGTGAGCAACACATGATAATGGTTAAAAGAATGGAGCATATTCTAGGCATGAAGCATAATGATTGTCTTTCGCATGAGAGAACTTCTTTGTCGACAAACAAGAGAAAGTTATTTTTTTCCCATTGCAAGATGGGTGGGCATGGCACTGAATGATGTTGAAAGTTGCATCCAAAGCTTCATTCTAAGAAAGGAAAAGATATTGTGCAATTGAATGCAAGGGAAGAAAGAGGTGGAAAAGAGGACTCGTAGCAATCCTAAGGGACCTTCAAGGCAAATATGATGCAAAAAGAGAACCCATAGGCCTAAGAGAGGCAAAATTTGGGTAGAATTATTGTAAAGTTGCTTTGTAAATTTTGTAATTACTTGTTGTCATTACCTATTTAGGTAATTTTGTAAAGTGAACATTTATTGTCAATATGTTCAATAGGTAGATGTTTTTCAATGATGTATATATTGGCTTGTTACTGCACATGCTCAAGGAATTTTGTGAATGTACAAGATTGTCGTTCAAGTTGTCTACAAGTTTATCATATGTTCACTGATACAAGTATTCGATTTTAAACTTGTGTGAATAAACTCTTGTTGTTAACATTGTATAAGATGACTATGTTTTGTAGACAAGGCCAATCATATCATGAAACATTTTGCAACAATGTACTTTTCATGTACAAATTCAGCTTGAAGACGTTAAAGCAAATTTATGGTTGTTTTCGATTTCCAAGATGGAGTCAAGTTTGTCTTCAACAGTTTAAATTTCAAGATGAAGTGTTTTTGGAGCCGTGCAAAGATGAGAGTAAAGAGAATGTTTAGATTCCACTCAGCAATATTTTGTTCTACAACAACAATAAGAATGTTGGCTCAATTATTAACATGACTACACGTCTTCATGAATATGATAAGTGAAGTGCCTTGATTGGGGCTTGAAGGGCATCAATTGAAAAAAATCGCATTTTGGATTCAGTTTTTGGGTATTTTTTTATTTCTAGCCTCTTTATATTGACTAAGTAAACTTTTAGAGTCTAAAATTTCCTAGTGGGGAGGTGTGATCATGTGATCATTTTTTAGCTCAAAAATGAATAGAAAGTCTTGAAACTAGTGCCAAATCGAAGTGCTCATCGTTTTGAATCCAATTATGTTTGTTTCACCTCAATCCGAAATCGTATGCTCAAGTTATCACATGTTGAACGTTTGGCCAAACAACTAAAATTTAAGCAGGCTTGTTGACTGGGTTGATCGTACTGTTGAGTTAGCAGGGTGACCATACATGTACGAGCCAACCAAGCACTGACACTTGGCATCCTCCAGTTCATTGAATTTGGGCAATTTTGATTGGTCGGTGACTAGTTATGGTGGATCAATGAAGTGGTGCCACGTGGCCCAGTCATGGGATGCCACGTGACACCCCAACATAGGCCAAAATTTTTGCATGGGCCGAATTGGCCTCCATGGGATTTGAACTCATAACCTCATGTCCATAAATCAAGAGCCTTACCAATAGGCCAACAATGGTCCTTATTAATAATAGTGTTGGAATTATTATTTAAAGTTGTTATATGGCACATTTAGGGGATAGTGGCAGAATTAACTATCCAACATAATGCACCGTCAGTTAGTGAATTTGTAGCTTAGTTAGCGATTTTCTAGGCGAATTTGTAGGAAAGTTTGACAGAAGGTTGAATTTGTAGGATAGTTAACAATCAAGTTCATGGGAGAGCTTTGGAGCTCATATCTTTTGGCTTTTTTGACCAAATTGAGCTCAGAAAGAGTTAATAATTTAGGGGTTTTGGGATGTTCTGAATCCAATGGTGACCTATAATTTCTGGTTTGAGCACATATAAGTAGTCTTTTGCATGTTTGAGACAAAAGGTGTATGGTTCAATCAGGTTTTGGAAGCAGTTCTGGAAGGTGTTTAGGCATGGAGAAGACCTTGTAAGTGTAGAAATTTGCTTGAATAAATCACTTATTCAACCGAGATTCTCTTGATCACACACTATTTTAGCTTCATGCACAATACAGAATCTCTTCTACCATTGATCATCACATGCGGAAATAAAATCAATTGCATGCACACATTAAAGCCATAAAAATTCACACATATGAACACACTATTTTCCATGGGAAAGCTTGGAAGCCGAAACCCCCAACTATCCCAGATATTATACATGTTATGGAGATCATGTAACAATCATAGTACAAAGCTCTTTGCAAGCTCTCATGCACTACCTCCCATGCTACACACTATCAAGCTAGATCTAGCAAAACTCATGCTCCAACCTTTAGCCACTTGATAGCCAACCTGAATTGCGTGTTTCAATGCTATGGGATGGCCTCTTTATATAGATAAACCACCTGGATTGAACTGCACAATCCTCATTGATTACTCCACCTATCCGTGTGTTGCAAATAGCAACAATATAGTCACAACTGATAGTTAACCTGCTCTTTCACCTATTTCTGCACTAGTCTCCACTGAAACTGTCCATGCACTGAAGTTAACTGATGTATTCTTTAGTTGATTTATGAGTTTATAATTAGTGAATTAATTAATAATTAATTCATACCACTCTCACTAATTGTATCTATTAGTTAACTTGGATACAAAAAGCTCAACTATGTTTAGATTAGTTAAACTGAATACAACTCCACTAACTTCCTCAATCAACTCCACCAAACTCTGTCACATGAGTTCTAACTGAAGTCTTCATGCAATAGCTTCACTTAAACCCTAGGAAAAGCGTATTTCCTTTTGTCAGCTGCATGTGCCACATCCAGGCATCAAACTGAAGTGCTCCAAGAGAATAAGATAATGTTTATAGTCCAAATATTATTAAGAGTAAATAATATTTGACTTCCCTATTTTTAGGATAGACAGTCTAAAAATAGACTTCGACCTATAGGTCCAAAAAATAGATGTCCATCTATTTTTCCCAACATGACCAATACTCCAAGAATAACATATTGCAATCCCTGGACCATGCTCCGTATGTCTAAAAATAGACATAGTCTAAAAATAGATTTTTCGACAAAAATCACATGTGTGGTCCCCACCTAGTTTAGGTGATCACTTTCCAACTAGGATCAGGAAAGATGTTTCAGGAGGCCTCCTTCATTGTTTCTTGTTGCCATTTTCAACACTCCCTCTCAACAAGAAAGGACTGTCTTTGCATGCGACATGCAACTCCATGCATTCGCCCTGCAACCTTCACAAGCGCCATGCACCTCCATGCATCTGCTCTGCAACTCCTCTGAAACTGAATAGGCTCCAAACAACTCAATCAGTCTGATGCATCTATCATCAAAGTCTTCGACTTCTGCTGGGCCCAATTGCACATGTCATCAGGAACCACTGCGCTATTGAACTCTTGCACCCATGCACTCTGCACTTGCTGTCAACTCTGATTCGCACTCCAGTATCTGACACTGTCACTTTGATCTGCCTGCATCACTCCAACTGATCTTTCTACTGCTGCACTGTGGGCACCTCGTAGCCAAGTTCAATCCATGAGATCCACACCATCTCATGAATCTTGCCCAGAAATCTCCTCTTGGGATTAATCATGCATGTCGCCCCACCTCTCACCTGGTGGTATAGCTGCATGCACTCCCTCTGCCCATCTGGCACGAAATTTCTCTGCATGAGTGGTTTCTTCCACTCCATGATCCTCTTGTGGCTACTCCACATCCCGAGGTTCACTATCACCTACATGCAAAACTTGCTCCCTCTCAAGCATCAGTTGCATGTCTTTCTCCCGCTTCCCAACAGTAGGAAGCTCCGTAGACATCCCATCTACATCAAATCTATAAAGATTCTTCTGCATCTCCAGTTGTGGCTGCTCCACAACCTTCCGAGACTGCTTCTCACGCTGCATGTTGAGAGGATCCCTCTCAACCACCAAGTCACTAACCTTTGCTTTTCACCTCAAAGCTTTGCATGCATCTTGTACCTCAGTGCATGTAGATTCTTGGCTCGCGCACATTGCATTTGTCCCGCCATCGCAAAATTTTCTAACAAAAGAGCTGATTTTAAATCGATGATATCTCCCTCATCCGAGCTCCGATTCGACCGATTTTTTTTTTCAATTTGGGTATTTTTTCGCAAGGAATCCAAATATGTTATTTGTTTCTGAAAATATTTCACCAAAAATTTTCAGATATTCCCTACAAACTCGCGCACCCAAAAATTCTCGCTCTCATACCATGTAGAAAATTATATACAATATGCATGTATATTTCCGGCTTTCTCCATCTTTATGTTTCTTGAGTTTATCCTCAAACTCAACCGCTTCAATGCTTTGCAATTGCTCCAATGATCAATATTGCTCCAATGATCAATATTGCTCCGATACCATGTAGAAATTTGCTTGAATAAATCACTTATTCAACCGAGATTCTCTTGATCACACACTATTTTAGCTTCATGCACAATACAGAATCTCTTCTACCATTGATCATCACATGCGGAAATAAAATCAATTGCATGCACACATTAAAGCCATAAAAATTCACACATATGAACACACTATTTCATGGGAAAGCTTAAAGCTGAAAACCCCCAACTATCTGTATATTATACATGCCATGGATATCATGTAACAATCATAGTACAAATCTCTTTGCAAGCTCTCATGCACTACCTCCCATGCTACACACTATCAAGCTAGATCTAGCAAAACTCATGCTCCAACCTTTAGCCACTTGATAGCCAACCTGAATTGCGTGTTTCAATGCTATGGGATGGCCTCTTTATATAGATAAACCACCTGGATTGAACTGCACAATCCTCATTGATTACTCCACCTATTTGTGTGTTGCAAATAGCACAGTATAGTCACAAATGATAGTTAACCTGCTCTTTCACCTATTTCTGCACTGGTCTCCACTGAAACTGTCCATGCACTGAAGTTAACTGATGTATTCTTTAGTTGATGTATGAGTTTATAATTAGTGAATTAATTAATAATTAATTCACACCACTCTCACTAATTGTATCTATTAGTTAACTTTGATACAAAAAGCTCAACTATGTTTAGATTAGTTAAACTGAATACAACTCCACTAACTTCCTCAATCAACTCCACCAAACTCTGTCACATGAGTTCTAACTGAAGTCATCATGCAATAGCTTCACTTAAACCCTAGGAAAAACGTATTTCCTTTTGTCAGCTGCATGTGCCACATCCAGGCATCAAACTGAAGTGCTCCAAGAGAATAAGATAATGTTTATAGTCCAAATATTATTAAGAGTAAATAATATTTGACTTCCCTATTTTTAGGATAGGCAGTCTAAAAATAGACTTCGACCTATAGGTCCAAAAAATAGATGTCCATCTATTTTTCCCAACATGACCAATACTCCAAGAATAACATACTGCAATCCCTGGACCATGCTTCGTATGTCTAAAAATAGACATAGTCTAAAAATAGATTTTTCGACAAAAATCACATGTGTGGTCCCCACCTAGTTTAGGTGATCACTTTCCAACTAGGATCAGGAAAGATGTTTCAGGAGGCCTCCTTCACTGTTTCTTGTTGCCATTTTCAACAGTAAGGGTATTCAAACCTCCATAAGTCTACTGCAATATCTGTAACTTGCAGGGTTCAACTCAGGTTCATTTTTCTCATTATGATATGTTGAGAGAAGTTTTGTTTATGTGCTTCAATGTGGAATTGAAGGGTTCACATGCTCATTTTAGCTCATTTCAGTTGGAGCATGTCATCTTTGTAGGAGATGCTTTGTGTTGTTGTTGTTGTTTTCGAAAGTCCTTTGTAGGAGAACATTACCTTGTATGGGTAATAGCCACGTATTTACCATCAACAAAATTTATGTACTTAATTTTGATACTGAATATATGAGTGGTCTAGTCATGTTGACAAGCCCGAAGATGTAGCGTAGGAGGGGTGAACTTCGTCAACAAATATTTTGTTATGCTATTCTTTATGTCTGCATGAGTTATGTGCTTTATGTTGCTTATATCAAGTTTACATGTGAAGACTAATTCATGACTTGAAGAGATTGAAAAAATCGTTTGTTTCAAGACTCATTTTTACCTTGCAAAGTGTCGGAACGATCATTTATTTGTTTTATGAGATTCTGAGGAAGAGGAAAGAGAACGCCTCCTCCATTTTCAAATCAGGGTAAATGTGGGAGGAGGAGGTTACATTATAATGGAATCTAGAGTGCATTCATATGGTTGGGTGGTGAATCACTAATTAGTAATTGGTTTAATGGTTTGCATTTCTTTACACATAAGTATTCATATCCATCTTTGAGTGGAATGTGTTTGTTGGTAGTGAATCACTCATTAGTAATTGGTTTAGTAGCTTGCATTACATTACACATAAGTATTCGTATCCATCTTTGCATGTAATGTTTTTGTTCGTATTATGTCATGTGTTCCCATAAGTTCAATTGTGAAATGAGAGTTCAATCCCACTAGCACAATTGGATATCAAGGTTTTTATTCTATAAGGAAGCCAAGGTTTGAAACTCACAGTAGTTAGGAGAAAACGCCAAAAAAATCCTATCATATTAAAAGTTGCATGACCAAGTTAGATGCAATCCCTAAGTCATTTTAATGGTTTAGATACAACTAAGCCACAATTTATTAGATCACAAACTAATAAACATTTTATATTTAAGGAATTGTTATGTAGATGAGATTTATGATAATTTAATATGAATCATGCACATGATAACTTTATAATAATTTTGTGTTTAACATTTAGGGAGAAAAATCCATGTGCATGCATGTTTAATTCCACCACCGGAGTGAATGTAATGGTAACTATGCAAATATATGTACATACAAAATATGAGTGGAAAGTCACACTTGGTAAATTTGATTGGATTTGTAAATGAAATAAGGAAATTTTATGGAGTACCTTCAATGCCAAGGAAAGCATCCATTGACAATAGAAAATGGTAATAAAACTTGTATTTTAAAATTGGACTATTATAGGTAGAAATGATGAGCTGTAAGAAGAACTTTACAATTGCATGAAATTGGACTACTAAATTAGGATTGGGAAATATATTAAACCCATCTAATATGAAGCATTTAATGCTCATGGGATAATATGAGCCACGTAATGCTTATGGCAATAATTCGATCGTATCAGATTCATATGATGGAATATTAAGGCTTTTTTGGGTAGGTCATAAAAGTAAATTTCCATTTCAAGGAATATATATTTATGTAGTTTTTAAGTATGATTATGTTTCAAATCCGAGAGAATGTACACTCTTATTAATAATTATGAATTATGAACATTAAGAGAATGTGCATTGTTATTAATTATGGATGATGAACATTAATTAAATTTCAATAAAGGGGATAATTGAATGGATAGTATGTGACTATTTAGTAAGGGATGAAGTTTGAATTTTATAGATTTTATAAATCTATAGTTATTAGTGGTATAATAAGAAAATATTAAATTTGCTTAATAAATAAGAAAATAAATATGTAAACTATATAATATAGAATTTTAGTTAATAATAATAATAATAATATATTCAATTATTATCAATTCATTAAATTTTTTAGTTTTTTTTATTGTAGTCAAACTAAAAAATAAAATAATAATTAAATAATAATAATAAAAATATATAGATATTAATTAATTTATTTTAATTTTTTGTTTGAGTCAAATTAGCCATTATTTATAACGATTAGTTGGAGTGTTCTTTTTATTTATTTAAACTGGTTCATTGATTAGATTTCTCATCTTGTCTTGATGATGAACCACACTAGCTAGTTCGAAATGCGTTGGCAATATATTCCTTGATGTGATTATCACCAATTTTTTATATTTATTTTTAATTTTTTAATTTTTTTTAACATAATCGGTTGCTATTTTGTATTCCAAAAAAAGCGGAGGAAAAACTCCATAGTTACATGATGGGCTGCTTGCAGTGCAGAGAAGGAGGTAGCTACAGCAAAATGCTACATTGCCTTTGTTCCTAGTTTCCGAAAAGAGCTGAAATAGAGATATTGCATATATTCGGACAAACTGAGACAGGAGGAGGGTGAATTTAAAAGGCATGCTTAATCAATATTGATGTGGCTGATATGACGAGCTATAGAATCTTCAGGATTGTCTTCATTGCCCATGTTCAAGTTGTTGGAGCTAGAGCTTGGAGCAGTACGCTTCTCCAACATGTATTTGAGGATTTGCACTGACTCTTTGACATGTGCACATTGATTGGAGAGAGCGTTAAACTGGTTTTGAAGCGAGGTGACCCTGTGGAGAAAGACATTGACATCAGCTTCATGTTTTTCATCCAAAATTTTTACCTTAGTTTTCATCTTTGCTTCTAGAATCTTTTGATGAGCTCTGATTTGCTCAAGCTCAGCTTGTAGATCCACGCAGTGGAGGCAATCTTCATTGTATGCCATGTTGTAGAGAAGGAAGAGCGGTAGAGTACAAGATCTACTGATAAAAAATTCGAAAGTCTGATGAGAGAGACTGCCGAGAATGAGAAAAGAAATGGCTGATGATTGGATGGGCAGATTCGCCCAGTCTCTGCGAGGATGTCGACGCTGAGGATTAAAGAGTAGTGAAGCCAAAGTTGAGGGGGTAGGTGATGGATCAGGAGGAGAAGGTGCTAGAGGCACTGTGAGCAGCAGGGGGCAGGAGAATGAATACGGGGAGAAGGCAAGGGCGAAGCGCTGCTGATGGAGGCGTGCAGAGCGCAAGGAAGGGGGGGGATGATGGATTAAGGAGTAGGGGGAAGGTTGATATAAAGGACAAGGAGGGCGAGAGAGGTCATCACGGGGGGAGAAGCGAGGCAAGGAAGTCACGGGAAAGGTATGGGGGCCAGTATGAAAATTTCTGAGAGGTGCTATGAGATCATAATGATATCTCAAGTCTGAATATGGCAGGATCATGGCAGTGGTTCAAGAAATGAGACATTATTGCATAGAAGATGCCCCAAGGTTCGCGCACACACCCTGTTGGTGAGGAGATCAACATCCTTGTTGAAATTGCGAAGTATGTGGTAGAAGGATGTGCCCTTCATGTCAACCAAGAGGGAGTGGCATCTGCTGATGGTTTGGCATAGTGCAATGTTTGCTGGTGGACAATTGCAGATCATTAAATTGATGATTATTGCTGAGTCTCCAAAGACCATAACATTTGTAGTGTTAAGCTTTTTTAACTGTAACAGTCCTTGAATAAGGGAAAAGGCCTCCGCTCTGTTGTTCGAGAGGGAGCCTAGACCCCATTCATAGGATGCGAGAGTGCTACCATTTTTGCTTCGAATGATGCCTCTAGCCCCTGATATTCCTGGGTTAGATTTAGATTCCCCATCAAAAAATAAGGAGGGTTTGGCACATCACTTTATCCAGTCATCAAATTCTTCTTCTTTAAGCCGGATCTTCCATCCTTTGTCGCCTTTGTGTGGCTGTTTCGATAAAGTGTTTATGCTGTTACTACTGTTATTCTTGTCCAGAAGATAACCAAGAAAAATCCTTTCCTCCACACAAAGATCCATGTAATCAATTTTGCTATGATACTTAGCAGTGATTGTTTCAATAGTAAGATTCCATGATTTGCTGTAGAGTTTTCTAAAGGAGGGCTCTTTATCCCTGAATATCTTTCTATTCCGAGTGAGCCAGATGTTCCACAGAGTCACATAGGGGAGGGTGTCCCAAACTCTCTGCGAAATTTTGTTCTTCTTTTTACCCTAGGGATAACTGCTCTTCCAGGAGCGAAGGGCTTCAACTATGGTACTATGGCGTTCCTAGCTAGGTTGATAAAGGGGGGTGAGCTCATTCCAACAACGGGAATGAAAGGGGCACCCAATGAACAAGTTTTGGGCAGTCTCTTCAGCATTTTGACAGTTTGGACATCTTGAAGGGCCAAGCACACCTCTTATCTTAAGGTTCTCAGAGGTTAAATATTTTTCTTTCAGTAGAGTCCAGATGAAAAACTTGATCTTGGGGAGTGCTTCCGATTTCCAAACAGCCTTCCAATTAGACCATATAGGCGTAGGATAATAATTGTTGCAGAGATGTTGACAAGCTGCTTTGATGGTGTACGCTGAATCGGAGGGGTCCCATCGAAATTCATCAACGTCGTCTTTTTTAATAGGAGCCAAGCCATGAATATGAGATTGAAGAATGCCAAGGTCGACTTCTAGATGGGTTGGAACTTTTAGGAAGTGCCAACCAGTCCAGTCTTGTGTTTGGGCATCCCATTTAGAGAACTGGCTTAAAAGATGAAGGCCCATGTTGCTGAAGAAGGAGATAATGCGCTGAGTTCCAAGTTTTTCCATGATGGGAATCTGTCCCATAATGTGATCTTTCCAGATATTGATGGTGTTGCCTCCCATGGGGACTTTGGAAAGATTTGGGGCTAGAAAGGGGATGGCTTTTTTACAAAGAGCCCAACTTTTGGAGCACGACCTATTCGGTATTTCTTGGTCAAAGAGATGCTGCCGGGTAGTGTTGAGGCACTTGAATTCCATGATATTTTTCCATCATGCTTGATTCCCATTAATAAGTCTTCAAAAAATCTTCCCTCCAAAGGTTGTGTTTAGGAGCTTGGGAGAACGAACTCCTCGTGCTCCTAATCCTGAATTACATGCCTCCATTTGACAAGGTTATATTTCCTTTTATCATTCTTCCCACCTTGCCATAGAAAGTGCCTGATGATAGCTTCAATTTTGTGGTGTATGATGGCAGGGGCTTGAATAAGGGTGAAGTGATACAATGGTAGTGACGTGAGCCCAGATTTGAGAAGAATGAGGCGACCTGCGGGGTTGAGCCATGATGAGCCCCATTATTGGACCTTTCTTTTCATTTTGTCAATAGTAATCTTCCAGACTTCTGCCTTTAGAGGGCCAAAACTAACTGGCATACCCAAATAAGTGAAGTGCCCCCAGTTCAATTTACATGGGACATCAAAGATGTTAGCAATGTTGTGAATGGTTTGACTAGATGCATTCCATCCGTAAATGAAACTTTTTATATGGTTGATCTTACCTCCAGAGTAATCCATGAATTTGTCCAAGACAGTTTTAAAGTGCTGAGCAATGATGTTGGAGGCTCCTCCCATCAGCAGAGTGTCATCTGCAAATTGGGAGTGGTTCATATTTTTGACTCCGTTGCTGAATTTGATGCTTTTGATAAGGCCCACACGCCTCATCTAGTCCAAGGCCTTGCTGAAGGATTCCGCCATGAGAATAAAGAGATAGGGGGAAAAGGGACATCCCTGCCTTAAACCTCGAGAAGATTGAAAGAAGGGGGCTGGTCTGCCATTTATGAGAGGAGATATCCAAGGTCTAGAGATGCAAGAGTTAATTAGAGCAAGAAAATTTGAATCAAACCCCATTTTTTGAAGGACAGCAAGGAGGAAGGATTGTCTGACCCTGTCAAAGGCATTGGCAAGATCCAAATTTAGAATGAAACCTTTTTCTTTGCGGGAGATGCTGGAATGAATGGCTTCTTGGAAAAGGAGAATGGAGTCGGTAATTTTCCTTTGGGATATGAAGCCGCCTTGATTTTCTGAAATGAGACTATGGAGGTGAGGCTTCTTGGACAAGGAGAATGGAGTCAGTAATTTTCCTTTGGGATATGAAGTCGCCTTGATTTTCTGAAATGAGACTATGGAGGTGAGGCTTGAGGTGCATGGCAATAATTTTAGTGATGAGCTTATAGGAGGAGTTGCAAAGAGAAATAGGCCTGAATCTGGAGAAGGAAGAAGGTCAATTTTCTTTGGGGATAAGGGCAAGGTAAGTAGAGTTGGTGTAGCCCCCAAATTTTATTTTATTTTATTTATTTATTTTTTTTAATTTATTATTATTATTATTATTATTTTTTTTCGTTGAGCCCATTGTATCATTTTCACAAGGTATTTTTTTATTAGATCCCAATAGACTCTGTAGAAGCTAATAGAAAAGCCATTTGGTCCCAGAGCTTTGTCCGGATGCAAGGCCTAGATTGCGATTTTGACCTCTTCTTCTTCAATTTCTCTGTTGAGAGCACTGTTTATTTCTTCCATGATATTGGTAGGAAGGTGCTGGAGAAGATCGGAGTAATCTTCAAGGGCTCTTGTCTCTAACAGAAGCTATTGGAAGTGCATGGTGACAACTCTTTTAATTATTTGTTGATTAGCTTGAAGATGACCAGTTGCGTCAACGATAAAAGCGATGCTGTTTCTTACTTTTCTTACAGTGGCTTGCTTATGAAAAAATGCAGTGTTTTTATCACCTGATTGGAGCCATAAAATTCTTGAATTGATGCGTCATTTTTCCTCCTTTGCCCTGTTAGTGCGATAGAGCTGCCAATTGAGGTCTTTCTCCTGGGAGAGACACTCTTGGTTGGTGCCGTGGGCTTCTATTTTTCTATGGACTTCATCCAGATTGCCTTTTATTTCTGTCTTGATATGATCCAGTTCTCTGTATTGGGTTTTAGCCCATTCCTTCAAGACCATCTTGGTTTTCTTTAGTTTGGACTCCCATATAAAGGATGGAGAGCCTTCAACATGTTGGAGCTAAGTGTTGCGGACTAATTGATTTTCTTCAGGAATATCATTCCAGAGCAGACTGTATTTGAAGGGGATGGGCCCAAGAGAGCGATGGTCTCCAAAAGTGAGGGTGATGGGATAATGATCTGAGGTTGGAAAGGAAAGAATGTTGGCTGTGGCAGTAGAGAAGTTTGAAAGTAAAGTGACATCAACCAGGATTCTATCAAGTCTTTCCATGATGTTACCTCTTCCTATTCTTCTATTGCTCCAAGTGTATCTATGGTTATTTGGTGCTATGTCCACCAGATCATGATCTTGCATTATTTCTTCAAGCTGATTTCTGGAAGGATCTTGATTGAAGCTACCTCCTCACTTCTCATTAGCATGTAGAATTAAGTTGAAGTCCCCTCCCATTATTATATTGCTGCTGTCTTCTTTGTCTATGTCTTCTTTGATGGAGTTCCAACGCTGCTCTTTGTCTCTATAATGATTCGGCCCACAGACATTGTAAACTATGATTGTTTTTTTCTCTCTACTGTTCTCTAATGTCATTTTGATCCAGTTTTGATTTACTGTGCTGCCTTTTTGTTCCCATATACTGTGATTCCAGAGGGTGGCTAGTCCACCGGAGGCTCCCCTTGATTCAGAAAGGGTGCCTTCATAATTCTTTGCTTTATTAATAATTTCCTTCATTTCTGTTTCTCCTTGTTTTGTTTCCTGCAGTAGAATGATTTCCGGATTCTCTTGGTTTATTAAATCTCTTAGGGCTGCAATTTTGGAGGGGTGCCCTAGACCCCTGCTGTTCCATGAGAGAATTTTCATCATTGCAAGAAGGTTGTCCGGAGAGTTTCTCTCCCTCCATGATCCTTTTGCCCTGCTTCCTTGTTGTTCTATCCCAGTATGTAATTTTCTATGGGATTATGAGTACCCAATGCTATATCCTTCTGCGCATGTTCATCACGATGTTGCTTTGTTGATTTCCTTCCCAGGCCTTGTTTTTTTTGTGTTTCAAGGGTTGCTCCGTGTTCCTTTGTCGAGTTCCTAGTGATTCAAATAGTGGAGGGGTCTTGAGAGGAGGATGGGGGGTCAGGGAGGGAGGGGGTGATGCGGGGAGAGTCAGGCTGGGAGAGAGGGGTAATAAGGGGGGGGTCCTCATCAGGAGGGGAGATGGATGTGAAAGGGTTGGATGATTCCAGGGAGGATTTGGGGGGGTGAGAAGCAGAGACAGAAGGTTGCTGGGAAGGATCCAGATTGGGGGAGGAGATAGTCAAAGTGTCGGGCTTGGAGGGCAGAGCGGCAGGGGAGATAATCTTAGGTTTCAGGGCGGTTTTCTTTCTTTTAACAGTTTCCCATTGAGGATCAGCTTCTAGAATTTCAACATCAATAAATTTTGAGCAAGGATTAGCAAAGTGACCATACTCGTGACATACCTTGCATTTAAACGAAATCTGTTCGTAATCGAGCTGCTGAATATGCGTCCATTCATCCACTTCAAGCTTGATGGCCTTGGGAAGACCGTTGCCCAGATCTACCTTGACACAGATCCTAGCGCATGCTTGCATATTTTCCTTTGGTTCGCTTCGATATATGAATGTTCCAACTGCATTCCCAATGGCTCTAACTGAATCATCCCCCCTGTAATGCAGAGGGAGGTGGGGAAGTCACACCCAGACTGGAACAACGCTTGGGACATCCAACTCTAGATTAAAGTCTGGCATCCATTTATTTAGATACAAGCCTCTGGAATCCATGAAATAGGGTCCATTTATGAAGATCAGGTCTTTTTCCTCTTTTGTTTCAAAGTGAAAGGTGAAATACCCCTTCCCACAGAATTGAATGGAGATTTTTCCATTGATCTTATCAGAATAGTTCCGTTCGACCCATCTTTGTACTGTCTTCGAAGAGGGCCAAAGCCCATTGAATTGACCGATGAGACCCTTTTCAGCAAGAGAGAAAGCTACCATGTGAGGGATTGAAGGTGGAAGGATAACCTCCTACAACCCATCAAGATTTTTCACGAATTTGGAGGTTGCTGGCCGAGGGTGAGGAGGAGGCAAGGAGTTGATAAGAGAAGAAAATGCTTGGGCCTGGATCTGGTTAGCGGCCACCTCCGGGAAGGATTTTGGAGGGGCCATACCAAGGCCGAGGCAGCGATCAGCAGGAGGCCGAGGGCAAGCGCAACCGCGCAGGCTCAGAGGACGCAACACCGCGTCCACGGGGGCTCAGCAAGGTAGGGAGCTAAACTTGATTATCATCGATTTTTTTTTTATATGAAATTTAAAAGGAGTTTTTAAAAGTTTAAATTTTAAAAATATAATAGGTTTATTTTATTCAATTTTAGAAAGAAAAAAAATTATGAGTATAATTAAATTTTCACTTTATTATTAATTTCGATAAGATTTTTTTATTTTTAATTTGTTTTAAATTTTTATAAATTAGAGTGAGTTAATAAGTAGATACACTCTGTTAGTGCTCGAAATCTGCCTTAGGCTGAAGGAAAGCAGGATTCAAGGTAACATCAAACCAAGCTCAGCCTCGTAGCTAGCCCTATGAGGACAGGAGAGGGCTCTCTCCGGGTCTATCTCGGCAAAAGATGTCCAATAGGGCCTGAGATGACCTATAATGAATGTAGATTTTAGGCTAGTAAATAAATATGAAAGAAATGTTTGATGAATGGATGAATTTTCTGGGCTGTATGGGACCAAGGAACAACATGAGCAGAGAGATTAAATCAAAGACACAGATTATTTCGTGAGGTAAGACAGGCAGGAAGTTTAGCATTCAAATTTGTAAATAATATGGAGTGAAAAGACTGTTGAGAGGTCGAAAAGGGCATGTATAATGAATCCTTTTCGACAGAAGAAGACATACAGAAACATGAGCGCTTTCCCAAGGCAGAGCAGTAAATTGGATTCTACCTTTTCTACTTAAAGGCATTCAATTAGAAACAATTATGAATGACTAGTAAAACATAACAGGCTACATATGAAACAGAAAGAAAGACACATGCTAAATTCTCACCACAAGAATCTCATAAACCAGAGCTGCAACCTTTCATTAGTTCTCTGTCAAAGCTGTACAATGAAGTGCTGAGTTTTTCTCCTCTCTGTTTCCCAGAAATCCCACCCCTTTACAAAATGATTTACAATACAATAAATAAGCTCAGAGGTGTGATAACAAATTGATCAAAATAGGGCACTGTTTCAACTAAAATTACAAGAATAGAAAAAGTCATCCATTTGTTCTAAAAACAGAACATCGTTCCCCTTGAATTCCTCTGATGGCCAATTGAAAGACAAAAACTGGAGCGCAGATCCACTTTGAATTATTAACTGAATTCATAAATAGGAAATCGAATCCTATTCTTCTGCTGTGGTAGGTATTCTGCGTTTTAATTTGGCTTTCGGTTTTTAACTTTGTGCCTTTCATCTGCCATTTGAATGAAAACCAACCTTTCAGCAAAAACGCCTTTGAACGAAGACTTTGCCTTTAGAAAAGGGAATAATACAACAAAAATTTGTTTGCCAACGGGATATAAGGATATGGATTAACAAGATAGTTTCTGCTTCTGAACTGAATAATGTATCATAGCGCTGTTGAAAAGATATTTAAGAGGACCAGAGAATCCACCGGCGACATGAATTTGATTGCAATAAGAATGCCGACATTCCACCTGTACATCTACAGTTCTATAATAATCCACGGTCCAAGCTGCAATTTCTCCTTTAACACCAGCGAACATATATGTACTAATAGCTCCTCCAGATTTGAACATTTTGACCAGTCCAATGGGGTTAAAAGAGATAAAGTTACTATTGCCAACCTCTTCAGAGGAACAATCAAGGTGAAAATTCTGGTACTCCGTGCTTTAAGAATAATCTGCAGTTTCATCTTTAGAAAGACCAGACAAGCTCTTCCCCTCTGTGAGAGTATACACAACCACCGTCCCAATTTTCATCCGTAATTTGGAGCGGAAAGACATTTGAATTTGAAAAATCACAAAGCGGTGATGAATTTTAGGCTGAAAGGCTCAACGCGCCGCGCGCAGACCCAATGCGCCACGTTGGTTTGGTGCGCCGCGCCTGAACAAATTAATACTGCGGAAAGACGCCCGATGCGTCGCGCTCTATGGGTGCGCCGTGCTCTATTCCAACGCGTCGTGCCCTATGTCAACACAGTCAGCTCTTCACCAAACACAATTTTCGCCTTCCACGATTTTGAATTCGACTTCTCATTCAACCTTTGGATGCACAAGAATATTTAAAACATATGAAAAGATATTTTAAAATCGTGGAGTTTGATTTTTGGTTTTACAAGACCCATTTTTATAACATTTGGCATTGACATTTTTTACAAATTAATACCACTCGAACTTTGGTCAATTAATGGCATGAAATCAATGTTGTTTTTTATTTGATTTTCTTGACTCGGGCAATGACAATTTTTTCTTGTGGTAATGGGCATAAGATCTCGACTCGACTTAATAAAACCCATTAGTTGCAAATTTTGACATTTTCACAATGAATTCTATTCTTGATGGCTTTCGACTCTTGGACTGAAAAATGAGTTTCTTTGTTGTCTCTTGCAGGAATGTTAGCATGTCTTTGGCAAGGTGACTAGAACCTTAAATGGAGAAATGTTACGACTGAAGAACATAGAACTCACGTGGCAGCTTATTTACATAAAACAAATTTGAAAATTTCTTCTTCAAAACAGAGTTTTGAAGAAGAAATATCTTTGAGCATTTTTGACGATGACAATCCTGAAATGAAAACTTATTGAAGCTCCCTTCTGGCCTGTAGGTGTTATTGAACATTTTGAGAACGACAATTTGCGAACCCTAGACCTAATGATCAAGTTTGACTGCAAATGACGTGAAATGAACTTTGGTGAATTTTGACCAACCCAGCAGGTACAAATATGAGGGAAACGAGAAAACAAAATCCTTTTGTCAGATATTAGCATGCCCCTAGCGGAATGCAGATGAATGAGCGGGGTGAGACACCTAAACAATGAAATGCAAATAGAGAAATGATCTCTGACGGAGGGTTGTAAAGACCGACTCTAACATTGGCTCCAATGGGGATGGTAGCTCCTTGGAGGTGCCAAGAACGATAGATCTTTGGGAGAGAAGACCAGTGCCTTATCCATTGGGCCATGGAATCCATTATTCGACAAAAGACTGATGACTGAATTTCGAAACTGAAATCACTGAAAGACTTGACTCAACAGACCAAACACAAATGACTCATGACTAACTTAAGACAAGAATTTACAAAGATTTTTTGAAAAAAGGCAGTAGTCCACCAAGATTTGAAATCATGATGACAACCACCTGCATATTGATGAAATATGTACAATCATGTGTAATGAGCTTTCCAATGTAACCAATCAAGCAGATGCTTTCCTGACTGATTCTCCTGATCAGATCTCCTGGTCAACAATAGATATTGGTAACTGGGCATTAAAAAACACAATTGACCATGATCTCCTTCATCACTGAATACTGCAATAATCACCTTCACTGCCGATTGCAACAAATTTTCCATTTGATCTTGAAAAACATGAAGATTTACCTCCTGCTGAAGAAACAAGGTATCCTTTTCTTTTGATTATGATCTTCCTTTATAATGTACTACAGTAAAAGTCTGTTCCTGGTCCTCAAAAATTTCTGAACCAATAGATGAGCAGATCTCCTCTTGGAAAAACATTTCAAAACATGAGACATATGAAGAAGAATCTGAAAGGGAATCCTGAACGGTCTGATCTTCTGTAGTGTGAATGTACTATAGGTCATCTTCATATGATATGACAGCCATATTATCATGTTCCTCATTACATTCATTAATCATAAGAAAAGAAACTTCAGCTGATTCTTGATGCTTAAACATGACATTTCTATCATCTACCCTAAATTCATCCAAAGGAACTTCTTCACTTACTTGAACGAAGATCTCGTCTTGGTTTTCATGAACTGACTGGATTACCTCCTCATGCAGGCTGTGTTCTAATGAACTGAGAACATTTGGATCCATAACTGTGTCTTCTTCATTCCAGATGATTTCAACAGCAGAGTTCTCCTTCATGGGATTAAGGTATTCTTGGTCATCACAATCTGAATGTAGATCTGAAATAACTGACTGAACATTATCACAATCTGCAATTGAAACATGACTTCCCTGCATGCTGTCTTCTTCGATGGACAGATCTAAAACAAAACATTCTCTTTCATCATTTTCAGCCATATGGCAATCTTCAACCTGCTGATCTTCATAAGTATCCTCTAAGTTTTCTGTGTGCTGCTGAAATGGGTTTTCATACAATGCTTCCATGATTTCTTCGTCCATCAATTCATTATCCCCATAACAATTCTCAAGATCTTCAATGAAATTACTAATGTGTTCACAAAAATTCTACACTAACATTAAAGACGGACAAGATTCTCTGTAACTTTCAAAGAATATTGAATGAAAATCCTTTATACAATAAATAGAAGCAGGTGGCAAACTTTCATACCAAGATCGGGCTTCATCTTCCAGAGTAGCCATAAAAATTTTCATCAAACAGTCTTCAGGAAAATCGATCTTTAATTTATGCACATGAATGTGAAATTTCACCAGATGAAGAGCAGCGTCATTACCTTCCACATTTCTGAACATAGGCAAATTCTGAAGCCAATCCACCTTAGGCATCCTATTTGGAAAACCAGGGATGTGATCTCGGCTCATGGGAGCGTATCTTCTTGCAATCCGGTCCATCTTAACAATCTGCAGTGGAGTCACCATGAAGCATTGATTTCTGGATTTTTCAGTGAATGGAGTCGTCAGGTGAATGATTTCAGCCTTGCAGTGTCTGATCGTTGTCCACCATCAATGATCAGATCTGAACTTGATACATGTACTGGGGCAATTTATAAGTTAAGTGTTACGATTACAAGCTAGACCGGAGATTGAATGAAGCAGCATTTATATACTATGCACTCGCAGAGCAAGAGCAGTTCGAAGGCTACCTGGCATGACTTCAGGCTTCGTCTGTAGCTATAAATCAAACAACACTAACCAACAGACCAGTTCTATCCCCAGTATGGTCGCCACTATGTTAGTGCTCGAAATCTGCCTTAGGCTGAAGGAAAGCAGGATTCAAGGTAACATCAAACCAAGCTCAGCCTCGTAGCTAGCCCTACGAGGACAGGAGAGGGCTCTCTCCGGGTCTATCTCAGCAAAAGATGTCCAATAGGGCCTGAGATGACCTATAATGAATGCTGATTTTAGGCTAGTAAATAAATATGAAAGAAATGTTTGATGAATGGATGAATTTTCTGGGCTGTATGGGACCAAGGAACAGCATGAGCAGAGATATTAAATCAAAGACACAGATTATTTCGTGAGGCAAGACAGGCAGGAAGTTTAGCATTCAAATTTGTAAATAATATGGAGTGAAAAGACTGTTGAGAGGTCGAAAAGGGCATGTATAATGAATCCTTTTTGACAGAAGAAGACATACAGAAACATGAGCGCTTTCCCAAGGCAGAGTAGTAAACTGGATTCTACCTTTTCTACTTAAAAGCATTCAATTAGAAACGATTATGAATGACTAGTAAAACATAACAGGCTACATATGAAACAGAAAGAAAGACACATGCTAAATTCTCACCACAAGAATCTCATAAGCCAGAGCTGCAACCTTTCATTAGTTCTCTGTCAAAGCTGTACAATGAAGTGCTGAGTTTTTCTCGCCTCTGTTTCCCAGAAATCCCAACCCTTTACAAAATGATTTACAATACAATAAATAAGCTCAGAGGTGTGATAACAAATTGATCAAAATAGGGTGCTGTTTCAACTAAAATTACAAGAATAGAAAAAGTCATCCATTTGTTCTAAAAACAGAGCATCGTTCCCCTTGAATTCCTCTGATGGCCAATTGAAAGACAAAAACTGGAGCGCAGATCCACTTTGAATTATTAACTGAATTCATAAATAGGAAATCGAATCCTATTCTTCTGCTGTGGTAGGTATTCTGCGTTTTAATTTGGCTTTCGGTTTTTAACTTTGCGCCTTTCATCTGCCATTTGAATGAAAACCAACCTTTCAGCAAAAACGCCTTTGAACGAAGACTTTGCCTTTAGAAAAGGGAATAATACAACAAAAAATTGTTTGCCAACGGGATATAAGGATATGGATTAACAAGATAGTTTATGCTTCTGAACTGAATAATGTATCATAGCGCTGTTGAAAAGATGTTTAAGACGACCAGAGAATCCACCAGCGACATGAATTTGATTGCAATAATAATGCCGACATTCCACCTGTACATCTACAGTTCTGTAATAATCCACGGTCCAAGCTGCAATTTCTCCTTTAACACTAGCGAACATATATGTACTAATAGCTCCTCCATATTTGAACATTTTGACCAGTCCAATGGGAGAAAAAGAGATGCCGTTGGCTAACCTCTTCAGAGGAACAACTGTGAAAACTTCATACTCCCGTGCTTTAAGAATAATCGGTGAAGCTGCACCTTTAGAAAGACAGACAAGCTCTTCCCCTCTGTGAGAGTATACAATGGAATCACCGTCCCAATTTTCATCTGCAATTTGGAGCGAAAAGATTATTTGAATTTGAAAAATCACAAAGCGGTGATGAATTTTAGGCTGGAGGGCTCAACGCGCCGCGCGCAAACCCAATGCGCCGAGTTGGTTTGGTGCGTCGCGCCCTTGATAATTTACATTGTCAAATTTTTCCCAGTGCGCCACGCCTCTTTTGTGTGCGTCGCGCCTAGAATTCAACACAATCAGCTCTTCACCAAACACGATTTTCGCCTTCCACGATTTTGAATTCGACTTCTCATCAACCTTTGGATGCACAAGAATATTTAAAACATATGAAAAGATCTTTTTAAAATCGTGGAGTTTGATTTTTGGTTTTACAAGACCCATTTTTATAACATTTGGCATTGACATTTTTTACAAATTAATACAGCTCTGAACTTTGTCAATTTGACATTTGGCATGAACTCAATGTTGTTTTTTATTTGATTTTCTTGACTTGGGCAATGACAATTTTTTCAGGGTAATGGGCATAAGATCTCGACTTGACTTAATAAAAACTCATTAGTTGCAAATTTTGACATTTTCACAATGAATTCTATTCTTGATGGCTTTCGACTCTTGGACTGAAAAATGAGTTTCTTTGTTGTCTCTTGCAGGAATGTTAGCATGTCTTTGGCAAGGTGACTAGAACCTTAAATGGAGAAATGTTACGGCTGAAGAACATAGAACTCACGTGGCAGCTTATTTACATAAAACAAATTTGAAAATTTCTTCTTCAAAACAGAGTTTTGAAGAAGAAATATCTTTGAGCATTTTTGACGATGACAATCCTGAAATGAAAACTTATTGAAGCTCCCTTCTGGCCTGCAGGTGTTATTGAACATTTTGAGAACGACAATTTGCGAACCCTAGACCTAATGATCAAGTTTGAATGCAAATGACGTGAAATGAACTTTGGTGAATTTTGACCAACCCAGCAGGTACAAATATGAGGGAAACGAGAAAATAAAATCCTTCTATCAGATATTAGCATGCCCCTAGCGGAATGCAGATGAATGAGCGGGGTGAGAAACCTAAACAATGAAATGCAAATAGAGAAATGATCTCTGGCAGAGGGCTGTAAAGACCGACTCTAACACACTCGATGTCGCTACCCAAGATTTTTAGAAACTCCAGCAAGGACTTAGTGTTCGGCAGGTGTCTGAATGCTGGCGCATTAGTAAAATTCTCCTAAAAATCAAAGCAAGCATTGATGAGGTCAGAGGAATCTCCTTCGCGGTGGTCCAGAGAAAGGCCAACAAGTCGGCAGATATCCTCTCAAACTTAGGAGTGGATGCCTCCAATAGACTCACCTCTATGGACTGCGACTTTATAAGGGAGCCAACTGTCAAAATAGAATGTCTTCATATCAACGGTCAAGATCTACAGTAGGCTTGCTCGCCCTCCTCCTCGGTTTCCTCTCCCATTAGCAACCGTCATCATGACCAAAATTTGCAACTCCCTTCTCACGAATGAACTCTACAGTGGCTCTGCATCGATCTGCCCACCCCAATACGATCCCACCCCTGGCAATAAATCCCCGCATGATTTCAATTACTTCTCTGACACGCTTTCCAGTCGCTCCCCTGGGCCTTCGCTCCTCTCAAATGCCTTCTTAAACTCCTTCCCCCTTGCTCTCATCCCTCACAAGACAGTTATGTTTGGAATCCCCACTGTCACTCTGTCTATCCCGGATAGGTCTCACAACACTATTTGCTCTCATCCCCATTTATGCCCAGCTTCCATGGCCCCGTGTCACCCTCACCCCCCTCCCCCCGCTCGTCGAGGTCGCCAAGATTTTTGGGCCAACCCCTCTCGCCCACCAGTCACCCGAGCCGAGACCTTTGCTAGGACTACAACCCGCACCTTCGTTGACACCATGCCCCCGGATGTGCAGAGGAAAATTGCTGAAATGGAGACGGAGGCCCATATCTGCCGCAGAGCCACTTCTTCGGAGGTGGTGGACACCTCTCTCTGCTGGATTCCAGATCCTGGCCTAACTAGAAGCTGCGAGAACTTATATAGTAGAACCATCGACTTGCACTGGCAAACAAATATGCTCCTAGCTATCTCTATGCAGGAGCAACACAACACTAGCAAGGAGCTGGAGAAAAAAATAGACTCTCTATTTGACAGGTTCGTGGCATATGTGAAGGAGGTTCATCATATACGTTTCATCGACCGTAAATCTCCCCAATATGCCAAGCTGAAACGTAGTTCCACGACGCGCCATCAACAGGGTCCCAAGATTAAAGAGGAGGCTCCTCCCAAAGTTGACTGCCAGGAAGCTGGTCCTTCCTTGATTCATCGCCAACTCTTCAACCCGGAGGAAGGCACCCCAGACAGACCAATTAGTGTCGAAGACTACCTAAATGATGATGCGGACGTGCAACACTCCCTAGTGCCTTAACTTCTGTGTGCTCCTCTTGTTTCTCCGTGTCTCAATGTTTCTCTCTCTGTATCTGAGACCTAGAGGTCTTTTTTCCGAAACTTCTCGGAGTCTCAGTTTCTCTGGTTTTCTTAAGGTTTTTGACTTCTCCCCTCTGAATTATCCCCCGTGTAAATTCCTTCCCAGAGGGCGAGAATCATTTTGTGCTTAAGGACAATCCTGATCTTCTGCCTCTTGAGGCTGCGATGTAAACTATGTTTTTATATTAATGTGAATAACTCCGCCTAACTTACAAGAAAAGAAAGTAGATACACTCGATGTTTCTGGTAAGTCTAATTTATTTTATTTTTTATATAAGGCAGAGTTACACTTTGATTTACTATTCTTTTTTTCAAATTGTAATTATTTGAATCATTTTTTTTATTTTTATTTTTATTTTTTATGATAATCTAAATAATTTCAAAATGTACACAATTTCCCTCCACGTTGGGTGCATAGAGGCAAAGCCACCCCTCCTACATTGCTAACTTGATTATGCATCAAACCAAAAGTACCAACATGCAAGACATCTAGTAAGCAATTAACCAACATGCCACATCTTAGGTGTGGCTAGATATGTAATCGAGGTTAACGCAAAAAACTAACTATTGATCTAGTACTCTTCCACGCATATCGAATTTATGTCGGATGGTGAAGGCATATGAGATCAATGTCAGGATGATAGAATCGAATAATGTTTCGAGTAGGGTTGCTCATTCTTCATGGGTATCAACAATCATGAGAGTCACAGGTTGCAGGTTTAATAAATCATCATAACATCAAAGAGTCACCTCCCGGTATTGCACAACATCTCTATTTAATGCCCAACATACTCATACCTTGAGTATGATGGGTCCCCTCGGAATTGGAAAAAGTGTGCGACCCAAGATCTATCTGGCTCCATATCAAGACCATGCATAGCTTCCTAAGAGTTGTCTCACTCTTGGTTGGAGAACTTTTTCCACTATGCTCATAATCGACCAAGTCACCAACTCCTATGAGCGAAAGGTAAGCCTCTCTTCATTCTTATTCAGTGGTTTTCATCTTGTCTTATGTTTTGTTGGTTCATTTTTTGGATTTTTAGGACTTTGGGTCTCTGTATTTATAGGCCAAACCCTGACGTTGTTTGACATTCTAGCTATTCCCAACATTCGGTAGTCCCCCTCTTATAACTCCTTCCATACATTGTCAGTCACTCCTCCATATCCAATCTTTCACAACCATATGTACTAGAAAATGCTTCAATCCATATCCTTTTTCCAACATTCCCTTACCTGCTCGTCTATCTTTGTTTGTTAAACCTCAATATCCTCATCCCCTATCTGTTATCCAGCTCGACCCTTGTCACACCCAACCCTGCATACTTAAAATACACCTCAACATGACCCGTGGTTGAGTTTTTTCCCTACAGAGGAAGGGGAATAGGACAACCTTATACCTCTTCCTCAACTTGTAGTCAAATGGCTTCAAGTACTCAGTTGCGAGCCCAAGCTGATGGCAGAGAATCAATGGCCAGGTATGAGTAGTACATTATAGATCTCCTTTGATAAGAAATCAAAATATATGAAGCAACAATCTGCCAAGAGCATCATTGCACACTGTGACCACCAAATCCAAACCATGGAATGGATTCCCAATTTAGGAACCTCTACTTGTTCCACATATTCAGGATACATGCAAGTTATCAACGTATGTTGGCACACCAAAATTCCAATTGTATGCATTCTCATCGACAACAAACAAACTCAATAGGAAAACACCCAAAAGATAACAGATTTAGAGGAGAAGTTGGATATCATGTATCACAAATTCAATATATTCCTCAGCAAGTGCACTGACGATGCTCACAACAGATCCCCAATTAGGATAACTTTTATTATTAAATCCTATGCAATCTCAACTTCATTTTTTGTTGTTGTTGTTAGCCCATGTATGGTCAATCTATGTACCAATTTAGATAGCCATTGTGCTTCTCTTTTTGTATGACAGGCGCTATGGTCATAAGAGGTCTCCACAACCTCAAGACTTTGAAGCTAAATCTTTGGCTTTGTTTCCTAGTAGGCAGACTAGAGACCAACAAATTTTCCCTATGTAAATTTTTTCCATGATAATATAAAAAGCCTTACTTAAAAATAAAAAATAAAAAATATGTACCCAATTTTTAAAAGTAAAACTCTATAATCAATTTTTTATTATCTATTGAATAACACTATAACTTTCTTATGCAGCAAGAAACTGAAATTTACATAATACCATGGACGTGTGGGTTATGGCCCACATAAATTCCCTTTACTCGCAGAACATACATACATCGCACTTTGCGGATCGCAGAACATACATACATCGCAGATCTTAGTGTTTATGATATCACACATTGGCAAATATAACACATAACTTTTAACACCAAACATATAAGTCTACCGATGCGAAGTTGCAATGACGATGTCACATCGCAACACCACAACTTCCACAAATTATTGCAAATCAGCCTCCCACAAGGTTAAGTCTACACCGATGACTGTTAACCATATTCCATGCGATATGCGCTAGAGCATTGTGCCGAAACGTGGCCACTCCTCATCGCATCGCCGCTTATATTATTTAACTTGCGATGTCTTCCATGTAAATAAAACCATCATCAATTATGATGCGTGCAAACCATATTTTGGCCAAAGTGACGTGATCTCATCCATCCATATTTTGCTACCAGTTCTGCAGCTCGATCACGACCATCTGTTCAACCTTCAACAACTTCTTGTTCGGATCTCCTACTCTGGTGGTCAATCCTCTCTGAAAGATTCAACAACAATTTTACTCAAACAATATGGCACACCATAGTTCTGTCAAGCTTCTCGTAAGCTCATAAAACGATTTCGATTCTTAGAAAAATGCACACAGAACACTTGAAATCAAAATATTCATGAAATACACATAATATACAAAATCTGGATTAATCCTGGATATACAACAACAAACATTTCATTACTATATCGAACTTGAGTTACATGATAATGCCACTACGACCTGAATCACATTTTCGCCCTCAGGCTACATTGCGTTCTCTGCACCCTAGCATACAACACAGACTCACATTATAAAGAAATTACAAAGGAGTGGATCATCTAAGATCCACGAGTTTTTCTCCCACAAATCGCTCAACTAACCCCTGAAATCTCTCTATGTGATCACATGGCAGATAACTACAATAAATCAAATCTTCTAGAGACATATCGCTCCCATCATTTTAGCTCTGTTTCATGGAAATTATCCCCCATTTTCAAATGGTTGTCCACATTTCACCTTCCACAACATTGATAATCAATTTTGATTAAGGGTGGTCCAATGCTCCTGCATTAGACTCCCAAGGTACAAATTTTTTTATGACCTCCTAGTCATATGCCTTCTTCATCTCTATAACAAGTTTGTTGCTTGCTATCAATACCAAGTCCTCCTCTTTAGAAATTATACCCACATCTTCTATGGAATTGCCTTTGTGATCTTTCTGTAACAATATTGTGAGCTACAACAAAACCTCTGTAATAACAAGTCCTCCCTGCTACTCTTACCTCACCAAGCTTCTCTCCTCTGAGCTCAGTCTTTCGACATTTATCTGGTTCTCTCCTCTGGAACCATTTGAGCACTCCTGGCTCTAGGCTGTTGCACATCTTCTCACCTTCCTCGGCTACTACCTGCAAAAAATTAAAGACCACACACTCACCAATCTTCAAGAAATTTGCACCTTCTTATTTTGCACACAAAAATCTTTCTCACAGGAAATATTTCCCTGCATTGATACCACTTGATGCAGCACGAAACTGTAATTTACATAATACCATGGAACTATGGGTTATGGCACACATAAAATCCCTTTACTCGCATCGGATTTCAATATCAAAGTTTTTAAAACTTTTTGGATCGCAGAACATGCATACATCGCAGATCTTAGCGTTTACGATATCACATGTTAGCAAATATAACACATAAATTTTAATGCCAAACATATAATTCTACCGATGTGAAGTTGCGATGACGATGTCGCATCGCAACATTGAAACTTCCACAACTTATCACAAATCGGCCTCCCGCAAGGTTAAGTATACGTCGATGACTGTTAACCATATTCCATGCGATATGCGATATGCGCTAGAGCATTGTGCTGACACATGGCCACTCCTCATCGCATCTCTGCTTATAGTATTTAACTTGCAATGTCTTCCATGTAATTAAAACCATCGCCGATTGCGATACACGCAAACCATCTTCTGGCCAAAGAGACGTGATCTCATCCGTCCATCTCCCACTACCGGTTCTGCAGCTCGATCACGACTGCCCGTTCAACCTTCAATGGGTTCTTCTTTGAATCTCCTACTCTGCTGGTCAATCCATTCTGAAAGCTTCAACAACAATTTTACTCAAACAATATGGCACACCATAGTTCTGTCGAGCTTCTCATAAACTCATAAAAAGATTGTGATTCTCATACAAATGCACACAAAACACTTGAAATCAAAATATTCATGAAATACACAAATTATACAAAATCCAAATTAATCCTAGATATACAACAACACACACATTTCATTACTACACCGAACTCGAGTTATAGGCTAAGGCCACTACGACTTGAATCACACTTTCGCCCTCAGGCTACATTGATTTCTCTGTGCCCTATCATATCACACATAATCACATTATAAAGAAATTACAAAGGAGTGGATAATCTAAGATCCACGAGTTTTTCTCCCACAAATCGCTCAAATAACCCCTGAAATCTCTCTGTGTGATTACATGGTAGATAATTACAATAAATCAAATCTTCTAGAGACATATCGCTTCCATCATTTTAGCTTTGTTTCACGAACATTAGCCCCCATTTACAAACAATTGTCCACGTTTCACCTTCCACATCGTTGCTAATCAATTTTGATTAAGGGTGGTCTGATGCTCCTGCATCACTTTCAACAAAATTCTCCATGAAATTAAAATAATATAAAATTGTTTATCTATTCTTTTTAAATTATAACATTATAACTTTTTTTAATCATCCTAGATCCATATTAACCCCAGAACTATCAAGCACCAAGAGGGATAAAATCTCTCTAGGTGCAAACCTCTTTTTGAGTGCAAAACTTGAGGAAATGTTTGCACCTCGAGAGATTTGATCCCTCTCGCTGCTTGATAGATCCAGGGTTAAGATGGATCTAATCTGGTTTTAGTTGTGTACGGTTAGGCAAAATTTGTTTAACATCTAATTATTATGATCATTTTAAATATGATAAACATGTCTAGGATCAATTTGGTCATTTTAATTGAAAATTTTCTTAATTACCTCATTTTGTTGAGATGATAGATATTGTTAATAACTTGAATGATGACATAAAATTTTTGAATGCAAAGTGACAATGTAATAATTTTGAATGATAGAAAATGTGACTAATAAGATTGTAGTCAATTGCAAATAGTCTTCATTATGATCAATGTCAAACTATTTTCATCTACTATTCTTATTGTCACACATGTTAGTTTTTTCATATTTTCATATCGATCATATGAAAAGGGTGGCTGAAATCATAGACCATTCAAATATTTAACTTGAGATATTGTAGTAAACATCTTACCTTGCCTCTCTTGCTCTCCAATATTAATAATAGCTTTCTCTAAAGTAAATCATTATGACTTACGGAGTTTTAAACCCCATGTAAGTTTCAATGGTAGTTGTTTTCTATTACCGCACTTGAATGCAAGGTGACTAACAATGTTAAATAATGGAAAACGAGAATAATAAGACTATAGTATATTGCAAATTATTTACAGTTTAAAGAAACAAAATGTTTAGGTAAGTGACCATTTTATTTAATATGAAAACTCAAGTATTTTATTTATGATTGAATTACTGTAATACATAAATCAATGCAGAGTATAAATCTAATTACTTTGAAATTAATGTACATCATACATCTACTTACATCTGTAATAGCCCTCGTCAAAATTCCATGTAATAAAAGTTAATAAAGGAAAAAATAATAACCAAGGTCATGAGACATGTATTCCAAGCTGAATGTTGGGCAAAAGAATCCTAGTATGGGTGTTCATTTGGTTTATTGTGGCTAAGGAAATTTGCAAAGGATTTGGAAGGAAAAATGGCATTTTATTTATGAAAATAATGGAAATTAGGAGAAAACGAAGGTGAAAGGTCACAAGTTGCATGTGAGGAGGAAAATGAAGGAAAAAATGGAAAATGAAGAAAATAGAGGCCTCATTGATAAAAAGGCTTCTGCGGATCAGTTGGTACCTTTTGCCAGTTAAGTTTTGGAGCTCTCTCTTTATTCTCTCTCTCTCTCTCACTCTTGGACACTTAGAGTTTTCTTGGAGCACTTTAGCATTGAATTAAGAAAAGAAAAGGAGGGACAAAGAAGACAAAGGGAACCAAATTTCAAGCAAGGAAGAGCAGGATCAAGTAGTTACAACGAGTTTACTTGGAGGTATCGATTTTCATTTGTGATTTCATTGCTATATTTGGCATGCATGGTACTTGCATGTGTGTATTTGGTTCTCTTGTTGTCACTGGCATGGGTTTTTATAGGTGTGACAATGTTCTTCAACCTTGTCTTGCCCTTTCCAGATAGTCATGGTGTGGTGGGTTTTCTTGTATTTGGTTAAGCTAGATTGCCGAATGGACTTGAAGCTGAGTGGCGTGGTCTCAAGATTATTCACAAGGCCTAGGAATCTTGGGATGGGATACACGATAAAGCCTGATTGTGAACACCTATATTGAGCCCAAGAATCCTTGATCGGTGAATGGCGGGATACATGGTAAAGCTTATAGGTGAATACCATTAATTGAGCCTAGGAATCCTTGACTAGTGAATGGTTGGATACACGGTAAATCTCAGAGGGGATTACTATTTATTGGGCCTAGGAATCCATTGAATGGTGATGGTGGGATACACGATAAATCTCAGAGGGTGGAGAACTCGTAGGCCTAGGAATCCCTTGACTGGTAATGATGGGATTCACGGTAAATACGAGAGGTTGAGACAGAAAAATTACTCACATTTTAAGTGGAGAGATCTAGAGGCATCCATGCTTGTTTAGGGCCTAATGATCCGTTGGGGATTGTGGTAAAGGCTGGTTATATTGATGACGGTTTGGGCCTAATGATCCGGTGGGGATTGCGGTAGAGCTTGGGGAAGCCCTAGTTGGTTTTGTTGTAAGTCCCACATTCATGCTTGGAATATGGCACAAGGGTGATTAGATGAAATAAATATTTGGTTAAGCCAATATATGGTCATGTGGTACGTGGAAGTCCCAAACCTTGTTGCATTTTTCAGGTACAAAATTGACTTTTTGAGTCCCTGGCCAACCACGAATTTTCCTTGGCATGCCCACAGCTATAGGATTCTAGCTACTACCTTTCCCTTACATGCTCGTGGCTAAGGCTCAAAAGGGTCAAAAATTAGTTCCCCATCAGGGTTCAGGGGTCTGGGAGGCTGGGTTACCTCTTGTAGGTGTTGTTGATGTTGTGTAAGGTCTGTTTATCAAGTTTCTATGGGTTTCACTTCCTTAAGGTCATCTAGGAGGTTAAATCTCATATTAGTATCCTCTCATCACATGTTTACCCTGGTTGGATGGTTACTTGGGTAGTTGTGGGAAGAGGGTGTTACAATACCATAATACATTGACAACAATGAATAATTTTTATCATTGGCCGAATTTGAAGAAGGAAGTGGAAGAGTTTGTGGCTAGATTTTTGGATAGTCAACAGATAAAGGCATAATGTAAGCATCTAGGTGGACTAATACAACTGATTCTTATTCCAGAGTGGAAATGGGAGGTCATTTCCATGGATTTCATTACAAGTTTACCGAGGACATCTAGACAACATGATTCTATTATAGTTATGGTTGACAGGTTGACAAAGGTAGCACACTTCATTCCAGTGAACTCTACATATTCAACTAATGATGTAGCATATGTATTCATTAGAGATGTAGTGAGATTGCATGGTGTTCCAAGGAATATTGTGTTAAACAGTGATGCTAAGTTCACTTCCAAGTTTTGGAAGGAGTTTTTTGCAGGTTTGGGGACAAAGTTTTCCTTTAGCACAACTTATCATCCATAGATAGGTGGACAGACAGAGAGGGTAAACAAGATATTGGAGGACATGTTGAGGATTTATGTGATGCACTAACAGAGGATATGGGAGGAGTAGCTTCTGTTGGTTGAGTTTTCTTATAATAATGGTTATCATGAGTCAATGAGGATGAGTCCATTTGAGGTACTCTATGGGCATAGTTGTAATACTCCCATCAGTTGGAGTGATCCAGTGAACAATGTGTTGATAGGATCATATATGTTGGCATAAATAAAACAATAAATGCAGGTAATCAAGAATAATCTGAAGGCAACACAAGACAAGAAAAAAATTAATGCATATTGGAATAGGTTGTTTAAAGAGTTTTAGGTTGGGGAACATGTGTATTTAAGAATCAATCCCAAGAATAGCTCCTTGAGGATTGGGTCGTGCGCGAAGCTGTTATCTCGTTTTTTGGAAGTTTCAAGATTATTGAAAGGATTGGACCAGTAGCCTATCGACTTGCACTGCCTCCGATAGTGAAATTCCATTATCTTTGCCATGTGTCAAAGATAAAGATGTTGATCATGTAATTGAATGGTCTGTATTACAGATGGAACCAGAAGGATAATTCCAGCCGGAACCTCAGTGAATTTTGTAGAGAAATATGCTCATGCTCTGGAACTAAGCAATCGAGCAGGTTAAGTTGTAGTGGAAGCTCTTTGGGCCCGATGAAGCTACGTGGGAGATGGCGTATCATAAGTGGGCTATGTATCCTTCTCTATTCACTGATTGAGAAAATGTTTTTGGTATATGTTTTGGTGTGATATTTTGGTATATGCACATATGTATATGGATGTAAATACTGCCATGAGTAGTGTTATAAAGCTACAATAAGCGGTATGGGTGTTATTTCATTATGGTTGTCATGTTGTTATGTTGTCATGTTGGTTTTATTTTTAGCAGGTTGATCATTGTAAATACTGCAGCAAGATAAGTTATACAACTCCATGGAAAATATGTTTTGGTTTTCAACGGTTTATTGGTTGTAGGTGTCATTGAACACCGAGGATGACGGTCCCCCAAGGGGGAGGGTTCTGTAAAAACCCTGGTTAAAATTCCATGTAATAAAATTTAATAAAGCCAAAAATAATAACCAAGGTCATGGGACACATATTCCAAGCTGAATGCTGAGAAAAAACATCCTAGTGTGGGTGTTCATTTGGTTTATTATGGATAAGGAAATTGGAAAAGGTAATGACAAAGGCTTTAGAAGCAACAATGGCATTAATTGGCATTTTATCTATGAAAATAATGGAAATTAGGAGAAAAGGAAGGTGGAATGTCACATGTTGCATGTGAGGAGGAAAGTGAAGGAAAATAATGGAAAATGAAGAAAATAGAGGCATCATTGATAAAAAGGCTTCTGAGGATCAGTTGGTACCTTTTGTTAGTTCAGTTTTGGAGCTCTCTCTCTCTCACACTCTTGGAAACTTAGAGTTTTCTTGGAGAACTTCAACATTAGATCAAGTAAAGCAAAGGAAGGACAAAGAAGGAAAAGGGAAACAAAGATCAAGCAAGGAAGAGCAGGATCAAGTAACTACAATGGGTTTACTTGTAGGTATTGATTTGTATGTGTGATTTCCTTGCTAGATTTGGCATGCATGGTACATGCACATGTGTATTTGGTTCTCTTGTTGTCATTAGCATGATTTTTTCGTGTGACAATGTTCTTCAACCTTGCCTTTCCATTTTCAAATAGACATGGTGTGGTGGGTTATCTTATATTTGGTTAAGCTAGATTGTCGGATGGAATCGAAGCTGAGCAGGGTGGTCTCAGGATTATTCAGAAGGCCTAGGAATCCTAGGATGGGATACATGGTAAAGCATGGTTGTGAACACCTCGATTGAGCCTAGGGATCCTTAACTGGTGAATGACAGGACACATGGTAAAGGTAAAAGGTGAATAACCTTGATTGAGCCTAGGAATCCTTGACCGGTGAATGAAGAGATACACGGTAAAGCTCATAGGGGAGTACTTTTGATTGGGCCTAGGAATCCCTTGACTGGTGATGGAAGGATACACGATAAATCCTAGAGTGTGATTGACTGAAATAAATAATTGGTTCAACCAAGGGTGATTGATTGAAATAAATAATTGGTTCAACCAATCTATGGTTAGGTGGTACGTGGAAGTCCCAGATGTGGTTGCATTTTGCATAGGTTAATAAGAGCTCATTCTCCTTGGTATTTCACATGTAAATGTACTAGTTTATATGTGGCTTTTATGGTTGTCATATCCTTGTTATTTATGTTGGTTATATGCTGGTTATGAGTATGTTTTATGACAATGATGATATGTGGATCTCATCATGTTTTGATTAGAAAATGAATGTACAATGAATGTATGACCTAATATATGATAATGTAGTTATTATGATAAACAACCATTGCTTCTTTATGAATCTCAGATCAATATGAGACCTTGTTGAAGCCTCGAAAATCGCTGCAACAACATGGGGGATGACCACCCGGTCCAGACCTTAAAGCAGCTCCTTTTCCGTTTGGAATGGTGGTTCCGACTGGTTCAACTAGGTCCAATTACCTTCTCTCAATCTCCAATGGCTTTAAAATATGACTTTCATTCACCAATGGAAAAGAGACATCAGATCAACCTTCTTGCTGATCAGGCAATAAAGTGATCCTTAAGCTGATTTAGGGCTCAACCAATCCACTACTAAAGTTTGCCTCTTTGGGAAGAGGACTTAAAAGAATGTAGAAATTAATTTAAATGCAAACTTATTCTAAGATACAAGCAAAATTAACTATCTTAATCCTATCTCAATTAGGCAGATATAGATCTAACCCAACCAAGAGCAGGTATTTAAAATATTGAGATTGGAATATGTCTTGTTTATAATGAATATCAAGTTAATGAAATAGTTCAATTAACTGACATTATGGATAGCAAAACACATCCTATTGAGACCTTTTAACTGAAATAATCAATCAACAACACTCATGAAGTAGTTCACAAAATGGTATTGATCATTTAATCAGTAACTTGAATTATTAAATAATAATATGTGGAAGAAGTTCACAACATATCACTATTTATTCATCCAATATTAAAAGACAGATTTATGAGTAAATAGTTACTCATAAATCAGAATTCAGCCCATAAGAGCAGAGATAAATAACAACATAAAATAGAAGCAAATTACCCATACCGACAAAAGTGCACAAATATGTAAGTAAATTGACACCATTCTTGTTATCATAAAATAAAACCAACATTTAAAATAATAGTATTCGAAATACCAATTTATTGAATCCATTTCTCCAGCTCCGGTCTTTAATAGTCCTTTACAATGCCTAAGCTTCTGCTTTCAAAAGCAGAGCTACAATAGTGCAAACTCTGTTCATTATACATAACTCAGAATGTAAAAGAAAAACCTCAATAATCCCCAGATCTGAGATTCTACTCCTCCCACCTACAACTCTAAATCCCTATTACAAAAGTGCTTTTAGAATTCCAGAATTGCAGAGGAGAGCCGCCCTTATTCCATTATGCAATCTGCTATTTATAATATTTGCAAAGGAATGCTTGAGATGAAAGTTTGTTGAAGAGAAATCTGCCCAATCCAATTTTATTTGCTCAGAATTCCAATCTTTAATTGCTGGAGCATTCTCATTGATTGAGGTCTTTTTCTCCATATATCTTCTACTGTTTTCCTGCAAAAAAGAAATCAAAATAAATTAAGATGCAATGAATAAAATCAAAATACAATTTCTGGCATTAAAACAAACCCAATCAAATTTAATTTAAAAAAATAATTAAAAATAAAATATAAGCTCTCTATTGATGCCTGTGATGGTTTAATTGGCCAAGGATATTATTGACGAATGAACCTGCAACTAGAAGAGTTTTGGACAAATGAAAATGCAGAAAATAAATTATAAAATTGATTTTGTTTTAGAAATTCGGAGCTTGATCTTCTGCATGACTTTTGACCCAATTAATGACCAAATCTATTAGTGGAACCTCCTCAGAAATATTCTCCTTGATTTTATCTTTCCAATGAGCCATCCTAGGCCTCATTTGGCCAAGTAAAACTCATTCTATGAGCTTCCAAAGTTGATGAGTCAAAACTGGCATAATTTTGAAAATTATGTTGCTGGGCTAAAAATCGAAATTTTTAATTAGAAATTTAATCCTAAATTAAATTCTAATTATATTAATAATTAATTCTAAATTAATTATTAACTAACTAATATATACAATTAATTCTAATTAATTATCATCTAATTAGAAATTAATTAAGTTACAAAATTAAATTAATATACAAATGATTTGAAAAAGTTAATTTAAATATAATTAATATTATAATTCAAATTATATTAAAATCATAATAAATATTATAATTATAATGTAATTATTATAATATAAAAATATAAAAATTAATTTACAAACCATTGGAATCAATCCAAACCCAAAATCCATTAAACAAACCATTGGAATCAATCCACACCCATTAATTTATAAAACAAACCATTGAAATCAACCATAAAACAAACCATTGAAATCAATCTAAACTTATTACTTCATCCATATGAGTTTGTGGAGGGGTATGGTGAGTGGAGTGTGAGGTGAGGGTGACGTGAGGGTGAGGGTGAGTGAGATGGAGGTACGGGAGGTATAAGGGGTGAAACAAAAAAAAACTTTATATTAAAAACTTTTAACACATCGCATATCGCCTTATCGCATATCACATTTTGTCAAATGTGCATGTTATAAAAATTACGATGGATCCGATATTGCGATATTGCGATATGCGATGTAAATTTTATTTTTTTATTTTTATATATATATTTTTTTCTTCTTTTCTTTTCTTTCTACAGAAACGGGTAGTGGATTTTATTCAATATTTGGCCTTGATGCCAGAATTCGGGTTACAGGAGGAGAGTTACAATTTGCATTTGCTGCACAGCTTTGGATGGCTGTGGCCATTATGCTTATATAACTTCTCTCTTTATTTGCAACAATGAGGTCTAATTCTGTGATTTTCCCATGCTTGAAAATGCATACAAACTGGTTTAACAATAAACAGTAAAACATGTCTGCTTTTTAATTTAAGGGATTGGATCCCATGACTCTTTTCCGCCTCTGCACAAGGCTCCCGCCGATAGAAGGGCTGCTTTGTTGGCTTCAGTATCCGCCTGCTTGTTGTTGGCTCTCAACACATGGTAGAAGCTCAATTTCTGAAATGAATTTGCCAGGTCCGTTATTCTGAAGATCATTCTTGCCAGTCTTAGATTCGAAGGCTTAGAACGTGAAACCATAATGTTTATTATTATCTGGGAGTCCCCAAAAACATTTACTTCCCTAATGCTCAGTTCTTTTAGGATCTTAAGGCCTTGGAAAAGGGCCAATGCTTTTGCTTGAATGCTGGAAGCAATGCCTAAACCCCAGGCGAAATTATGAGTCTTTATGCCCTCTGAGTTTAAAATGACACCTCCTGCTCCAGCTCTGCCCGGATTTCCCTTTGCAGCCCCGTCAAAGAAAAAGGAATGGCTTGGGTGATTTGTGATCCAATCCTGGAACTCTTTAGCTGGAGCCCTTATTTGCCATTCCTTGAGGAGGAGGATTTTGCTTGGAGCTTTTTGAAACTGCATGTCTAGAGCGGCGCCCCAATTTATGTCTTGATGGCTTAAGTTTGTATCATCTTTATGATCACTCAAGCACTCTTTTAGCAGACATTTTATTTTCTCTACCACAAGCTTCGCTTCTTGATTACAATTCCTGAAAATCCTTTTATTTCTCTCCAGCCAGATATTCCAACAGATTAATTTGGGGAGAATAATCCATGCAGCTTTGATCGTCTTATTAGATGGGGGAGGACCAGGATAAATTTGCAGCCAGTTAGCAAAAAGAGCTGGCAAAGAGGTAGGCAGAGCGAAGTTGGAGCAAAGAAGGGCAAGGAGATCAGTCCAAATTTGCATTGAGTAAGGACATTCAAGGATGAGATGCGTAGCACTTTCCTGGTGAATCTTGCACAAGCTGCACCTTGAGGGACCCTGGAATCCACGCTTCTGCAGGTTTTCATCCGTCAAAATTTTACCATGGCAAAGCAACCAGTTGAAGAAATCGATTTTAGGAAAAGATGGACAGTGCCATATCCCCTTCCACGGAGCAGGATTGGTGGCAGCATGAGGGCGCTCACACAATTTGGAGTAGCCCAACGCTACTGTGAAGCCTCCAGTCAACGCCCCCCACCCACGTGAATCTCGTTTTCTGATCTGCGTAGGGGCCGCACCATGAAGAAGCGATAACAGGGCGTCGCGTTCTTGCTGCAGCTCTGGTGGTGTTTGGAGATTCCAACCTACCCAGCGGGAGTCCTGCCAGCAGGAGATGTCCCACAGTGTGTGTTGGCCCGCGGCAGTCATCCACCTGCGCAGTGCAAGGAGCGAATGGCATTCTCCCAGCGGCTCCATATTCATAATCCTGTCAGTCCAGAGGTTAATCCCTTTACCATTTCCAGGGATCCAGAAGGCGTTGTCTTTGATGAGCGGGCAGGCCTTTGAACAGAGTTTAGAGAAGGGCGAGTTCGTTGCTGGCAAGGGGTGGTCCAGGCAGTGAGATCGCTGGCCTGTGAAGTATTTTTTCCAAAGCGCTAATTGCGCCCAACCGGGATTTGGAGCAATGATTCTCCATATTAACTTGGCACTCATTGCAATATTGTGGATGCCCAGGTTCTTGAAATTTAGCCCACCTTCCAACAGTGGTTTGGAGACAGCCTCCCAATTGACCAGGGGGATCTTTTTTTCATTTTGTTTTCCCCCTTTCCAGAAGAATTTTCTGATGATCTCCTCCATTTTTCTAAGAATGCCAGTGGGTGCCAGAAGAACTGAAAACTGGAATAAGGGGAGACTGTTAAGAACTGATTTTATGAGGACCGACTTACCAGCTATGTTTAGCCATGAAGAGCCCCGGCGAGCAACTTATTTTTGAATTTCTCCAGTTGGGGGAGCCAATCTCTGTTGTAGGCTCTTTTGAGAAAAACAGGGAGGCCCAAGTACTTGAAGGATGTCCAGTTTGAGGAAGCAGCAAAGCCGAAGCATCTCGAAATGGTGTTGAGAAGACTAGGCGAGGTGTTCCAGTAGTAGATATGGCATTTGCCATTGTTAAGAATACTTCCAGAGACCCTGCAAAACTCGTCTAGTACTCCTTTGAATCTGGAAGCCATGAGGATAGAGGCAGCTCCCAACATCAGGGTGTCATCAGCAAAGAGAGCATGGTTGATGTTTTTAACCCCTCTAGCAATGTAGAGCCCTGTAATTTCCTGATCTGCCATTTTTTTGTCTAGAAGAAAACTGAGAACTGAGGCTTGAAGGACGAATAGCAGTGGGGAGAGGGGGCATCCCTGCCTGAGACCTCTCGTGGCTTTGAAAAAGTCAGCAGCTCTACCATTTACTAATGGGGCAATCCAAGGTTCTGATATGCAAGCCCGGATCCAGTTTATAAAATTTGCCCCTAACCCAAGCTTGTGTAATACTTTAAACATATAGCTATGCCTAACTCTATCGAAAGCATTAGCTAAGTCTAGCTTGATAACCATACCTTTTTCATTTCGACTCAAGCTTGAATGGATTGCTTCTTGTACCAAAGTGAAGTTGTCCACGATCTGGCGACCTTGAATGAATCCTCCTTGACTTTCCGGGATGATTTTGGGGAGGATAAGCTTCAGTCTATTTGCTATGACTTTAGTAATCAATTTGTAGCCAATGTTACATAGTGAAATCGGGCGAAATCTGTTGAAGGAGTTGGCTCCTTTCTCTTTGGGGATGAGGGCCAGAAAAACAGAGTTTGTGCTGCCTCCAATTTTCTGACAAGCTTGAGACTTTGTGACCATTTTGAAGAGATCTTTTTCCACGATCGGCCAGCAGGTTTGGAGGAATCTGGCTGAGAATCCATCTGGCCCCGGGGCTTTATCTGGATCCATGGCGAAGAGGGCATCCTTAACTTCGTTTTTGGTGACTTTTGCTTCCAGGAGATGATTCATTTCAGCTGAAACCAAGGAGGGAATCACATCCAACGAATCATAGTTTTGGTCCAGCTCTAAGTCTTCACTATACAAACTTTGAAAATGCTGGGAGGCTGCTTTTTTTATGTTTGCAATATCCTTGTGGGTAATAGAGCCATCTTTTATTTCAGAGATAGAGTTGGTGCATTTTCTTGCCTGAGCTTGCTTGTGAAAAAAAGAGGTATTCCTGTCCCCTGCTTTGAGCCAAAGGCTGCGTGATTTGATCCTCCAATATTCTTCCTCAACAAGACAGGCGTTGTGATATTTCTGCTGGAGCTGGGCTTCTTTATCTAGGATCTCTTTTGTGATAATGGCTCTTTCAACCTGGAGATGATGGTGATCCAGAGAGCTTTGAATTGATTTCCTTTCATTTTCTGGGTTGGGCAGAGATTTGGCCCAGCTTTTCAAAGCCCTTTTCACTCTTCTGAGCTTCTCCTCCCAGACAAAGAAGGGGGAGCCTTTGACCGGCTGCAACCAACTATCCTTAAATATATGCATGAAGTCCAGATCTTTAATCCAAAGCGGGCTAAATCTGAAGGGGATAGGCCCATGGTCTAGCTGGGCCACGAGATCAAGTTTGATGGGTTTATGATCAGAAGTGCTGCAAGGGAGAATATGGACCCTAGCCTCTAGACCAAGAAGGAGAAAAGAAATTTGAATGAAGAACCTATCCAGCCTGGCAGCAATGTGGCCAGGCCCAAATATTTTATTAGACCAGGTATACTTACCTGAGACTGGTTTGATATCCAGAAGATCCCAGTCCTGCATGAGATCTTCTACCCATTCCCTAGCTGGGTCGCGTACTATGCTGCCTCCTCTCTTATCTTCAGAAAGAAGGGTGAGATTTAGATCTCCAGCAATGATGATATTCTCCAAGCTTAAAAGGTCGGCTTGGTTTCTTATGGATTCCCAACAATTCTTTTTTTCCCCAGCATTCACGGGGACATACACGTTGAAAAGACTGAATATCACATTTGAGTCTAAGTGCCACAGCTTTAAGAGCATCCAGTGAGGATTGAGTGTCTCAGAGATGACTGAGATTTTGCCAGCATTCCAGAGAGAGCCCAAGCCACCAGAAGCCCCTCAAGCTGAGATTGCTTTTGCCTCGCATCTATTCCATAGATTTTTACTTGTTTGGAGGAAGACAGAGTCCTCCAGTTTAGTCTCCTGAATGAGGAGTATGTTAGGAGCTTCTATCCTTATTAAGTTTCTGATAGCTTCTTCTTTGATTCTGCTCCCCATACCTCTACAATTCCAGGAGACGATCTTCATCATTTGTATTTCTGGTTGGCTCCCTTGGAGCCTTGAGGTTGGTTTCTAGCCATCTTTGGTTTTGATGCTAATAGCTTTTCAAGAGTTGGCTGGCTGCCTTGTAGTTTCTCTTTGAACGTTTCCGGCTCTCTTTTTTCCCGATCTGATTTGCGGCCTCTAGTGGATCTCCTTATCGAAGCTTGAGATTCGCCTATTTCACCTTCTTCCTCCGATTCTTCGGATTCTTGCTCCACTTCCTCTGCTTCTACAGAGTTTTCTTTGGAGCTCTCAGCCCGACTAGCCCCCTTGGGAGAAGAGGGAGTGCCCTTTTCGGGAGGGTTTTATTTTTGAGTACCTGCATCTTGAGATTCCTCCAGGAGCGAGCTAAGGGGGGCATATTTATTATCTTGCTCCTTTCTGGGGGGAGGTTGCTGCGCAGGGGCCTGGGGAACTTTTCCATTTGGACCCCCTTGTTTTCTGGTAGTCCTTGCACGCTTGACCTGATTCCAGCCCTCTTCCTTGCCCTTGTCTTTCTCAGCATTGGAGGGGCATCCTCTGGCGAAGTGGCCATATACGTGGCACTTTCGGCATTTGAAGGGCAGTTGTTCGTAATCTAGCTTCTGCACATGTGTCCAGCTTCCAACTTTGATTTTGATGGCTTCCGGGAGACCCACCTCTAGATCTACTTCAACGCAGATCCGGGCACAGTCGTATTGATCTTTTCTGTTTGCCCGATCTATGAATTTCCCAAGGGCGTTGTCGATGTGCTTTAACGAGTCCCAGTTCCAGCAATGAACAGGAAGATTTGGGAGTCTAACCCATACCGGGATAGCAGAGGGAACATCAACAGCAGGGTCGAAATCTGGTGTCCATTTATTGAGGTAAAGCCTCTGGGGGCCCATGAAATAGGGGCCATTCTGGAAGATCAGATCCTTGTCGTCCTTGGAGGTGAATTCGAAGAGAAAGAATCCTCTTCCTAAAAAATAAGATGTAACATTTTCCTTAATCAAAGGCGCCCAGTTCTTATTGACCCAGTTCTCGGTAGTCTTTGGAGAAGGCCACAGTCCGGTAAACTGACCCACGAGGGCGCGTTCAGCCATAGTCAAGGCGACTTGAATCGGGGTCTTCGGCGGCAAGGAAATTTCAGGAATATCCTCGATCCTCTTGACAAACTTGGCAGCTTCACATTTTTTCTTCGGCGGCAGCCCAGCTAAGAGCCTGTCAAAAGCATCTGAAGAAGAAGGAGGCGGGGGGGGGGCAGGGGGCCAGCCCTGGGCGAGCCCGGGGCCTCCATGGGGGCGAACCCTAGCACTGGCCACCACCCTGCAGCAAAAAAGCAGTTCAAACTTGGCAGAAGCGCAGATCCTACGCAACAGAAAGGGGTAAGGGCCTCAGGGCCGCAAGGGGAGAGCAGGGAGCCGAGGGCCTCAGGCCGCAAGGCAGCAACCCAGGGAGACCGCTGCGCCGAAGCGCATGCAGGAAGGCCTCCTCGCACCAGGTCACGGGACGCAGCGCAACTCAGAGCTCATCACCTTCTTGTTGATATTATATTTATATATATATTTTTTAATATTAAGTTTTAATTTTAATTAAATTAATTATATTTTATTATAATAATTAATTTAATTAATCTCAAAATTTAATGTTAAATATCAGTTATTTATTTATTTATTTTGGTTTTATTTTAATGATGTTTAGTTTAGTTATGAAATTTTCTAAACTACAGCCACTCTGAAAATAAATAAAAAGAATAAAAATAGCATTTTTAACCCAGACTAGATAAATGATGAGACTTTAAAGGAGTACCATTTTCAAAATAGTTGACCAAATGAGGTAAAACAAGCATCAATGGGAAGCTTATTAAAAATCGATTTTAACAAAGCAATCAAAACAAGAATACAAAGAAAATGAAAAATTAACAATCGCGTAGGATAATCAAATAAATAAAAATCCTAAAAGGCGTTTAGCCAAAAATTTATAGAAAGGGTCCCCATTATTTGAAATGAACAAGTAAAAAATGGGGGGGTTGTGTTTTACCACGACAATGGCGACACACGGGAGAAGAACCAGTTATCTCTGTTTGATATGAATAATATTTTCCTAAAATCAAAGTAAAACTAATTAAAGAAGAGAGAATTATGTTTGAAATGCTTGACTAGGTTCATTAGTCTGAATAAAAGCAAGAATCATCTAACTGTAATTTTTCTTAAAATTCCTCATAAATTAAAATATTTCAAAACTCTATATCAGTCCTTAATTAGTTGTAGAGATAAAATAGGGGTCACTTTATAGCTTAGCTTTTAAAATATACTCATTTGTCATAGGTAGATCCAATGCTGCCAGCAAACATCTATAGTCTCGACAGGGTTACCTTTTAATCATCAATGATTCAGAATCCCATCTCTTTAAGAATTATTGACCTAGAGATAAATCCATTTATATATGTTTCTTTTTTATTTTTATTATGAATCTTAAAAGCCATTGTCTTGGTTTGGTAGCCAGATAGTTGACAATGCCATTCACTGGTTATAATTGGACTGAACAAGCTGGCTCGTGATGAGACCCCTTGTCTTATAATTGTTTGCAATCATAAGCCATTACCCTGGTTTGTTTAGCAGTGTTGATAATGTCAGCCTATTTTTCACCTATGATCGTGGTAAGCAGGCTCATGATGAGACCTCTTATCTTTTAAGTTTAAATATATCTCTAGATTATACTCTAGAAAAATAAGACTCTTTGGGACAGGGAGAATCATTGACTCCTTAAGAGTTAAGAATGAAAATTTCAGAGTTAAAAGGTGCTTTGCTGTAAAGTGTCTTTACTTGGTTAAAAATAACTTTTCTTGACTGATAATAAAATTTTGAAAGATCTTAATAAAATATTGAAACCTCAAAATGATTACAATTTTGATGAAAAACAAATTTCTCCAGATTTTATGATACTTTGTCAACCTCTCTAAATTGGTAATCTCTTCCTTAAGTATGTCTACCTTTATAATAAGAAAATCAAACTTTACTTAAGAGATTTAAGAAAAGTTAATAGATGACTATTAACAATTTTTCTCCATGTATGCTGACCATTGTTAGGTAACAAGTAGGCTTTCCATATAAATCATGGCAAAGTTACCAAAATCAAAACTGAAAACTAAAGGAAAGGAATTCTTATGCTAAAATGAGAAAGAAATCAACAAAAAAAAAAAATGAAGAAATTTTAACAATGGAAAGGAAAATCCAATTTTCGCAAGATAAACTCAAACAAGAATGTTTATAACAATGTCTCAACAATATGAAGAAATAAAATAATCGTTTAATCAATCCTTCTTATGTCGAGATTTAGAAAAATCATACCTTGCAGGGTTGTAAGTGTTTTAGGCTTTTTGGATAGCAGTGACGATAAAATTCAGCGACAATGAAAACTTTCTATCTGATATCAATCTTTTTGTTTCCAAGCATCATCTTAATCATTTTCTAATAAAAAGGAATTCTTAAAGAAACAGATTAAAGGTTCAGAAACTTCCTAGCGTAGCTGTTTCAATGAGGATTATCGCTACTTTTTGAGATTAAGCCAGGAGAAGAGTATGGACTTCGAAAATATGATCCGGCAGAGGATTGAAAGTTTCAAATGGAGAACTGCAAAACAGATTTATATGTCAGAAAAACAAAACTGAAACTAAAGTAATGAAATGGAAATTAATGAAAGTGAGTACATGAATCTTACCATTGGATAATTGCTTTTGATCTTACCTGAAAGGTATTAGTTTCTCCAAACTAGCTGACTTCTTATTTTAATTAACATTAAAAACATGAAGAAGTCAAACTAACCAAAATCCTATAACCCAAAATCATTATTTATTTTATCTAAACTAAAGCAAGCAGTAAAATGAAAAAATGGAATGCTTAATGTTCAAGGGAAAACAAATGCATCAGAAATGAGAATGAAAATTTGCAGTAATGACTGTTTCTCAATATATTATAAGTTTCATATAAACTCCATGATTTATAAATTGTCCAGAATCAAGACCAAATCCAAAATAATAAAATTAAAATATGAAAATAGAGATGTCTTGAATTCCTTTTAATTATGGAATTATATATTTAAAACTGAAATACATGAAAAATCAGAATGATTTGAATATGCCGCAAATTTATCATCAGCTGCTTTCTTACCATAGTGGTTACCCAAGCTCGCTTTTAAAATAACACATCGCCGTATTAGATGATTCGCATCACATGTTTCTTCACCATGCTTCAATTTTAATTTGCAAGACTTCACCTTTGTTGCTATGCCATATATTGATTAAATGTTAATGGCTCAGAGGCATGCATTGAAAGCTATCACATCAGAGATTGCAATGGCAAATTGCTGATATGAAAACATGTAAGGAGAACATGTGCAATGAAATGAAGCGATCACATCATTAAAGATATATTATATTGGGGATCGGGGAATATTGACATTGTGCTTCCCTTATTGCACATCGCACATCGCAGATTTTGAATTGTGATGTGAGCATAATTAAAAATGCGATGAAGCGATTGCGATATCGGCGATTTCTAATTGGTGATGCTAATCGGCGATTGGTGAATGTTTTGGTACCTGATGTAATACAATATGATTCTTGTGATGTCGATATGCGATGAATGACGTGGTTAATTGGCGATCGCGATCGACAAACTTAAGCACATGATGTAACAATTCTCGATACGCCGATATGCGATGAAGAGTGGACCCGATAACTTTATGATGAAAATTTAATAACATATCGGATTTGAGACATCGACCCTTTTAAAGTTATGCTCCTACCATTATTTGCGATTGAATGGACGCGATATTTTATAAACTTGATTTGAATTTCATATCGGGTCCATAATTATGTGGTCATCGCAATACGGTAAAGTCATTTATCGGAGATCGACGATTCATGATAATGGAAGTATATTCAACTGCAAACCTCCGATATGCGAAATGCGATATGGCATATGAGTGAGGTAATACATCGGAGATTTTTTATGAACAATTTGTTATCAAAACTGCTAAGAGCTACTTTCAATGAAATCTTATGGTATTGTTTTTAATTTTGATTGAGTTTCCCAAATGAATAAAAACAAAGTTAAAGAATGCTCAAATTCTAATGAATCTCAAATAAAATTTCCCTGAACCTGTTGCCAATTTGAACTGGGTTTGCTGCTTACTTCAAGTTTTGAAAACAAATGAAAACCTGCAATTAAAACATAAAAAAAATAAAAAATAAACTAAAGAAAAGATAAACTAATAATAGATGAAACTGAACTTGTAAATGCATACATGGAAGGAAATTGTCTGTAGATTTTACCTCATGAATCTTCAAGTTCTTCCTTCGATTTATCAAAATTCCGACTTTGTTCAAAATCATCTCATTATTTATTCTAAATCGGAGTGAGCAATCAGCCTAAATAAAATATGTTTATTCATGTTCAGGAAATATAAAATTTACCAGAAATAAATATGAAACTATGCTTCCCTTTTGAATTGTAACAATAATTTATTACCTCTGCACATTCCGAATTAACTTGATAAAAATATGTATTTTTATAGTGACTGTTCAATAATGCCTTTATTAAATGAATATGATGCATATTGCAGCATCAAATAATAAACTAAAGGTTCGAATGGGATAAAGCCACTAGTCGTGGAGAATATCAACACAGATTTAAATGTGTGCCAGGTGCATACTTAATTAAATTTTGTCAATACATTATTCAAAAATAGGCAGAGATGTATTCATGGGTAGAGGTATTGCTGCGATAGATTTTGATTTAAAAATGGGAAGGAAAAATTAGAAATTTTCTGATGAGAGGTAAATATTTCCTTGAACGTGTATATGATATGAGAAGGGCTGATTGCTTCCTTTATTTTTAATCTGCAGAATTATTAAAAATAAATTAACTACATAAAACAAACAAACTAAATTAATTCTACTCCTATTCTAACCATATACATGAAGTTGACTAGGTATAGTCATATTTCCAGTGTAACCATTTTCTCATTTTAATCCCTGCATGTATGTACAATTCAAATGTTAGTAATAAAAATACAAATCTAATTGAACTAAGAAAATTAAATCTGTAAGTAAAAGGCACAGTTATTGTTAACAACTTAATGAAAATATCTTTCTCTTGAAATTTCCTTTCCAATTGAATACCAATTGGATCATAGAAATCTGGATGGATTTCTATTAATAATTGGGAAATGTTCAAAAGAGGAGATGAAAGGCCAAATTGTAGATATGAGCTTTTAGATTCAAAGGCCTGGAAGAAACTGTTAGTGTTATGTGTAAATGTTAAGCTATTGACAATCTTCCATGAAGGAAAAATTTCCAAATATTTTTCAAATGAATTAATGAAAAATGAATGGAAATCTTTCAAATGAAATGGAAAATTATTAATTAAATTGGATTGCTGGCAGACTTCTAAAAATACATTCTCTTGTTGATATTGCCTTTGAGAAGATAGAAGCTTTTGATAAAACATTAGCATTGATTGAAATTGAAATTGAAATAGCTTTTGATGCTTTTGATTATAATATAAAACTTCAATTTTCCAACAGGGCAATATATCAATTGAATGTTTGATAATAAAGTGTTCAATATGCCAGCGTAATGTATCAAAAATCTGAAAAATAAAATCTGATTTAATACAAAATAAGTGAGGAAACAAAAATAAAATGAAATCACTATTTGTACAACTAATGTTACAGCACAATTGGGATTGTTTTGAAATAATTCCTTTTTCACAATGATTGGCCAGAATTATGGAATTTGAGTAATTTTGAATTCCAACTTGTGAATTAGAAAGAGATTTATGATTATGAACAGGAATGAAAGCTTGATCATGATATGAATCATAAATTGGAATATTGTCTCGAATAGTGAAATCATGAAGATGATTATCTGCTTTAGAATGAGGATTGGTTGGAATAATTTCTAAATTAAAATGTCTCTCATTCTCAGATGTTATTTGAAGTTTCTGATGATGATTTTCTCGAGAAAAATCAACATCTTCAATGTCAGAGTAATTATCATAAATGACTTCACAAGATTCTCTAGAATTCCCTTCAATTTCATTCGGTATATCAAAACAAGGAGGGACAAGCATTTCATGTTCATTAATGGCAAAATAATGATCATTAATTGCTTCTCTATCTTGATAAAAACTTAATGGTAATTCATTTAGATCAGCCTCTGTATTTTCTGAAATATCATTAACACCAAGAGGGGAAAAATTACCATCATTAAAAATATCAGGATAAAGGGAAAAATGTGAATCTGAAATAATGCATTTAAAAATGTTTCTGTTTGAGAATTCTTGTACATTATGCTCATTGTAAATTTCAAATTCTAAATCATTCCTTTGCGTACTCATGATTTTTTGAAGAAGATTGCTTTGCTGCTCTGATTTCAGCATTTGCTCATCATGAAAAGATTCAGAAATTTGTACAGCAGTTTGCATGTTATTATTTACTTTGATTGTTGCTTACACTTGCGGATTTGCAATCTGATTTTCTGAATTTAATGCAGAGAAAATTTCAGATTCCAATGCAGATCTTTCTCCAAAATTGTTTTTGTTGTCTTCTTGCATTTGATTAGAAATATTTTCCAAGCTTTGTGAAACCTCTTCATCACAATTTATTTGTACATCAAAATTGGATTTCTCATTTATATTGGAAGGGGATGGAACAAAGCTTGAACTAATTTCATATGGATCGGGAATAGGAGGAAGAGAATAATTATTTTCAAACCAATCTAGTGATTCTTCTTTCATAGGTTCATCCTTGACATTAAATTTTAAACAATTCAAATGAAATCGAATATTAAAATCTCTAATAGATTCATTTTCTTTTCGTAGATATTCAATTTCATCATATACCTTATCATAATTATAACTGTCAAATCTACAAATGCAAATTGTAACAAATTGATCCCAGCTGTGAATTGAGGCATCCGGAAGAGTTCTACACCAGTTTCTGGCTTCTGCCGCAAATGTGAGAGTAAAAATTCTACATAAGATACCCTCATCAATTCCTTGAAAATCATAATTTGAAACATTTTGAATAAATTGAAGGACATGATTAAAAGCAGAAGAATTTCTCTTACCATTGAATTTTACCTGAGACAAGAGTCTTACTACTTCGGGAGGAGTATTGGAAGATGCACGTCCATGGATACAACTCCAAATTGGAAGTTTAAGAGGAGCCATCGTGATTAAATAAAATGTTAAAATTGAAAAGACTCCAACAGACAACAAGTTTCAGGTCCTCCTTCTAGTGCCAAAATGTTGAAGCCTCGAAAATCGCTGCAACAACATGGGGGATGACCACCCGGTCCGGACCTTAAAGCAGCTCCTTTTCCATTTGGAATGGTGGTTCCGACTGGTTCAACTAGGTCCAGTTACCTTCTCTCAATCTCCAATGGCTTTAAAATATGACTTTCATTCACCAATGGAAAAGAGACATCAGATCAACCTTCTTGCTAATCAGGAAAGAAAGTGATCCTTAAGCTGATTTAGGGCTCAACCAATCCACTACTAAAGTTTGCCTCTTTGGGAAGAGGACTTAAAAAAAAGTAGAAATTAATTTAAATGCAAATTTATTCTAAGATACAAGCAAAATTAACTATCTTAATCCTATCTCAATTAGGCAGATATAGATCTAACCCAACCAAGAGCAGGTATTTAAAATATTGAGATTGAAATATGTCTTGTTTATAATGAATATCAAGTTAATGAAATAGTTCAATTAACTAACGTTATGGATAGCAAAACACATCCTATTGAGACCTTTTAATTGAAATAATCAATCAACAACACTCAGGAAATAGTTCACAAAATGGTATTGATCATTTAATCAGTAACTTGAATTATTAAACAACAATATGCGGAAGAAGTTCACAACATATCACTATTTATTCATCTAATATTAAAAGACAGATTTATGAGTAAATAGTTACTCCGAAATCAGAATTCAGCCCATAAGAGCAGAGATAAATAACAACATAAAATAGAAGAAAATTACCCATATCGACAAAAGTGCACAAATATGTAAGTAAATTGACACCATTCCTGTTATCATAAAATAAAACCAGCATTTAAAATAATAGTATTCGAAATACCAATTTATTGAATCCATTTCTCCAGCTTCGGTCTTTAATAGTCCTTTACAATGCCTAAGCTTCTGCTTTCAAAAGCAGAGCTACAATAGTGCAAACTCTGTTCATTATACATAACTCAGAATGTAAAAGAAAAACCTCAATAATCCACAGATCTGAGATTCTACTCCTCCCACCTACAACTCTAAATCCCTATTACAAAAGTGCTTTTTGAATTCCAGAATTGCAGAGGAGAGCCGCCCTTATTCCATTATGCAATCTGCTATTTATAATATTTGCAAATGAATTCTTGAGATGAAAGTTTGTTGAAGAGAAATATGCCCAAACCAATTTTATTTGCCCAAAATTCCAATCTTTAATTGCTGGAGCATTCTCATTGATTGAGGTTTTTTTCTCCATATATCTTCTACTATTTTCCTGCAAAAAAGAAATCAAAATAAATTAAGATGCAATGAATAAAATCAAAATACAATTTCTGGCATTAAAACAAACCCAATCAAATTTAATTTAAAAAAATAATTAAAAATAAAATATAAGCTCTCTATTGATGCTTGGGATGGTTTAATTGGCCAAGGATATTATTGACGAATGAACCTGCAACTAGAAGAGTTTTGGACAAATGAAAATGCAGAAAATAAATTAGAAAATTGATTTTGTTTCAGAAATTCGGAGCTTGATCTTCTGCATGATTTTTGACCCAATTAATGACCAAATCTATTAGTGGAACCTCCTCAGAAATGTTCTCCTTGATTTTATCTTTCCAATGAGCCGTCATGGGCCTCATTTGGCCAAGTAAAACTCATTCTATAAGCTTCCAAAGTTGATGAGTCAAATCTGGCATAATTCTGGAAATTCTGTTGCTGGGCTAAAAATCAGAATTTTTAATTAGAAATTTAATCCTAAATTAGATTCTAATTATCTTAATAATTAATTCTAAATTAATTATTAACTAACTAATATATACAATTAATTCTAATTAATTATCATCTAATTAGAAATTAATTGTTACAAAATTAAATTAATATACAAATGATTTGAAAAAGTATTTAATAATTATTATTATAATTCAAATTATATTGTAAATCATAATAAATATTATAATTATAAATAAGAACATATAATATAAAAATATAAAAATGAATTTACAAACCATTGGAATCAATCCAAACCCAAAATCCTTTAAACAAACCATTGAAATCAATCCACACCCATTAATTTATAAAACAAACCATTGAAATCAACCATAAAACAAACCATTGAAATCAATCTAAACTTATTACTTCATCCATATGAGTTTGTGGAAGAGTATGGTGAGTGGAGTGTGAGGTGAGGGTGACGTGAGGGTGACGTGAGGGTGAGTGAGATGGAGGTACAGGAGGTATAAGGGGTGAAAAAAAAAAAAAAAACTTTATATTAAAAAATTTTAACACATTGCATATCGCCTTATCGCATATCGCATTTTGTCAAATGTGCATGTTATAAAAATTGCGAGGGATCCGATATTGCGATATGCGATGTAAATTTTTTTTTTATATATATATATTTTTTAATATTAAATTTTAATTAAATTAAATTAATTATCATTGAAAATAATTAATTTAATGGCCCCAAAATTTAAAAGAAGATTAAATATTATTTATTTATTTTGGTTTTATTTTAATGATGTTTAGTTTAGTTATGAAATTTTCTAAACTACAGCCACTCTGAAAATAAATAAAAAGAATAAAAATAGCATTTTTAACCCAGACTAGATAAATGATGGGACTTTAAAGGAGTACATTTTCAAAATAGTTGACCAAATGAGGTAAAACAAGCATCAATGGGAAGCTTATTAAAAATCGATTTTAACAAAGCAATCAAAACAAGAATACAAAGAAAATGAAAAATTAACAATCGCGTAGGATAATCAAATAAATAAAAATCCTAAAAGACGTCTAGCCAAAAATTTATAAAAAGGGTCCCCATTATTTGAAATGAACTAGTAAAAAATGGGGGGGGGTTGTGTTTTACCACAACAGACCTCTATGCTCAGATATGTTGTTAAGACCTGTAGATTACCTATTTGTGACATGTTTGATGAAATTCCTGTCATGGATAGTAGGGGTCATATCAATACTTGTATCAATGTTTGCATTAGTAACCTTGTTGCAATGGTATTTATCATTTCTGTAAGTTCCATGAAGTTATGGGAAGTGGCATGAGACTTAGCCCTGAAAAAGTGGTTGAGAATTCGAGGTCATTGGCTTAGAACTGCCTGAAAAAGTCCACAATCGCTAGTATGCCTCGTTGTCGGAGCAATTGGAAGGCCTCAGTCACATGCATGTCTTGTTATAGGAGCGACTGAGTGTCCATATGAGTAAGATGTCAATTTACCTCAGGGGTTGGTCACCTATAAGGGTTGGTTGGCTCTTGAAGGTTTAGTAGCATGTGTGAAAGGTTAGGTTGGTTTGGTTTTGACGATTCCACTTCCCTAACTGTCATGGGGAGTTGAATCACATCATAGTATCCTCTTGTGACATTTTTACCTTAGCAAACAAGCTAACATGGGTAAATGTGGGAGGATGGTGTTATAACATCAAATCATAAATCAAGAGTCTACACTTAGATCAATGCATCTAGTGCAAGAAATCAAATAGGATTAGAAATAAATATCTACACTGAAATCAATGTATCTAGTGAAAACAATCAAATATGATTAGAAATCAACATATACAATGAAATAAATTCATTTAATGCAAGCAACCAAGTAGGATTAGAAATCAACATCTACACTGAAATCAATGCATCTAGTGCAAGAAATCAAATAAGATTAGAAATCAACAACTACATTGGAATCAATGGATCCAGTGGAATCAATCAATCATGATTAGGAATCAACATATACATTCAAATCAATGTGTTTATTTCAATTAAAAACCAAAATATTCATGGCTTTCTAAGTCCAAATTTTTTCCTTTTGTAAAAGCCTTCCTTCCTCTTTCTCTATGGGTAATAACGTTTAATATTATATAATATATCTATTTGTCTCTGTGTCTCTTTATTCTTTCCTCTCTCTCTCCCTTCCATATTTGTGTCTATCTCCATCCCTATTTCCTTATCCCCCCCTCTCTCTTCCTCTCCCTCCTTCTCTATGTCTCTCTCTGATTCTCTCCCCCCCCCCCTCAATATATATATATATCTCCCTCCATCTCTCCTTCTTTGTCTCTCTACCTCACCCCCACAAACACAAACAATATCTCTCTCCATATATATCTATCTCTCCCTCCCTCCCTCTCGTTGCCTCTCTCTTCTCCATTCTCTCGTCACTCCATCTATATATTTATCTCCCTCTGTCCCTCCTTCTTTATCTCTCTATCTCACCCCCCAAACACATACACACTCTCTCCATATCTATATATCTCTACCTCCCTCCCTCTTCATCTCCCTATCTCTTTATCTCCCCCCCTTCTCTCAAACTCTCTTCCCCATATATCCCTCTCTCTCTCCCCTTCTCTTTCTATTTCGTCTTGCTCTCCTCTCTCCCTCACTCTCTCTCCATCTCTCCCTTATGACTCCCCCTCTCTCTCCACCTTTCTCTCTATATTTATTTCTTCTTCCCTCCCTCTTTGTCCCCCTCTCTCCCCCCTCCATATTTTTGTCTCCCTCTCCCTCTCTTCCCCTTCTCCCCCCTCCCCTCTCTCCTCTCCTTCGCTCTCTCTTCCCTCCTTCTCTCCTATTTCCCCCACTCTTTCTCCATATCTCCTCTCTCTCTCTCTCTCTCCACATGATCGAGAATTATGACTCCATGTAATCAATAATATATAAGATCTAATATAATATAATATAATGGAGATGATTATTATTATAATATATTGGAATAATAGTAATCAATATTATTTATTATTAATATATTATCAATATGATTATACCTATTAAAGAAACAATAGTATGTTAACTTTACATTATAGACAAATCAATTTATTTTGATCAAATTGGTAGTTTTGTGCCATACCATTTACATTTTACATTATGTTACATTTTACATTTTGCATTACATTATATTTCACATTGTACATTATAGTTTACATTTTTCATTTTACATTTTACATTACATTACATTTTATATATGTTTTAATTTGAATATTAATTAAAACATATGAAGCCAACATTTATTTATTTATTTATTCTATATATATATTTCCCAACATTTTTTTTTTTTTGACATACTTACATTACATTACACCCACACATCTCCCCTATACTGACCTATAGAGCACCTCTCTGTGCAATAATATGAATTTTGTTGTAATATTTTCTATGAGTTATTATAAATCATCTCAAAATTTTGCTGATATTAAATTATTCTATTTGAAATTAAAATCCATCTTATTAGTCCATGGCCTTTAGGTTGTAGGGACTATAGTAATCGATTCTTGTTTTTCAATTAATTAGGTACAAAAAAATGACACATCATTGTTTTAAACCAAAGTTTTGTCGAATTCAAGCATCACATTTCACATTTTACCCCATGTTTAAGTTTAAGATCTTATTTGGCCTCTTTCAAAGGTAGATATATGATTTTCAACTCATATACCTTATGTTATGAATGAACTGAAATTGACATTTTTTTACAAATGAACTAATGCTAGCATTATTTTACTAACATAATTTTTTTTCACGAGTATCCCTCGAACTTCATCTTTCTTTCCACCATTTCAAACTTTCCACCACCTTGTAAGTTGTATGACTTCTAAACTCTTGGCATGGCTCTTGGAATGTTCGCCATCTGCCATGGTTCCTAAAAACCATCTCCCTTAGTCATAAGTTTTTTTCACTTTGAGTGAAAGAAACAAAAATAACTTATTTCCTAGTTTGGATTTCTCGTCTAGGCTCCTGGCTTTGTTCTTGGTGAGGAGGTGGCCCAAAGCAAATCTATGACCCAACTCCATTGCCCACAAAAAATCTGAACATAGTTGCAACAACAATGGCAACCCACACCAACTCCATAACCCACTCCAAATCACAACTACGTTGAAGTAAGTGATAATAAGCCTACATTGTGCATCGTTTTGAAAACAATTGTTTAGATATATATGTTACTCACTCACCTTCACATTATGTTTATGACACAAATCTTTCACAGTATGTAGTTATTTAAAATATTAATAACAATACTGCAAAAATATCAATATTATTTCTTTTGTAATATGTAAGATTTCTTTTTTGACCTACAATTACTTGGTCATAAAGTTTTTTTTTTTTTTTTTGACCTACAAGGTAACAATATTAAATGGTTATAAATGCCAAGGATCAAGAGCACGAACTATCCTCTCTTGTATAAAACAAGTCAGGTAAGGCTGCAAAGAATAATGCTTCCTACCTTGTAGGAAAAAAATGGCACAAAACTATGAATAACGATAGACATTATAATTATGTCATGGACATTACTTGTATTTTCTTTGTGAATTTGGATTTCTGCTTGTTGTCATGTCTCGCAAGAGTTACCTAGGGAATCCAACTGCATATTGTTATTAATTGGGTCCATGCACTCATTGATCCAAGAGCTTATTGATAACACTAGTTATGCCAACTCTTAATTCTTATACCATCCCCATGTCGGTTTTATATCATCCCCTTTTAAAGATTTCAGGTATGTTTCTCAAACCACCCATCTAAACGAGAGAAGTAGAGGGAATAATCTAAAAGAACCAACAAGACTAAAAAGTGAGGGATTTGAGACGATAGGTAGGGGATAACAAAATGGCAAAACCAAGAAAAACATATATATATATATATATATATATATATATATATATATCTCTCTATTCAAGTCATTCATCCAGTTATTTATAAGGAAGAGTTGGATTGAAGAATAACGTAACAAATAAAGTTGGATAGCTACAACAACTTGCTTGCAATGTTACCGATACAGAATAGTTCCCCTTGCAATTACCCCACTTCAACAATACAGATACTCTCCTTGTAGTAGATCCAATAGGCAACCCACTGAATGAAGATAAGTGTATGTAGTAGTGTGTATCCCATTTCCCTATACAAAAAGATAATTATAGATCGAAAAGGACTATATATATATATACACATCTACATCTACATCTACATATACATCTATATATATATATATATATATATACATATATATATATACATATATATATATACATATATATATATAGATGTAGATGTAGATGTAGTAGTGTGTATCTCTTATTTATACAAAAGATACCATAGACGAAAAGGACTATATATATATATATATATATATATATATATATATATATATATATATATATATATATATATATATATATGTATGTATATATATATATATATATATATATATATATATATATATATAGATATATATATATATATATATATATATATATATATACATCTACATATACATCTACATATATATATATATATATATATATATATATATATATATATATATATATATATATATATATATATAGATGTAGATGTAGATGTATCATATCATATATATATATATATATATATATATGTAGATGTAGACAGAGATGTATATATATATATATATATATAGTCCTTTTCGATCTATAATTATCTTTTTGTATAGGGAAATGGGATACACACTACTACATACACTTATATTCATTCAGTGGGTTGCCTATTGGATCTACTACAAGGAGAGTATCTGTATTGTTGAAGTGGGGTAATTGCAAGGGGAACTATTCTGTATCGGTAACATTGCAAGCAAGTTGTTGTAGCTATCCAACTTTATTTGTTACGTTCTTCTTCAATCCAACTCTTCCTTATAAATAACTGGATGAATGACTTGAATAGAGGATATATATATATATATATATATATATATATATATATATATATATATATATATATATATATATATATAGAGAGAGAGAGAGAGAGAGAGAGAGAGAGAGAGAGATTGATATCAATCTGCAAACCGATAAATTTTCTCCATTGTTTTATCATGTTTTTGTTTATTTTTGGGTGCCATGTTTCATAGGTTCTGTGATTGCAAATAATGTTAAGAATGTTGTTCCCAATAACAAGGGGCTTCTTATGATTATGAATTATGTTGGCTAGACCCAGGGTTCAAACAAGCATATGACACTTCTAGAGTCCATATTCTAGTATGACATAAACTATTTTCTACGAAAGACCCCTCTAGTGAGCCCAATCAGTCATAGTGATCTTGAAAATATTCAAATGCACATGGACATTTTTCTAACTATCCACTGGGTGCACCTATATCAACCCCCTGTAAATAATAAAATTAAAAACCCATTACTCAATTGTGCATGCCTTGAGATAAGTTGTGTGTTGGGCTATGTGGCCTTATTGTTTTGATAATCAAATCTTGAATCCAAGAGGTCAAAAAACAATATGGTGAACTTTTATAATTTTTATATCTATGTTGACTACAATTTTGCATGCTTTCTAAGAAATTTATTAGGTAAGAATTATGATGGTGTACTTACCATTTTGTAGAGCCAATGTATGAGATCTGTTTGGTAAAATGAAATAAATTATTGTCAGAAGCTTCAAGTGAAGGGAATCTACAACACTGACAACATCGAGAGCCCTCCAAGCATTGCTATTAGAATCAATGTAGACAATGTGGCTTGGAATGAGTTTGCTCGTTGTAACACCAAGCTCTTCAAACCAACTCTATGCAAATAAGGTGGGAAATGGACGACATCACAATTAAACTTTTGAAATATAATATTAACAAAGTAGAACCAATAAAAGGGCATGTAATAATAATGGAGTTGGGAGTTTGAATAGAGAAAAGAAAAATACATTGTTGTATTATTCCACTCACAGTGCAACATCAAAACCTGAGTTAACATTATTAGACTCAATGATGTGGGAAATATCTCATATGAAGTTGTGCATCTACAACCAATTCTCTTATCTCAATTATACAGAGGTAACCAAATAAACATGTGATTTACTTATATCTTTTCCAATAGCCAAGTGACCTTTGAGGCCCACAAAAAATACCTATTTTGAACCTAGGGGCTCTCGATCTCAATTTTCCATAGGTTAAATGTGTCTCACTATCGGTAATCTATATCTATATGGGAATATCCATATAATTATCAACATTACTAGCATCATTATCTATTTTTTTTAATAACTTTTTCACCCCTCCTATTGTATCTTGCTTATCTATACATTACAATCATTGAATGGGAATTTAATATTCTGAATTGGGAATTACGATTCAACTACAATACATTTAAATTAATTTTAAATAAATTTAAATTCAGAGATTAATAGAAACAATATACACAATCTGCATATAAATATGGAATCATGCCATAATTTTCCTTCACAAAATATAAACATATAGATGTGTTGAATTTATCAAATAAATTTATGCATTCATGAAATAAAATTTATTTCTACTTTGAAAAGCATAAATACATTCTAACCGAAATAAATAGAAAGTTAATAAGATGAGGTTGTGTACTCCTTGAATGTTGATCACATTACAAAAATAATCTGAAAATTAGAAGAAATTTCTCACAAGTTTTCACTCATTTTCTTCCAACTGTAAATATGACAACCAATATTTAACATGTTGTAGGGTCACTAATGCGATCGGGTTGTATATGCACACTGCTAGATATTGTATTGGTTTAAATCTAATGATGGACATATACAACTCGACTGCATTAATGCACCTAGCCTGGGAAATATATATCGCCCTGTCAATACCATCCATTTCTTTCTTTTAATCCTTAGTGTTACCAAGACTTACCTTGCATTAATGTACTCTACAGGAAGAGTTAACAACTCATAGAGCATTGAATAGATGTACTTCTCTGCAACCAATAGTGATAAGGTTGTTAAACATGGGTATGGTACACACAGGACATTAAAGATAAATGTGAGATTAAATTCTATTAACCATAGATGTACACTTATATTACATTGGTGTGACTCTTGGATTCCACATTCCAAGGTCACTTGGACTCCTTTGTGACTGTTCGGCTTCCACACCTACCCATAGAGGATTAGGTGCCCAACATTCCCCCTCTTAATTTGAAGGGTATGTGTGAGTCCAAGAAGAGAGCTATAATACAAAAAAGGAAAAGTATGCATGGCAACACTTAGGCTGAATGAGCTCTCTGAAATGTTGGCATAAAGAGGTGGTTTAAGGATGACAACCAACACTGGAACGCTTAGTGCAGTTCTCGGAACTCTTCCAAATCTGGCAAGAAGCTGAGGTCTTCTGCTAGAGGAAGTGTCCCTCATATTTTGAAGAGGGAGACATTCAACCTAGAAGAAGGGAGGTCTACAACCTGTGATGGTTTAAGGATGACCACCAACTCTGGAATGCTTGATGCATTTCCTGAAACTCTACCAAAACTGGCAAGAAGCTGAAGTCTTCTGCTAGAGGAAGTGTCCCGAATTCTTTGAAGAGGAAGAATATTAACCTCACATAGATGGTTTAAGGTTGTCCACCAACCAAAGGCATGCTCATGGGCATCCGTCAACCAAAGGCATGCTCATGGGCATCCGTGTCTCTGTCTACAACTTTGAATTTGGAATGATAGGTTGTGGCTCAAGCTCGCTTGAATTGCTGTGTCTCTGGCTACAACTCTGAATCTGGAATGATAGTTTGTGGCTCAGGATCACTTGAATTTCTATATCTCTGGCTACAACTCTAAATTTCTCCCCCTGTCAGGTACAAGGTGAGATGATGGCGAAAACTCAATTGCAAGATTGTTCAATATGCTAGAGCAAGTTCTAACATGTGACTTAAACATCTTCCTGGTTGTTGATGCCCATTACCAAGAAGCGATCCATCCAAGATGAATATTTGTTCTTGCAAGAGGCTTGTTTCTGAAGCATTTGTGTGAAGAATGGGTGTGTCGACCACAATGATTGCATGGGTGAAGATCGAAACAATGATATTTCATATGGTGAACTTGATCACAGTGTTGGCATTTTACAATCTGTTGTTGATGTTGTGGAAGAGGAGCAAAATATGGAACAGCTAAAGGTGAGCTATCATGAAGAAATCTGGAACTCTGAAATTTGATAGGCTTGGAGTAGTATGGAATATGAAAGGACACCTCCTTGTCAAATCCAAGACCTGTTCTTTTCTTGTTATGGAAAAATGTTTCCCAAGGTCTTATGATGGGATTGGGAGGTAGAACTTGAGCTTCTGCATCTGCATACAAATATGCTCTTGAAATGTGCATTGAATGTGAATCAACTCCAACATTATTGACTTGCTTCTTATGGGAGTCTGTTTCAATGTTCTGAACATAAATAGGTTCAAAATGATGACTCCACTGTTGTAATTCTTCTTGCTGTAGCTCTCACTCAAGCTGCAAAAATTCAATCTTCTCATGTGCATTTTGCAGACAGGACTTAATGTCAAAAAGAGAGGCTTTGCTGATTTTAAACACCCCATCACTAGTGGAATGTATCAAAGTATTCAATAACTCTAATGCTTCATGAAATTTGGCCATTTTCTGATCACAACTATGATGAAGATGCAACACTCACTCACTTCAATGTCACTACAATACTCTTGTAGATGTTTACCAAACAACTAGTGTGAAATAGCTCTATTTAATGTACATACTAGGACTTCAAAGCACAAACTTAATGCTCCAACTAGTAATCAACAATGACTGTAAGAGGCACTTGCTTTGCTTTGAGGCTAGAAATTAACTCTATACTCTTAAAATTTCTTCTGCTCAATAACTTCAGGTGACTTGCAGATCCTTCAAATAATCGATTATGACTTTAAAGGTGACTTATTTTCTCCACTACCGTCGATGAAAATACTTTTCATCTTACATCATAAAAATGCATTTGAATTGATTGTGCACCGTAAAATTCCAAGAGGGTTCTAAACCCTATGAGTGTTGACACTAACAAAAAATGGTGTTGAATACCACACTACCAGTTAATTTGGGTTGCAGGAACTCAATGGTAGAATTTCCACCACTTCGTCGGTTTGCGAGGCTCTAACATTGAAGTAGACAAGACTCAAAATGATAATAACGTGAAAAACAAATGCAACCAAAAGATGGAAATGATGGATCCCCAACAGTAGTTCGATCTCGTTATTGGTTCGAGCTCTTGTAGTGCCAATCTTGATGGAAATTTTTTGTCGATTTGTAGTCGGATGGTTGCAGGGTGGACTGATGCCTTTGGCTCTGCTGGAGCGATGCGTATTCTGAGGGAGACCAACCGAATCTTCTCACAACTCTCTCATTGGATTACCGAATAGTTGAACATTCAACACTGGTATCTCTTGGTCCCCTCACACTCCATCACACAATCTATAGGTCCAAGGAAACTACAAATGCATGAAGCAAACAATGCGCATACCAGTAAAACATAGGTTAGGTATCGATCCATAACCGGCCCATGAAGAGAGTCACAACACACCTAAACTGAAGATAATTTCCGGCTAGTTGTATGCTCTTCACAGCGAATAAATCACTTTATAAAATCGGTCCCTTAGTGAGGTAGGTTTAGCTTCACACTTAGAATTTGATATGGCTCTCAACAATGATTGAATCTCGTCGCTTCAGTAAAGCAACTCACGCTTATCTTATTTCCACCTGTGTTTAACAAAGATTAATGGGGATTGGTTGTCGATAAGAAGATCTTTACCATATGATTCAGTTGTACGTAAAATGATTTTTTTGTTGGATGCATTTAATTAGAATAAATGTTAGGTTATTTTTGCAATTCCACGTAATATATAATATGGAACATTTTTCTATTAAATAAAAATTTATAGAGCTAAAATTCATTTATGAATGTGTTATATTCCAATCTCAAAAGTATTATGCTATTATTTATTTATATATATATTTTCAAAGTTATTATGGATCTAAATGTATAATGTTACAAATGTATGATTTAAATATTTTTGAAATAATCATGACATAAGCAATGTCATATGGTTCGAGTTTGAGTTCGGTTAGGTTTGTTTTGAGTTCAATTTTTTTGATGAAGTTCAGATAACGCTCGCCATTAGCTTCGTATATATATATATAGTATGAAATAAACATCAATAAACATAAAAAATGCTATCACGAACATGGAAACTGCAAGGATAAAAATCAACATCAATAAACATAAAAAATGCTATCACGAACATGGAAACTACAAGGATAAATTACAAGCTTGAGTTGTGACATGAATTTATGAGTTTTGATCTATGGACTTGGTCAATGGCTATGAGGTTCGATGAGGGCCGCCGAACCTCAACATTTTTTTAAAGGATTTCATTGACCATGCACATTAATTTGTTTTGAAAATTACTTAGATTGCTAAGACTTTCCTTGAAATGTACATTAATACAACCACATTGAAAATATTAATGTGGTTGATATAGCCAAAGGCTTTATAAATATAACAAAATAAATATATTGCAACAAGAAAAATGCCTTACTAATGCACACATTTACCTTAACCATGTATAAAAAGGTTATGGGTCAACTTTAACTTGAGGAAAAAAATGAATTACACATCTTATTGTAAAATGAACCATTTTGCTAAATAAAATTTGCTTATATATAAATGAATATTATGAATAATAATGTGAAACTTATCATGGAGGAACTTATTAGAATTGGAATAATCTCAAATCCCTAGGAAATAGGTGGGTGGGGAGCCACTTGGCATGAATATAATTTTTACGCTGTAAAGCGTTTTTATTTGAAAACAACTTTCCTAAACTGCTACAACCGCGTCTCCTCTGATGTGTAGTATCTTCGCTGTTGAAGTTTATCAACGACGCACTGATTTTCATTTCATTGGGGTTTGAATATAGCAGGGTGAAGTTTCTACAGCTATACGTTTATCAACGACACATTGATCATTTTCATTTCATTGGCGTTTGAATATGGCCTAGAAGCATAGGAACGAGCGAGAGAGACCAATTGATCCAATGCTCTCGCCTAACCTCATAGACGAATGGCTTCAAGCTATGGGTGCAGATTCGTCTCTGCCTTCTATATGTCAGGGAAGCGACCTTAATTGTCCATCATTTGAAGGTCGATCCAGTGGAGCCCGGACTTGTGCTTTTTACCCTCAATGTCAAGCCTCCCATCATGGTAATCTCCATTATCACTGTTTTTTTTCCATGAACATCTTTGCATAATTTTCTCTGCATTTTGAGGCGCCTTCCTCCTCTTCGTTAAGATCATGGATTTCAGGAATTTGGTTAATGGAGATACTGTGATAGATATATTGAACATGGCCTTTTATTGATTTCATTTTGTTTTTCTGCATGCTCATTGTGAGAGAAATATTAAGATAGAATCTTGTTATCGTAGAATCACAAATTCAAGCATGCACATATTCTTTTGGATTCCATGTATTCCTCATCTTCTGCAATCCATGAATTCACACAAACTACAGCTGTGACAAACATTTGAATTCTTTGGTACATTCAACTGTAGAAATATTATTCATGGGAGCAATGTTTTACCTTCGCCATGGACATGCATGTGTCCTCCAAGCGCTTGCCTTGAGGAAAACATTTCCATACAGAACCTGCACCGGTGAGGTTTTGCAGAGGCAGCTTCATCCTCAACAGGTCACTTCCTCTCATGAAATGGCATATATTAATTTTTATTATAAATTATTTTATATTTATTATACATGTTAAATATCAATTTATTTAAATTTTTGTAATTATTTTATTTTTTTTCTATTTAGTTTAGATAGCTATGAAAAAGTTTTGTATTTTTCAATTAATTTAGTATGTATTAAAAATTAATAAAGTTGTTTAAATTTAAATATGATAAAAATTAATTTAAATTTTTGATATATTCGAAATTGTAGAAAAAAATCAAAATGACGTCAATGTTATTTAAAATTAGGAAAATAGTAAACATTGTATTAATTTGGAAGAGTAAATTTTTTATTGTTTAAATTTAAATATGGTAAAAATTAATTTAAATTTTTGATATATTCCAAATTGTAGAAAAACATCAAAATGACGTCAATGTTATTTAAAATTAGGAAAATAGTAAACATTGTATTAATTTGGAAGAGTATATTTTTATTTATTGTGGCGTATGATACAAATGTAAAAACGAAAGAAAATTTTAAAAATAAAATCTAAATAATGTTGGCTTAGATAATAATTTACAAAGCCATATAAATAAACAATTAAAAATTCATTAAAATATAAATTTATTAAAATATGAAGAGGTTTATGAACACTAAAAAAAATATGATAAATAAATAAAAATATAAATAAACTAGAGATGTGGTAAATACATAAAATCTATTTTTATATTTACTCTGGAGGTATGGTAAAGACAATTAGCGGGGATATAACTTTTTCACTATCTGAAATGTCTATATCTTACATCTCTGCAGCTAGCACGCATTAATGTGAGTGGCTTCAACATAATTTCCTCCTTTTCTAATATTCTCTGAAGCTGAACGACAGAGAAGCTGCTGGCAGTGGGATTGCCATGCCAGACACAACAACCAATTCCTTCTTTGTTGTTTGGTTGATATTGTCATTGGCATTGTCGCATTCAATGAAATTATATATCCATTATTTGAACAAAACTGTGTATATGAGTGATGCTTGGTCACAACTATTGAGGAAAGATATTTTTTTTTACAGTCATTAAGAGATAATTGACACAACCACCCTTCGCACACTGCTAAATAAACTGTTTGTTAGAATGTTTCATGATTTAGTATAATTTGACTGAGATGATATCCTCCTAGCAGTGCAACATAAATATGCTTAACATCCATTTGTTGGTTGAGCTGTGTTGTAGCTTTAAAGCTACGAGAGTTTAGCATTACTAGGTCCAAAACAAGTTTTACCTGAGAATTCCAAAGCCAGATGTTCTAAGAGTTTCGACCAAGCCCCACCTAAAATGAAGTGATTTCTAAGAACAAAAAAACAATATCTATCAATTTGTAGCAGATTCAGGTAACTGTAAAGTAATATAGTGTGACTGTCCAAGGCATAAAATGATTCTCACACTATTCTCCTATCCGATTGGAAATTCTGTTTGGCCTGCTTGATTGATAAGAATAAAATAAAATATATGATATTGAAGTTTTAGCTTGTTCGAAGCTTGCCTTTGCAATTGCCTCGGAAGTTACATGTATTCCTATTCTCAAAAATTCAACGACTTGAGTTTGAGTGTAAATGGTGTTTTCTTTAGCAATCAATATTGTGTTATTCATTTATTAATGTTCCGGATTATATATTTTTATAGTTAGAGTTAGATTTAAGAAAGTTAGAGTTAGATTTAAGCAAATACATTATCCAGTCATAGATATATACAGCCTGGCTCATTAATCGGTCAATAACATATACAACTTAGTTCATTAATCAGTCAATAAAAAGGTAATTGTTTTCATTTTTATAATTGTATTCTTATATGTCTACAATTAGATTTAAGCAATTACAACCCGACTCATTAAAGGGTGAATAATACCATAGCTGTTTTCTTTCTTTGCAGCTCAGAGAGAATCACGTTAGTGGATTCTGATTGTTGAAAGCGACATTCTTCTGATTTTGATTTCTATTGTCTCGATGCAGACTTCATCGTGTGGTTTGTATACACTAAGACGACTTACTCATTACTCATTCGAGTACAATATCAGATATTTGACAACTTGCTCACTGTTTATAAGAACACATGAGGTCGTGGTGTCCAATGCAAATTGCATTCCTCAATTGGAGTGCCCCTCCTGTGTCCCATCCTCTCATAGCCCTGTTCTTTTTATTAGAATCGCGTTGATTTTACTGCCTACCAGATCATTTGGAGGAAGTGGGTACTTTGTTTTAGTCTTCATTTCTAAATTTAGTATTTTTTTGCTTATTTAACTTTGTTTTTCAACAGAATTTAGTACATTCATAACTGTAGTTACAGTTTTATATTGAAGTTTCTCATTGGGTTCTACGCTTTGGTAGAATTCTATAGAAACTCCCAACCTATCTATGTGCTCATGTAGCATTTCAAACATTTTAGATTTTTTCATTGTTTCAATAATTTTATTGGATTTTAGAGTATAATTTTACATGTTTATTAAGTTTGGTCATTTGTTTGTTACATGAATATACTATTGTTGAAACTTGAAAGGTTGGTAAACATACCTTAAACTTTGGGTTTGAACATTGTCCTTGTAGGTGTAATTTGGGTTTGAAAACTAATATGGCTAGTCAATCGGATTCTTCCAGCGATAGTGCTGGACTTTGTAGAAAAACAAAGTGTTTGAGAATGCATTGGCTATCCATGACAAAGACACTCCTGACCGTTGGCATAAAGTGGTTACTATGGTTGGCGGGAAAACCCCACAGGAAGTGAAAAAGCATTATGAGATTTTGGTAGAGGACTTGAATCGCATCGAAACAAACCAGATTCCTTTCCCCAACTACAAATATATGGGCTCTAGCAACCGCAATAATTCTATATAAGAGGAGCTCAGGCAAGTTTAAAATATGTTAGTTCTTTTGCAAGTTTAAAATATCGCAGTTCCTGCTAATTAAGATCTACTAGAATGACTGATTCAATTTCTTTGTGCAGGCGTTTGATGCAGCGCTTGAAGCTGCAATAAAGTTTATGAAATGATGCCTTGCAGCAGCAGATGAGGACATATATGGGATCTCTCTTATAAGATAAAAATAATTACAAAAATATTGGAATCTTTGAACATCAGGCAAAAAGACTGGAATATGTGAATATCAGTGTTTCCACGCGTATCAACATGATAGTTCTTGTCGGTTCTCGACAAAGTATTGCATATGTGTAATTTTTAATTATCTTTTATAATATCTTAATTCTCTACAACACACATTAATGTGAGTGGCTTCAACATACTTTCCCTCTTTTCTAATATTCTCTGAAAATGTGATGCAAGAAAACCCTGCTTTTACCCACATTATCATTCACCAGCTATGCATATAAAATGCATCCCAATTCTTTGCCCCAAATAAGACTCTAAGTCTGGAAAATTCACACACTATCATTCACGGAAGCTCCTTTTAAAAAAAAAGTCACTCACTATGGTTCAAATCATTCGACACATAAACCTTTTCAAAAGTCTTAGAAAAAGACTTTAATTAAGCCCCATTGGTTTTATTTTAAACCCTCAACTTTTAATTAAGCCAGGGCTTATCACATCTCAACTCAAAAGCTTGACTTTATAATGCATGTCAACCAACCAAATACTCGTGCAGAAGTTTCTCTTCCAATTATGATCTTATGGTTATAAACCATACACACCCAGATTTCAATCAACTCTTAGCCATTATCTATATGGCTTTTTATTTAACATTCAATTGTGCAAAAGTTTTATTTCAACCAAACCTCAATACGATGGCCCTTTTGCAAATCCATATGTGTTCATATTTTTATTGATATACATATGGTCAATTGGCAATATAACTCCCAACGCCCATAAACACAATGATTATATCAAACACATAACACAAATAATCACGCAACTAGCGTACCTTCCTAATGGCGATGAGACACGTCACTCAATACTTGTGCTTTAATAGACTTGCATCAATTATTAATCGAAAGGCCTTTGCACTCCCGTTTCCAATCTCTGCATCCTTAATTTGGATTCGCTTATCAAAACACTACGACTTCTGATTGCAAAATTTCGTTGCCAATTTAACAGAGATTTATGTTCTCACTACCGCTGGCAATTATAAACACGCAGCTTCACATTTATATTGAAAGCTGTCCTTCACAATTTACTAGCTCTCCATCCATCCGACGATGGAAATTCTTTGCAGTCGAACTTCTGCAACCCTTTTCCCCTACAATCAGAAGGTCTTCACCACGCACTTCTACAATTAAATTGCAGTTTCTCTGCATTTAACGTTCTTCAAATCACAATCTTTGCAATAAGGATCTGTTCGCTCTAATTTACATAGAACACGCTCTTCAAATCAGAACTGTAGTCCTTAATTCGCGATTCTGTCTTCACCATTTCTCATGCGCATTTGTAATTTTGTACTTCTAAGTGTGCCAACGCACTCACCGGCCATTATGGATTCATTTCCATCGACTCTTCAACAATGGTCCAATTGCTATACAATATCTCTACACTACCATCGGCTTCTATGTGTGCAAATGTACTATGATTGCAATTTCTATTTTGTCTGCGCCTTAATCCATCGCTCAGTAGCTTTGAAACCTTCACACGATTTCAGTATTTGTATAACTCCACCTCTACTCAGGCTTTCCAAACGCTAGGCCATCGAATTGACATTCGATTTTATAAGTATACTTCATCATTCAACTTCGAACCCTGCAATTCAACCACATCTAATACCTGCGGCATTTATACAACAGTTCATTCAGATTTTGATTAGACAATTGTACCATCCATGAAATCGACTTTCCAAAGCTGATATGCCAACACCAACTTAATTGATATTCGATCCAATCCTCCTCTAGGATGATTGATCCCTTTTCGTGCGTTTTCTTCAACAAATGCAGATTTAATTCAATTCAAAGCATGAATTGATATTAATTTAAAATCGATTCTCTCCTCATATGCTTATTCACAGGAATTCAAACATTCTTTAAATAGAATTTAACCAAGAACATATATAATTCACACAGAAATTCGAAAACAAATTCCTCATCGATATAATCAAATGTAATCAATTGCAAAAATCCTCTTGGTCCATGGCCAGATTTTCAAATCAATGGCCCTTTTACAAAAGCCCGTAGGCTTACAAACTTTGCTGTCCAAACCTCACCTCTAATCACTCTATTCTTCCTGATCTATTTTGCCTTTGAAGCTTATTAATTTATACAAATTTAATTGATCCAATTTAGGTTCACATCCCTTTAATAACTCAACAAGCCCTCAAATATCTCAACAAATCCTACAATCTAGATTTATCCCTAAAATCTTGAAACTAAATCTATCGTAGGCTTTATAATTAATTCTTAGATATCTCAAATCTAATTTCTCTCATGTTTTCCAATTATTTGGAAACATTAACAAATCCTCACAATAATTAATTAAAAATATCATTTAATCACTCAAAAATCTCATTAATATTTACATAAAATAAATATTTTCTCACAAACATAAGACCCCCTATGTTTGATAAAAATACAAAGTATTTTTCGAATCTAATGCTCCTACATCAAAATGAACGACAGAGAAGCTGCTGAGTGGGATTTCCATGCCAGTCATAGAAATCAATTCATTCTTTGTTGTCTGGTTGATATTGTCATTGGCATTTCCGCATTCAATGAAATTCTATATCCATTATTTAAACAAAACTATGTGTATATGAGTGATGCTTGGTCATAGCTATTGAGGAAATTTTTTTTTTTGATAGTCATTAACAACCAATTGACACAACCACCCTTCACAAACTGCTAAATAAATTGTTTGTTAGAATGTTTCGTGATTCAGTATAATTTGACTGAGATGATATCCTCCTAGCAGTGCAACTTAAATATGCTTCTATTGCCATCAGTTTCCACACTAGTTGAGGAGCCTCATCATTTAGGTAGCTGATTTGATCTTTTGTGGTGGACATTTATGTTACTGCTTTACAGTGTTTCCTTTGCAACATATGGTGCAATTTCTAGTTTAAATTTATTAAAAGTAATTGACCATTTTTCTAAATTTAATTTGCATATATATAAATGAATGTTATAAATAATAATGAGTAACTTATCATGAAGGAACTTATTATAATTGGAATAATATCAAATCCTCTCGAAATTGGTGGGCGGGGAAAGATGAACATTTGGATGTAAATGATTGCATCATTGTCTCTTTGGGATATACTCAATATATTCACAAACTTTGAATTTTATTTTATTGCATAAAGATCTATACTTGATATTATCAATGCCACATGATGTATAAGTTTATTGCATAAATATCTATACTTGATATTATCAATGCCACATGATGTATAATTTCTTTTGCACATACAATCACATCATTAAAGGTTATTTGTTCCACGCACAATTTATGTAAGAGGGTTCTAGGTTCTTGAGAGATGTCTATTATGCCATGATTCTGGTCAATGCATTCTATAACTTTTCATAGAATGCAGTGTGCCTAAGGATATATGGGAAATAGTTTTACAAAGATTAGGGATTTAAAACACACATAACTACTTTTCCATTGGATCCCGCTTCAAGTTTTGGTTGGAAGGGCCCATAAAAAACATAACCTTCCCCTTCTACATTTGTTGGGGAATCTACAAAGGTAGGAATGCACAAAATTTTCAAATTAGAACTTTCCAAAAGGATCCTGTGGCAACAAATATCAACAAATATTACATGGAATTCTGGAAATTACCAGTACCTAGGCATTATAGAAATTTAGCAAATAAGAATCTCCTTGTTGTTCTTCCATCTCGTTACTACGATGGGGCGACCTAGAATGCTATTTGTGGTTGCGGTGTGGTGATCAAAATGGAAAGAGAGAAAAAATGGAACTTTTCTTGGAATGTTGGAAGCAACACTAATATTAGGGTAGAAATCATTGCTCTCTAGGGTTCCCTACATTGTGTCAGGTGGTTGAAACTAAATGAAATTCATATCTATGGAGATTCAATGGTTACGTTTGTCTAGATAAAAAAACTCATTGCATTTTCCCCTCCCCTTATGGAACACTGGATGAAGAGAATTCAAGAGATTATGGTCTTATTTCAACAAATTTCTTTCTCCCATGTCCGCAGAGATCACAATCAAGAAGCAGATGATTTTTCCAAATATGGTTTGAATATGGTCCGAGGATGCATAAGTTTTTAGTGTACTCATTTGGGGCAGGTGTTGGAATTTGGCTTCATACCTATTAGATAAATGTTTCCCTAGTTCAACATTGTAGTTTGGGGTCCTTCCTGGGCTTGTGCAGGTCTTTTCGACAACTTTCTTGTTTTTTGCAAGTATTTTCGACAGCATTCAAGTTTTTCTCAGGCAATTTTTCCTCCTCCTTCATGGATCCCTTGTTCCCACAAAAAGATCTTTGACTCCTCTCCTTTATAGTAGTATGAATGAATAGACTTGCAGTTTTTTTGTAATTCTGAGCATATATTTTCGAAAACTTTCAAGTTTTGCTCAGGTGATTTGGTCTCCTCTTTCATGGATCCGCTGTTCCCATAGGAAAATCTGAGGCTCCTCTCCTTTATATACATATGAATGAACAAATCTGCAATTTATTATAATTTGAGCATAAGTATTTTTGTGATCATGGCTTTCGCATTGAAATACTTTTTGTAACTAATTCATGATGCATTATGCAACAAATTAAGCACAAAATATACGAACAATATAACTACTTTTATTCTTAAATGAATGTTAGTCATTTTTTCTTTGTGGAAAAAAAAGTTATTTGTTACATATTACATTGAAGGAATCAAACTTGAATATATCACATCTAAAAAAATTTAATTATGTCATAAAACATTATATATTTAATAAATAGAAATGTTTTTATAATAATAAAAAAAATAATTTAAAATTGTTTATCAAATCACTTGTAAAAACTTTTATTAACGAATTTGACCGAAAACTTTGTGATCATCCATGGTCTTAAAATGGTATAAACTATGAAATACCTCACATTCTCATAGTTATTTATCCTATGAATTAGTTTATCCTATGTAGAAGTCCTTATTCTTAATACAATATTGCAAGGGAAAATTGTACGTAGAAGAGTGCATAGGATTTTATGTAATTTTATGCGAATTGACATTTAATCCATATCAATTTCCAATCTACACTTTTACTTGCATTTCCGGATCAATAGTGACTTGTTGCGTAGTAACTGATCTTATTGTCGTGTCACCAGTAGTGATCACGCAATCGATATTGCGTTTACTATCAATTAACTAGTATTTTGACCAAAAATCGAATTAATGTATAAGGTTTACTATATTAAGAATAAATATATATATATATATATATATATATATATATATATATATATATATATATATATATATATATATATATATATATATATATATATTTATTTATTTATTTAATTTTTGATTGGTTTATTTAGTTATACTCTTATCCTACAACATCGATCTACATGTACCACATCCAAATTACAACCTTGATTCACTTAATTTTTCGTACAACTTTGTTGTTCTATGTAGGGTGTAACATCTCTCTTGAGAAAAACTTAATTTATACATCAAACTAAACAAATTTTGTTTATTTTATGGCACTTTAACCATGTATACCCTAACATAGCACTCAATTCCTTTGATAAAAAGTCTAGCACTATAACATGTTAACAACCCTACCACTATGACGAAATAATCTAGTATATTTCATTTAATTTAAAGATTAGCATAGTACTCAAACATTCCATGACTTAATGCGAGTCAAAGGACTATGTACCAACACTTAAGTGGCATTTAAAACTATGGATTACCTTTAGTTAGCATTAGTCATATGCATAAATTAGCACTATGTGGATGGGACTGTTCTTGAAGAAATATTTAATTAAATACACCTCATTCGAAATGAGGGTTCTTGACTCCCCATTGGATCCTTAGCTAGGTGTTATAGCCTCGGGACCCATCCCACATCGATGGTTCAGATCTTTCGTATTGAATCGACGGCTGGAAATGGATGCCGATAGGGTAACTGAATTCTGGCAGAGATGGTTTGCCATTCTGCTCATTTTACCAGCCTAAAGGAAGGAGAGCTACCTCTATAACTCCGAGACCTTTTTCCTTCAACTTGTTTGATCTGGATTTATGCAGGAACACAATGAAATCCATAAATACACATAAAAGTAGAGATGCAGTAGAAATAAAACTTCATTTCATTAATAACAAATAACTGAAATATGCTTATAGACAGAATGGAAATAAAATAGCTAGGGCATTGGTAGCTTATCTCTGAGAAGAGATGTGGTGGCTAAAAGCCTCTGAATTGTGTTACAATGAGGCTCGAGGGCCTATTTATTATTTAGAAACAATGGAAAACCCTTAACATCCAAAAACCTAACCCTAGGAGATGAAGCACCAAAAATGATCCAGTTGGCTCTAGACACCCTTGAGAGATTAAGAGGGCTTAAAAATGGTCAAAATTCAAAGTGGTCGGATTGCCTTCGAACCAGGTTTAGGTTGAATTACTTGTCTCCCTGATTCCAACAGTGTGAACGGATCTACAATCCGAGCTCGTATGGATAAGTTAGAGCAAGTCAAAGTTGGGTAGTGGGCCAGGTTTAAATGTCCCACAAATTCATCGTCAACTGGTGGGAACCTAGCTCCCGAAAATGGGCGAAATCATGGCCTTGTTAAATTGCCCAATAACGCTTATTTTGGGAAAAAATTGAAAAGACCATTATTGTTTAGAAAAATAAAAAAAATATTAAAAATAAGGGTGGCGGGCCATGAACCTCGCCACCCCCGTTGGACCATATCATAACAATTATGAAAAAATTATGGGCGACGGGCCATGACCCCCGCCGTAGCCTCCGCCCACGAAACCATATACCAAATCGTTACAAACTATTGAAATGGGTTGGGTCAGGACCGTGGGTTGCAGACCCCGCCCACCCAACAAGCCATGAGCTTATATAACATAGTGGAGCCGATGGGAGTTGAACTAGCCTGGTCCACGTGGGTCGGCCCCCCAACAGGCGACCCCATAAAACGGAGTGAACGCATGAACACAACACACTCCAAATTAAAACATATATCAAAATAAATGACAACTATTATGAGAGGGGCAGGAATTGATCCCCCGACCCCTCTCCAACCAATTACCCTTTTTACCATTGTGTCAGGTGGGTGTGATTTATAAAAGCTGCCCACCAAAACATATAAAAACCCTCACCACAGATGCGCCCAGGCAGAGGAGAGCGTGAAGTTCAAGACATATATTATTATTATTTTATTTGTAGGCAGAACCACGAGCCATGGAGACAGTGGAACCATGCCCCAGGGTGTAGGTTTTAACCCTGTACAGAAATTATCTACGAACGAATCTTTAAAATAGAAAATAAACAATAGCGAGAGCATAAAACATAAAATAGATAAACGCAGAGATTTTCCCCTGAATCCCAAATCGGGACCACCAACTTGATTTTTCATTATATTTCTTTTAGTGTTACAACACATATATATACATGCAAAATCATACATAAACCCCAATCCATTAATCCCAGATTAGAACATAACCGTAGTTCCCTTGATCGGATCTACAAAATACCAGGGGCCGAAAACCATCATGCCCCAAAACCATGTGAAAACCCATGCACAAAACCATGGGTAGGTCTGCCCACCGGAAAATAAGGACCAAATTTTATTTTATTTTTTATTTTTATTTTTATTTATTTTTTTTTTTTTTCCGGGGCGCTACCTCGGACCCCGACAGGGGGGGCCACCACCCCCCCTGTAGGTTTCACCTAGCACAACGTACATGGGGGGCTATCGCCCCCCTTGTTATCCCCCCGCGTGTGACTAGTCGTGGAAAGAATATAACACAAACACAACATTCTCCCACTTGTTGTTTTCTTTCCGCAGGGGGCCACAGGACAGCTGAGTCATTAGCCCAGCGTTGCAACACCCATTGTTTCTCTACACCAAGAGAAATTTTGAGTGCTCATAGACTTTGTCAATGCATCTGCAACATTCTTCAAAGTGTCCACCTTTACCAGCAACACCCTTTCAGGTTCAACCATATATCTCACAAAGTGATATTGAACATCAATGTGCTTTGTCTTTGAATGATAAGCAGGGTTCTTAGCCAAGAAAATTGCACTTTGGCTATCATAGTCTATCCTTATATCTTGCTACACCAACCCCATACTTGAACACAATTTCTGCAACCAAACTGCTTCCTTGCTTGCATGAGTGGCTGCCATGTATTCTGCCTCTGTATTTGAAAGAGCCACTACAGACTGTCTTTTACTCATCCAACTGACTGCACCTCCAAATACGCTAAACACATACCCACTTGTAGATATTCTTTGGTCCAAATCTCCAGCCCAGTTTGCATCAACAAAACCACGAATGTCCAACACTCTTTCCAATCCTGGTCTTCCCTGGTAGCACAAGCCATAATCACTAGTGCCACGCAAATATCTGAAAACCCGCTTCACTGCTGTCCAATGCTCCTTCCATGGGTTTGACATAAACCTGTTCAATACTCCCACTGCATGTGCAATGTCTGGTCTAGTACAGACCATTGCATACATCAGGCTACCCACTGCACTTGCATATAGAACACGGGACATCCTCCTCTTCTCTTGTGTCTTGGGACACTGTTCAACAGACAGCTTTGTACCTATAGGAATCAGAACATTCACCGGTTTACTATCCTGCATATTGAACCTCTGCAATATAGTCTCGACATACTTCCTCTGGTTTAACCAGAGCTTCCTCTTTGCCCGATCTCTCTTAATTTCCATGCCCAAAATATAGTTTGCAGCACCCAGATCCTTCATGTCGAATTTGGAGAACAGTTGGGTCTTCAAATCTTGGATAATTTCTTTGTCATTTCCAATCAACAACATATCATCCACATACAATACCAAATAAATAACATGGTCACCAATTAATTTAAAATAAACACAATGATCCTCCTTGCTTCTGGTGAAGCCAAGTCCCCGTATTTAGGTATCAAATTTTTGATACCACATCCTTGGTAACTGTTTTAACCCATACAGAGACTTCTTTAACTTGGATACTAGTTCTTTCTTCCCCTTCACCATAAAGCCTTCAGGTTGTTTCATGTAGATCTCCTCTTCCAGATCCCCGTGAAGAAATGTTGTCTTCACATCCATCTATTCTACCTCAAAATCAAATGTAGCAGCAATAGATAAAAGTAATCTAATAGAAGTAACTTTGGAAACAGGAGAAAAAATATCACCAAAATCAATTCTCGGCACCTGGGAATAGCCTTTTGCTACCAACTGAGCTTTGTATTTCTCCACCTTGCCTTCTACATTCATCTTCTTCTTAAAAACCCATTTTCTCCCGATGGGCTTTCTTCTAGTCGACAACTCCACTAGGTCCCATGCCTCATTTTTATGCAAGGATGCCATTTCATCAACCATGGCCTCCTTCCAGAGTTTTCCATCCTCTGAATCTACTGCCTCCCTGATAGTTTTGGGATCATCATCAGTTATAGTTAAAGAAAAATTTGAACAGAAAGCAAATGGACTATACCTTTCTGGTTGTCTCCTTTCCCGAACTGATCTTCTCACAGCTGGAGTTTGTGGCTCTTCCTCTTCTGAGTCTTCTTCTGTTGTAGAGTCTGATTCATCCTCCTTTAGCTCAAACTCTATCTTCTCAGGTTCCTTTGGTAGGACTTCATGTTTAACAATATCTTTCACCTCTCTAAACACCATATCTCGGCTGTACACAACCTTTCTTGTTTCCGGGTAGCAAAGCTTGTAACCTTTCAAACCATCCTTATACCCAATAAAGATGCACCTTTCAGATTTATTATCCAACTTGGTCCTTTTCTCCTTTGGAACATGTACATATGCATCACATCCAAATACCCTCAGATGTGAAAGAGAGGGTTTCTTACTAGTCCATACGTCATGTGGAGTCTTATCCTCCAACGCTGATGAAGGTGATCTATTAACCAAGTAACATGCAGTCTCCACTGCCTCTGCCCAGAATTCTTGTCCTAACCCGGTACCACTAAGCATGCTTCTCGCCTTTTCCATCAGTGTTCTGTTAATTCTTTCTGCAACTCCATTTTGCTGAGGTGTGTATGGATTAGTCTTCTGCCGTGCTATACCACACTTCTTACAAAACTCTTCAAATTCCTTCTTGCAGAACTCCCCACCATTATCTATCCTCAACACTTTTATCTTCTTCTCTGTCTGGTTTTCCACCAGAGCCTTAAATTCATTAAATTTGTCAAAGACTTCAAATTTCTTCCTCAAGAAATATATCCATGTATTCCTTGAGAAGTCATCTATGAATGAAACATAGTACACAGACTTACCCAGTGATGGAACCGACACAGGTCCAAACACATCACTGTGCACAAGCTCTAATATCTTGTTCGCCTTCTTAGCACCAGAAGGAAAACTCACCTGATTCTGCTTCCCATACACACAATGTTCACAGAAATTGAAATCCAGAGAGCTATTGGACATACCTTCTACCATGCCATTTCCATGCAGTATCCGAAGGCCCTTCTCTCCGATATGTCCAAGCCTTTGATGCCATAGCATGGTCTTTTCTCCAAGATCGCTAGGCTTTCCGCTCCACTTTCGGGAACCACAGAACTGTTGCACCCATCAATAATAGTGCTGCCCTAAAGCTTGTACAGAGTTTCAATGCAAACTCCCCGCATTAATACCAGTGCTCCCCAAACCATCTTACAGGTATCTTTCTCAAACATTATTTTTACATCTGCATCATCCATCTTGCTTATAGAAATCAGATTTATGGCCAATGCAAGAATGTGCAGAACACCAGGAAGTGTTATAATCCTTTCACCTTGCAGCTTCAGCTTGACTTTTCCATGTCTAACGATTTTGGCTTTCCTATCATCACCTAAGAAGACATCACCGCCATCATATTTCTCATACTCGCAGAACAATTCCCTATGGGGAGTGAAGTGAAAGGATGCACCCAAGTCAATCAACCATGACTCATGATCTACATGTGTATTTGAAGAAGAAGCCAAATACACATCCCCACCTTCATCCGAGGTGGTTTTTGCCTCTGCAGAAGGAGCATCATCAGATCCCTTTCCTTTCTCAGGAGCTTTAGATCTGCAGTCCTTTTTTTAGTGCCCTTCCTTTCCGCATTTCCAGCACACCTTTACAAACTTTCCAGGAGATTTAGATCTCCCTCTAGATTTAGATCTCCCACTCGAAACCTTATTCTTGTTTCTGTTCTGGGACCTTCCTCGTACATATAAGGCATCTCCATTTTGACCCTCCATATTTCTCCGTCTCATTTCCTCCGACATCAAGGCTGAGACAATGTCATCAAAATTCAAGGTAGTTGTATTGCTACCTATTGCAATAACCAGACTGTCCCACGAATCTGGTAGAGAACACAACAAATTGATGCACTTATCTTCATCTGAGATTTTAATATCAACAGATGACAACTGACTTACCACAGTATTGAAGGCGTTCAGATGCTCTGTCACCGAGTCTCCATCCTTCATCCTCAGGTTATACAGCTTTTTCCGCAGGAACAACTTATTCACCAGAGACTTAGATTGGTACAAAGTCCCAAGTTTTAACCACAAATTCTTCACCGTAGCTTCCCCATATACATTCAACAATACTGAATCTGAGACACACAACCGTATTGTGCTCTTAGCCTTCCGATCCAGTTTCTTCCAGTCTTCATTTGACATTGTCGTTGGTTTAGTACCTGGATCTACTGCGATCCACTGATCTTTATCCACCAGCAGATCCTCCATCTTGAGCTTCCACAACTCAAAACTCTGACCATTAAATTTCTCGATCTCTATCTTCCCGCCACTCGCCATCTTCTTTCACAGCAAGAATCGATCCGCATCTCCTGTATTGAATAGGGGTTCACTGTGTCTTGCTAAAAACCTCAAAGTAGTGAGACGTCCCTTTGAAGCCAAAACTACTCTGATACCAAATGTAGGTTTTAACCCTGTACAGAAATTATCTGCGAACGAATCTTTAAAACAGAAAATAAACAATAGCGAGAGCATAAAACATAGAACATATAAACACAGAGATTTTCCCCTGGATCCCAAATCAGGATGACCAACTTGATTTTTCATTATATTCCTTTCAGTGTTACAACACATACATATACATGCCGAAGCATACATAAAACCCAATCCATTAACCCTAGATTAGAACATAACCGTAGTTCCCTTGACTGGATCTACAAAATACCAAGGGCCGAAAACCATCATGCCCCAAAGCCATGTGCAAACCAATGCAAAAAACCATGGGAATCTTGAGGGCATCAAAAATATTCCACGAGGTCCCGAAGTTTCAAGAATCAAGAATTCGACAAAATTTATGTCGATTTTACACCTCTTGGTGATAGGAATTCGACGGAAATGTTCGTTTTAGCAGCAGAGCTTCCCATTTTTCGGCCATTTTCCAAATTGGAGTGACGATGTCCGATTCTCAAGTGTGGAGAGTCGATTCTATGCCCCTCGATGCCATGAATTCGACAGTGCAACCAGATTCAGCAGTTGAACATCTTCTTATTTAGCCAACTTCAGGGGTGGTGGTATATGCAGTTTGATCATGTGCCTCTTTTTGTTGTGAGATGTATTATGATTTCTAGATCCTTGCTTGAAGCATGTTGCGGATCTTTGTTTTGCTTCATGTGAGATTATGTCATGATGATAGTAGGTCCATTGTGAGTGAGAGTTCCTGTAGCGAAATGTCTCATGGAGAGACAAGACACTCATGACGAGAGCACTTCTCCTTGTATGACAAAGAACATCATCCGTGTACATCTTTCCATTTCCAGCACTATTTGAAGCAACCTACCCCATTTTGACACTGGGCCCAGAGATGTAGCCCACACTGGGTGAACTCCGTTATCAACTTCTCGTGTTCTTATGTTTCTGAAGGTTGTCTTGTTTCCTCTTTCTTAAACATGCATATGTGTTCTTTTATGCTATTTTAAAATGAAATTCTAATAACATCACAAAAGTAAAATATCATCGGTAAATCCGGTAGCTAACAGACCTGGATCAAGTGGTATCAGAGCGGTCTTCTTGTTGATGCAAATTGCGAGTGTGAACATCGATTGAACATGAAGCAATGGAGGATGGAAAAGACATGTACGAGGCCATGCTCAGGATGTCCAAAATGGTGGATATGATGTATGGAGCTCATGAAAGACGAGAGAAGGAAGAAGCAGAAAGTGATGCTTCATCCACATCTTCCAGTGAATATTCATCACCCTCACCGTATTCTCATCATTCAAAAGAGGACATCAACCATAACCTTCAAGCATATAATTCTGCATTGAAAGTGATTCTACAAGAAGAGAAAGAGGATAATAAGAGAGTGTAACTTCAGTTGCAAGTCATAGAGGTAGCCTTGGAAGAACTGAAGTGCAACGACTAGAGCCTTCAAGCAAAGGATGTTGAATTAAGGAGGCTTCTACAAGAAGAGAAAGAGGATAAGCAGAGATTGTAGCTTCAACTACGAGCCGTGGAAGAGGATTTGGAGGAGTTGAAGCGTAACAAAGGCTTGAAGAATCCATCATCACCTAATTATGAATCGATGTCTGAGGTAAAAAATGCTGATTTTTCTTCAATTTAATCTTCACATGCTATCATTTCTGTGGGAAATGTGGAGATACCCATTACAGGAACTGGCATGAGACTCCTTATCAAGATGGGATATAAAGGAGGAGGACTTGATGTTAATGGCCAAGGCATAATTCAACCATTAGAGGTTATGTAGAGACCTTGATTTGAAGGTTTGGGGTACACTGAAGGACAATGCTCGAAGGTGTCAAAATATTCCCATACAGGGTTGAAACCATTGGGGAAAGAGAATGACGGGAACACTTCATCATCATCCTATGACAACACACATTGCAAAGAAAGAGTTGAGTCAAGCTCTCATCACCATGATTGCACCAGAGACCAAGAAGAAATTTATAATAAGTCTCGGTATTCTAATGTTCATTTTGATCACAAACATGTTGTTAACAATGAACATAGATCATGGCATCGGAAAACATGTAGTTTTTTTGGATTACATGACCATGTATTTGTTAAGTGTTGGAAATGACTGGCATCACAAAAGAGGATGAGGCGTGAAAGGCCTTCTCCACCGCAGGGAAAAAAGAAGGTAAAGCAGGTTTGGAGGAAGAAGACTCATTGCAGTCATTGCGAGAAAAGTGGGCATCAAAGAGCCACGTGATTGAGGCTCCATCCAGAGCAACACCTTGAGGACAAATTTTCCATACATGAACCAGTTGAAACAACTTTTCGACAAGAAAATGCGCCACATAGAGATGACCCATTCACTTTGATAAGTGAGAGATGGTTTTTCTAGGTTTGGTAGTGTGTTTGGCATTATTTTGTAAATCATGTGTTGCATGTTAAAATGTAAAAGTGATGATGCGTTTTCCATCACTTGTGAAGCAACAATGATGTTTTGGCCTTGTATTGATAGTTGGGGTATTGATTCCATTTTATGTAAACTTGACCACAAAGTATATTTATAAACTCGTGGCAAGTATGGGGCACTACAAGGAAAAGATCCTATAGCAGAGATTATAAAGGAGGTTTTTAGTGTTATAAAATTGGCCAAAATTGTCAAAAAAACATTTGCTACAACATTCGTTTATGGTTACAGAGGTTTTGGCGGAGCTTTTAATGGAAATTCAACACAACTAAAAAAAAAATGGGCTGCCGAAGGTTATTACAGATGTTTTTTCATCGGTGCGCTACTTTGGATTTAACGCATTGGTGCGTACATGAAGATGACGTCTCGGGGTTGTCTTAGTCGAACGAATGCACCAGGACGTTTAGGTGTAAAACTGCATTGGGTGTAGTGTTGGTCATACAACGCACGGGGCCGTTCTAATTGGTCTTGGGATTTGTGCGGTGCCCATAGGTTGTATCAACGCACCAGTGCGTATACCTTTATGATGCACCAGTGCATCGTATCACAGAAAGGCATCGAGATTTATAATTGGTATCGGTATTTGTGTGGTGCCCATTGATCGTAAAAATGCACCGGTGCTTATAGATACATAAACGCCCCGGTATGTAGTATCATACAAACGTACCAATATTTATAACTGGTATCAGTATTTGTGTGGTTCCCATGGATCGTACAATGACACCGGTGCGTATAGACACATAAACACACTGGTCGACAGTGACTGACACACACCGGTTTTCATTTTGTTTTTTTTAGAAACATCGACTTGTGACAGTCCAATTATTGTGATGGTTTTAAATTCATTATTCATCAAAAGTCGACACATCTTATAACAATATTCATATCAATTACATTTTTATTAATGCATTTGAATGTGCTGTTTGGATTAATTTGTTATATCATATCAAAATTATTGTGGTTTTTTAAAATTCATTATTCATCAAAATTCGACACATATATATCTTATAACAATATTCATATGAATTAAATTTTTATTAGTGCATTTGAGAACGACAATGGAGAACGCAATAGCGACAATGGAGAATGCAATAGAATAAATTAAAACATATTTAATGATTATATCTATAATATATATGAATAAGACAGTCTTTATCATACAAAATGGGACAGTTAATATTCGTATCCCTTTGTCTTTCAATTGGGACACTATGTCCATTACATTAAAAAAAATGTTTGATTTCACAGACATATTTCAAAAAATAAAACGCCTTGCTTTGATATCCAAACATAGTGATCATCATTCTTCGCTTGAACTGCTGTCACTGCTAGAGCTACTTCCATGACTTGGGTTATTTTTAGGAATGTTTTGTTCATGGCATTGATTGTTTTCTTCTTCTTCACCTTCCATCTACAAACATAAAAATAAATTGAAATGAGTGTATATACATTGGTGAGAATAATGAAAATTTCAATATTAAATAATATACATCAATGTAAATCGAAAAGAAAAATGACATACCATAGCAACAATTGACTCATAAACTATACACATTCTTTCAAAACCATGTACCATGCCATCTTTCAAAATTTCATCTGTTGGCACAGTTCCATACTTTGTTTCCTGCAAGTTTTATACCCCATAACAAATCATATATTTAATATAAAAGATGTTTTTGTTCTATTAATTATAGACGGAGCTAAGTAAAACAAGATTGATAGATGCTTATAAATTCCACAATTAAATTTTGATATGCCAACATATACTCACAACCCATATTTAACCCAATTTCAATCAATTCTTCTGATTATTATTCTTTGCATGTTAGCACCTGTTTAAAGACATTCAATGATGATTTTTGTAAAACAATTTAAAAAATACAAAAATGAAATCTAGTTAAGTTGTTATAAGGAAGTAACAATTACTCACAAACTTAGAGATCAACCCTTTTCTTTCTTGTCGTCCTATTTTATGAGTTGAATGGGTTCCATTTTCATTTTTTTTTTGCAAGAAAATTCTTGAAAATTAATATTTAATGCTAAATTGTTTATTTATTGTACCTAATGATAAAAAAATTCAATGATTACACATTACATTTGAAGTACGTTGTTGTTGAGATGACTCCTCCTGTGATGCAATTTTGTCCATGTACACCTTTTTGGACATTCCTACTGGCATATTTCTGATATCAACTCGTTCATCTTTTGAGATTTTCATAATCTTCCTGAAAATGTAACATGACAATAAAATATTTAATTTTATATTGATATATGAAAAGTAAATATAGCAAAAGTGATATTTATAAATAATTCTAGACAAACATTTAAAGGAATATTACTTTTTCATTCCTTCTTTTTTGTTGTTGTACGTTTTTGCTATTAAAAGTCTGACATGTCTCATTGACCAATTCTCTAGAAACTCTTCCTATAGTTTAGATCAAATTTGGTTCTTGGAATCATTGGATTGATTTTTGTATTGTAAGTGGAAAAAACATCTATACATTCGTTCCACTAGATCCCTCAAACTTTTGTAAAAGTATTTTCCCCTTTCGTTAACTTCCGACACCACTCCAGATGAGCTAAGGAGCAATTCATTTTCATTTTCATGTTCTAGTTTTTTAATTTTCTTAGAACAACATTCCTTTTCTGAGTTGTTGGTCCTTGTAGAACATTAAACAAATGTGAATTAGTAGACTATTTGACATATGTTATCTAATAATTTTAAATATATTATTAATGATAATTAAAAAAAGGAACTCATATTGGATCGATAATATCTTTTCATTCACCTGATTCATCCTTTTGCAATTTTTCCATTAAAATTTTATGCTCTTCTGGTCCTATATCAGAAATAACCATATCGAGCTTCGCCATTTTGTGGCTTTGCATGATACACAGTAAACAATACATATTAGTTAAACTTACTTATAGTTCAAAAATAATATTTTTTATAAAGAATTTACAAATTGCCTTTTTTGCTTTTCTTGATGTGTTAACATTATTTTTGTTACTTGATCTCTTGTCATTCATTTCTTTATCAATCTAAAACGTGTACCATATCATTCATTAATATATTTATAAATAAATTTTCAACTTTTCAGGTAGAAAATAAATCTCAAGTCACCAGTGCGCCTTTCATGAGTTACGCACCGCAGCCGGTGTGTGGGGATATTAAAAACGGACCGCAAAATAGTATAATAGACCATACAGTTCGTTGGGTATTATAAACGCACCACACAAACAATGTAATAGACCGTACGGTGTGTGGGGTATTATAAACGCACTGCGAAAATGATGTAATACACCGTACGGTGCTATCGTCGTTAAATGGAGCACTGATGCTCTATTTCAGATATGGCGCAGGGATTTAGAATTTTTTTTTTCAATTTTTTTACTACGTAGTACTTGCGTGGTGCGCTGTATAATACAACGCATCGGTGCAGTAGCGTACAAAGGGCGCATCGATAAAAAAAAATCCATTTTTTCGAAAAATTCACGCAATGGCTGAATGGATTGGGATTTGACTATGCAAGTCGTCCCATGCGTTGGATGTCAATCTAAAATGAAAAACCCTAATTATGAAATCATAGAAACAGGGAGAAGAAATGGAAAAAACAAAAAATTAAAGGGTTTAGGGTAAAAATGGATAAAATTGCAGAAAAAGTAAAAAAATTGCAGAAAAAAGGAAAACAAATAATAAAATTTAATCACGAGATGGTTTGAAATTCTATGATACATGGTTTGAATCACCAAAGGTTTGGTTTCTGATTGTCTGAATACTTCTGTTCGAACGTATTTCGCTACTCCACAGTGCCTTTGTGCTCTCTTGCTCCAGGTCCGTTTCCTACAAATATCTAGCTGAAAATTTTAGCAAAAATAGTGAAATAATGAAAAGTGTTTAGTATTTAAAGAATTATTTTATAAAATTAGATTTTCGAACCACCCATTTTTGAAATTGCCGGGTTTGTTTGTTTGTTTGTTTTTTTCACTTAAAGAAAATAGAGTTGCGTCTTTTTTTATTTGCGTTTATTCATTACTGGTGTGGAAGAGTTGTGAAGCACCCGTGCGTCTTAGTAATATGACGCACCGGTGCATGTTATGATGATAAGCGCACCGGAGTGTATAAAATTCTTTTTTTTTGTATGTGAGATCATAATAAAATAATGATAATTCTAAAGTACATGAATTTATTTTCATTATTTTCTAAACTTTATTATGTTACAAAAATTAGAATTATTCTAGATTTGTTATTTTACAATTATTTGCAAATTTACAAATTTAAATATTTTAATAGAATCATTTCACATTAATACAATTAAAATTTTTACATGAATAAAATTTAAAATTTTCAAATATTTTACCTAGAATTAGAATTACAATTTTACATTAATTTCACATACATGAATTACGATTAGAATTAAAATTACAATTTTAATTTTACATACAATTACATTTACAATTTTACATAAAATTACATTTACAATTACAATTACAATTTTACAAATATTTTACATACAATTCAAGTAAAATTACAATTACAAATACAATTACAATTTTAGAATTTTACATACAATTACATTTACAATTTTACATAGAATTACATTTACAATTACAATTACAATTACAATTTTACAAATATTTTACATACAATTCAATTAAAATTACAATTACAAATACAATTACAATTTTACAAATATTTTACATACAATTACATTTACAATTTTACGTAGAATTACATTTATAATTACAATTACAATTTTACAAATATTTTACATACAATTCAATTAAAATTACAATTACAAATACAATTACAATTTTAGAATTTTACATACAATTACATTTACAATTTTACATAGAATTATATTTACACTTACAATTATAATTTTACAAATATTTTACATACATTTCAATTAAAATTAAAATTACAAATACAATTACAATTTTAGAATTTTACATACATTTAAAATTAGAATTACAATTTTTCATATCTACAATTACAATCATTTCACAATAAATTAAATATTACAATTGCAATTAAAATTTTACATTATTAAATATTTTACATACAATAAAATTACAATTAGTACAAATACAAATACAATTTTACATACAATTAAAATTTCAATTTCAATTACAATCACGACATAATATTTAATAAATATCATGGTCATTTAATATTAAATTAATTAATAAACATCATCACGATCATGATAACCATCCCACAAACATCATATTCGACTAAAAAACACATTCAAACATCAAATTAACATTATATATTAACATCATCACAACACAAACATCAAATATACATCTCATGTCAAATAACTCATGCTATCACATATACACATCTATGTGCAAGATAAACATTAAATGAATATATCTAACATGACCTAAGAATATGCGCCACATCATGATGATCACCAACATGTAAATTAAGTACAAATGTAATATGAACATAAAATACATGGACCATATATATATATATATATATATATATAACTGAATAATGTTAAAAATATACAACTGTAATATAAATGTCATGGATCAACTGGTGGTAGTATAACAACATCAATAGCAGTACAAGTGGAGGCCTGCTCAGTAAAGGGTGCATCCTCAACGGTCGATGGTAGAGCCTGCTCATGATCATGATCACTAGTATTGATGGATGCATCGACAACTGGTGGTAGTACAACATCAATATAAGCAGTAGTAATGGAGGCCTGCTCAGTTAATAGTGCAGCCTCGACGGTCGATGGTCTAGGTGCCTGATCATGATTATGACTAGTACTGATGGATGCTGCAGTAGGCTACTGATTGGACGTAGCCGATGGTCTAGCCTCATCTCCATGATGACTGCTGCTAGATGCTGCTAGTGGAGCCTCATGCTCATTAGGCGCAGCGCGAGGTGAACGATCATGAGATGCATGTGAGTTGCTGCTCGCAGACCGTCCATCACGTGCCGCGGCTCGAATACGCCTATAGCTACGGACAGTCCTCCTCAATCGCGTAACAACTGTCGTAGCTCCTACGACATGCCACATCAGGCCGTACATGTCACGCGGCATGCCTCTCCACATTTGTAACAACCTATCATCGGCCTGTATGTCTCTGTAATGAGCGGGCCTGATTCCCGCATCAACAATCAATGCACAGAGTTGGTTGCCCAACTCCATGCTATATCTAGTCTTACGTCGACCGCGCCTAGCAAAAGGCGGTACTGGTGCACCATGAGAAGGAGCATGCCTCTCTACTGCACCAACCTCATCCTGATCATGATCATCCTTGACATCGACCATGTCCTGATCATCATCAAGATCCACACGTGGATCATGTGGTGGATCTGACATCTCATCGCCATCAAAAGAGCCAATGTCTGCAAAATATATACAAGTACACAAAAATAATTAGATAGTTTCATTACACAATTTAATAAAAACAAGTTAAAGAACATGTTAGAATAAATATAAATAAAACAGTAATATTACCTATATCATCTGGCGGTTCATCATCTGTGAAGAGGATGTTGGGACACCCTCGCCAATCTAATCCATCATAAGGACATGGGACCATAATGAATGGATGAAGCCCGTCAACAATGGCTAGTAAGTCTAGTGCATCATGCGATATCCTAGTTGGAAACATAGTGTCTCCCGTCTTGGGCATCATCTGCCCCCACATGTGCATCTGAGCCTCGAACATCGGCTTACGAGGCTGTCGAAAAAAAACTAGGTCTCATCTTTGGAAATCTCTCCAAAAATAAACAAAACAACTCTGAAGCAAAAGGGAAGTTGACCCTCCCTTGTGCACGAGCATGACATCTATCTAAGGCCGTACAAAACTGCCGCAAAAAAATGACAGACCACCTGACAAGTCGTGGCTGCTGTACTAAATAATCAACATAATATAAAAGCAAGCAACTAATGTATTGCCCATCATTGGTGTTGTGCGAAATGGTCGAAATGATAAGTGAGAGGCACTGCATGTCCTATCTACCAAATGCACCTATATGTAACTGACCTCCAGGTACCTGAAACTCTGAAGGAGATAGTACATGTTCTCCAATGTATCTCCGGGAGTAAACTAACTGACTCCCTGCTACACAACCAACTGCCACGTCTGGGAATGAGGGAAAATCCACCCCTCCTTGATAGTCCTGTAATAAAATAAATATCCTCCTCAGTGGGTGCGTACCACTGGTCAAGACCAACCTGGAAAGCCTGTCAGTGGGCATTCCACCTGCGGATAAGATATCTCAAAAACACACTATGGGCCTTTAGGGAAGTAGCCTTCTCATAGAACTTGAGGAGGCCTACCTGCCTAAGGATCCCCTAGGTATCTGCTGTAATAGGGCGAGGGTATGCATCTCTCTCCCTCTCTTGGGTCTCCCATTGGCGAATCACGTCATACTGTTCAACCTGTTGTTGCTGCTATTCCTCCTCTTCTCTCTGAATCATTGACATATTAAATATTTTTTATTATTAAAACATACATGTATTTAGGGATATACATATATAGTTTTTTTTTGAAAAAAAACAAACAAACCAGTCAGTGCACCACAAAAATAGTCATGTACCGATGGCGGTGCGGCTTAAGTTTGTAACGCACCGGTGTCGGTGCCCCTAATGAAATACAATGCACCGGCCTCAGTGCAACTATCTATTTTTCAAGCACCGTTGAATATATCTAAGTTTAGAATAGCGGTGCGTTGATTGAAATACACGCCCCAGAGTGTATAGTCATGTTAGCGCACCGACTTCATGACAATTACATAGTCGATGGTGCGGTCTTTTACCCGGCCACACTGTTGACCCTCTCTGAATGCAAAATGCGGTGCGCTGACATACACCGAGGTGGATAATTCTGTCAACGCACTGCACTGGGATTCCCATAGTCAACGGTGCGCCTGGTTAAATGAGCGCACCTCATTTTATTTTATTTTAAATTTAAAATTATGTGGGGCGCCTTTCAGAACTGCCTTGGAAATGGTGTGGATACCATTAGCACCGGCGATAGTGCGACCTATAAATTTTATAGGCAGCACCGCTATCCGGTGCGAGCCGAACAGCTAAGGCGCACCGCGCGACACTTTTTTTTTTGCTTTTTTAATGGTTATTTTTAAGGTTATTTCAAATTCTAATCCGCTAAAAGGCTTAATTATGGAAAAAACTAGAAAAATACCTGTACATTTCGTCGTCGAGGAGGCATATTAGCTGTAAAATTTGCAAAAGAAAATTTGACCATTGTTTTTCAAAATGCAAGATGGAGATTGGTGGCCAATGCAGAGCAGCAGTGCGTGCAGTGGGTGCAATGAGAGCACCGATGTCAGGGCAGCTCAGAGAAGGGGAAATGGCACCGGTGGTTGAGAGCACTGGAGCACTGAGGAAAGTGAAAAATGCGGTTTTTTGGCCGTAATATTTTTTATATTTATTTAACCTTGTTCCGGTGCACGGGGTTTTATAGGCGCACCGGTACGCTTGCTTAAAACTGCACCGGGAGGTGTCAGATTTGGCGCGTTTTTAATAATGCACCGAGGCGGTTCCCTAACACCGCACTGGGATGTTTTAGTTTTGGTGTGATGTTTTGATGATGCATCGGGGAAGAATATTCGTAACACACCGGTGCGGAATAGTCGTAAAGCACTGGTTTTTTGGCCTTAATTTATTTTTTATTTAACGCTATTCCGGTGCGTGATTTTTATAAGTGCACAGGTGCTCTTGGATAAGAACGCACCGAAATGTTTCTATTTTGGCGCGGTGTTTTATGATGCACCGGTGTGGAAGAGTACTGAAGCACCGGTGCGTAATAGTAATAGGACGCCCCGGGCTGGTGTGTATGTCACGCATGTTGTTCGGTGTGCCAATGTTTTGTGCACACCGGTCCGTTCTATGGTAGAGCGTGCACCGGTAATTAAGAGCTCAGGAGCACTGGAAAATAAAAAATCCAGGTTTTTTGTTGTATATATATATTTTAATTTAACCCTTTTTCGGTGAGCGTGGTTTATAGGCGCACCGGTTATTTTTCTTACAAACGCACCATTCGGTTTATGTTTTAGCGCGTTGTCTTATGATGCACCGGTGCGGTTTCTTTCTACCGCACTGGGTGGTTTCGGTTTTGGCGCAGTGTTTTATAATGCATCGACGCGGAAGAGTTGAGATGCACCGATGCTATAGAATAATACGACGCACTGGGCGGGTGTGTACGGAGTGCACGGTGTCCAGTGTGCCAATGTTTTTGTGCGCACTGGTGCTTTCGGTATTGCAAAGCACCGAGGCAACATTTAATGATAAGCGCACCGAGCGGAAAACATCCGCAAAACTCTCCGCCCGCCAACCTCCTCTAGTAACCTCCGTTAGAAACAGATGTATGGGGTATTTTTCTGTGGGGTTCCTCAAAAACATTCGCTAGAGGGTCTTTTCCTTGTAGTGGGGAATGATTGGGTCATAGATTGGTCACTTAGTTAAGCATGTAATTTGAAAAATATTGTACTACAGGTTTGCAGAGGATGCAAGTGTCGACTCATCGCTTATGGCTCTGAAGGACAAAGGTGAAGGAGAATGAAGGGTGACCTTTCAGGACACTTTTGGTGCAAACAAGAGACAGAGCAGTTGGATATTATGTTCATGCTTTTGGTGGACCAAAAGATCCTCAGTGGGGAGGATTGATCTAGGTGGCTCTAGACACTCTCAAGAGAACAAGAGCAATGGTCAAAATTCAAAGTGGTCGGATGGCTCTCGAATGAGGTTCAGGTTGAAGTACTTGCCCCCTTGATTCCAATGGTGCGAACATATCTCCAATATGAGACCGTATGGAGAAGTTAGAGCAAGTCAAAGTTTTGGTCAAAGTTGGGCAGTGGGCCAAGTTTAATTGTCCCATAAATTCATTGTTAACCGACAGGGAACCCAGCTCCCGAAAATAGGCGAAATCGTGGCCTTGTTAAATTTCCCAATAACCCTTATTTTGGGAAAAATTTGAAATGACCATTATTTTTTGAAAAAACAAAAAAAATATTAAAACTAAGGGTGGCAAGCCATGACCCCCACCACCCCCATCAGATCATATCATGACAATTATGAAAAAATTATGGGCAGCAGGCCATGATCCCTGTCGCACCCTCCGCCCATGGGACCATATAACGAAATGTTACAAACTATTGAAATGGGTTGGGTTGGGGCTGTGGGTTGCGGACCCTGCCCACCCAACAAGCCACAAGTTTGTATAAAAAAGTGGAGCCGATAGGAGTTGAACCTGCTCGGCCCACGTGGGCCGGCCCCATAAAACATAGTCAACGCATTAACACAACACACTCCAAATTAAAACATATATCAAAACAAACGACTACTATTATGAGAGGGGCGAGATTCGATCCCATGACCCCTTTCCAACCAATTACCCTTTTTACGATTGCGTCAGGTGGGCGTGCCTTGTAAAATCTGCCCACCAAAACATATAAAAACCCTCACCGCAGATGCGCCCAGGCAGAGGAGAGTGCGGAGTTCGAGACATATATTATTATTTTATTTGCAGGCAGAACCATGAGCCATGGAGATAGGGAATCTTGAGGGCATAAAAAATATTCCTTGAGGTCCCGAAGTTGTAGGAGTCAGAATTCGACAAACTTTTTGTCGATTTTACACCTCTCGGCTACATGAATCCGATGGAAATGTCCTTTTCAGAAGTAGAGTTTCCTATTTATTGGCCATTTTCCATATTAAAGTGACAGTGTCCGATTCTCAAGTGTGAACAATCGATTCTATGCCCCTCGACGCCATGAATTCGATGGTGCAGCTAGATTCAGCAGCTGAGCATCCGCATCTTCAGCCAACTTCAGGGGTTGAGGTATATGTAGTTTGATCATGTGCTTCTTTTTGTTGTGAGATGTATTATGATTTCTAGATCCTTTCTCAATGCATGTTGCAGGATCTTTGTTTTTCTTCATGTGAGATTATGTCATGCCGATAGGAGGTCCATTGTGAGTGAGAGTTCTTGTAGCGGAACGTCTCGTGGAGAGACAAGCCACTCATGTTAAGGGCACATCTCCTTCTGTGACACATAACATCATCCATGTACTATTCCCATTTCCAACACTATATGAAGCGGCCTACCCTATTTTGACACTGGGCCCGGAGACATAGCCCACACTGGGTGAAATCCGTTATCAATGTCTTATGTTTCTGATGGTTGTCTTGTTTCCTCTTGATTAGACATGCATATGTGTTCTTTTATGCTATTTTAAAATGCAATTCTAGCAACATCACAGAAGTAAAATATCATGGGTAAATCCAGTAGCTGAAGGACACGGATCAAAAACTATGGGCCTAGTTTGGGTAAATTGGTACATCAATCTTCCCAGGGACGTAACTTTGGCATACAATTTTCATTTGATGCGAACAATACCTCGTTAGAAATATATATCCGAGGACTATAAATTTTGATGTGAGAAACGTCCAAGGACCTCCCATATTGCTCCCATTTTGTCTAAAAAATGTCGTTTAGGGCCTCAAAACGGCTCCGGAAGTTCAAGACCTGAAAAACTGCTAAAAATAGCAAACTGCACGCTACAATTAAGGAAACTGAAAAACTAAAAGAAACAATGGTGGGGCCCCAAGTGTAATAGGTGGGTGGCCACCAATATCCATCTGGATTATTGTTACAAGTGAAAAATATTTTTACCTCTCAGCACTCGAGTCCTAACGTCTACTTGCTCATACTCTTAATTCACAAGGAATTAATTGCTACAGGAACTCTGCCGGCTTCCAGGTTCTCATCACATGAATGCAAACTATCCTAACTCGGAGCAGGTAAAATTTCTACCTGGGTTTTATTTGATGAATAATTCTTCCAATGCAGTAAGAATCACATGTTGCTTGCTTTCTGTTTTGTAGGTTCTTGTCACACCCTAAACACTCTTTTACAGGTAACTCTCGCACCAAATTTCATTGAGTCTGTTTATTTTACTATCTAGCAAATTATCTAAGGGTTTTCGCTTTTGTTTATAGGTAATGGAACTTGTAACCTTTGGTGCTTCCACCCTTCGATCAACCGATTGTCACCTGCTTCTAACTCCATTGTTTTCAGTTACTCAGGTACTTTGAATAACTCTTTCTAGCCTAGACAGTGACTGGGGTTTTCAGAATTTAATTGCTCGAATATGGATGAGGGTCTTAGGGTTTAGCTGCGTTATGTTTGTAACTACAAAAATTTCTGTAGTAGCTATTTCATGTTTTCCTTTTATTAGGATTGATGGCATTCTCGACCATCCGGGGCCATCCCTGTAATGATTGTATAATTTTAGACTTCGTAGAGGGTATAAATATAGGTCGGTTTTCCTACACTTTTGTTTGTGCATGGGCTTGAATTACAAAACCCTATAAGGATTCAGTTTTGAGAACACTATGTTCCATAATATTTATAGCATCCATATGAATCAATTTAAAGCCTTCTAAGGATGTCTTGTTATTGTAATGCTCCCCTTTTAATGTTTACAATTTTGATAAATGGGTTGTATCCATTGAAGGTTAACATGTTATCATTTCCAACTATTAAATATTCTAGCATCCATATTAATCAATTTAAAGCCTTCTAAGGTTGTCTTGTTATTGTAATGCTCCCCTTTTAACATTTACAATTTTGATAAATGGATTGTAGCCATTGAAGGTTATTGTGTTATCATTTCCAACCAATAAATATTCCTATTGTAAAGCTCTGGTTGTCCATCATTGTGTAATATTACGCTGCAGGGTTGAATAGATAAATATTCAGTAAATATGATAATGTCATCATTTTATGTTTAGAGTTTGGTTACCGAATTTTGGTCTTACCACTAAGTTCTGTAATGAATATTAGTTACCTTATTTATCTTTCAGTCAAAGCTCTGATTATGTTTTCTGAATCCAGTATTCAGATTTCTCACTGCAAGGCCTTACAACTAGGTATTTATCAAATGATGACATTAATATGCATGGTGTTATCCGTAGCTGTCTTCTCTGTTTTTAGCCCTCCAGCTTGCTTTTACACTCAGTTCTTCTCACTGTGATGTCACTTTTCTAGTATTTTGTAAAACCCTCCTATGACATAACTGTCTCTGTCATGTTTCTATTGGCAAGACAAAAGGCTAATCTTCCCTACTAGCATTTTCTCTTTTAAATTACTAAGGGGATTCAGTTAGGTAACTGTCCTGCCCACTGCCCATAACTGTCCATACCCCAGTGTGAGTTTCTCACTCATCCTTTCTCAAGCAGAGTTAGCATTCTTAAACATAAAATAATTACAACATCATAACTAATTAATCAATTTTACTTTTAATTTTCAGTAATTTAAAACAACTAAAACCAGTAAACAAGAAAAGTCATTTTTTATCTTTCACCGAGGGGACATTACATAAGGACATAAGGCTATTGTGCTCATATCTGAATTTTGAATTATGAATCTAGAGATGCTAGATTTCTAGAGTATACTATTTCATTTACGTGAAAAAAAGTACCATTGCTTAGACCTACATGTATTCCGCAAAATATACACCCCTTAGCCCCGATTTAGTAAATTATTAATATTGTGAGGTGAATCAAAAATTTACACGACAAATATTCACGAGCATTAAAAACATAAAACCATCACTGCCCATCATAGCCGCACCAAATACGTTCCGAACTTCAAATGTGAAAAATCAATTATGAAGATTTCTAAATGGTGACATTTATTATTCATTTACATCATTTTTTTTGGAAATAAATTATTAAATATTACACACACAAATATGAAATACATGAATTATTATGATGTTTTGATACAGACTTAGTACACAAATAGGAAGACCTTCACCTGAGGATAAAGTGGCAAATGTCATGAATGTGAAATTTATATATGATAAAATAAAAAATTATAATCATTAATTTATATAAATTTTAATATTTACAATTTCTATAAAATTTGATATTTAAATATAATTTATATAAAATTTAAAATAATAAATTTGAAAAAATAAATTGTAATTCTTAATTTATTTATTTTATAGAAATTTGATATTTAAATATAATTTATATTAAATTTAAAATAATAAATTGGAAAAAATAAATTATAATTCTTAATTTATTTATTTATTTTATTTTAAAGATAGAGTAAATATAAAATTCCAAATACAATAACTATACAAATATCCATAATTTTTCATTTTTTAAATTTAACTTTTTAATGTGATATCTATAATAAAGGTTGTGTATTTACATATTTATTAACAAAATTTGAAAATAAAGTTGTCAGCTAATATAATAAAGATTATTATTATTTAGATTTATTTTAAAGTAATATATATATTATGATTATATTTGATGTATATTTTTCTTGATTTTATTTACAATACCATTCAACACTAATAGCCTAGCACCAATAGCCTCGTGTGATTATTATAAAAGTTCTTCTCCATCTATACATAATCTTCCATTCACATGCATAGATGGGGTTTGTCTAAAAAATTATTGATTTTCCATACAAATATATAAAAATAATAGATTAAAATAAATAAATATGGTATTAAAGTTTATTAAAAAAAAATCGACAAATAGAGTTATTAATATCTCTTTGTGCCGAGAGATAATGCAATCATAATTTATCTTATTATTCTAATTGTAAATTTTATTAATATAAAGTTGTATGTCTTTATTGTTTTTTACCCTAATTTAACTATATTTAAACTAAGCTAGAGTAGCCACACTGTAACCCTTGTTCAAATGTGGGACCTCGTTCATACATTTCAAAGTTCAATAATTGAACTAAGCAAAGTGTAGCCCTTGTTCTCAATAATTGAACTAAGCAAAGTGTAGCCCTTGTTTAAATGTGGGACCTGGTTCATACCTTTCAAAGTTCAATAATTGAACTAAGCGGTAGGAACACTAGCTATGCGACCTTGTTTGATCTTAAAATATTTTATAATTATAATAATATAATGGTAATGTTCATTTTATAGTAATAATATTCACTTTATTTTTGACGATTCTACAAATTTAAATTAATAATATAAGATGATGAGTTAAAATGATTGCCTTGTATACCATAGTAAAAAATTATAATGATATAATGGTAAATTGCTTGAATTTTTTTAAAATATATTATAAAATATTAATTAATAAATTTATATATTTTAAAAAATAAATTATCTATTATAATATTATTAATTGTAAAATTTATTAAAAATTATTGTATTGATAAATATTTTATTCATAATTATCATATTCGTAGTTATTCATAATTATCGTATTCATAATTGTTTGAAGTTTAATTTAAATATTAAATTTAAAAACTTGAAAATGAAATTGAGTATGAAGAGCCTTGCATTGTTGAAAAAATACGACCCTCTTTCAAAAACACTCTATTTGTCTTCCAAGATGGAGAAAATGACAATGAAGAAATTATTTTCCCCTAGCTCCAATTCTATTTGAACCTTAAGGTTCCATGGTTTTGAATCCGAAGGTCCCATTGTTTTGAATCCACCTAATTAGAGACCTTTTGGAGGGCCATAATCCAATAAATTTGCAAATCACAACATGATCCTACATATATTGGATATATTCTCCTATCTTGTTAGATTTAACCTCATATTTTTTAACCTGCACAAATTTTGGCAGGAAACACCTTGGATTTATAATTTGTCACGATGCACCCCAAATAGTGTTTGTTGCAAAACTAGAAACTCCACTTTGCCCAATTTCTCTATGAAAAGGATGTCGAAGATGAGGAGATTGAATGGGAATAATAGTAGATCCAAAATCGTTATGAACTCCTAAGACAATCTGCGTAAAGGAGGGGGCAGAGCCCTCTCTCACACATAGTTGTATATGTAGAAAAAACCCTATAATTGACAGAGTAGAGGCAATATGTCCAATATATTAAACCAACATAATTACATGACGTCTTGAAAAAGAAGCATATTTCGATAAGAAAAAATGTTTTTCTTTATATAAAAATAATTTGGAGAAGCTCCCTATCTCCATTTTATTTGTTTTTAATGATACTTTGTATTACCCCCGATCGAGGTTGTTGGTGACGTGGTGGCTAGCCTACCTCCTGCATAACACATGCAAGTTGTTTATTCTTCCTTCACTATGATGTTAAGCATCTCATAGTTTTGTTGTCCTGAGAAGCACATTTATGCAAAATTTATGGTGCGCCTAGATTCCTTCCCCATCGATGGTGGGATTATTTTCTTGGGTATTTGATAGTGTTGGGCCTATGTGCGAAGGGAAGTTTGTAGAGCCATGGTGTGATTTTGGGACTTCTCATAAAAAGGGGTCACTTTCCTTTGGTGATTTAGTGACAATGATTTGGGATTACATGCAATATAATTTGAATTTTGAGTCTAGAAGGACCAATTGATCATTTGGGATGTTGGATTATGGACCATAGTTAGAACCTGGGAACAAAGAGACTTCACACCTTGAGACTCTACGGATTTGACTTGAGCTGAAGGGGCCGAAAGTTGTAGGTGGCACCACACTACACTCAATATCTGAAACCTTATCGAATCTGGCTAAGTGAGTTGGTGTTATTAGGTTATAGGATTCTCCCTCCATCCCTGTTATATGTTGCTATGATTCTGAGTTTTTGTGGTTAAATTATAGAGATTTCATTTTAATTTTTATAGGGGTAAACTATGACATGTTCATTGGGGTTTCCTGGAGAGTGTATGTTATTGATTAGAGGTGTTATTTTTCACCTTTGGTTTATTTTCCTTCTTATTTATGTTGGTTTGGGCTATCCCAAATTCCCTATCTCTTGGCCTTTCATATGTCTCGACCTATTTAGTCTCAATCCTCTTAGTTCGAGTTGGTTGGGGTTCAATTATCTTGTTCAGTTGCTTTCTTGTTGGTGCAAAATTCCCCAACAACGTATGCATACTTGCAGGGATTTAGTGGTAGAGAACCACAAGGACAACCGCATATGCAGAACTAGGCCCAAGAAGCCACAACTATCTTCCACTCTACTACACCTCCTGACATTCGTGAAGAAATATGCAATCCTCAAACTCTCACCACTAATGATTTCCATGCATATTCCGACCCTGAAATCCTGGATGAAGTAGTTAATTAGTTTATTGACCCTAGTTACACAAGGGGTATATGGAGCCAATACCTAAAGTCTATCAACCTCCATTGGAAAATGAAAACTCTTTTGGGTAGAGTCCTGAAAGAGAAGCACAAAGACCGTAATGATATCATCTTTTCCTTGAACAAGATCAAGCAGGTGTAGTGATATCAATGCTCATATTTAGCTAGCTTGGATGCTCATCTGGCCCACCTAGAAGTCATCTTCAATGTGAGCATAAGCCCTCTACTCCAGCTGACACAAGTGTCGTGGATCCTGCTCCAGTGACTTCTTCTAACTCTTAACCAAATGATAGGTTTCTATGTAGTTATTTTGATTCTCTATGTAGCCTAGTATCAAATAGTTTTTGATTCTTTATATAGCAGTTACTTTATTTTAGTTGCTTTCTCTTGAATTACCGATCAATAAATCTAGTTTTCGTAGAAACAAATTTAGACCAATAATAATATGAACTGTAATGCTTAAGATAATGAATTTTGAAATTTTGAGTTAATGCAAAATTGAATTAAAAAAATATTATTTAAAAAAAATAAAAGTAAAAAAGAAAAATATAATACTTTGAATAATGTTAATACGCATTTTGGGAAGCAATGAGGAAAATGTAGAGTTTCAAACAATATCGCAACTAAGAACTTTCCATCAATAGTTGTCCAATATCTAATATATGTCATCCTTTCTACTACCTCTTCACCACTTTTTATATAACACTATTAAGCACTTTCTCGTATTACACGTCATGAATCAGGCCTAAAATTGATTTTTGCAATAATTCATTTGTTTTTTTAAGTTTTTCATAAGTGATTTAATTATGAGGGACTTACTTTTATAATGTTAAAAACTTCTATTTTTTAAAACATATAGTTAAATATAAAATTTAACCTATAAATATTTAATTAAATATAAATATGTAAAGAATATAATATTAATTAGGTAAAGAATATAATATTAATTAAAATTTGAATTGAAATTGCAAATTAATTTGTACATCAATTGCAAATTAATTTGTACATCAATTACAAATTTATAGTAATAATAGTAACACTCAAATTTATAATAATAATAATAACATTCAACTATATTATTTAATATTTATTAAACAGTTTAATTTTATAATCTCAATCCAATCAAATATTAAATTAATTTTGTTCTAATGATGAATTACATTAGCTAATTCAAAACACATCAAAAAAAATATTTTTGATGTGATTTTTACCAAAAAAATTTATACACTTTTATGAATCAAAGAAACCAAACTCCTAATATTAAATTAATATATGAAATATTATTTAATATTTACTAATCAAACATTCATACCATAACTTTTAAAATAAAATATTAAGCATACTCAATAACCATCTTCCACATCCTAGTTTGACCTTTAGAACACTTTAGCCTTTGTGACATCCTAGTTCGACCTTTAGAACACTTTAGCCTTTGTGTTGATAACCATCTTCAACTTCCTCATTCAAGTTGCAGAACACTTCAGTGTTCCTCATTCAAAATATATTATAACAATTAAAAATACAGTATTATACATAATAACCATCTTCAACTCCTCGTTCAAGTTGTAGAACAATTTAATATTTTCCACTTCCTCATTCAAGTTGCAGAACACCTTAGTCTTTGGGTCCACAAAAATATTAAAGTTAGTGGCAAGTCATTGTAAACTTAAAAATGTCTACCCATCGAATGGAATGACGATAACTAAGGTAATCTATTATATTACACTTTTTGTTTTTGTAAAAGTTAAATATCTACTAGAAGTTGTCCCAAAAGGTGCAAAGATACACCGAAGGAGTACAATATGTCTAATAATAATTTAAAAACATAAACTTACAATTTGACTAAATAATAGAATTTGTTTGCAAAATAAATTTATTTATAATTACAAAGATATTTTAAACAACATTAAATCACAATTTAGGGATAAATTTCACAAGTGTATTTGGATAAAGAGTTAGGGAGAAAGAAAAAATATTATATTGAAGAGTTTAATCCTACTCATAATCATTAACAAAAAAGGTACCTAGGGGCCAATAATTATTGGAGACCCATGCCAAAATAATTGTGGGAGGAAAGAGTATGTATTTTTTGCTCTTCCAAAAAAGTAGAAAGAGAAAAAACATTTCATTTTAATACAAAACTCACTTATAACTGCTATTTTTTTATAAACTTATTATTTTCAACCACGGCTGTTTTTTAATATGAAATTTCTATAATGTAAATTTAGAAATTATTGTTTTTTTTCCTTTTTTCAAAAATGTCCACGGTTGTTTTTTAATATGAAATTTCTATAATGTAAATTTAGAAATTATTGTTTTTTTCCTTTTTTCAAAAATGTCCACGGTTGTTTTTTTTAATATGAAATTTTTTTAATATAAATTTAGATATTATTGTTTTTTTATTTTTTCAAAAATGTTTTAATGCAATTTTTTTGTTTTATTATTATTATTATTTTCTAATATAAATTTTTTCTATTTAAAAATTACTGATTTTTAAAATTAGAGCCTATCTGTCGAGCCCAAATTAAAATTAGAGCAGATATCTTGGTAAATTAATACACAGTAGATTTATACTAAAGGATTAGATCATTTTCATACAATTTCCACTCCGTGCTTATTTGCATGTGTGATAAAAACTGCCTATAATGACAGATATCAACGGAGTTGTAGCAGAGATCCAGAATAATCGTGGCCTTTTCTTACTCTGTCACCACAGCACAATCTCTTTATTAGCATTTTTTTTTTTCATAAAGTGCATAAATCTATCAAAGTTGAATAAGAATATATATGAAATAATATTTTTCACAAATTTTTATCAATATAAAATATCTCTTTTCATTTTTATCATAAATGGTACTCTTGAGATTTAAAGCAGGCTTTACTGACGATATAATGGGTGGTCAGAAGTAAAATCAGAAAGAATACTCCAAGCATGATGGTTTCCCATCTCCACTGCACACAGACAATTTTCCAACATCAGCAAGCCTGATGAGTGACAACTTTATGAGAAAGAAATTGAAGCAAATAAATTTATTAATCCAGGGAAACCTTGCCAGCTTGTTTTGAAACCGAGCGAAAAGATGCCTTTGAGCTGCTGAAGAGACACAAAAATGGCCATGCTCGCCATGAATCCCACTATAGTTTCTTGAGAAAGTAGGTCTATGATGAACCCTAACCCGTTTCATAGAATATCAAATCAGAAAATAACAATTGAAAAAATTCAGGAGCATATTTTTATTGAATAATGGGCTTTTCTTTTTTATGTCAATGACAGATTTTGAAAATATTATGGAATAGGACAATATCTTCTAAATATTAAATTTTAAAAAATTCAAGAAATCTGCAATGAAAAAGGCTTAGCAATTGGTTTTGAAATAAGAGTATATAAATGTATTAGCTTATACCTGAAAATGCCCAAGGATGCTTGGAAAACACCAACAAAGAAGGTGGCAGTCATGGCCAAAAGTACATAGAGATCGGGGTTATGAATGGGCGAGACCTCATGGCTGAGCATTGAACCAAGAATAATCGACACAGAGGTGATCGTGCCTACTGCAAGATCCTTTGAGCTCTCCAATATTGCATATATTAGTGGAGGAACGAAATTGTATTGAAAATTTTCCAAATTGATTTGATACAACCGAACTTAGTAACTATGGTGAAAAAAGAAAAAATGGAAAATTTCCAAATTGATTTGATATAGCCGAACTTAGTAACTATGGTGAAAAAACAGACGGTGACTTGTTTTCTCGAACTAATGGAGGAAAACAAAAAGGTTGACGATGGTCCTGGTGAAATGTTTCAAAAGAATACACCTTCGGTGTAATTAACTAATACAACTACATTAAATAAAAATATTGATATAATTGATAGAGTCAAAAACTTTATTTATATTTACCATTAAAAAATATAATAATAAAAAAAACTATTACAAACAAAATATTATTTCTATAAAATATTATATTATTTCTATATTATTTTATAATTATAATTAATAATAATTATTTCTATATAATAATTATTTCTTTATAATAATTATTATGTAATATAAATATGAATTTTAGGAATATGAATCCTTAGATTAATAAAATCTACAGATTGATATTATAAACCCAAGAGAATAATAAATCCAAGGGTTTAATACTAAAACCCCAAGGGGTTAATACTAAAACCCCAAGGGAGTATAAACCCAAGAGATTAATATTAACATGAGGGATAATAAACCCAGGAGAATAATATTAAACTGAGGGATAATAAACCCTAGGGTTTATATTCACTAAGTTTTTAGTATTAATCCATTGGGTTTATAATATCAATCCCTTGGGTATATCAATCTAAGGATTCATATTCCTAGGGTATAATATTATTCACAGGTTTATAATATTAATCCTTTAGGTTCATTATAAATTATGGTCATCCAAAGGTTTAACCTTGGATTTATAATATCAGTCCCTTGGGTTTAATAATATTAGTATTAACCCTTGGGTTCATATGATTTATTTTCATATTTAGACAAATATTGTTACAATGTGACGTTGGACCAAAGATAACCATGATTAACTATGGATGACTATGATTGATTTTATAAGATATGGTTGACCATGATTGAATTTATAAAACATGGTTGACCAAAGTTGGCCATGATAGATATTATAAACTTAAGGGAATAATAAACCCTAGGGATTAATACTAAAATCCCAAGGGACTATAAATCTAATATAATATTAAACCCTAATAATATTGTAAACACTAAAGTAAACATGGTTGACCATAGTTGATTTTCGTATTGAGACAATCATTGTCACAATGTGACGTTGGACCAATGTTGAACATGATTTTTTTTTCCACAGAAAAAATCGGTAACCTTTTATTTATAAAAATGAAAAGTTACACATAGCATATGCATTGAAGCATTTTCAGGATTTTCCCATTGGGCTCATGTGCTTTTGCACACAATGCAGCGTAGCAGGGCTACTGTGCATTCAGAAAGAATGAAAGAAAATAAGAAAAAAGAGAAATGGGGGGAGGAGCGGACAGTAGAAACTGGTTCCAGTGAGGGAGTAAAGGACTCACACCTCATGTTTTCCTCCCCTTCTTCTTCTCGACCTTGCGCCACTCTCCCTGGGAGGGCTCAATTGTTGCTAGTACTAACTGTTGTTCTGCTTTTTGGGAGCCTGTATCCTTATCAGAGTCTGAAGTATCTGACGTGTGATGTCGTTTGATCCCTCCAATACTCAGGTCCTCACTAATCTTTTCTGCCTGATTTGAATGGAAAAGCGAAACCTTGTTGTCTGATGTGTTTTCCTTTTGGGTCTCTTTTCCTTGGGAAGGTTCCGTCTCCTCTATGGGAGTAACTTCCTCCTCTTCTTCTGATTCTTCTTCCTCTGAGTCAAGAGTGGGGTATTGCCACCCTTTTCTCTGCTTCCCTTTCTGTTTCTTTTTGTTGTTTGCTTTCTTGGCTTCTGGACATGTACTTTGCAAGTGTCCTGTCATCCTACAGATTCTGCATCTGAAGGCAGTGTTTTCATAGTCTAGTCCTTGCAGCCAATTCTGTTGCTTGTATACCAGCTTTATATTTTCCGGCAGTCCTTTACTTAAGTCAACTTCCACGCAAATGCGTGCAAAGGTGTAGATCCTCTCTTCAATCCTCTCCAGATCTGTTTTGATGTATTTCCCTATGCTGTTCCCAATTCCTTCCAATACTTGTTCACTCCAAAAGTGAAGAGGAAGATTATATAGGCGGACCCAGACCGGCATTCTGGAGACCGTCATTGTGTTTGGGTCAAAATCTGGAAACCATGGGGTCATAAAGAGACCCGTTGTTCCCCAAAACCAAGGCCCTGCACTGATGACTGTATCTCTGGCTTCCGTAGATGCAAACTTTACAATGAAAAAACCCTTGGAGCACAGATGTATATCGCATTCCATGGTCCAATGGGTGTAGATCCAGTGAAATAGATCCATGGGCTTTGGCCAAAAACAGTTAAAACGACAAATTAGCGCCTGTGTTTCATATGACTTAACATAGTCATCTAATCCTGTAGAGTCAATATTGAGGGCTGGGGTTTGCCCAAGCTGATCTACTATATATGGCCTAGGTGAATGCCCGCCTTGGTCTGGGGAGGCCCCTACCTCTCTATTACTCTGTAAAATGTTTTTATAAGAGAGACCTCCTTTGGGGTGTTGCTGAGATGCTGTCCTTTTCCCTTTGTCTCCTCCTGTGGATCTTGGGTGTCCCTGAGGCACAGCACCCCCTCTCAGCCTAAGGTTTAGAACAATGGTTGTTTCTGGGCTGATATCATAGTTCTTCAGGGTTCTGCTGTCCTGAAGGGAGTATCTCCCACTGACCAAGTGTTGGATCTGAACAGGGTATCCCATCAATACCCAGATTTGCTGTTTCACCTGCAAAATGTTGCTTTCTGCATGTACCCACACTAGACTAGATTTCCCCAGCGGGGGTTTAATAAAAATCTGAAAACTTGTTGCTGTTACCTGTTGCCTGTGTGATTTAACTACTGGTTGCTGAGAATGAACGGGGCGACGTCCCAAAAGCCCAGATCTGATGCTGCAAACAGATCCATTGCCAGCGCCTCCCTTGTTCATAGACCCTTGTATTTTCTTATAATTTTCGCTGAACTTGCTTCCCCAACCTGCACTGATCTCCTTGCCTTCATTGGAAAGATCCTGGGTCCGATCCTTCTCAGCTTCTTTGCCGCCATGGAGTGACATATCAGATTGATTCATCGCCATGCAAGTCTCCTTCTTGCACGCCTCCGTCTTGCCAGTGCCCGCCATAGTAACTCCTCCACGATAGCCATTGCCTGCGGCTTGGGCATTCCTCTGCTCCTGGGCGAAACAACAAAGCCTGATGCCCTTTTCAAACGAGAGATCTAGGCGCCGCATTCCAGCAAAACCAGATCTATCCAACAATGATTCGTTGAAGACAGAACCCGATTCCTGCAAAGAATGTGGACAGTCGCAGAGCTGGAGCTGGTTGACATGGTCGCCGTTTTTCAGATCCTGCACTCTCTCGTCAGCTGCATGCCTGTGTGAGGCGGCCGTGATGTTGCCGGCTAGCCCAGAAACTCGAACCCTAATGCCGTTGCTCTCCATCGCCATCGCCTCTAGTCCAAGCTACCACAATGTTGAACATGATTAAGCATGGTTAATTTTCATTTAAAAACAATCTCTGTCATAATGTGATGTTCAACCGTGGTTGACCATGATTGACCATGGATGACCATGTTTTCTTTTATAAAACATGGTTGACCAAGGTTGACCATGATTGACCATGTTTGACCATGCTTGACCATGATTATCATATTGAGACAATGTTTGTCATAATGCGACGTAGGACCATGGTTGAGATAATGATTGATTTTCATATTGACACAATCATCACAATGTGACGATGGACCATGGTTGATCGTGATAAAACATGGTGACCATGATTTATTTTATAAAATATTGTTGACCATGATTGAATTTATAAACCATGGTTGACCATAATTGACCATGATAAATATTATAAACCCAAGGAAATAAAAAACCCTAGGGATTAATACTAAAAACCCAAGGGACTATAAACCTAAGTGAATAATAAGCCCAAGGGATAAAAATTATAAACCCAAGGTATATAAACCCTAAAATAAACTTGGTCGACCATGTTTGATTTCCATATTAAGACAATCCTTGTCACTTTGCAATGTTGGGCCATGGTTGACCACGGTTGACTATGATTTATTTTCATATCGAGACAATATTTTTCATAATGCGACGTTGGCTGATGGTTGACCATGATTGATTTTCACATTGAGACAATCATTGTCACAATGGAACATTCGACCATGGTTGACCATGGCTGGCTATGATTGACCATGTTTGACCATGATTGATATTATAAACCTAAGGGATTGATATTATAAACCCAAGGGATGAATACTAAAACCCCAAGGGATTAATATTATAAACCCAAGGTATATAAACCCAAGTTATATGGTTAAATATTAAACATAAATATTTAATATGTTGGACCACATTACTAAACCCAAGGGAGTATAAACCCTAGGGATTAACACTAAAGCCTAGGGAATATAAACCCTAGTGAATATGGCTGACCATCCTTGACCATGATTTATTTTCATATCGAGACAATATTTGTCACAATGCGACGTTAGACCATGGTTGACCATGGTCGATTTTCATATTGAGACAATCATTGTCACAATGCAACATTCGACCATGGTTGGCCATGGCTGGATATTTTTGACCATGGTTGACCATGATTGATATTATAATCCAAAGATAATAATAAACCCAAGGGATTGATATTATAAACCCAAGGGATTAATACTAAAATCCCAAGGGATTATGAACCCAAGGGACTAATATTATAAATCCAAGCTACATAAACCCTAAGATAAATATTATAAACTCTAAAATAAACATGCTTTACCATGGTTTATTTTCATATTGAGACAATCCTTGTCACAATGCAATGTTGAACCATATTTGACCATGCTTAACCATGGTTGATTTTCATATCAAGACAATCTTTGTCATAATGCGATGTTCGACCATGGTTGATAATGATTGACCATGGATGACCATGTTTATTTTTTTTAAAACATGGCTAAACATAATTTACCAAAGTTCACCATCATTTACCATGGTTGACCATGATTATCATATTGAGACAATGTTTGTCATAATGTGACGTTGGACCATGGTTGAGACAATGAATTATTTTCATATTTAGACAAACATTGTCACAATGCGACATTGGACCATGTTTGAATACGCTTGATTTTATAAAATATGGTTGGCTAAGTTTGAATTTATAAAACATGGTTGAACATAGTTGGCCATGAAAGATATTATAAACCTAAGGGAATAATAAACCCTATGGATTAATACTAAAAACCCAAGGGACTATAAACCTAAGTGAGTAATATTAAACCCTAAGAATATTGTAAACACTAAAATAAACACGGTTGACCATGGTTGATTTTCCTATTGAGACAATCCTTGTCACAATGCGACATCAGACCATGGTTGAACAGGCTTAACCATGATAGATTTTCATATAAAGACAATATTTGCCACAATGCAATGTTCAACCATGGTTGACCATTATTAACCATGGATGGCTATGTTTTCTTTTATAAAACATGGTTGACCAAGGTTGACCATTATTGAATATGGTTGATCATGAAACCATGATTATCATATTGAGACAATGTTGGTCATAATGCAACGTTGGACCATGTTGAGACAATGATTGATTTTCATATTGACACAATCATTGTCACAATGATGGACCATGGTTGACCATGATAAATCATGGTTAACCATAATTGATTTTATAAAATATGGTTGATCATGATTGAATTTATAAACCATGGTTGAATATATGACCATGATAGATATTATAAACCCAAGGAAATAAAAAACCCTAGGGATTAATGCTAAAAACCCAAGGGACTATAAACCTAAGTGAATAATATTAAACCCTAGGAATATGAACCCTTATATTAATAAACCCCAATGATTGATATTATAAACCCAAGTGATTAATAAACCCAAAGGATAAAAATTATAAACCCAAGGTATATAAACCCTAAAATAAACATGGTTGAGCATGGTTGATTTCCATATTAAGATAATCCTTGTCACAATGCGACATTGGACCATGGTTGACCATGGTTAAATATGATTGATTTTCGTATTGAGACAATATTTGTCACAATGTGACGTTGGACCATGGCTGACCATTATTGATATCGTAAACCCAACGAAATAATAAACCAAAGGGATTGATATTATAAACCCAAGGGATTAATACTAAAACCTCAAGGGATTATGAACCCAAGGGAATAATATTAAACCCAAGGGACTAATATTAGAAACCAAAGCTATATAACCCCTAAGATAAATATTACAAACACTAAAATAAACATGGTTTGCCATAGTTGACCATGGTTTATTTCCATATTGAGACAATCCTTGTCACAATGTGATATTGGACCATGGTTGACCATGCTTAACCATGGTTCATTTTCAAATCAAGACAATCTTTGCCACAATATGACGTTCGACCATGGTTGACAATGATTGACCATGGATGACCATGTTTGGTATTTTAAAACATGGTTGAACATGATTGATCAAGTTTCACAATGATTGGCAATGGATGACCATGTTTGGTTTTTAAAAACATGGCTGAACATGATTGATCAAGGTTCACAATGATTGAACATGGTTGACCATGGTTGACCATCGTTATCATATTAAGACAATGTTTGTCATAATGTGACGTTGGACCATGGTTGAGACAATGATTGATTTTCATATTTAGACAAACATTGTCACAACGTGACATTGGACCATGGATGACCACGATTAACCATGGTTGACTACGATTGATTTTATAATATATTTTGGACCATGATTGAATTTATAAAACATGGTTGACCATATTTGGCCATGATATATATTATAAACCCAAATGAATAATAAACACTATGAATTAATACTAAAAAAGCCAAGGGACTATAAACCTAAGTGAATAATTTTAAACCCTAAGAATATTGTAAACACTAAAATAAACATGGTTGACCATGGTTGATTTTCATATTGAGACAATCCTTGTCATAATGCGATGTTGGACTATTGTTGACCATTCTTAACCATGGTTTATTTTCATATAAAGACAATCTTTGTCACAATGTGATGTTCAACCATGGTTGACCATGATTGACCATGGATGATCATGTTTTATTTTATAAAACATGGTTGAACATGGTTTACTAAAGTTAACCATGGTTGAACATGGTTGATTAAGGTTGACCATGGTTGACCATGACTGACCATGATTATCATATTGAGACAATGTTTGCCATAATGTGATGTTGCACCATGGTTGAGAAAATGATTCATTTTCATATTGACACAATCATTGTCACATGCGACGATGGACCATGGTTGACCATGATTGATTTTATAAAATATGGTTGACCATGATTGAATTTATAAAACATGTTGACCATAGTTGACCATGATAGATATTCTAAACCCAAGGAAATAAAAAACCTAGGGACTAATACTAAAAACCCAAGGGACTATAAACCTAAGTGAATAATGTTAAACCCAAGGAATATGAACCCTTAGATTAATAAACCCAAGGGATTGATATTATAAACCGAAGTGAATAATAAACCCAAGGGATAAAATTGATAAACCCAAGGTATATAAACCCTAAAATAAACATGGTTGACCATGATTGATTTTCTTATTAATACAATCCTTGTCACAATGCGATGTTGGACCATGGTTGACCATGGTTGATTAAGATCTATTTTCATATCAAGACAATCTTTGTCACAACACAACGGTTGACCATGGTTGATTTTCATATTGAGACAATCATTATCACAATGAAAAATTCGACCATGGTTGACTATGGATGGCTATGATTGACCGTGGTTGACCATGATTAATATTATAAACCCAAGGGATTAATACTAAAACCCCAAGGGATTATGAACCCAAGGGAATAATATTAAACACATAAATAAACATGGTTGACTATGGTTGAACATGGTTTATTTTCATATTGAGACAACCCTTGTCACAATGTGATGTTGGACCATGGTTGACCATGCTTTGCCATGGTTTATTTTCATATCAAGACAATATTTGTCACTATGCGATGTTGGAACATGGTTGACCATGATTGGCCATGAATGACCATGCTTGAATTTTTAAAACATGGTTGAACATGGTTGACCATAGTTGACTATGGTTGACCATCAATATCATATTGAGACAATGTTTGTCATAATGTGACTTTGGACCATTGTTGAGACAATGATTGGTTTTTGATATTGAGACAAACATTGTCACAATGCGACATTGGACCATGATTGACCACGATTGATTTTATAAAATATGGTTGACCATGATTGAATTTATAAAACATGGTTGACCATGGTTTGCCATAATATATATTATAAACCCAAGGGAATAATAAACCCCAAGGATTAATACTAAAAGCCCAAGGGACTATAAACCTAAGTGAATAATATTAAACCCTAGGAATATGAACCCTTAGATTAATAAATCCAAGGGAATAATTAACCTAAAGGATACAAATTATAAACCCAAGGTATATAAAACCTAAGAAAAATATTATAAACACTAAAATAAGCATGGTTGACAATGGTTGATTTTCATATTGAGACAATCCTTGTCACAATGCGATGTTGGACCATGGTTGATTTTCATATAAAGACAATATTTGTCACAATGCGATGTTTGACCATGGTTTACCATGATTTAAAATAGATGCTCATGTTTTATTTTATAAAACATGGTTGAAAATGTTTGACCAAGTTTGGCCATGATTGACCATGGTTGACCATGATTGATTTTATAAAATATGGTTGACCATGATTAAATTTATAAAACATGGTCGACCATAGTTAACCATAGTTGACCATGATGAACATTATAAACCCAAGGAAATAAAAAACCCTAGGGATTAATATTGAAAACCCAAGGGACTATAAATCTAAGTGAATAATATTAAATACTAGGAATATGAACACTTAGATTAATAAACCCAAGGGATAAACCGAATGTATATAAACCCTAAAATAAACATGGTTGACCATGGTTGGCAATGGTTGACCATGGTTTTCCATGGTTGATCATGATGAAAGATATTTTAATCAAGGTTGATTATGGTTGATGAAGTTAAACCATGGTTATTCATGGTTGACCATCGATGATCATGGTTGACTATGGATGATTGTGGTTGACTATAAAGACATTGACAATGGTAGACCATATTCAAGCATGATTTACCATTGTTGATCACGGTTCACCATAGAGACATCGATTAACCATTATCACCGTGGTTGATGGTGGAGCATGTTTGACCATGGAAGATCATCATTGAACATGCTCGATCATGGTAGACAATGGTTGGCATTGATTGACCATGGTTAAACGTGATTGAGCATGTTTGACCTGATTCAGCTATAGTTGACCATATTCAAATTTATTATTTATTAATGATTTTTATTAATTTATTAACTAGTATTAATTAATTAATTAATTAATTGTTTACTAATTCATTAAAGGTCATTTATTTATAACAATTAATATTAATACTAATATCAATCTTAATATATTAATTAATACTAATACAGTAATCTAAACATGGTTAAATTGATGTTTAATGTTATCCAATATTTTCAATTATAAATGATTTATAAACAAATTATAGAAATTTTAGTGTTATTAATATTTGTGGATAAATATTTCGGTGAAAATCACATCAAAGAAAATTTTGTCGACGTGTTTCGAACCAGCCAGTGTGGTTCATCATAAGGATAAGATGATAAATCTGATCAAGGAACCCATTTAAATAGATAAGGAAAGCTCCAACTAGCCATTGTAAAATAAAGACTAGTTTGACTAGAATAAGAAATATAATTAAAATTAATTAATAGTTATATTATTATTTAATTATTTATTATTATTATTATTTTAATGAATTACTTAATAATTAAATGTTATAATTTAATATTTTTATTTTTTACCTAATACTTTTAATTATATGTTATATAATTAAAATTCTTTAATAATTATATGTTATATAATTTGAATATAATAAAAAAATTCTTATTTACTTTACTTAATAGATAATTTTACTAAGTTAAATCATAATATATATATATATATATATATATATATATATATATATATATATATATATATATATATATATATATATATATATATATATATATATATATATATATATATATATATATATATATATATATATATATATATATATATATAATAAAATAATAATAATAATAATAATAATAATTTATAAATAACAAAAAGGGAGAAAGAAACCGAGAGCCAGAGTAGAGGAAAAGACAAGAGGGAGAACAGGGGAAGAGAAACAACAACTAAGAGTGAAGCGCAGGAATCTAACATCTGCTAACACTCCACCCATCATCCCCATTAAGGTTAACCAACCTCTTTTCGATTTCCAAGACTTCCCTCAGCTTGTGGTGGTGGAAATGGTAAATCCTCGCAAAAACCTTAGCATCTTCAATGCAAAGACATAATTTGTGGTATAGAATATGGGATTAGAGATTTACCTGATGCTACTAAAGACAATATTAGGCAAGATTGTGCCATGATACTTAGAAAAGCTAAGCCCCCTAAGAGCAACATTAGCAAACCAGAGTTTGAGGCTCTTAAATTCTTAAACAATAACCATGAAATTGTTGTTCTTAAGGCGGATAAGGGAGGTGCTATGGTTATTTAAAAAAAAGAGGATTATCGTAATAAGATGTTGGATCACCTTCTTAATAGCGAGAGCTACAAGAAGCTAAACAAAAATCCCCTTAAAAAAGTTTCAAAAGCAGTTTCTTTGACTATAAAATTGAGTAGCACTGTTGGCTCCCTGAGTAAAAAACTTATTGAGAGTAACCCCCTCACTTTGATGATTTATGGTCTTCCTAAGATTCATAAGGATGGAGCTCCCCTTCGCTCCATTGTCAACACCATAGGTGGTCCGAATTATCTTCTCGCTAAACTTTTAGCCAGTAAGCTTAAACCTCTTGTGGGACAGACCGACTCCTTTGTCAAAGAATCATCCTATTTTATTAATGAATTGAAAGGCATTAAATTGGATCCAGAAGAAAAGTTTTTAAGTTTTGATGTTGTCTCATAATACACTTTCATTCCCATTAAGGAAGGTATAGATGTCATTTCTCGGGTCACAGATCCTGATACCGCTAATCTTATTGAGATTTTTCTAACCTCGACCTTCTTTAGTTTCGAGGTTGAATTATTTGAACATACTTTTGGTGTGGCCATGGGTTCCCCCCTATCAGCTATGGTGGCTAATATTTTCATGGAAGACTTCGAATCTAGGGCCCTTTCCTCCTCCCTTTTTCAACCTAGGCTTTGGAAAAGGTTTGTTGAAGACACCTGTGTGGTTTGGCCCCATGGCAAAGAGAAATTGAACCTTTTCTTCTAGCATCTTAATGACCAATCTAACTTCATTAAGTTCACCATGGAATTTGAAGTGGATGGTACCCTGCCCTTTCTGGATGTCCTTACTTCTAGGAATGAATATGGTTCTTTCTCTCATCAAGTCTTTAGAAAGAAGACACACACCGAGAAATATTTACATGCTAGTTCTCATCATTTCCCTACTCAAAAGCTTGGGGTTCTCAGTACCCTAGCCACTAGAGCCTTTAGAATCTCCGATGAACACCACTTTGAAGGTGAAAAATCTCATCTCCTTAAAGTTTTTAATAATAATGGTTATATCAAGATTCAATGTCTTATAACTTTTCAAAAAGCTAAAAAAGGTCCTAGGGATAAGAAATATCCTTGTGATCGGTTATCTAGAGTTCACCTTCCGTTTATCTAAGGTACTATTGATAAAATCACTAGGATCCTGAAGAGACATAATGTTTCCTCAACCTTCAAGCACTCCTGCACCATTCGTAGTTCGCTTAAATCGGTTAAGGACCCGATTTGCCCTGAGGATGATAAATGTGCTTACTTGATTATGTGCTCTTGTGGGACGTCTGACATCGGTGAAACTGGTCGATCAATTAATCAAAGGATTCATGAACATGTCACTGACCTTAAACATAGTAGATAATGCTCCTCAGCCCTAGTAGAACATGCTGTAAAGACAAAACATCACTTTTGCATTGAAGATGCTAAGGTTATTGCGAGGATTGACCATTTCCACCACCACAACTTGAGGGAAGCCTTGGAAATTGAAAATAGGCTGGTTAACCTTAACAGGGATGATGGGTGGAGTGTTAGCAGATGCTGGATTCCTACCCTTCACTCTTAGTTGCTGTTTTTCTTCCCCTGTTCTCCCTCTTGTCTTTTCCTTTGCTCTGGCTCTTGGTTTCTTTCTTCCTTTTTGTTCTTTATAAATTTTAATTATTATTATTATTATGATTATTATTATTTTGATAAATTACGTAGATATTATATTATGATTTAACTTAGTAAAATTACCTATTAAGTAAAATAAATGATAATTTTTTGATTATATTCAAATTATATAACATACAATTATTAATGAATTTTAATTATGTAACATATAATTAAAAGTATTAGGTAAAAAATAAAAATATTAAATTATATTCAAAATATAAATATTAAATTATAACATTTAATTTAATTATTAAGTAATTCATTAAAAAAATAAAAAATAAAAAATCAATGAATAAATAAATAATAATACAACTGTTAATTAATTTCTAATTATATTTCTTAGTGAAACTAGTCGTTATTTTACAACGGCTGGTTGGAGCTTTCCTTATCTATTTAAATGGGTTCCTTGATCAGATTTCTCATCTTATTGTGATGATGAACCACACTGGCTGGTTTGAAACACGTCGACAAAATTTGCTTTGATGTGATTTTCGCCGAAAGATTTTATACACATTTTATGGATCATAGAAGCCAAATTCCTAACGTTATTAATATTCTTTAAAATTATTAATATTATAATTTATAAAATATTGTTATTTTTTTATAATATTATTAATTATTATTTTAATTTTTAATATTAAATAATATTATTATTTATTAATATTTAATAATAATACTTATTATTTTATTAATTTAAAATAAGAGATTGATATTATTATTATTAGTAATATTATTATCATCATTAATAACTATTTTTAATTGTTATTATCAAGGGATTAAATATTAATAATATTTAATCCTAACGATGTGATTAATCCGAAAGCACTTTTATCTACATTATGGATCACAAAAGTCTTAGATCTAACACTAATAATATTTAATAAAAATAAATGATTTTATTTTTAATTTCAAAATTAAATTAAAATGATAAGAAATTATGTTTATTACGAGAGCATGGATCACAAAAATGTAATTTAATTGTTATATATATATATATATATATATATATATATATATATATATATATATATAATGTATATTGATTAAAATTATATGTTTTTTGAGTGCAAAAACTTGCACAAATGTTTGCACCTCAAGAGATTTGATTTAGTTAACATGGATATATGTTGGTTCTGAATAATATTATTTATAGTATATATACAAATAATCTCATTTTTAATTTTATTAAAACCTTGATTTAATCTCTATGGAATATGTAAATTAGGGTTATCTTTGGTGGATGGGTAGAATGGTTGGTCTCTCTTGATGCATTATAGAATATGTAATTGGAGTTATCTTGGGTTCATGGGTAGAATGGTTGTTATCTCTAAAGTATAGATGCATAGAATGGATTACGATCTTACAATTATTGTTGGAAAAAATTAAATATTTATCAAATTATTAGTAATTTTAGATCTAAGACTTTTGTGATCCATAATGTAGATAAATGTCTTTCAAATTAATAACATCATTAGGATTAGGTTGAAGTTTCGAACCATCTAATATGGTTCATCCTCAAGACAAAGTGAAGAAGGAGATCGATCTCAATGAATAAATAGTAAGGATGCGCCATTCCCTGGTGATAGCTGCTAAAACTAGTCGTTATTTAGTTAATTAGTTAGAAAATTAAAAGTTTTTAATTATTTAAAAATATTATTCAGAAGGGTCAATGAATAATATAATAATATAGTAAAATGATTAAATTATAAAATTAATATAAGGGAGAAGGGGCGAATAATAGTATAGGGAATAATCTTAAAATATTGAAGTTATTAAGAGATATTAAAAAAGGTAAATGAATAATAAAGAATAATTAAAAACAAAAAATTATAATTATTATAATGAGTAGAGAGTGGGCAAAATACACACACACACACACACACATATAAAGCTAAGAATCAATATTATAATATAGTTCAAGGGAAAATATATAACAAAAGGAAATTACATAAAAACAAAAATGAGACAAATAGAAGAGGAAAAATCAAAACAAAGGGACTTTGTTTTGATTAAAATAGCTTGGCGACTAGGCAAGTTATTCATCCCTCTTCACATTATCATACTCTTGCAAGATAAGATTATTTGATAGTTTTATGCACCACTGTGTATAATGGGATCTGTGAGTAACAATCTATGTACATTTTGAGTTTACGAATCAATCACATCAAAACTAAATACGTTTTGCGATTCCATAGCGGAGAAGGTGGAGAATGTTATTAGGAGAAGTGCCAAGCAAATCAAAGAATTTGCTCGCATGGCAGTTGGAAAGGAAGCTTCGTCGTTTCCGTTACAATTCGATCAATAGGTGATAGTAAACAAACAAACATTATTAATTAAATTAAAATTAATAGAGGATTGTAACGTGTGTGCAGGTGAAATCTGTTAGCGTGTAAAGAATCTGTAACACCCTCTTCCCACATCTACCCAAGTAACCGACCACCGGGGTAAACATGTGACGAGAGGCTACTATGATCAAAATCAACCTCCTAAGTGACCTTGAGGAGGTGGAATCGAAGGAAACACAACACACAAACCTTGTACATCAACAATAACACCCCCAGGAGCCAACCCAACCATTCAGGCATCCTGCACTTAGGTAACATTAACCTTTTTTTGCTCCTGGGCCTCTGGACGCATGCACAGGCCTACAAGCCAACATCTATGGGTCTTTGGACACATGCATAAGCCCATAATCCAAAGTCCAGGGACTAAATTACCTAATGTTGTAGGAGCATCCCCGGGATTTGAGCAAGTTTTTCAGGGCTAGAACCCAATCCACTGCCCAGAACTTCATGACAAGTTCAAAGATGATTTGTAACAGTTAAACATTGATATATTTACAAAAAAATCCACGAGGAATAAACTAGACCCCTACTAGCCCTGTTAGGTATTTCATCAAACATGTCACAAATAAGAAAGTTACCAGTATAAACAAAAGAATGAAGCATAAGGGTCTCATACTTATATGCGAATCGCTAAGAAGCATTGCTACCTTACACCATTAGCTGCAATACCATCTATTTTACCATAAATACATAGTGCATTCATTTACAAGTAAAAACATGGAGAGAGCCACACCTCATCATTGTTAAAATACATGCTTATAGCCAGCATAATAAAAACATAAATACCATGGATATGACAACCATAGGATCCACATATAAACCAATGCATTTATACATCTAATACCAAAGGAATGAGCTTCTCATTAATGAATATAGAAACCAACCGGAGATGGGACTTCCACATTCCACCCGACCATAGATTGGCTAAGCCAATTCTCTCTTCATTCAATCACCCCCATTCCATATTCCAAGCATGAATGTGGGACTCAAACCAAAAGAACCAACCAGGGCATCCCAAGGCTAAACCACCTCACCCTCAGTAATATAAATCAGGCTTTACCGTGATCCACACCGGATCACTAGGCCAACACAATAAACATGTCACAACCAGATTTACCATGATCTACACCCGATCACTAGGCCAACGCAAGTGTGGGTATCATCGATTTCTCTCCACCTAAACCGTGAGGAATTTTCCTATCTCCTAGTCTCTAAGGATTTACCACAACCCACAGTCCGAATCAGGGGTCTCTAGGTCCTAAACCGAGACATACTATCCAAGATTTACCGTATATCCCAAACTTGGGATTCCTAGGCCAGATGGAGAGCAAACCACCACTTGGGCTTTACCGCAATCCAAATTCAGATCACTAGGTCCTAAACCGATGAAACACATAAACCGATTTTGTGTCATATCATTCAGAGATCCACCTCACTCAACTTTGAATCCATCTGACAATTCAGCTAAACCAAAACATGAGAACTCCCTAACACCATGGCTATCCAGGAATGAAAAGGCTAGGTTGAAAACACTGTCACACTTGGGAAAACCCATGCCAAGACAGAAACGAACCACATGCAATACCATGCATGCCAGATCTGGTAAGGAAATCACACATTCAAATCAATACCTGCAAAGAATCCCGCTATAACTGCTTGATCCCGCTCCTCCTTGCTTGCTCCTTCCTTCCTCTTGTATTCTTTTCCTTTCTTGATCCAATGCCAAAGTTATCCAAGAAAAATCAAGTATCCAAGAGAGAGAGAGAGAGAGAGAGAGAGAGAGAGAGAGAGCCATAAGTGTGAGAAAAAGTTTAACTAGCAAAAGCTCGATCTAAAAGCTTGCCCATTGATCCTCAAAATCCTTTTTATTAATAAGGCCTCCATTTTCTTCATTTTCATTCATTTTTCTCCTCACATGCAACCTATGATCTTTCATCTCCCTTTTCTCTTAATTTCCATTATTTTCATAAATAAATGTGCCAAATATGCCATTTTGCCTTTCCAAAGCCTTTTCCATTGCCTTTTCCAATTTCCTTAGCCATAATAACTGAAATGAACACCCACACTAGAATATTTTCCCCAACATTTAGCTTGAAATAAGTGTCCCATCAATGGTGGTTATTATTTTTAACTTTATTACATGGAATTTTCACTAAGGCTATTGCAGACTCAGACGAAATATTTTACAATTATATTCTCTTCAAATTTAATCATGTCCGTTCATTTAAAATTTTAAAACGGTAAATGACTGTACATCCATGGCATTTGTTTTTTTGTTTGAGAGATGAAGTTTACTCCCTCAATGTTATATATATATATATATATATAAAATGAAAATAAAATATATTTTATATTTAAAAATTTATTAAAATATTTTTTTATTAAATTAATATTAGATTATTTTTAGATGGGTGATTATCAAGGGGGTATGGCGTTGGGGAAATATGAGAGAAAAAATACATTGTATAAAAATATTAAAAAATACAATATTTTAATAATTTTTTAAATTAAAAATATATTTCCTCCACCCCCACCTTCATGGTTACCTTTGGAAGGGGTGACTATTGAGGCGGGCGACAGGTTTCCACCACCCCACTCGACCAATAGGGTGGGTGACATGGCAATGTGCTTCCAAAAAGTATAACTATGGTGCAAAAGACATTAGCATTCCCAATTATCAAACAAATGAGAAGATGTCAAGATCAACATTGCACGAAGCGGGGACGCGGAAGGTCATTTCTCAAAAATCTAGGAAGAGAAGCATCTCAGAATCATCTACTATATATATATATATATATATTATTTTGCATTCATATTAAAAAAATATCCCAATTACCAAATTAGTTGTATAAGACATGAAAACATGCATATTTGCACCGAGACACACATTATACAACCCAATATGAGGGGATTTGTAAGTATGTCACATCTCTAATAAAATTAAAAAAGAAAAAAAAATTTGGCCCAAAACAAAAATTAAAATAACCATATAAATAAAAAAACTACAATACAATTCAACAACAAGAATTGAAAATCTTGCACCAAAATATTTTAATACTTCTTTCAATTAAATATTTGTAAAATGAATCTTTAAAAGGAAAAACCATATCCTATCGATATATTAAAATCTTTAAAGACATAAATATTTCCACGTCAAAATAATAATATTTGAAAATATTAATTTGATGTAGTTTTATTATAAAATTTGTTATCATGTCATGTTAAAAAACATCATTAAATATAATATAATATTAATATTATTAGATTTAATAACTTTTGGATTACTAATTTGAGGAAATGTTTTTCATCTCGAGGGATTTGATCCCTCTCGACTCATGATAGATCTGGAGTTAGATGGATCTAGGCTAGTTTTACATAAATCATGATAGATATGACATCCCCAATTCCATTGTACATCAATGATTAATTATTCGAGCATAAACCATCTAGATTCTAGCAATTACAAACATACATAAATTTTTTAAGCATATAATCAAATATAACACATTTAGAAGATAAAATCATCAAAGATTCAAGTAACTTATCTAGCAAGTGAGCAACTGTCAACATGAGTCATGTACAAAATTCAAATAATAATGTTTACAAAATAGGCCACTTGGCCACCACCAAGACTCAAGTACACATTGAACTAGGAATTATAAGACAAAAAAGGTTCAAATTTATGACAAAAGTAGTAAACTCCAAATATATCTACTTAGCTCTCCTCCTTCCACCACGAATAGGACGCGAGCCTCCATGTGGTGGCAATGAAGAAGATGGTGGCTATGGAAGTTATGGTAGTGGAATTGATGAAGATGAATCCCCTACTGTTGGTGTTGAAGCATGGAACCTGGGAACCGAGGGACCGAATGGGAGTGGCATCTCAACTCGATCATCATCATCCTAGATAAGAGAATTCTCGATTTTCTCTAATCACAACACTCCATCCTCTGAATTGGGCTTCTCCGTATTTTTGTCCCAAACCTTAAGGTTTTTATTAGTCTTTGCATCATCACAGTAATGGGACAAAAATCACGAGTTGTAGTGAACATAAACCAAGCTATCTACCTGGTCTAAACTCAACCTGTTCCTTTTAACACTGTGGATGAAACAATAAGATATCCAACACCTCTCTACAGAAGAAGTGTTTATCACCTGTGATAGCACCCACAATGCCAAAGTTTTTAGTAGTGGAGTAGCACCTCCACACATGTTCCACCACTCAAGAGAAGATAAATTCTCTTGATCTCTAATTGCATGCATGCTCCCAAATGGATGAATGCTAAGCGTATAATTTCTAAAATGCTTCCATTTCATGGCATACTTCTCCTCATCAGAGACTAATTTATCCATTGCTTTCATATAACCATTTAGAACCTTTGGATCTAGGTGTGGTTTTCTCACCCCAGGTGCTGGTGTTGAAAGTCATGATGGATGATAGTATTTAGGTGTTAGAACATATGCTAAGTCATGCAGTGGAATGTTTATCATATTCCATCATTTTTACACCTTTGTGTGAATATAATTGTACAAGGTGATATCTATAGGCTCAACATTGTCTTTAATATTCCCCAATGTGATATCCATTCGCTCATACACCTCCCCAATTATTGGTCGATATGAATATGCAAACTTGATCATGTAATAAATTGGCTTGGTGAATTGCAAAACATATTTAATATATGACCGTAATTGTCAAGAATATTGTTCTTCGCTATATTAACACCATATTTATCAATGTTAATGTCTTCCCATGATTCAAAGCTCACCATATTAGTTAAAGCTTGTCTCACCTTCACTATCTACCTAAAGGTGAGGTAATAATTGGCAAATATTGTTTTTGCAAGTTTAAGAAACATCAACTTGGAGTAAGTGCCATAAAAGTAGTTTACCCTTGTATGCCCCGTGATAAATTTAATGAGTTACTTCCCTCTCTTGTAAAGCTCATTAATCCATCCACATTCTTTATGCTTCACAATATCATGCATCAAAAGATTCAATGTGTGCACTAGGCACCCATACCAAAAGATGTGTGGATGAGTACACTCAATAATTTTTCTTACTTCCTTACAATTTGGTGCATTATTAGTGATAACTTGAACCACATTATTAGGAAAAAACATATTTTATTGATTGCAATGGGAGATTTTCAATGTTTTGGGAAGTTTCACTAATGGAGGAGGAGTAATGACATGTGATAAAAACTACACCACTAGCAGAAACACCAAGAATTTTTATCAAATGTTTGTTTCTAACATTTCTCCACCCATACGATACAATGGATAACCCAAAATCCACCCACTCATTTTTAAAACGTGTCAAAGCTCTTTGAACCTTTTATTTTTCTCTTTCTAATAACATTTTTCTATCTTTCTCATAGTCGGGGCTCTTGTATTCTTTTGGGGCTTCATTTATGGCCTTAACCATATCACGCCAATAGGGAGAGCGAAACAAATTGAATGGTATGTTGCAAGCACAAAGAAATTGAACTATCTTTCCATCCACATCATCCCTTCCAAAAACATTCAAGAAATCCCCTATTTTTCTTCTACTTCTAGAGGTTGCATAAGTACCATGAGGAGATGAGCTACCAAATATAAAGGTTGCAATTCATTCAAAATGAGTTTTTTGTTTCTTGTTTTTATTTTGTGTAGCCTCCTTTATTTGGATGTATTTTCTTCTTGGTTTAGCTGAAACCTTTGGGAAAATCGGTATCCCAACGACACCCTTTTTGTCATTATTTTTCAACACCCCACACATATGCCTCCTCACACGGGTATATGAACCACTATATGATTTTCCTCCATGATAACCATGAGGGTACATAAAATTATAGCTTCCACCACCTTTTCCCCCTTAAAGTTTGGTCACAAAATTCCACAAGGGTGTCAATGCAGCTTTCCCCTCTCGCATTTCAATGTCCTCTTCACCCCCTTCCTATTCAAACCCTTCCTCCTCATCATACATTGGGTCACTCATATGGGGACCACTATCCTCTTTTTCTTTTTCCCTTCTATTCCTATTCCCCCTTGCCATCATGAAAATCAAAAGTGAAAGGATATATAGAATAAAAAATAACACCATTTTGGAATATGAATATAGATGGACAATTTTCAATGAAATGAGCAAGAAAAAAGAATGGGAAAGAGTAGGAGAGGGAGGAGAAAAAATACAAACAACAATGACATAAAAATGAGGGAGTCTGGGGTTTTCACTTACCTCTTTAGCTCATATAGATGGAAGCCCTTCTTTGCTCCTCCAATCTCCTCCTCCTTCACTGCTCCTAGCTCCTCCTCCTTCACACCTCCAAGCTCTCCCCAAGCCTCTCTTCTCCAAGCTCTCTAAAAATACAAGAGTAAAGAAATGACATTTATCCTCATTTATCATTTCCCTAACTCAACGCAAACCCACCCCCAACTCAAGTTAGACGAAAAAAAAGTTATTTGGGTTGGCCGTGGGGAACTACCCATCGGGTATCATATCCGTTCCCGATCTACCGTGGATTAGAGGCAGATCCATTATTGGATCCACGGTTCGGAAATCTAGAACCAAAGTTCGGGCTAACATAGTTATGAAATTCTAAGAACCATTTTTTCCGGTCTGATCCACGGTTCCAGGTTTCTGAACCGCAGATCTAACGATGAATCTCCCATAGATTTGTATGGGACATAGATCGCAGTTTGGATCCGGGGGGGGGGGGGGGGTGTTCCATGCAACAGTGGTCAGGATTATGGTGTAGATGACACTAATCATGCAACAAGGAAGGTGTCCATAATGGCATGCATGTATGTGTTATTTCACTTGTGGGGATTCATGTTTATAACGAGAGGGAGATTGTTTGTTTCACAGTCCAATACCCTTAGGGTGAAGATGGTGTTGGGTGTGGAGCCTGATTATCTTCTTTATTTAGATGTATCACAACGCTGGAACCTTTTTCTTAACGGGGTGAAAACGCTGCCCATCGTTTGAACACTGCCTAGGGGGTCCAGGGGGGGGGGGCAGATGCGACTTTATGGAGTCCCCCCCCGGGGGGGATTTCAGGGGCAACGCCCCTGAAGCTAAAAACAAATGTAAAATTGCCTTATAAAATATTGTAATTTCTAGTCAATTTGGGCCATTCATTAGGCAGATGATATGATGGTAGAAGTTATGTTTAATTTAGGGTTTTTTGCCCTAGAAGGCAACCCCTCTATTTTATGAGGGTATTGTATTGCGACTGTGTTATTTTTAGTATGAGTATTATGAGTGAGAAACTGAAAGGGGAACTATGAGAGAGAACATAGGATATTACAACGGATTTGCTATAGGTTGCGCCTCTTCATTTTGTTGGATAATATAAAGGAAGGACTGGCTATTCAGGGTGGACATAGCCCAAATTGGGTGAACCACATATATTTGTGTCTCTCTTGTTTTATATGTTTTATGTGTTTGTGTTTCCACATATTTTATGTGTTCCATTGCTCTATAATCTATAATTTTCTAATATATGGTAAGAGGATATATGTGGAAGGGAGTGAGTAAACAAGGAAAAAATTGTAGAATGAAGTGTACTTACACACCCTGGTCTGCAAATTTATGGAAGACTTACCTGTGTAATCGATTGGGGAGTTTAATTTTGGAAAGTTCCAATTCTAGAAAGCGTGTTGAATTCAGGAATCACCACTATACATGTTGGGAATGTAGTTCACCACACTCTCTAATGGTGATGCAAGAATTATTATTGTTTTTTGTTGCTTGACTTAGGCATCTAAGGCAGATCTTCCCTATCCTCCCTTCAGGTAATAGAAATCCCGGTGTGTGAGGCCCTCTTTTGAGTTCTTTCTGCTGTTAGTTCTATTTAGAGTAAATTTTGGGTATCTCATTCCCTCTCCCCAAGATTGTGGTGGTGGTTTGAGTTTTTAAATTTGATGTTCATATTTTGTTAGTTTGGAAATAAAGAGGGGTATGGAGGTTAAGGAGACTCTGGCCCTGTGCTAATTCAGTGGGGGGTATATGGTATGGGTATGAATACTGTCATTTCTATCCTGAAGTTTCTCGAGTTTTTTTTTTTTTTTGGTTTTCTTGGGTGTTGGTGTTTTCTGATTGGTGTTACTAATATAACTGAGACTCAAAGACGCCATATTTTGCTTGTGAGTCACCTTGGTAGATGGTGGTATATGCTATTGTGGGATGCTCTGGGTTTTGTTTATGCCATTGGCTCTCGAGCTTCTATGTGGGTTGGGTGGTGGTTGCATCCTTTATCTCATCTCCTTGGTTTGGTGTCAACACAAATTAATTGGCGTCTTTGTGATATGATTGTTTCTCGGAGTCAGGGAGTTAGTAGGGGTTGGAAGCTTGAAAGTTTTGTTGGCGGGTGTCTTCCTAGTTGGAAAGGGTGCCTTGCTGGCAGAATTTCAAATCACATATCTAGAAATTTTTGACCATTTCAAGGTGAGGTGGCTCTGGGTGGGAGAGGCTCATTTTGTGCAATGCATATTTTATTTTGTAGGCCAGGTCCCAAGTGTTTCCCTAATCATTCCTAGATAGAGAGCATAAGTAAGGAGATGGGTTGCTTATTATGAGGAGTGTTCTTGTAGAGGAAATACATGTCTTCATCATCGGGTAATAGGTTTTGTAACCATATATGGAGTGAAAGTGAGGAGGAATTAGCCCGGGAAGCCTCTTCCCACAAAAATTCCCTCTCATATACATGAATGATGGAAGAGTGGACATATTAGATCCCTAATATAGGACATATACAAGGATATTTTAATCAATATATGTAGACTGTAGACTTGTATTGTCAAATGAATTTCCTCTTGGGACGTACTATGCTGGATCGCCATGAGTCTCATATGGACATGCTACAATCCTTGGATCACATGCATTGGCACCTGAAAGATTATGGAAGTAGGTTAGAGAAGATGAACCATAGGTTGGTGAGGATCAAACATCTCAACGTCGATTCCATAATTAACATAATTTTGGCAGACCCAATAGCTCCTTCCCCAATCACAGGATCTTATTATAATGCTATTTCTTGATTTTTCTATGGTTCTAGTTTATGATTCCAATTTTGTAGTTAATTTTTTGCAAGGTTGGATAAGCCAATATCTTGTAATAGGCTTGGTTGATGATGATTTTGTTAGTTTTCAGATGTATCGCTCGTTCCCACAAAGAGTACATTTTTTTGTTGTGGTTTAGCCTCCCTTGTGAGAGATCAATATAATGAATATTCAAAACTAATGATAAACTAAATAATGAGAAAGAGACACCAAAGACATGTCGGAAAAGGCCTGAAGCCTTAATGTATATTATCTCACGCACTATCTGATATAATGAGAATGATACAATATTAATACATCAAGAGTATGTCTCAAGATAGTGTGTCTATCTTGGACTCTCAATCAATTTGGTTGAGCCATACACTAATCTAGGAGAGAATCTCTCAACTAACTAGACCTAAACAAACTCTCAAATTTGAGGAACAATCACATTCTAGAATAGATAAGTAGGAATTAATCCAGGATTTACAATTTTAATTATTTTGATTATTTTGGACTTATTGATTGTTTTTACGTGAGAGTGAGACTAACACAATATGGCTTATTGTAATCCTTGATGTAATCTTTTGTTTCCAAAGTTAATAGATTTCATTCCACACATACACACACAAAAAAAAATGATATATTGGATTACATTATATTAAAATAATTTTGTATTAGTCTATTAAATTGGAAATCATACCAATAGAAAAAGTTAATTTTTTTAATCCTAAATGTCCATATACTTATCAAATACATACAAAATGATCTATTGATAAAGACTTCATAATGGAATACATTATGCCATAGTACTAGTAAATTTCAAGTAAAGTAGAAAGTCCATAAATTAATTGAAACCATCAAGAGGACACGAAAACATCAATAGTGACTAGAATTGTTGGATTAACTAGAGATGCGTGATTTGGTTTGTTGTAGAGTCGCTCTTTAATACTATTGAGTTCTACATGTTTTTCCACCTTATACAAGGTTTATTAAAATCATTTTCAAAAATATAAAACTATAGATTAATAATATTCTTTTACTAAAATTTTATTAAATCTTTACCAATTATTATCATTGAGTAATATATTGTAAATTCTTATTGAATTGTATATTAGAATTTTATTTATTTATTTGATTTAATGTACGTTTATTTTTAATTTTTTAAAATCAACATTAATATTAAATTTGTTTGTAAATGTTAATTTTATACTTAAAAAAAATCCATTTTAAATTATAAAATTGGGTAAAACAATTATTATAATTTAAATTTGGTATATAATAAGACAATTTTCTTAAAATTTTAATTCAATTCCAAATATAATAAAATCTTTAAATAATTAATATCATTATAATTTTTTATATGTTATTAAACTAAATTTCATTTAACAACACTATTAAATTTCATGTAACAACACTATTTACCTACTTAGTTGACCTTCCTCTTCATTTTTTATTTTTATTTTTAAGTTAGTTTGTATTACTATTTTTTTTTAAGTCAGTAGTAGAAATTTATATTACTTCAACAAAATCACAATACAAAATAACAACTGTTCTAGTAGACTGGAAATGAGACAAATTACAAAAATATACTTTTTTGATACATCCTTTGTCTAATATAGCCATTAAATTATTTTGTCTCATGTTCAACAGAAAATGCTTCCTATTTGGCTTTACCAGACTTACGATTAACAAAAAATTTGACTATCTGCATACTAAAACATAACTCTAAATATTCTACTAGCAATTCAAACCCTACAACTAGGAATGTTTCTTTCCCATACATCATTCAGTTGTCTCCTTTCTGGGTGAAGCATCCACGAGAGCCTCCGTCGAGGAAAAGCCTGAGCCTCGTGACGCTCTTGCCTTGAACTTTCAGTGGCACACTAGTTCCCATTTCTCATCTCCCAGAGTAATATTAATGTTATGGACATACTATAAATAAATACAAAACATATCATGTAGGTCCCCTATCCGAACCTGTTGCAACTCCTCGATGTTTACCAACATCTTCAAAATAGTATCCACCCCTCCAATCTGCTGATGAATAGCCTTCAATTTATTTAAGGTGTCTTCCTTGACTTTCACCCTCTCCTCAGCTCTCGTTGCTTGCAAGTTCCCCATTAAAGTTTTAACATGCCATATCGTTTTAGGAGTTTGGTGGTACAAGGTCTCTTTAGTCCTCGTATTACTTGTATCAATAATCCAACCTACCTCTTCCTCGATCCAACTATCTGGGATAGAATCCCTCTATTGACAGACTTACTTTTCCCATGCCTCCACCGCCTCTTTCCCTTTTGGTGGAATAGTGGTATGGAAATCCCTCATTGATTCCCCTGCAACTGTCTCAATGTGAGTGCACTTGCGATTCCCCTCCCCCTACTCCTCCACTCTGGGCCTCCACACATAATAGCTTACTATTCCCATCTTCCATTCTATTACCGTCACTATCCTTTCACACTCTAAGCCAGCCATTTTCGTCTCTCCCTTGCTCCTATAGTGCACAAATTCCAACCATAACATGATAGAAAGAGAATGAACCCATGGATTTAAAGCCCAAATGGCTTGAATGCTCTGTCCTCCATGCTTTTCAGTAATTTCCATCATATCCTTCAGTGTTGAATTGATCAGGCCTGATATACCTGTGATAACATCACCAAATCATGTGAGCCTCCTCCATTATTTCCTTTCATTCACCATTTCTTGCAAATTTGACAAAATCATCAAATATTTTTGTCTCTGCTTTTACGTATCGCCTGCAACTATCGTACCATTCCACCTCTCATTCTGGTTCTCATCATTTATTACCCATTTTTCATAACAAACGTTGATTTGTATTTTCACATCATCACCACCTTCAACTGCCACCTTTCCCATGCAAATTATCTGTGTGTCCCTCCTATTGCCTCTTTTTGATGTCCCTTTTCCTTTCATGATGCATGCATTAGTTAATCGCATCGTTAGGTGGTTCTCTTACCAAACCCTGTGCCACCACTTCATTAGGCTCCATTTTGCCTATCATGGGGTTTTCCTTTTCCATCAACTTCCAAAAATATTCATTTAGTTGTCCCTCCCGGAGCTTTGATCATTCCACATCCTTATACAATCGTGAGCTGACGACCCCTTCATTGGCTAGCTTGTCTGCCACTGCATTAGCAGACCTCTGGACTAAATTAATTTTTGTTGTCATTAATATAGATAAAGTTAATTTGTATTACTTCAATATAGCAAATTACAACATTCCATCCATCATCAATAAGCACAATACATGATACTACATTTAGTACATTCCGGGTATTAGATCCCATGATTGTTCATGGATTTTTCCTTTTCTCTTATAGATGTCAATCCATTCCGAAGAGTTGATAGGAACATATGTAAATGGGAAATGAAATCATTTCTTTGAGACAATTCCATTGCTAAAGGTTCTGTCATATTTTTCATTTCCTTGTCACTATCTAAATGATATAATTTTTGGGTACATTTTTTCCTTCTCATTGTCAGAGCCACAATTATGGCCAAGTATCTTTGATTTTAATTTGAAGGACATTCCTCCTTTGTTGAGGGATGAGATGGTTCCACATGATGCTAAGTTAAGTCTAAGGTGTTGATTTAGCAGTAGATGTCTCATGTTTTGTGGGTTGTCTTGATTTTGACCCAAAGTGTTCTTGGAACCTTTTATTCCCTTTGGATATTTCTATCCACGACTCTTCTTCTTCGAAATCCAGGTGGGAAAAGGCCCCTTGTGAAAATGGGCATGCATTTTGAAGATGACAAGGCTGTTGGAAAGTCTTGCAATGGAAATAAGCATTTTCATAATCCAATGGTTGCAAATAAACCCTACCCCTCCACTTGAGAAGGACTTTGTCAGGAAACCCTTTACTAAGGTCCACTTCGACACTCATGCGAACAAATGTGAGAGTTCCTTTTGAAAGTATTTCAATTTCTATTTTGACGAAGTGACCTATTAAATATCCCACGTCAGCTAAGATATCATATTGTGTCAAATGGATGGGAAAGTTAGGAAGCCTTACTTAAGATGGAGCTTCCAGAGTCTTCATGGCAAGAGGATTAAAATTAGGAAACCATGGTTGAAATGAGAGACCAAAACAACCCAAAAAAGAAGATCCCTAGTCAAAAACCTTTTATCAGTCCTCTAAATTTCTAAAGAGCACCATAAAGAATACTTTTGAGAAAAAATGCAACTTTTTATTATGAAACCAGTTCTAATGTACCCATTCCCAAAGAGAAGATGCCAAAGGAAAAAATTCATTAAAATGTAACATAACCGCTTGACGTTCATAATGTGTAGCCATAAAGTTGGTTATAATATTATTAAATTCAATAGATGGAGTGTCTGTTTCTTGATCCATAATGAATGTTGGCCTTGAGAGATATTTGGGGTTCAAAGGTGAATTTATTAGCTTTATGGCATCCTTAAAAGACTTGGGCAGGGAGGAGGAGGGCACCCCCCATCCTTTGGCTCCACCTCTCAATTTGGAGACTAAATAAATAGAGGCATCCTTTGCTATGCCAAACTCTCTGATGGATTTCAGGTCCTGAAGCTACCTTCTACAATGTAGGAGCCATATAATGTTAGAGGGCATTCACCACTGGTCTTGAACTTTTGCAGTGAGTGAAGAGATGAGAATTGAGGCTTTGAATAACAGAAAAAAGGAACCCCCTAAGAATGGTCTCACAAAGACCGTAAATTTACCAGATCTGGGGTAAAAACCTCATCCTGGATACAGGGAAGACTTTGTAGCTAGAAAGATTTGTCCATATTTTTCAAATCTAAAATTACACATTTTTCGGAAGAGTCAGGAAAGACATTGAAATCAAAATTTCCAACAAAAATTCTATTTTTGTAAGCCTGCAAATCCCCAATATTTGAACCATACTCAAAGGAAAAATTTGAGTCCATATGCTTTGATATTTACACCCATTTTGGATTCTTTTGATGGTTTCCTAATGTCAGTATCTCTGCAACGCTTGTTCTTGCTGGGTTGGGCTTCACATGAGAACCCCTCCTTGTCTGGTTAATTATCTAGCTGAGCAAATCTATCCAGAAGAACCAATAGGTCAGTGTACTATGCAAGCGGTGGGTGTGGTCCCACATTGGGTTTCTTGGTCCCTAGGATAAATATTATCCCCAAATCCGTAACCTCCATCACATCGTTGGATTCGTCCCTTGCTCTCTTGTAGAGCAGAGGGTTGTCATTTCTCTGTGAAACATCATAAGACGTGACCATGGCGAATGCGAGAAAACCATAACACATATTTTTTGTAGATGAGAGGTGTTTATTGCTATCAAACTCCTCTCTCACTTTCACTCTAAATACTTCTTCATTAAAATCCTTTCCCACTTGCCATATACAAACCAATTATGTATGTGAAATATAGTAAGAAAATGAGTTTCCGACTCCAAGCAATCTTATGCTAGAATTATTCGAATTCATGTATTCATCATGTAGTTGACTTTCCACTTTCATTTTATATCAATTATTTGTTTTTATTTATTATCTATTATTTGTTGTTTTCATATATGTATATTAAAATTTTCAAATTAGCAGGTATTTTAGTTAATCTTATATAAGAATTTTTGAAAAAATTACGATATTAAAAATATATAAATTTTGTCAAAGAATGTTAGCTCGAATGATTTGGTGAACAATTTGTTTGTCCAACTAAATAGGTTCATAAATTTAAATATTTTATTACATTTATTAAATAAATAATTTAATGAAACACATTTATTAATCATATCAATATAAATAGTTGAAGACAATTATTATACTCTCCACCTAAATACACAACACATATAATATAATATAGTATAAGTAATCAAACATAATTCAAATTATATATAAATATGAATTAATATTAATTATATAAAACAACATATTATATATCTATATATCATGGTTAAATTTAATGGGACTCATATTCATGAGTGTTAATGCACAATTTAATTAATTGTGTACTTCATATTAATTTACAAATGAACTATACAATTTCACACTTTATACAAGGTAATAGAAAGTTTTAAAGAAAATATAATTAATATTTTTTTTATGAGAAATATATTTATATTTTATTTAATAAATATATACGTTAACAATTAAATTTAAAGTGAGTTTGGTTAACCATTTATAAAAAATATTGTAAGTTATCATCAATTTAGATTTATTTTAACTTTAGATCTACAAAGTGTTGAAATAAAATTTCTTTTCATTTTAAAAGAAATTTGTATATCAAGGGATTTGATTCATCTCGATGCTAGATAGATCTAGAATTAAGATGGATCTAGGTTGGTTTAATTAATAATTGTAATTATAATTATTAATTATTATTATTATTTTTATTATTTTATGTAATTTGAGTGGGTCAAAATTTATTTTATTTTATTTTGACTAAAACACCACATTACAACATCTCTATCATATTGAGCTGAAGAGCGCCTCTCAAAGCAATAATGTAGAACCAACATATATCCATTTTAACTTTAGATCTACCAAGCACTAAGAAAGATCAAATATTTTTTCACTATAAAAAAATTTACATTTAATATATTTGTTCTCTTTTAGCACTTGGTAGATCCAAAATTAAAATAAATATACACTGATTTAATTATTATTATTATAAACATGTATATATTTTTTGTTCTCTTTTATTTTTATTTGATTTTAACTTAATTAAAATATTTACAAAACATTACATTATATTATATTACAAAATTCCTACTACAAAAACTTTTTAATATAAATTATCAAAACACCATTTATAATTTTTTTTTACAAAACATTACATTACAAAATTTGGCTCCACTAAATTAAAAAAAGACTAAATTGAACAACACCTCTCAATGTAAAAACATTTTAATATAAATTATCATAACACTATTTATAAAAAATAAACTCAACTAAAAATACTAGCAATCATTTCCCCAACTCTAAAATTAACCCAATTACAAAAGACACACATAAAATAACTCTTTCCATACCAACCATCAAAACACCTTACAATTAGATATGGAAAACACTGCTCTTTATTAAAAAAAAATATTTCATTTATAAATTTTAATGAATAAATTATTTAAAACTTTAAATACAAAATAATAGAAATACCAAATATCATATACATGTAAGCTATTGTTATTATCAATACCACAACTTAGATGGGAAGAGACTTGCAAGCGTCATCACAATTACATCCATTGTCTTCATGCACTCTCGATTTACATGTATTTTTTCCTAAAGTTTTTGGAACAATATATATATTTTTTTAATCTTAATTTGAAGTTTTAAAATTTATATTGTAAGTGAAAATTAAATATTTTTATTGAATATTATTTACAAAACTATTAAAATGGATATAATATTTTTGAGGAGGTTTATTATTTGGGAAATTAGGATATTCTCTATTGTTAAAAGTTAGAATTTGGTTGAAGTTAATGTATCAAAAATCTATGTAAAAGTTAATAAAGACAAAATAATAACTACAATTATGGGACACTTATTCCAAACTTAATGATGGGAAAAAACATCCTAGTGTGGGTGTTCATTTGGTTTGTTATGGCTCAGAAAATTGGCAAAGGCAATGACAAAGACTTTGGAAAGGCAAAGTGACATTAATTGACATTTTATTTATGAAAATAATGGAAATTAGGAGAAAATGAAGGTGAAATGTCATAGGTTGCATGTGAAGAGGAAAATGAAGAAAAATAGTGGAAAATGGAGAAAATAGAAGATAGTGGAAAATGGAGAAAATAGAGGCCTCATTAATAAAAAGACTTATGAGGATCAATTGGTACTTTTTGTTAGTTCAGTTTTGGATCTCTCTCTCTATTCTCTCTCTCACACTCTTGGACACTTTGAGTTTTCTTGGAGCATTTCCTATTTGGATCAAGAAAGGCAAAGAAGGAAGAGAGGAAGAAAATATCAATCAAGGAAGAGCAGGATCAAGAAGCTACAATGGGTTTACTTGTAGGTATCGATTTTCATGTATGATTTCCTTTCTCGATTTGGCATGCATGGTTATGCATGTGTGTTCTTGGTTCTCTTGTCATTAGCATGGGTTTAGCTTGACATGACAATGTTCTTCAACCTTGCCTTGCCATTTACGAATAGCCATGGTGTGATGGGGTTCTCATGTTTTGGTTGAGCTGGATTTCCGGATGGAATCGAAGCTAAGTGGGGTGGTCTCAAGATTATTGACAAGGCATAAGAATTCCAGGATGGGATACACGATAAATCCTGGATGTGAACATCTCGATTGAGCCTAGGAATCCCTTGATCGGTAAATGGCAGGATGCATGGTAAAGCTCAGTGGTGGTACCCTTGATTGGACCTAGGAATCTCGGGTTGGGATACACTGTAAATACTAGAGGGTGGAGACATCATAGGCCTAGGAATCCCTTGACCAGGATACACGGTAAAGCCGAGAGGTTGAGACAGAAAAATTCCTCACGGTTTAGGTGGAGATATCCAGCAGAATCCATGCTTGTTTATGGCCTAGTGATCCGGTGAGGATTGAGGTAAAGCATGGTTCTATTGATCATGGTAAGGCGGTTTAGCCTCAGGAAGCCTTGGTTCATTCTTTTGACTTTACGTGCCACATTCATGCTTGGAATATGGCATGAGGATGGTTGGATGAAGAGAGATTTGGCTTATCTAATCTATGATCAGGTGGAATGTGGTTGTCCCATACTGGGTTGGCTTTTGCATTCATCAACGAGAGTTATTTTCCTTGATATTTTATGTGCAAATGTATTGGTTTATATGTGGATTCTATGGTTGTTGTATCCTTATTATTTTTTTCGGTTATATACTGGTTATGAACATGTTTTATGACAATCATGATGTATGGATCTCATCATGTTTTCATTTTTAAATGAATAAACAATGAATAAACAATGAATATATGACCGGATAGATGATAATGCAGCTACTGTGATAAGGCATCAATGTTTCTTAGTGATTCTCAGATAAGCATGAGACCTCTATACTCAGATATGTTGTTTAAACCTGTAGAATGCATATTTGTGACATGTTTGACTAAATGCATGTCATAGCTGGGAGGGTTCTAGTCAAGTACTTGTTCATGTATTTGTATATGTATCTTTGTTTCGATGTTTCTTTTCATTTTTGGAAGTTTCTTGGAGTTCTAGGTAGTGGCTTGAGTCCTGACCCTGAAAAGTGGCACATAATTCAGGGTCTTTGGAACAAAACTACCTGGAAAAGTCTTCAGTCACATGCTTGCCTTGCTATGGGAGAATCTATAGGTCCCAGTCGAATGCATGCCCATGTCAAGGGAGCGAATGAGGCTATAATGCTACAAAATTTCAGTTTGTCTTATGGGATGGTCACCTGGATGGGTTGGATGGCTCCTGGGGGTTCTGTTCCATGTGTAGAAGTTCAGGTTTTCCATGTTCCATCGGTTCCACTTCCTTAACTGTACATAGGGAGTTGAATTTGATCATAGTAGCCTCTCTTCACATGTTTACCCCGGTTGGTTGGTTACTTGGGTAGATGTGGGAGGAGTGATCCAAACTTATGCCAGAACGCAATAAAATACAAAAATAAACATAAAATCAGAGATGAAATAGGAATAAAACTTCATTTCATTAATATCAAATAAGTGAAATATGCTTACATACAGAATTGAAATAAACTACCTCGAGAGATGGCAGCTTATCTCTGAGAATAGATGTGGCGGATAAATGTCTCTAAACTCCGTTAAAATGAGTCTCGAATGCCTATTTATTATTGAGAAACAATGGAAAACCATAAACATCCAAAAACCTAACCCTAGGAGACAAAGCACCAAAATTATGGGCCCCGTTTGGATAAATTGGTATGTCAACTTCCCGGGGACGTAAATTTGGCTCGCAATCTCCGTTTCACGTGCACAATACCTTCTTATAAATAACTATCCGATGAATACAACATTCGAGTGAAATTTTTTTATTAAAACTCAATGTTGGCCCCGGTTTTCCCAAAAAATGTCGTTTAGGGCCTCAAAATGACTTTGGATGTTCAAGACTCGAAAAATTGCCAAAAATAGTAAATTATGTTACAATTAAGGAAACTGAAAAAATGAAAGAAGCAATGGTGGGGGTCTAAGTGGAATAGGCGGGTGGCCACCAATATCCACATGGATCAGTGTCCCCCCTTAGGAAGTAATGGTCCCCATTGCATTGAGTTCCTCCATGAGATGAGGAAACTTTTGTTGAACTTGGTCCCTGGTGAGCCACTTGCCTTGGTGCAGGAGTTGGCCAACTTTGACAACTCGATACAACTAGATATTCTACCGACGAGTGTTATTGATATGCCTGTCCATGATTTGATCAATTGTGGCATGTTCCAAGCAGTAGGGGTCTAGCTCTGCTGGTTTGAGTTGTTCTACAATGTATGATGTGTCCAGTAATGGTGGAAAGTATGGCCGAAGGCGGTCCACATTGAGCACTAGGTGAAGGCCAAGGAATGGGGGAATGTTGAGCTCAAGAGAATTGTCTCCCACAACCTTGATAATGGTGTAAGGTCCATATCGGACTGAGCTTCCCATGAGCTCCAGTTAGGCGTTATTTCTACAAATGCAACCAAACATTGTCGTCCACCTTAAACTTGTGTGGAACTCGATGTTGATTGTGTCACTGCTTGTACATGGAATTGGACTTCTCCAGGATGTTGTGAATCTGCTGGCGGATGTGTTATACACATTTAATAAATATGGTTAATTTATTAGCCTTAGACAGTACATGTGTGGATTATGTTTTTGTAGTCACATAAGGTATGGCAACATCAATCAGACATAATGGTTGAAATCCTAGACCCACTTGAAAGGGTCTGCGACCAGTCGAGCTATGGAGAGATCTGTTATAACTGTGCCACACATAGGGGAGGCTCTCATCCCAAGTTCGTGGATGCTAGGAGTTGTACATGCAGAGTATGTGCATTATCATCATGTTGACGACCTTTTTCTGGCCATGAAGACGACTTGGTGAACTTGGTATCAAATAGTGTCCAAAGGTTTGACCAAAATGTGCTCAGTAACCCACTATCCTGATATGATATAATGGTTTGCAGGATCCAAAAATGTACCCATATTGCTTCAAAGACGATTTTGGCAGTGTCCTCTCCCGTGATTCTCTTCTTGCAGGCTGCTAATATAGCCATCTTAGAAAATATGTCCACTACCAAAAATACACAGTCATTACCATCCTTGATAGAAGGGAGGCTAGACATATAGTCCATGGAGATGGATTCCCAAGGCTGGGTAGGAGTAGACAAAGGAGTGTACAAGCCTTGCTTCTTGATGGTTGGCTTGGCGACGACGCAGACAATGCAAGATCTGATATATTTCCCAACATCTAGTTGGAGTTTTGGCCAATAAAAGTACTTTTGTAGTACAACCAGAGTTTTCTCCACACCAAAGTGTCCCACGACTTGACTGTAGTGTGCCTCTAAAATCAACTTGGCACACTCGCTTGAAGGAACAAAAAGGTGGCCCAGGTAGCATAATAATGTGTCCTAGAGGTGGAAATTAGGAAATTGCTTTCCATCTACTAGCATTTGGTATGTGGAGGAGAATTATGGATCCTTTTTTTATAGTTGCGGCTATGCAGGGGTCTCGTGGCCACAAGAATTGAGAATAGTAATTAGTTCTGCAAATGGGGGCCGGCTGAGGTAGTCCGCAACATGATTGGTGATGCCCTTTTTGTATTTAATTTTCAAGTGGAATTTTTGCATATATGTAGACCAATTCTGATGATGACTGTTTTGCAACTTACCTTGTGTGTGTATAAACTGAAGAGGTCGGTGATCGGTGTGGATGACTGTCTCCTTCCACAAAATGTAATGATTATATTGCCGGTAAGTCTACACGATGGAATACATCTCTTTATCATAAGTGGGGTACTTCCAAATTGTATCTGAAAGTGTATCATTATGATAGGCCACTGAATTCCTGTTTTGGGTGAGGATAGCACCAATAGCATAGTCAGAGGCATCTGTCTCAATTTCAAATGGCTGTTGTAGGTCTAGTAGTGTGAGTATCGGCGTAGAGGAGAGGTGTTGCTTAAACTAAAAAAATTCCTTCTATTGGGATTCAGACCAGGAAAAATTTGCCTTCACCCCGCCCTTAATAATCTGACTCAAGGGCCAAGTGATATGGGAGAATCCCAACACGAACCTCTTATAAAAATTTGCAAGGCCCAAAAGCTATGAAGCTCTATTATAGTGGTCGAGGCTTACCAATCCCAAATGACTTAGATCTTAGTCAGGTCTACATGCACGCCATGCTCATCTATGATGTAACCCATATATTGTACCTTACTCATGCCAAAGGTGTATTTATCCAAGTTGGCACATATTTTGTGCTACTGAAGGGTTTGAAGGACCTGCCAAATATGTTGTAAGGGTTCTTCCCAACACTTGCTGAAGACGAGGATGTTGTCTAGATAAAAAACTACAAATGAGTTGGTGAAGGGCCACAAGATGTCATCCATTAGCATCACAAAATCAGCAGCGACATTTGTCAACCCAAAGGGCATAACCAAACATTCAAAAAGGCCTTCCTCGGATATGAAGGCGGTCTTCCATACATCTGTGGGATCTATTAGAACCTGGTGATAGCCAAAATTCAGATCGATCTTGTTGAAATACTTGGCCCCCTTGAGTTGGTCCATAAGGTCATCAATCCGTAGGATTGGATACCTGTTCCTGATAGTGATTTTGTGTAGTGCCCGATAATCAATGGAGAGCTTCCGGGTCCCATACTTCTTTTGTACAAGTACAATCAAGCTCCCACAAGGTGAGGAACTTGGCCGGGTGTGCCCTTTTTCCAAAAAATCCTAGATTTATCACTTGATCTCTTCATTTTCCAGAATGGAGAGGCGATATATTAGCCCATTGGGTAGAGGAGCTCTAGGAGTTAGATCGATTGAATGCTTGACTTGACAATGCAAGGGTACCCCTGCAGGTGAGGAGAAGATGTCCCTGTATTTTTCCATGACCGTATCCACCCTCTTATGCTACGTGGAGGAACCCTTCTCGTGGCAATGGATGTGATCTATTAGAACCTAGTGATAGCCAAAATTTAGATTGATCTTGCTGAAATACTTGGCCCCCTTGAGTTGGTCCATAAGGTCATCAATCCGTAGGATTGGATACCTATTCCTGATAGTGATTTTGTGTAGTGCCCGATAATCAATGGAGAGCTTCCAAGTCCCATACTTCTTTTGTACAGGTACAATCAAGCTCCCACAAGGTGAGGAACTTGGCCGGATGTGCCCTTTTTGCAAAAAATCCTAGATTTGTCACTTGATCTCTTCATTTTACAGAATGTAGAGGCGATATATTAGCTCATTGGGTAGAGGAGCTCTGGGATTCAGATTGATTGAATGCTTGAATTGACAGTGCAAGGGTACCCCTGTGGGTGAGGAGAAGATGTCCATGTATTCTTCTATGACCGTATCCACTCACTTATGCTGCATGGAGGAACCCTTCCCACGATAATGGATGTGGCTACAATATTTCCCTTACTTTGAGAGTGAATCAGAAAGAAAAAAAATTTCCTGGTCTGGGAGATGATCTTACTGCATTTCTTAGCAAAGATCCAAGAGATGCCGGTAGGCGGGGCTACCTCTGGTATCCTGTATAACTTATTACCCAAAGAAATAATAACAATGTGAGGCCTAGATTATACATGGCATGATGCTTCCACAAGTATGGTTGGCATAATAATACATCAGAAACTTCAAGAGGAGCTATATCACACAATACCTCACCCGTGAAGGGCTTGATGCTATAGGGAAGGCAACACTACTGGTTGACATAGAGATATTGTCCTTGGTAAATCCACACGATGGTGTACAACTGCAGGTGTGGTGTGGTCAATAGGCCCAAACGTTTCACAAACTCTATTGAAATGAGGTTATTTTGGATCCCACTGTCAAAAATGAATTGTAGCAACAAGCGAGTCACCCACATCTATGAGTTAAAGAGGCGTCCCCCCTACTCTGGGCCTTCATGTTCCACCTTTTGGAGCTTGGTGGTGGCTATCATTACATTGAGTTCTGTGTCAATGACCTGCTTACCCTTGTCGGTTCCCTTGTCAGGTTCCAACTCATAATCAAAACATGCATCCGTCTCTAATTCTTTGCGTGACATTCATTCGTGTTGTGAGTGAGGCTTTTATGGAACTCACACCACTTTCTGATGTCCTTATTTTCCTTCCCATCACCCTTAGCTTGCAGTTTCGAGGAGTTTCCTTGGGGGGTCCCATTCGGGATCTATCCTTTTCTCTGTGGTTTTGGGGCACCTTTGTTCTACTTTGGGTTTGTAGATCCAAAGTCTCACTTCTTCTACTTGAATTTCTGCTCAATTTTGGAAGCCAATCGGTATGTTACACCAAGCGAGGAGATTTCTACGAACTCCATTTCCTCTTAAATGTATTTGTGAAAAAAACTACGGTACTATAGAACCAGATGTTTTTCATAATATTTGATACCCATCTTTGTGCATAGGGCATGGAAAATATTCATTGGCTCATGCATATCTTGATCCCTCTACTTTCGTAGCATAGTCCATTGTATATACTTGTCATCATATCTCTCGACAGGGTAGTACGATTCCTTGATGGCGTCTCATAAATAATTCCAAGTGGGTGTGGCCAAGAACAATGAGGGTTTCCCCTCGTCCTTCCACTCATAGTAGGTTTCCCACCAGTCCTTGATGTGGGGGGCGACTTTGAAGAGTGCAAAAGTAATATTTTCCCTATTGGAAAAATCATGAAGATAAAAATATCCTTCCAACAAATTTAAGCATTTATATACGACATCTATATCTATTGGGCCTTCAAATGTGGGAATGTCAAAGTTGAATTGTACCTTAAAGGGAGTGACACCTCCATAGTGGCTGCTAGATGAAGGTGCATCACCAGTGGGTAGTCGTCGAAGGATTTGAGCAAAGTTGTCCATCATCGCGTTCCTTTGTTTCTAGAGGGCCTCCTCAAGCAATATTTTGATAGGATCTCTTGCTCCCTTATCTTTCTTTTCTTCCACCATGGGAGGCCTCAAGGTTTGCAAGGCTGATCTTGCAAAGGTTCAACCAGATCGAACCCTAACTCCTTATACCCTGATCTCATTGGGGACATGCAAAGAAAGATCGAGAAAGAGCAGACCGCTCTGATACCACTTATCCAGAATTATGCAGGAATGAAATAAAATACATAAATAAACATTAACACAGAGATACGATAGGAATATAAATTCATTTCATTAATATCAAATAACTGAAATATGCTTACAAACAGAATGGAAATAAATTAGCTTGAGTGATGGCAGCTTATGTATGAAAAGAGATGTGGTGGCTACATGCCTCTAAACTCCGTTATAATGAGGCTCAAAGGCCTATTCATTATTAAGAAACAATGGAAAACCATAAACATCCAAAAACCTAACCCTAGGAGATGAAGTGCTAAAACTATGGGCCCCATTTGGGTAAATTGGCACAACAACTTCCCGAGGACGTAACTTTGGCATACGATCTCTGTTTGACGAGCAAAATACCTCGTTAGAAATATATATCCAAGGAATATAACTTTAGAGTGGCCAACCTCATTTTTTCCAAAAATGTCATTTATGGCCTCAAAACAACTCCGAAAGTTTAAGACCCGAAAAACTGCCAAAATTAATAAACTGTGCTACAATTAAGGAAACTGAAAAACTGAAAGAAACAATGGTGGGGGTCTAAGTAGAATAGGTAGGTGGCCACCAATATCCACCTAGATCAAGGAGGGTGTTATAGAGTGGTATTAGAGAATGTTTCACCCCTTGTACTGGATGGGCAGTGTGTTTGTCATGCATTCATGTCAGTTACATATGCGTTCCTTATACTTATGGTCCATGTGCTTGCTGCGTATGCATGGTGGTGGTATGGGTTCAGTGGTGTCACCATGTTAAAATTTATGGGGTTGTTGTGGAATGTGTCATCATGAGTGTGTGATTGGTTATGAATTGATTATGCATGTCGGTGTTTATATGTTTCATGCATACATTGATATGGTTTTAGTGTGAAAATTATACCGCAGTGTATTGGTCTATTTTCTCCTACTTGATTTAATTAATCCAAGTTATTTCCATAAATTAGATTCATAAAATACTGAAAATAAACACAACTACAGCCTACACATGCATATAATTTACTAAATAATACACTCATGCAACAAAATAACACATGGATTTTTGGAAATAATTCCTCGGAAAAACCTAAAGCGGGAAAACCGGTGCAACATATATGAGGGTTTATTATTAAGTAGTTTTGAGTACATAAAATCTGGGTTCTAAGCTTGGAAAAATAGACAGAGAATAAAATATATCAAATATGCAGCTAACCTGAAGATATAGTGCTAAATATCTGACTGATCCACACCCTCAAATGGGATTTATAGGACTCAGCCCAGATCTAACCCTAGAAACCCTCAACGCTGCTTTTGAAGCCCTAGCGTTGCCCTAGAGGGCTTGTGTCACCCTCTAAGTGGCTCTAGGAGGGCCCGCGTCACCCTTGGAGGGTCTACGCTGCCCCTGCACTGCCTCTGCTAGGCCAAGGTTAGCCCTGCGTGGCCCTAGCTACATTCGCACTGTCTCTGCGCTGCCCTTGTTGCTCTGCATCGATATGAAGCTCCTCTACGCTGTACTTGTTGTTTCTCCTCTTGCCTCTTGCTATCTCTTGGCCCTGCAATCAGAACATTCCCTTGGCCAATACTACCCCTCACTGTAGGAAATTCCTCCGGAAATTCTTAGCAAACCGCCCTAGAATTCCAGATCTATTCCTCAGTTCTACCAAAAATGTGTGCCTTCAACTGACCCTCAATCCTTTCTCTTATAATTTTTCATTGAACCCTTCAACAACCAAGATTAAATCATCTATCAACAGATGAGATTAAAAGAATTCTTTATCCATGTGACTTAAGACAATTTCAGCACATGTGTTAATTAATTCACTTTAATTATTTTATTTTCCTAAGTTAGACTTTATAGGAAATCCATTAAAAATAATTAATTATTTGAATAACTTGAACACCAACTGAAATTTCTCAAATCCATTTCTGGGTCTTGTAGATCAAGTGTACTCTAGTCCTTCCACAAAATTTGGGAGCTAGAGCACAAATAATACTACCCCAAATACACAAAATCTCAACACTCCCTCTTAGCATCAGGAGTGTGCTCTAGCAATACATCACACCATGTATCACAAGATATTGAGTACTGGATCTGTGTTGTTGATTCTTGGCGTTCTTCCCTCCATATACTGCACTTCTGATCTCTCTATTGCTACCCATGCCACTGCCATTGAAACTGCCACGTCTGTACTACAGCTCCCTATCAAATTGTTGCATCATGCTGCCCAAAGCACTGCCACTACTAACTGCTGCACTTCAACTCAGTTGCTGAGAAGTAAGCAACTGAAAGATTCTACCCAACTGTTTGACAGACAATTCAAGTTTCCTTCCACCACTGAAGCTCCCTGGATGCTGAATCACGTTGTCCCCCTGGAGAAATTGTCATGTTGCAACACTGCATTGCGTGAGCCCAGCTTCTCTGTGTTGCTGAAGTCCCATCAGACTCTCTTCGATGTCGCCTCCACGTTGTTGCTGCCTCTGCATCACATTGCTCACTCTTCAACTCTTCAACTCCCTTTTTCTCTTCAATGTGGTTATCTGCAACCATCTCCTGACTCATCCCGCTACTGTCTTAAGGCTTCCGTAGCTCGTATGTGATCCAAGAGTAGGGATGACTCAAGTATCCCACCATACTGTGTATGGGTGCTCTATATATCCATGTAACCCCACCTCTTCTCTCGAGGTGCATTAGCACTCATGGCTGCATCATCATTAGAGCCATCGTCATTTGCTGCTGCAGCCTTGGAATCAGAAGCTCCTTTGTCCTTCTTCTTAGGACAACTGCTAGCGAAATGAAAAAGATCACCATAGTTAAAGCATTGGACCTTGGAGAGGTCCTTATTCTTCTTCCCTTGCTTATTTTCCCTTGATGCAAGGGATGCATCCTCCTCCTCTTATTTATTCAATCTAGCTGATCCACTTCCTCCACTGATAGACTATTTCTTAGTGATCCTCCTAATCTCCTCTTGGCAGAGAATAGCCCACATATTTGCCCATGATGGTAACGTTGCCCTTCCCAGATGCTCTGGACAAACATCTCCCATTATTCAGAGACAACATTCAGGGTTGTCCTCACTAGGAGCCCTTCATCTGGATTAGCACCTATGCCAATCAGCTGGTCTCGGATAGCTTGAAGTCTGAAGAGGAATGGATGTATCTCTTCACCCTTCATCATTTGGAACATCCGCATCTGATTCTTGAGAAGCATTCTTCTTTGCACAGATCCTCCTTGGTACATCACCTCCAAAGATGATCACATGTCATGTGCTATATTATTACCAACAATATGAAGAATCACGTGGTCCTTGACACTGTCTATGATCATACGCTTCATCTGTGCTTGATTTTATTCATAATTCTTGAGTGGATTTGCATCGGTTGGTACAAAAAGTGTCTTCTTTGCACGATATTTGAGACCATACTCATCTATAATAGAGAGGACTCTAGCCTTCCAGATAACATACTTGGATATTCCATCCAATCTATCTTGATCCCTCAGTCCATATCGAGGCATATTTGCTCAGATTTGAAAGAAACAATACTTCTCCCTCTAGATCTGGGTTTCTTGGTGATTAGAAACCCTCTAGTAACGGCTTCTGCTGTAAACTGACTTCCCTCCTGGAAATATTCCACCAAAACTCAAACGTACAGTATCTTCCAATCCTCCTGATCGAATCTCAGATATGTTTGGCTTAGATTTGCTGAATGAATGTCTTCCTGCTACCTTTTTTGCCTTAGCTAGGCACAATTGTGCACTTGCAGAATCTCTACCCCACCAGCACTACTAAAGATCTGAAGCATTGCTTACAGATCTTGGAAAAATGTTCTGAAACAAGAGAAGTGACTGGACAATGTCCTCCTAGCTGGAACAACGCAGTCCCACCGCTTCTCAGAAGTGGACTGCATAACCCTAGACTGGGTGATGCAGTCCTTACGCTGCCCTGGGATGGGTTTGCGTAAGCCTAGAGGTCTTCTGCAGCTTCAACATTGTCTCCTGGATCTGCTTTCCCTTGCTGTCAAGATGCCATTTCCAGATTTGCTGCTTCTTCTGCCACCTTGCATAAAAAATATTTCTTCAGCTGATTGCTGTAGATTCAACTTGATCTGTTATCACTCTGATACCATGTGAAAATTCTACCGTAGTGTATTGGTCTATTTTCTCCTACTTGATTTAATTAATCAGAGTTATTTCTAAAAATTAGATTAAAAAAATACTGAAAATAAACAAAACTACTTCCTACACATGCAGATCATTTACTTAATAATACACTCATGCAACAAAGTGACACATGGATTTTTGGACAAAATTCCTCGGAAAAAACCAAAGCGGGAAAACCGGTGCAACATATATGAGGGTTTATTATTAAGTAGTTTTAAGTACAACAAATCTGGGTTCCAAGCTTGGAAAACCTGATAGAGAATAAAATAAATCAAATACGTAGCTAACCTGAAGATTTAGTGCCAAATATCTGATTGATCCACACCCTCAAACGAGATTTACAGGACTCAGCCTGGATCTGACCCAAGAATCCCTCAACGTTGCTTCTGAAGCCCCAGCGTTGCCCTAGAGGGCCTACGTTAGCCTTCGCATGGCTCTAGGAGGTCCTGCGTCACCCGTGGAGGGTCCATGATACCCTTGCGCTGCCTTTGCTAGGCCAGTGTCAACCCTGCGCGGCCCTAGCTTCCTCTGCACTGGATCTGCGCTGACCCTGTTGCTTTGCGTGGCTTTAAAGATCCTCTGTGCTATCCTTGTTGCTGCTCCTCTTACCTCTTGTTGTCTCTTGGCCCTGGAATCAGAACATTCCCTTGGCCAATACTACTCCTCACTGCAGGAAATTCCTCCTGAAATTCTTAGCAAACCCGCCCTAGAATTCTAGATCTATTCCTTAGTTCTACAAAAAATGTGTGTCTTCAACTGACCCTCAATCCTTTCTCTTATACTTTTTTGTTTAACCCTTCAACGGCGGAGATTAAATCATCCATCAATGGCTGAGATTAAAAGACTGCTTGATCCATGTGACTTAAGACAATTTCAGCACACGTGTTAATTAATTCACTTTAATTATTTTATTTTCCTAATTTAGACTTAGGAAATCCATTAAAAATAATTAATTGTTTGAATAAATTGAACACTATCTGAAAATTTTCAAATCCATTTATGGGTCTTGTATATCAAGTGTACTCTAGTCCCTCAGGAAAATATGGGAGCTAGAGCACAACTGATGCTACCCCAAATACACAAAATCTCAACAATTAGTTGTCATGCGTGAGGTCTTAATGTGTGGTTGGTATGGTCATGCATTGATGACTAGATTATGGTTAGGATGATATCTATATGCTGCTACGATTATGTTTATATACGTATCGTCCTAATCTGGTTGGTCTTACAGATGAGATATCGTCCCGGAATTATACTGAGGTACGTTGGTTTCTTTATGGTTTGGTTTAGCTGATAGTATGCCTTACAGGAAGAGATCAAGATGACTAGCAAGATGGTGGACTACAATGATTCTACTTATGAATCAGGTGATAAGCGTGGTGTTGGGCACTCTTCTGACTTAGCAGACACATTGAGGAGTTTGAAGGAAGAAATAAGGAATTGCAAAGCAGATAATGACAGAATCATGCAGGCACAGGAAAAAAAAAGCAGAAGTCAATGTAATAATTCTTCAGGGTTTGTCAGAATTGCAGAGACAGGGGCCACTCTGGATCAGCTATGGACAGGAGGACATGACTAATGGGGAATATTAAAGTAGGTATCATGGTGGGCACATGTCAAATAGATATGACACAATCATATGTGGTAGATTCTTGAATACTTTGGATAAGTGAGGTGATGGACACAAATACTATTCTAGTTCTAGTTCTGACATGCACTATGATCATCATCATTATAACCATTACAAGAGGAGTGACAAGGGATACTCGCCGGATGAGTTTAAGAAATCAAAGCCGCCTAATTTTGATGGAGAGTTTAAGAATCCTGAGGATGTATAGGCTTGGTTTCTTGGGATGAAGAAATTCTTTGAGTTTCATAATTACACAGATAATATGAAGGCCAAAGTAGCTATCTTCAACCTCAAAAGGTAAAGTAGATATCTGGTTGGAATATTTGAAGCAAGTCAGAGACATCAAGACAAAAGAGTTGAGTTAGCATGAATTCAAGAGACTTTTCAGAAAGAATTACTTGTCAAAAAGGTACTACGACAACAAAGCCAAGGAATTATATGGGCTTAAGATGGGATTGGTGATAGATGAGGAGTACACGACTAAGTTCCTAGAGCTATTAAGGTATGTATTGTAAATTAAATATGAAAATAATAAATTTCAAAGGTTTGTAAATGGATTTCCATTAGCATTTAGAGATCTAATTGAGTATGATGAGCCTTGGTCACTTGAGGAAGTTATTGGGAAATTAAAGCATTTCTATGAACAATCAAAGCGTAAGACACAATATCAATAAGGATGGAAATAGAAAGATAAAGGTAAAGGTAAATGGAAGCCGAAATGATAAACGCCTCAGAATGCAGAAGAGAAATAAAAATTTTCACCTTACAAGAAGTTCAACATAGCTATACAGGGACAGGGGTCACAACCTGTAGGGTAGAAGAATAGAGGTGATGTTACCAAACAGTTGGAATGTTGGATATGTGGTTGTTGGAAAGAAACGAGGTTTCAGGGAGAGACCCAGGTTCGGAAAGGTGGCCAACAAGGGTTACTGCAGTAGTCTAGCACAACGCTGGCATTTTCACCCTGCTCTGACGAACAGAGTGTCTCACCTGAGGCATGCCACGACCTTACTAAGGCTGGGGTTGGGTCAGGTATCGATCAATCATGGTAGATACGCAAACCATCCATAACCTAAGTACTTTGATTAAGTGTAAAAACTAGACAAATAACAATACTCATGAACTTGATTAGAGTGATATACAAAAATTCAAAATAGCCGTGTATCCCACTAAACCATAACATGAGACAGAACTCAGAAAAACAACATTATATTAGAAAGTGATGCATTAACAATAAAAGACTATTACAACACTCCTCAGAGCGTGCGTGGAAAAACTGACTACAATCACAGTACAAGATATAGAACGGAACAGAACAGAGAGAGAGAGAGAGAGAGAGAGAGAGAGAGAACAAAACAACATGAATAGAGCTCTCCTACGGCTCCTGCTCTTTGATCCCTACTGAGGCAACCTTCTCTTTCCGTTGATCGGATGCCTATTTGTCCCATCTCCAGCGTGACTGACAGTTCTTCCTTCTTTTCCACTCGGATGTTTGCTGCTTTCCTTGATTTCTAGGAGTCCCACTGATTGTCTTCTGCCGCTTCCCTTTTCCATATGTACCTTCTTCCGCAACAACCGCGTGACCTTCCCTTCACCTCTTCGCAACCATGATAGCTCTATGTCTACTGTGGTTGCGCTCTACCACCTATTCTCTGTAACACAAAACTATTTAATTTCAAAACAAGGGCCCCAACAGGCCCCAACCACATCCTATTGACTCGTCCCGAGTTAATTGTTTCCTGCCGCCTCGGTTTCCATTGGTTCACTTGACTCCGTGGCCCGTTCTATCTGCTCTTTTTCCTCTGCGTGCCCAAACAAGGGCCCCAACTCGGGACCTTTGTTAGTGTGGAATCTTTCAGCTCTCGGAAGCTGTCAATGGCCTGCTACCATCCTTGCATAAGCAGGTTCGTTTCTGTTGTGATCTGGGTGACCTCCTCTTCTCTCGCGACAGTTAGTAGATTGCCAAAGGTGTTTGAGATTTGGACATTGGCCTCGATGGCTATTTTCTGTATTTCTTGTGTCGTGGTCTTCACTGGCTTCTTGAGCTCTCGTAGGGCTTTTTTAGCTGTGGCTGAATTTTCCTCAATTTGTTGTATCTGGACTTCAAGCTCCTCTGCTTGAGCATACAATTGGTCGAGTCCCTCTGGGTCTATGGCCCCCTGAATCTGTTTTGATAGTTCTTAAACCGGTTGTGACTTTAAAGTGAGAGAGGTGGAGCATTCATGTAGACCCTTTAGTAGGTCATACACCTCCTTGGCTGCAATACTCAGGATTTATTGCATTCCGACAATCTAGGTCTGTCGCTCTGCGATCTTCTCTGCGTAAATGACGGCCGGGTCCGGCAGCGTGGGCCTCAGCTCCTTCTTTTCTCTGTTGAGATTCAAACAGGTCACGCAGACGTGAATGGACCTTCTGACTACGTCCTCCTCTGCCAGGTCACTTGGTATTTGATTGCTATGGGCTGTCACCATGGGCCAGAGTTCCCGGAAGACCTTGGTCACCGTGTCCAGTTGGTCCTAGAGTTGGGTTTTTTCGGTTCTCAACTGTTAGCGCTCTTCAGTAAGTGCGATAATATGTACTTGTTGCTACTCGAACCTCTGCTGAAGTTCTGTGTGAAGCCCCTTTGCCTACTACGCTACCTTCTGAATGAAATTATACAATTGGGCCGTTCCCCAGGTCTGCACACTTTCGGCTCCAGAGATATCTTGATTCGGTTGTCATTCTTGGAGCGACTAACTGCTGGTAATGGATCTTGCTCAGTGCTCTTGTGGTGACTGTGGTTGAGTTGGTTGTGGCATTGGACCACTGGGGTTATGCATGATTAGATTGGGTTGGACTCGCTGAAGTATTAGCCTTGCCTGCTGGAATGGATTCGGCTCTTCGGCTTGAGTTGCTATGTCTTTAGCAAAAGATGTGTCTTGCCTTAAAAATTCCTAAAAAGAACCTGGTCCAACTAGGGTTTGGTTAACCTCGGGTATCGTTGCTGTACTCAATTTAACCTCGGTCTCAACATCTCCGTTTGTTTTAGTTTTCACCCTTACTGGGTCATATATGGTGGCTGATGTGGAGGGTGTGCGAGATGGGTGATCTTTGGAAGTGAATGAGGTGGTGACTGGGGGTTGGTGAGTGCGTGGAGGTGATATACAGACGTTGAGAAAAGAATAGGGGTTTATGGGAGGTAGCTCCTGAGTCTTCAGGGGTTCTGTTATGGGCTCTTCTCTGATTAGGACCCCTGTGTTCATATGTTGCGTTTGATCTTCCCCTGTCAGATCAATGAATTGGCTGAACATTGCGACTCTCGCCTTCTTAGCCTTGGGGGTGGCTACAGGTGGCTTCGAGGCTTTACTTTTCCTAACTAGAGCTATGGTGGCTACTGGTGGTGAGGTAAACAAGTCCAATGGTAGGGTGGTGACTAGGGGGACTGGAATGGAAGAGAATGCAACATTTGTTTCCTGAAATTCTGTAAATGTAGGAAACACAGGAGAATCATGAGTTAAAGTTTGGACCACCCGGTTAAAGCTCTGTACCTTGGTATTTAGCTGCTCGATGATTGGAGTTAGTTGTAGCCGTGAAATCCTAACCATCACTTCCTCTATTGTCTCTCCCGGAAACAGGTTTGGCAGCATGCCATCAAACGAGTAGATGTAGACTTCACTTCTTATCTCCATTTCTACCCTGGGCTAAGAGCATACCTCTGCGTTAAAAGCCTGCTCATCAATTTGGAATTTCAACGACCTCATCTTGAAGGTTGACTCCGGCACACAGGCTGGCCGGATGTAAGTTTGCTTATGGTTAACCCCAAACCATATTTGTGCTGCATAGATTTCTAACAGAGTCTGTGGAATTCACTGTTGGCTCATCGCGACGTCCACCATCTAGCTGTACCAAAACTTGAACGCCTCCTCGTTCACCTCCTTCGAGCTGGAGTCCCCTGATGTTTTCCAGGGTGTGAACTTCATTGCGAGTGGTTGGCCTGGCGCCACTTCTAGTGGTTGCCTTATTCCTGGAAATGTCCATTTCCACATGGCCAACACCATGATAAGGTACCCGTAGATGAATCCCATGGCCCTCCTGTAGTTGTCTGCACTTGCTTCAAACAACTCATTGAGTAGAAATGAGCACCAGTTCAACTGTGCCCCCTAGAGACAATGCTCTGCAATTGAAATAATGTCTAGCGTGAATTACCCTTTTGTAAAATGTCTCATTTTTTTACTTGCGATCAAGTAACATGCAAACTTGATCACCGGGTTGTTGATTAAGTCTATCTTAGCTCCTTTTCCCCCTCTCTTGGTGTCGTACTTTTTGTAGTAGTCCATGTCCCCTGATTTCTTTGCTCTCTTGGACACCGTCTGGAAAGCTGTAGAGACGTCTCTCCCCTCCCGTGACAACCCAGTCAATTTATGAATGTCTTCACCATGAATTGGGATCTCTCTTCCCAGCTAGAGCGACCCATTGTGAATGTTGCTTAGTAAAAACTTGGTGCATTGCATTGCAGCTCCCGTAGTGCCAAACACTGGAAGGTTCCGTAGGTTCAGTATGGTGGATTGTTGCACACCTATGAACTCTGGAAGTACTCTTTGTGCTTGCTGTCCCGCCTCTGTGGCATAATTCTCCATGTAAACCTGTTTCTTCATTGCTGGGAATTGGAAAAATTTTGTGAGGTCGGTATCAATCAATGAGGCATTGTCGTGTTTTCCTACCAGGGATTCCATCTTGTGAATCCTCTCATCGAGGCCATGCTCAACAACTGCTAGTGCTACCCTGGTCATCTTTGATCTCCTTTGATACACTTACAGCGCTATTCCTCCTCTTCCCTTATGAATCCCTCCTTCTGGACTCCTTCCTTGTTCTTTCTCTGGCGACGTTTCCCTTGTTGCGTTTTCTATTTCTGATTTTAACTCGGACTTCTCCGGCATTCTCGTGCTTTCTGTCATGTAGGTTATGTAAGTAACCGACATGCATGAGGTTGATAAGACCCCATAACTAATTAATTTTCCCCGCCTTTCTCCGTGGCTATAATCGTGCGATTAGTTACTGGTCTGAGGTGGGTTCTGACAAAGCTGACTGTGGTTTCGGGGTTTGGGTAGACGTGACAGGTGATGGTTATGTCTTATTATGGAAAATTTATTGCAGTATGGGTGATGCTAATTATGGCAATTATTTTTCAAATCTCAGTATTCCTACGGACTGACATGGGTACTATGAGTAATGATGATGGAATGATGCTCGACATTCTTTTCCTTCCGATGTGTTTGACATGTTGGACTTGATCCCCCCGACCACAATCGGTTGCGTTGCGGTCTCCGCAACACAACAATGAATTTTTCTTATGCTACGAAGTATCTTTATTGGGAATCCTATCCAAGCTCTTCTTGGGTGCGAGAGAGTTATTGACTCAATCTATTCTAGCCTACTCTACCCTACTGACTTCTCTCGGTTGCGAGAGCTTATTTGAAAAAAAATGTAGAACTTACTCGTGGTGGGGTTTGAGGCATGCACCGTTCACCCATCCTGGCAGTATTTGGCTGTCTAGCTGTGCTAAGCGCACTGCTACAGACTCTTTGATTTCGATCACATGATACGGTCCTAACCAGTGCATTTGCAGTTTCCCTGGAAACCTTTGGTACCTACTATCATATAGTAAAACTTTTCCACCAACCTTGAAAGTTTTATGTTTTATGTGGCGGTCGTGCCACGCTTTTTGTCTCTCCTTTTGGACAGTTTGGTGGAATTCTGCTAAAAACCTGTCTTCTTCCAGCCCCTGCAGTTCTTTTAATCCGTCCTTCAGGGATTATTCTTCTGATAGCTGTAGTGAGGTTGCAATTAGGAGGCTGGTTATTGCAAAATCTGTTGGTACTATGGCCCATCTTTCGTACACAAGTTGGAATGACATTTTATTATTGAGTCTCTTGACAGTCATCCTGTATGCCCACAGAGCTGCTCGTATACATTCATCCCAGTCGTCTCGTTGAGCATTGTAGATTTTTGTTAATCCATTTTCAAGGATTTTGTTGAATGCCTCTACCGTGCCATTTTCTTGTGGGTGGTAGGGGCTGCTCCTGTGATGTTGTACCATGAAGCTTTCGAGCAGGAATTTAATGGTGGCATTGACGAAATGCGTACCCTCATCAATGGTCAGAATTTTTGGGCAGCCAAATTGGCTGATTATGTTCTCAAATATGAATCGTGCTGCTGTGTCGGTTGTGCAGTCCTTCACCGGCATTTCCTCTGCCCATCTTGTCAAATAGTCAGTTGCGGTGATGATATACCGGGCCTGCGAGTTTCTTGCCACAGGTGCAATCGGGCCTATAAAATCAACTGCCCATTTATCAAATGGTTGTAGTGATTTTACTGGGTGTAGTGGAATCTTGTCTCTATGCCATGGACGTCCTGTTCTCTGGAAAACATCACATTTCTTTACGAATTCCTTACTGTCAATGTGTACCGTCAACCACCATAAGCCTGCCTGTAGTACTTTTATAGCCATCGGTTTGGCTCCTACGTGTCCTCCTGCAACTCCAGAGTGGCACTCCCATAGTATGACCTCCCTCTCGTGGTCCAGGACACATCTTCGCAAGATCTGGTCCAACCCCATTTTGTACAAGTGTCTTGCGATGAGTTGGTATTCTACGGCCCAGACTACTAGGTGTTTCTTCTGTACTGCAGTATATTCCTTTGGGCACTGTCCTGTGGTTAGGTAGGTTGCGATCTGATCCAGGTACTCTGGGATGGCTTCTACCCTGAAAAGATCAGCGTCTGCTAGCTGATCATCTAGAGATCCTTCATTTTCTCTGTTTTCGAGCCTTGACAGGTGGTCTGGTCCCACATTTAATCGCCCAGATTTGACTATCACCTCGAAGGTGAATTCTTGAAAGAGTAGGAGCCATCTGCATATCCTTCCTTCCAAAACTAGTTTGTTCACTAGATACTTCTGAGCTGAATGGTTTTTAAAAAACTTGAACATTCCTCCTAGCAGGTAGTGGTGGAACTTTTGGAGGGAGTACACCATTACTAGTGCTTCTCCTTTTGTCGTGGTGTAGTTCCGTTCTGCTGTTGATAGTTTCAGACTTGCGAAGTACACTGGGTGATCAAATGTAGTGTCTCCTCGTTGGGCTAGAACCGCTTTGAGCGCGATGCTTGAAGCATCAATGTGGACATGAAATTTTTTGTCCCAATTTGGATGAACCAATATTGGCGCACTTGCCAATTTTTCCTTCAAGGTGTCTAGGGCCGTTATCTTCACGTAGTTCCGTATGAATCGCCTATAATAACCTGTATGGCCTAATAGTGACCTCAATTGTTTTACAGTTTCTGGAGCTTCCATGTTGATTATCACCGCTACCTTTTCTAGATCTACACAGACTCCTTGTTTTCATACAACGTGTTTGAGAAATGTTCCAAATGACATCGCAAAGATGCACTTATTTAGGTTCAATGAGATCTGTAGCTATCTACACCTATAAAACATAATTCTCAGTAGCGTGGCATGGTCTTTCAACAGGCTGTAGATGGTCCAGTCGTCCATATATACCTCTAGGAATTTATGGATATAGTCGCAGAATGCTGCTATGACAATGCGCGAAAATACTGCTGGCGCATTTTTCAAGCCGAATGGCATTATGTGGTATGTTAAGGAACCCCATTCAATGGTGAAGGTTTTCTTTTTCTTATCTTCCTCAGCTATCCTGACTTGATGGTACCCTGAGAATCCATCTGTGAAAGAATATGCTTCGTTCCCCGCAACATTGTCTAGGACTTTGTCACTGGACGAGGTGGGGAATGGGTCATGTATAAAGGTATTGTTCAAACTTCTATAGTCAACACAGAATCAGATTTCTGCCTTATCCTTTTTTCTCTGTATGACTATGGGACTTACCCATTCTATTTCCTCCATTGGGAATATCAACCCTACCTTCAGCATCTTGTCGATTTCCGCTTTAACCTTTTCCTTTACCCTTGGATTCAATCGATATGGCCTGTATTTGATTGGTCTTGCATCAGGCTTTAATATTATATGCATTTCTCCCAGGTCCCCTTTGATTCCTTTCAAGTCGGCTACGGATGATGGAAACAAGTCCTCATATTCCTGTAGTAGATTGAATATTTCCTTGGTCATTTCAACATCCCAGTAGTCCTCGATCGATGCTAATTTTGGTTTCTCTTCAGTCCCAATATTCATTTTCTTAGATTTGAGGGGGAGAAAATGAATTCCCTCGGTTGTCGGGTTTTCCTGAATATTCCGTTCTCCCTCTATTTCTTCAAAGTATAGATTTCGGAGTCCCTCTAGATTATCATCGTCCATTTCAATGTCTATTTTCTTGCATGCTACTGACTGCCGGATGTTTTGGTTCAGGAGTGGTTGCTCGTCCTCCTCCTGATTATCTAGGAAGAAAAATATTTTTTTAATGGCCTGTACCACTTGGGTAACTGTATCTGTCTTTCCTTCAAATAAGAAGCACTGTGTAAAATTCTTCGTAACTTCTTGCTAATTGCCAGTTCCCCTTTTCCTCTCCTCCATTAGGTACCAAGCCTATGGAATCCTATCGAGGGAGTGTATAAATTTGTGGACCCACAGCTCGTCCGGGTATCTTGCAGTTTTCCATAGATATTCACACTTCTTCAAATGCTTCGCGGGATCTGAATTCCCCTGGAACTTTCGAGTGCATTGGGGTCCTTCTTCTCCCTTGAACCTGGCTTTTAGTGCTGCTGAAATTCTGTCCCATCGCATTAGTGAGTCACGGTGGTTTTTCCACCATATTGCTGCCGTGGATTGCAAGGCTATGTCCATGAGCGAAACCCTCTGATCCTCCGGTACATTGTCTTCTGTTTTGATAATGAAAGTATTCACAAAATTCATATCAAACAAGGTTGGGTAACCTCTTACCTCAGTCCCGATCCAATTGATTCTTCTAATGGTGGTGCATCTCCTTGTGTTGGTCTCATATCCCCCTTGCTGCCAATCCTCCCAGGCTATCTCTGAGTTCAAGTTTGAGCTTTGAATGCTCCTCCAGATCACCGATCCTCTCACCGTCGAGTTGATATAATCTTCCCTTCTTTCTGCAGTCATTTGATAAATATGGTCGAGAAGCTGAGAATCTTCTCTGTTATCGACAGACTCTGTGTATTGGGGACCTTGATACGAGTCGAGCGGCTGGGTGAATCTGACCTCTCCATCCTCAAAGTTTAGTATTTCTTTCTTTAAATCTATTACTGCATAGTTTTCAAAAGCCCAGTCGATCCCCAGTAATGCTGGATAGGGATCTTTGTCTCCTATAATGTCGATGAACTAAAAGTCCGTGTACGTCTTTACTCCCACAATGTCGACTTCGACCTCTTCTAGCCTGCATATGGGCACAATGCAGTACTGGTTTTCCATATGGATTTGAATTGGTGTGTATGTTAGTCTTGGTTTCCCCACTGCTTCCCACATTTTTCTGGGCAAGATATTTACGTCAGACCCCAGATCAAGCATTGTGTCCTTGATTTGGAATCCCGCGACTTGAGTATTCACCCGGAACTCTTTGCCTGTCCTTCTCTTATTTCTCTTCAATATTTTTATATATTTATGTGTCATGCCAGATGATTCCCCTAGGTCCGTCGTCTTCTACACTACTCTTTCCAGGTTCTGTTTTAATTGTTCCAGCATGGGTGCATTGTTAACAATTTTTAGAAATAGACAGAACCATTCTTCAATTGTAGTGTCTATATTGGCTTGGCTTTCATCCCCTTCCTTTGGTCGTGGAATTTCAATTCCTTTGCTTCCCCTAAGATGGGCAAATGCTTTTTCTGCCTCTTGAAATAATTGCTTCTGTTTCTCTGGCCCGAATGTTGGCTTTGGAGATACTGGTCTTACCAGTTTTATCGGGTCCATCCCTTGTGCGTCTTCCCCGGTTCGTTTGCCTCCCCACGTCACTATAGCCATGCTCTACATGGTCTGATCCTTAGTTATTCTTGGCTCGACATTTACTAGATTTGTTCCTCTTTGTCTGGCTCTTTCTTCCCATCTTTTAATGTGTTCTGGGCAATCTTCTGTTGCGTGTGTATTAACCCTGCACTGAGAGCACCAAGGTCTTCTAAAAAGTGGACATTCCCAGCCACATGGCCCTCTTGGTCATAGTTGTAGCATCGTACTAGTCCTCTTCCTCCTGCTCGGTCTCCTCTCATGCCTCCTCCTCGTCCTATAGGAGCCTCGTTCAATCTATATGCAGGTCTGTCTAACCGTTCTGCCAAAGCATCCAAAGACCTGCACTGCTCTGTGCTGTGCATGGTAGATGCACAAAACTCACAGTATACATTTTTCGGGACATTGGAGTACTTTTGTAGTATGGGGCATAAGTGGGGTGAGTGGCCCACGCTTTTGTAGATCTCACAATACTTAGTTGTTGCTGAATTTTGTTGCGTGGGGAACCCCATGTATGGGTGTTGCAGCAGATATAATCCTTGGGTATTTATTTGCTTGACCCCTCCTATTGGTGGAGCTCTTGGTGCCCCTGTTGCTGGTGTCCTCACGTTCTGGACTCATAATTGAGGACATTCAGTTACCACATGTCCTTCCATTAGACAGTGCATACACCATACATTTGGCCTCGCTGGATGTAGGGGTTGATTTTCATTTAGTTTTTCTGTCAGGCTAGCTATTTGATGTTGTAGTCCCAGTATGGAAGGGTCTTGAGCTGATGCCCCTCCTCTAAACTCTTGCGGGCATCCCGCCATGGCCTTTATCTTCATGGACTGTTCTAATGCATCTTGCAACATCTCAATCTTTTGCTGTGTCAGTGGGGTCCTTGTTAGTGGGAGAAGTGCCTTGATAAACCAATCCCTTTGGTGATTGGGATCGATCAGGTAGCTGATTTTTCCAACCACATCCTTGAATCTCCTCATCATGTCCCATGCATTTTCCCCTTCTCGCTGCTTGATCTCCCACATCTCTGATAAACCCTGCTGATCTGTGTGGGGTAATTTGAATTCTTTCATGAAATCCCTTTTTACACCATCTAATGCTGGGTTCTGATGAGCCTCATACCACTTTATAAACCAGTGTAGAGCTCTCTCCCAGAGATTAGTTTGAAATTATACCATCTTACATGTGTCTGGTGTCTATCGAGCCCTCCATATGGCCTAACAGAGGTACAAATGTTGCTCCACATCATCATTACCCCTCCCAGAAAACTCTGGGTATCGAGTAAACGATCTTGCCATGTTTCCTTGTGTGGGGCTTACTAGAACAAATCCCCTTACTCCTGGCTGTGAGATGGTAGTACCAGTATGGTTGCTAGAATGTATTACTACTGTGGACTGAACGCTACTTGGCTTACTTAATTCATGTAACTTAAAAAAAAATTCACCTAGTGGCTGATAGAGTACTAGGGGAAGGTCGAGATTAGAGCTACTTGAGATTTGGGGAATAAAGTTACCTGGGATTATGGGTGCCAACCTTTCTCGGAATAGCTGCTCCATTGTAACATGCAGCTCTACATCGGATGTCTCCTCGGGTCGCACGTCATTTCCGTCATACTCCTTTCCCTTTTCTGCTAGGGCTGGGATCCTATACACCTGCCACACTTCCTTGGTGGTCCCTCCTATATTCTGGGAACCCATATGACCTTCCATCTGCTTCGTCATCTAAGGCGCCTCTCCATTTTCTTTCCCTTTTCCTTTTTGTCTTTCCAATTCTTTCATAGCCCTTTCTCACCACTTCTCGGCGAGTTGCGCCCTCCAATGTGCTCGTCGTTCCCTTAACCTACTGGAGGTCTCGGCATCCATATCCCTATTCCCCCTTTTCAACTTACTTGTAGCATCTCTCCTTCAGTCCCTTCCCCCAGTACTGGAGGTTTAGGTCTCCATCTCATCTTTTTGGAACTCCATCAGTCCTTCGTCCACCATTAATGCCTTAATCCATAGAGGGATCTCTCTTAGTAGTCCTCCGCGCAACCCTGATCTGAATATGTCCTCCGCTTTTTAGAAATACTGGTAGCATTCAGCTGCGAACTCTATTATGTATCCTTCCAAGGTATATTGCACCTAGAAATCTACAGATTAGGTCAAATCAGTATCTAACCAATGGAGTGCTACCAGATCTGAGTGCACCCACTTGCGACAGATAGTCCACAACCCTTTGGGGACTGCCTTGATCTATAATCTCCACAACCAGTTGCAGAGCTCCTTAGGAAAATTTCCCCAAATTATCTCGTAGATATCACTGGCAGGCTAAGAGAAGAGAATCTGGTTCTTGACAGTCTTCTCTTTTTGCTGTCTCACTTCTGCTTGCTGAGCTATAAGCTGGTCCAGATGGTCATTCCACCATTTCTGTATTTCTTTCTTGAAGATCCGTGAAACCATGATCTAACTCTAGAATGAGATTTCAAGTCCCGAAAACGAAACTATTTGTTGGCAAGAAACGAGGTCTCAGGGAGAGACCCAGGTTCAGAAAGGTGGCCAACAAGGGTTACCGCAGTAGTCTAGCACAACGCCAACATTTTCACCCTGCTCTGACGAACAGAGTGTCTCACCCGAGGCACGTCGCGACCTTACTAACACTAGGGTTGGGTTAGGTATCGATCAATCACGGTAGATACACAAACCATCCATAACTTAAGTACTTCGATTAAGTGTAAAAACCATACAAATAACAATACTCATGAAATTGATTAGAGTGATAAACAAAAATTCAAAATAGCTGTGTATCCCACTAAACCATAACACAAGAAAAAACTCAGAACAAAAACCTTATATTAGAAAGTGATGCATTAACAACAAAATACTATTACAGCACTCCTCAGAGCATGCGTGGCAGAACTTACTACAATCGCAGTACAATATATAGAACAAAACAGAACAGAGAGAGAGAGAGAAAATAACAACATGAACATAGCTCTCCTATGGCTCTTGCTCTCTGATCCCTACTGAGCCAACCTTCTCTTTCCACTGATTGGCTGCCTATTTGTCCCATCGCCAGCACGACTGATAGTTCTTCCTTCTTTTCCGCTCGGCTGTTTGCATCTTTCCCTGATTGTTGGGAGTCCCACTGATTGTCTTCTGCCGCTTCCCTTTACCATCTGTACCTACTTCCGCAATAGCCGTGCCAATTTCCCTTCACCTCTTTGCAACCATGACAACTCTCTGTCTACCATGGTTGTGCTCCTCCACCTGTTCTCTGCAACACAAAACTGTTTAATTTCAAAACAAGGGCCCCAACAGTGGTAATGAGAATCTCAAGAGAGATCGTCCGCAGTATCAGGGTGGTATGCCTTATATCTATAGTGCACAGGAAGTGTAGACTGTTGGGCATCTTGGGCAGAGCATTTCTCATATATATGCAGCTCTGGATAATAGGCGGGAAAACCATCAAGCATCTATCATTGAGATGGACGGTAAGCTTTGCGATCAAGTTGTTTCTATTTTTATTGACCATAGATCTAATTATAGCTATGTTAACCTGAAATTGATAGATAAGTGTGGTTTGAATAAAGAAGTGCATGCAGAATCTTGTTTAGTGCAATTGGCTACAGGTACAAAGAAAAGAGTTCATCATTCGGTAAAAGCTTCTACATTTGAACTGAATGGTATGCCTACATCAACATATTTGCATGTATTGCCACTGGGATCATATAACATGCTTTTGGGTATGGAAAAAACCATCGAGTGCTTGGATGACAATGGAGTACAAAGAATCTTACAGGGTAAGAATAAAGTAACATCAGTTAGGATGGCGACACCTATGGCGGGAAAGCATAGTTGCAGAAAAGGTTGTATGTTATTTACATTGCACATTTCTAGTGATAAAGGTAAGGAGGATGAGGATGCAGAGATATTGAGAAGGTATTCGATCTTACAATAGTTTCAGGATGTGTTTCTCGCAACAATATTAGAGTTTTTGCCTCATAGAGAAGTGGACTCCTCCACTGAGTTGGTACAAGGGGAAATACCAGTATCAAAGGCACTGTACAAGATGAGCACTCCAGAGTTAGTAGAAATAAATCTGCAGTTGAAGGAAATGATTGAAAAGGGATACATTAGACCAAGTATATCACTGTCAGGTGCACCTATATTGTTTGTGAAGAAGAAGGATGGTACTCTCAGGTTATGAATTGATTACAGGAAGTTGAATAACGTGACGATCAAGAAAAATTATCAGTTTCCGAGGATTGATGACTTATTTGATCATCTAAAGAGAGAATATTTTGTATGCTAAGCTTAGTAAATGCAGTTTATTTAAGACATAGGTACATTACTTAGGGCATGTGGTCTCCAAGGATGGGATAACATTGGATCCAGAGAAGATAAGAGCTATCATGGAGTGGGAATCTCCTAGAAATGTGGATGAGGTAATATCATTTATGGGGTTAGTAGGGTGCTACAGGAGGTTTATCAGGAATTTCTCTTAGATTGCATATCCTATTATGCCACTGCAGAGGAAATGTAAGAAATTTGAATGGACAAAGGAATGTGCGACAAGTTTTGAATAGTTGAAACAATTGTTGACAAATGATCTAGTGTTAAATATTATTGATCCAGAAAATGAATTTGTAGTGTGTACAAATGCTTGCAAGAAAGGGCTTGGTGGAGTTCTAATGTAGAAGGGAAATGTAGTATTCTATGAGTCATCGAAACTGAATGAGCACGAGCAAAATTATTTGACACATGATCTTGAGTTGGAAATGATAATTCATGCATTAAATATGTGGAAGCACTATATTCTTGGTAGGAGGTTTGTGCTAATTAGTGATCACAACAGATTGAGGTATCTATTTGGACAACCAAATATGAATTCTAGGAAAGCTAGATGGTTGGCCACAATCAACAAGTTTTACTTTGAGATCAGGTACATCAAGGGTAAAGAGAACCAGGTTTTAGATACTTTTAGCAGGCATATACAAGTGAATCTTATAGCAGCCATGAGTTCTTATGGGACATACTTACAAGATCATATATTACAGGTAGGTCAACAAGATAACAGGTACATGGAGCTTAGGCATAAGTTACAAAAGAGGACATGTATAAGTACAAATATATGTACATGTACAAGTATAGGTGCACATGATGTGGTCTATCAACTCTCAGCAGATGGCTTGATCAAATTTAGGGAAAGGATATATGTGCCAGACAGTAGTTAGATCAAGAATATTATATTGAGGGAGTTTCATGTGAAATCATATTCAGGTCACCCAGGATATCAGAAGACATTGACAAAAATGAATAAATTTTAATATTGGTTGAACTTGAAAAAGGATGTGGAAGAGTTTGTGGCTATATGCTTGGAATGTCACCAGGTAAAGGCAAAGAGTAAGCATATAGGTGGACTACTACAACCGATTCCGATTCTAGAGTGGAAATGGGAGGTTATTTCCATGGATTTCATTACAGGTTTTCCAAGGACATCTAGAAAACATGATTCCATCATGGTTGTGGTGGACAGGTTGACTAAGGTAGCACACTGCATTCCAGTGAATAATACGTATACAACTAGTGATGTGTCACATGTGTTCATCAGAGATGTGGTTAGATTGCATGGTGTTCCGAGGAAGATTATGTCAGACAAGGATGCAAAGCTCACTTCCAAGTTTTGGAAGGAGTTGTTTGAAGGTTTAGCTACAAAGTTGGCCTTCAGTACAACTTATCATCCATAGATAGATGGAAAAATAGAGAGGATCAACAAGATATTGGAGGACATGTTGAGGATGTATGTGATGCATCAACAAAGGAGATATGAGGAGTACACTCCATTGGTTGATTTCGCTTACAAAAATGGGTATTGAGAATCATTAAGGATGAGTCTGTTTGAGGCATTGTATGGGAGGAGTTGTAATACTCCCATCAGTTGGAGTGATCTAATGAACAGGGTATTGATTGGATCAGACATGTTGGAAAAAATGGAACAAGGAATGCAAGTAATAAAGAAGAATATAAAGGCAGCACAAGACATGAAGAAAAATTATGCAAATCAGAACATGTTGTTTAAGGAATTTCAGGATGGATAGCAAGTGTAATTTCACATCAAGCTGAAGAAGAGATCATTGTGGATTGGATCATGTGCCAACCAACACCTCAGTTTTGTGGACCTTTCAAGATTATTGAAAGGATTGGGCCAGTAGCCTATCGAATTGCACTGCCTCCAACAATGAAATTCCATGATATTTTCCATGTGTCATTACTTAAGAAGTATGCTAAAGATGCTGATCACATGATTTAATGGTCTATATTTCATGTGGAACCAAAAGGATAATTCCATCTAGAACCACAATGTATATTGCAGAGAAAGATGCTCATGCTTCAGAATGGAGCAATCGATCAGGTTAAAATGCATTGGAAGAACTTTGGGCACGATGAAGCTACATGGGAGATGGAGGATTAGATGTGGGCTATGTATCCTTCTCTATTTGTTGGTTGAGCGAATGTCCTTGATATATGTTTTGATATATGCTTTGGTATGATGTTTTGGTATATGTACAAATGTATATGGATGTAAATACCGCCACGAGATGTGTTGTAATGCTCCAATAAGTGGTATGGTGTCATGTCATTTTGGTTGTCATGTTGGGTTTCCTCTCAGCAAGGTGATCATTTTAAATACTACAATGAACTAAGTTATAAAGATCCATGGGTAGTATGTTCTACTTTCAGGAGTCTTGTTGGTTGTAGGTGTCATTGAACATCGACGACGGTGTTCCCCCAAGGGGGAGGGTTATGTAACAACCCTCGTAAAAAATACATGTAAAATTTAATAAAGGAAAAATAATAACCATGTTTATGGGACACTTATTCCACGCTGAATGATGGGAAAAAAAACCTAGTGCAAGTGTTCATTTGGTTTATTATGGCTAAGGAAATTGGAAAATGTTGGGCAGGATCCCCTGAGGTCTAATTTTTGGTCAAAGGTCCACATTTTGAGGAGAGGAGTGTGCTTCACATAGATGGTTAGGAGTCGTAGGGGATTTAGGGTAGGTCAAAGCCCCTTATTTTGTAAAGGGATGGGATTGCTTTGAATTTTTTGAGCTCCGCCCATGGTTTTCAGAACATGGTATTCTAAAAGGAAAAGCTATATAAAGATCTATCTTAGTGAGTGAAGAAGATGATATATATGTTCTATGAATGAATTAAGTCTGTAATTGCATTATATTTCTATGTTTTGGATCAAGGGGAAGGCTCTTACAGCTGTGTGCACAAAGACCTTGGTAAGTTTGCAGCTATGTGTATAGGGTGAGAAGGATTGTAATTGAAGAATCTTACTTAATAAAGAAGATGCAACTTGTTACAACGCTATCTTGGTATATGAAATATTCCATGACTGATTTTCATGATATACAGGTACCTGGAGGAGCATTAAATTTTTAAAACATAACAAATCATGAGTGCACGCATCATTGGCGAAACATTAGTATAAATATCCCTGCACTGCCCCTTTAAGAGTTGCGTGATTTTCATTAGGGAGTTACGAAAAAAGTATAGGTGTGTGAGCAACGTGCCATGATGGTCATTAAGGAGGAAAATTAGGACAACAAGCGCATGTTTGATGACATGAAGAAGGAAATTTAGTACCACAATGAGGCAATGACACGAAGGAAACAATTAGAGGAATTCATTACTAAAGCTTGTAGTGAGCTGCCTGACCTCCAGATTCAAGCTGAGGAAACACCAGAGCAAAATATTGAAAAAATTGCCACGATTGTTAAAGTGTCCAAGAATGAGGTGAACAACGTCAAACTCGATCTTCAGATGAAAATTAGTGAATTATAGTTGAAGTTGTAGCCATCTACACCACCAGAGGTGTAGGAGCAACGTGAAGCAGATATGAAGGCTACTTTAGATGGTATAATAACTATAGTCAAGGACTGGAACCAAATATTCAAAGACACCATGGATATATGGGCCACATTGCAGGAGGACCCACATGTACATAAAATTGAATCAGAAATCTAGGAAAAGCAGCAATAGTTCAACCAAATTAAGGTGACAGTGCAAACCTTAGCGCCAACGTAATGATTTGCCCATCTTCAGGAGGGTAAGTTTTTGTAAGGTCATATCGACAAGCTATGGAAGAAGGAGAATATCATCTCCACACGGATGCAGCCATGGAAAAAGGAGGCTATTCAGCTGTTGCAAATAGTGGATAGAAAACTGAAGACGCTACGACACTCATAGAGAGACATTCTTCAGAAGGCAACAAGTCCAACTATGAAGAAGTAATTGGACGAAGTATGCGAGGACGAGAATAAATGAACCAAGGCTATTCAACCATTCAAAGATGCATACAAAAACATCAAAGGAAAGGCTCAAGGTGCACTAGCTGAGTGACTCGAGACAAGTCACATCTTTGTGTTGGGGTCCTGTTGGGCATGGTCCCCCTAGGTTTAAGTTTTGGTTAAAGATCCGCATTTTGAGGAGTGGAGCGTGCTTCGTGCAGATGGTTAGGAGTCATAGGGGCTCGAGGGTGGGTCAAAGCCCCTTATTTTATAAAGGGATGGGGTTTTTTTGAATATTTTGAGCTCCTCCCATGGTTTTCAGACCATGGTATTGAAAAATGAAAAACTATATAAAGAGCTATCTTAGTGAGTCAAGGATATGAGATATATATGTCCAATGAATGAATTGAGTCTGTAATTGCATTATCTTTCTGTGTTTTTGGTAAAGGGGAAGGCTCATGAAGTTGTGTGTGCGAAGACCTTGTTAAGTCTGCAGATGTGTGCGCAGGCCCCTGTAGTTGTGTGCGCAGGCCCCTGTAGTTGTGTGCACAGGCCCCTGCAGTTGTGCGCGTAGGGTGAGAAGGATTGTAATTAAAGGATCTTACTTAATAAATAAGTACTTGAAGGAATATCTGTGTATTTCCACGTTATATGTCTATGAATTTTTCAGGCATGATTAAGGTTTATTTCTGTATATTTACTCAATAAATGCACCGCAACGATTAGATTGTTGTGTTACATGATGAATAACACATGTTAAAGTAGAAAGGCACAATGTGCAGGAAGAATAGTTAAGTGATTAAACAATGTCTATTATAGTAATTTTACTAGTTCAACGAAGCTATGATTGAGCCCTAAGTAGAAATAAGCCTTCAAGCCACACTCCATAGTCTCTTTAGATGCAGAAACCTGATTCTAGCATCCCCTAATATTGCCTTGGGTGAGACTTCGGTCTGTGCAACAGATCGTTGGCGAAAGGGCTGGTAATAAAGGGTTTTGTTGTTTGCGCAGCTACGCAAAACTTGGATCTAGACCCGCTCAACCCAACAAATGGTTTCGTTGCTATGTGCGCAAAGACCTTGGTAAGTCTGCAGCTGTGTGTGCATGGTGAGAAGGATTGTAACTAAAGCATCTTACTTAATAAAGAAGGATTTGAAGGAATATCTGTGTATTTTCTGTGTATTTCCACATTATATGTTTATGAGTTGTTCGTGCATGATTAGGGTTAATTTTTGTATATTTACCTTATAACTGCATCACGAATATTATATTATTGCGTTATATGATGAATAATGCATGTTAAAGTAGAAAGGAACAGTGCGTAGGATGAATATATAAGTGATTAAACAACGTCTGTTATAGTAAGTTTTCTGGTTCAACGAAGTTCTGATTGAGCCCTAAGTAGAAAGAAGCCTTCAAGCCACACTCCACAGTCCCTCTGGATGCAAAAGCCTGGTCTAGCATCCCCTAATATTGCCTCGAGTGAGACTTCAGACTACGCAACAGATCATTGCTGAAAGGGCTGGTAATAGAGGGTTTTGTTGGTAGCACAACTACTCTGAACCTAGGTCTAGACCCCCTCAACCCAACAAAAAAGGAAACAGAAAAGGATTTGCAAAGGAAAAATGGAATTAATTGGCATTTTATTTATGAAAATAATGGAAATTAGGAGAAAAGGAAGGTGAAACATCACATGTTTCATGTGAGGAGGAAAATGAAGGAAAGTAATGGAAAATGAAGAAAATAGAGGCCTCATTAATAAAAGGCCTTCTGAGGACCAATTGGTACCATTTTTCAGTTAAAATTTTGGTCATTTGAGTTTTAGAGCTCTCTCTTTATTCTCTCTCTCATACTCTTGGAAACTTAGAGTTTTCTTGGAGCATTTCAGCTTTGGAACAAGAAAGGAAAATAAGGCATAGTGGAAGCAAAGATAAAGCAAGGAAGAGCATGATCAAGTAGCTACAACGGGTTTACTTGCAGGTATCAATTTGCATGTATGATTTACTTGCTAGATTTGGCATGCATGGTTATGCATGTTAGTTCTTGGTTCTCTTGCTGTCATTGGCATAGGTTTTTCTAGGTGTTAGAATGTTCTTCAACCTTGCCTTGCCATTTTCGGATAGCCATGGTGTGATGGAGTCCTCATGTTTTTGTTGAGTTGGATTTCCGGATGGACTCGACACTGAGTGGGGTGGTCTCAGGATTATTCACAAGGCCTAGGAATCTTCGGATGGGATACACGATAAATCATGGATGTGAACGCCTCGATTAAGCCTAGGAATCCATTGACTAATAAATGGAAGGATACACGGTAAATATCAGTGGTGGTACTCTTGATTGGGCCTAGGAATCCTGGGTTGGGATACATGATAAATACCAAAGGGTGGAGACCTCAGGTAACACCCCCTTCCCACATCTACCCAAGAAATCGACCAGCTGGGGTAAATGTGTGATGAGAGGCTACTATAATGAGATTCAACCTCCTCTGTGACCTTAAGGAAGTGAAATCGATGAAAAACACAACATACAGACCTTGCACATCATCAATGGAACCCCAAGGAGCTAACACAACCTTCTAAGCCTCTTACCCCTGGATCACACTAACCTTTTGGTCTCTTTGAGCCATTGCCATAGGCATGACATTGCATGCCAACGACCAGGAGGCTATAGCCACAGGAATAACACTGCAAGCCAACGGCTAGGGTCCCAATTACTCAGTTATGTGCTTGTGGCTCCGGGGTTTGAGGCACCTTTTCAGGACCAGAGCCCAGGTCACTGCCCATAACTTCATGAAAATTTCAGACATGATAAATAACAACATGACAATGATGTAGAAGAAAACATATCAACAAGGATTCAACCAGACCCCTCCTAGAAATGACAGAGATTTTGTTAAACATGTCACAAAAATTGAATCTACAGGTATAAACAACAAATTTAAGCATAGGGGTCTCATACTTATATGAGAATCACTAAGAAACATTTCTCCCTTACATCATTAGTTTCTATACAATCTATTTGACCATAGATACATTGTGCATTCATTTACAAGTAAAAATATGGATAGAGCCATACATTATCACTGATAAAATACATGCTTATAACCAACATAATAAAAATGGAAATACCATGGATACAAAAACAATAGAATCCAAATAATAACTGGTACATTTTCATACCAAATGCCAAAGGAATTATATCTTCATTACTGACTATAAAAACCAACCGAAGATGGGATTTCCACATTCCACTCGACCATAGATTGGCTAAGCCAAATATATCTTCAGCCAATCACCCCCATGCCATATTCCAAGCATTAATGTGAGACTCAAACCAAAAGAACCAACCAGGGAATCCTGAGGCTAAACCACCTCACCCTCATCAATAGAAATCAGGCTTTACCATGATCCATCCCAGATCACCAGGCCAACACAATAAACATGTCATAACTGTATTTACCATGATCTACACCCATTCACTAGGCCAACACAAGCATGGATATCTCACTGGATTATATCCACTTAAATCGTGAGGAATTTTCCTATCTCCTAGTCTCCCAAGATTGACCGTAACTCGCAGTTCGAATCAAGGGTCACTAGGCCCTAAACCGAGACATACTCTCCAAGATTTACCGTATATCCAAAACCTGAGATTCCTAGGCTTGATGGAGAGAAAATCACCTCTAGGCTTTACTGTATATCCCACCATTCACCGGTCAAGGATTCCTAGGCCTACTGAGGAAACACACTATTTGGCTTTACTGCAACCCACATTCCAGTTCAGGGGTTACTAGGCCATGTGTTATATCAATTCGGAGATCCACCCTATTCAACTTCGAATCCATCCAGCAATCCAAGTAATCCAAAACATGATAAATTCATAACACCATGGCTCTTTGGAAATGGCAAGGTTAGGTTGAAAACACTATCACATCTGGTAAAACCCATGCCAATACAGAAAAGAAGCACATGAAATACCATACATGTTAGATCTAACAAGGCAAACACACATGAAAATCGACACCTGCTTAGAATCCTGCTGTAGCTTCTTGATTACTGTTCATCCTTGGTTTCTTCCTCCTTCTTCTTGCTTTCTTTCCTTTCTTGGTCTAATGCCAAAGTGCTCCAAGAAACTCTAAATGTTCAATAGTGAGAGAGAGAGAGAGAATAATGAGAGAGCTCAAAAAATGCATTGAAAAAAGGTACCAACTGATTCTCAGAAGCCTTTTTATAGAAGAGGCCTCTATTTTCTTCATTTTCCATTATTTTCCTTCATTTTGCTCCTCACATGAAACCTGTGACCTTTCACCTTCCTTTTCACCCATTTTCTATTATTTTCATAAATAAAATGCCAATTAATGCCTCATGCCTTTTCAAAGCCTTTTCCATTTCCTTTTCCAATTTCCTTTAGCCATAATAACCAAAATGACCACCCACTAGGATGTTTTTTCCAACATTCAGGTTGGAATAAGTGTCCCATCAATCGTGGTTATTATTTTTAACTTTTATTACATGGAATTTTCACCCGGGTTTTTAAAGAACCTTCCCCCTTGGGGGACACTGTCCTCAGTGCTAAACCACACATATACCTTAGAAAAACCATTGAAAAGTAACCATACTTCCCATGGAGCTTTATAATATAGGTCGATGTAGTATTTACAATGATCACCATGCTGAAAAGAAAACCAACATGACATCATAAAAACATGACAACTATATTGACATGACACCATACCACTTATTGGAGCTTTATAACATAGCTCATGGAGGTATTTACATCCATACACATATATACATAAACTCGAACATCAAATTAAAACATGTACCAAAACATCACCAAAACATATGCCAAACATATACCAACATCACACTAAAATTGCTTTGCCTCAACCGAAAAACAAGGAAGGATACATGTCCCACATATGATCTGCCATTTCCCATGTAGCTTCATTGGGCCCAAAGTGTTTCCATTGTAATTTAACTTGCTCTATTTCCTAGTTCCGAAGCATGAGCACATTTTTCTGCAATATACACTGAGGCTCCGACTGGAATTATCCATCTTGTTCCACTTGCAATATAGACCATTAAATCACATGATTAACATATTTAACATGCTTTTTAAGTAATGATATATGAAAAAAATCATGGAATTTCACTATGGAAGGTAGTGCAAGTTGATAGGACACTGGTCTGATCCTCTCAATGATCCCAAAGGGTCCACAAAATCGTGGTGCCAGCTTTGCGCATGATCCAATTCGCAAGGAGATATTCTTGGGCTTGATGCACAAGTACACCTAAACCCCAAATTGAAACTCCTTAAACAACCTATTCCTGTCTGAATAACTCTTCTTCCTATCTTGTGCTGCCTTCAATTTCTTCTTAATCACCTACATTTCTTGTTCCATTTATGCCAACATCTCTGGTCCAATTAGTACCTTGTTAACCAGATCACTCCAAGTGATAGGAATGTTGCAACTCTACCCATACATAGCCTCAAATGGACTCATCTTCAATGAATCCTGATACCTGTTGTTGTAGGCGAACTCTACCAGTGGAAGATATTCTCCCCACTTGCATAGCTGATGCATCACATACATCCTCAACATATCCTCCAATATCCTGTTGACCATCTTAGTCTGTCCATCTGTCTGTAGATTATAAGCTGTGCTGAAGGCGAAGTCGATGCGCAAACCAGAAAACAACTCCTTCCAAAACTTGGAAGTGAAATTTGCATCCTTGTTTGACAAAATCCTCTTTGGAACACCATGCAATAAGACTATATATCTAATGGACACCTGTGCTACATCGCTAGCTGAATAAGTTGTTTTCACTGGAATGAAATGTGAAAACTTTGTCAACCTGTCCACAACAACCATGATGGAATCATGCTGTCTGGCTGTCTTGGAAAAACTGTGATGAATTCCATTGAAATGACCTCCCGTTTCCACTCTGGAATTGCAGTCAGTTGTATCAGTCCACCTAGATGTTTACACTCTGCCTTAACCATATGAAAATCCAAACATCTGGCTACAAAATCCACCACATACCTCTTTATATTCGAACAATAATAGAATATCTTCACTACATTCAATGTCTTCTGGTAGTCTGGGTAACTCGAATATGGTTTCACATGAAACTCCCTCAAGATCACCTTCTTTAGCTCACTCTTGTCTGACACATATATCCTATCTCTAAATCTAACCAGCCCATATGTTGTGAGACGATAGTCCAAATCCTATACATGTGTACCTGTACTACCATCTGTACCTGTACCTGTATTTCCACATGTATCTATACTAGGACTACCACCTCTACTTGTACCTGTACCATGCTGCAACCTGTGCACAATCTCCATGTACCCATGATCTTGCTCACTTGCTTGCAAGACCCTATCATGTAAGTTTGTCCCATATGAGCTCATCGACGCTAAGTGATTTAACTGTACCCGCCTATTAAGAGCATATGTGACCATGTTATCCTTACCCTTGATGTACCTGATCTCAAATTCAAACTCGATGATCATGCCCAACCATCTAGCCTGCTTGGCATTCAAATTTGGCTTGTCAAACAAGTACCTCAACCCAATTTGGTCACTCATTAGTAAACATTTTCTGCCAAGAAGATAGTGCCTCCACATCTTCAGTGCATGTATAATCGCTGTTAGCTCAAGGTCATGTGTTGGGTAGTTCTGCTCGAACTTGTTCAACTTTCGTGACTCATAACATACCACCTATCCATGCTGCATAAGGACCCTACCAAGTTATCTCTTGAAAGCATATGTACACACTACAAACTCCTTGTTGGGATCTACAATATTTAACATTGGAGCATGTGTCAAAAACTACTTAATATGCTCAAAACTAGCCTCACACTCCTTTGTCCAATCAAAATTCTTACCTTTCCTCTACGATGATGTAATAGGATAAAAAAATCTGTGAGAATTTCCTCATGAACCTCATGTAGTAACCTACCAATCCCATGAATGATGTTACCTCATCTACATTATTAGGAGCTACCGACTCCATGATGGCCCTTATCTTCTTTGGATCTACAACAATTCCCTCCTTGGAGACAACATGTCCGAAGTAGTGTACCTCAGTTTGGAAGAAACTGCATTTGTTGAGCTTATCATACAAATAATGCTCTCTTAACAACCTCAACACTGATTCCAAATGCTTGGCATGCTCTTCCTCATTTTTATAATATACCAATATGTCATCAATAAACATAATCACAAACTTGTCCAAATAAGGACGCAATACACTATTCATCAAACACATAAATGTAGCCGGGGCATTAGTCAAACCGAATGGAACTACAACAAACTCATAATTCCCGTACCTTTTCCTAAATGCGGTCTTGTAGATGTCTTTCTCTTTGATGTGTACCTGATGATACCTTGATCTCAAGTCGATATTAGAGAACACTGTTGCTCCCTTCAGCTGATCAACCAAATCATTGATCCTCAGTAATGAGTACATGTTCTTGATGGTCACTTTGTTCAACTGCCTGTAGTCAATGCATATTTTGAGAGTGCCATCCTTCTTCTTTACAAACAACAACGGTGATGGACCTCTAAATCAGACATAAAATAAGGCCCATCTAACCTATCTTAGGCCCATCTACCTTCCTTATGCACATTAAAATATATATTGAATCTCTCCTTCTGCAATTAATAATGTTTTATTATGCTTTAATATGTTCTTATGAAAGATTAAAGGTGATTGCATATTTGTGCCTAATATTGGTTATTTTTGTAGAATATTGTGAGAATATTGGGAAAATTATGAAGATTTGGAGAAGGAGATGATTTAGGGCTTTCTCCCCGCCACTGGAAGATCAAGGTTGAAGAATAAATGAGAAAAATGTCAGGAAATTATGGATAAATCTTGGAGAGATTCAAGGGGGTTGTCCACCCTCCTTAACTATCAAAGGCATCCAAGAAAAATGAAGACGATGTGCACTCAATCTATGGTTTACTTGGAGTCAAAGTGGACTCAATCACTATTTTCTAGGGAGCTGTTTTTATCTTCCCTTGAGGATAAATAAATATGATCAAGAGCTAATTAGGGGCAATTCCGGTTGATTTTCCGATCCATTCAATGCTAGTCGATTCCATTTCCATTCCATCCCATGCCATTCTTTTCTACTCTATTAGGCTTTTGCTGTTTAAGACCTTCGGGATGTAATAATACTATATTTTTATAATAAAATGAGTAGTGAGATGTTTTTTTACTGATCTAGCTTCAAGGAGTGAGGCTCGTGGGTTAGGGTCAAATCCATGTGCCTCAGCTTCTCTGGTGTTTTCATTCTTTACTTTTTGTCATTTAGCTAGTTTTATTTCTGATATTTTCATTGTTGTTATAGTTTGTTGCTATATATTTAATCTTCTTATAAGTCCTGTAGAATAGTTGATGAACTCCATAAAACTGTGAGGCAAACTTTCCCTCTCATCTCTGTCAATAGAGCTCGAGGAGGGTAGACCTTCCCGTAGACCAAAAATTCTTTCTGTTTATGATTCGCTGCTTCTCAGATTAGAGTAGAGTGTGATAACAATTTTAGTCTTTCTTCCACTGTGTTATCATGCATTTTTTCTGTTTTTCCGTGCATGAATCCACATGTTTGTTTGTAGGAATAAGTATTAAAATTCCGGAGAAGTTCACCCTCGCCTTCCCACTTCATTTTCCATCTCTGTTTTCATGCTTCCAAACACCTCTGTTACACTCTATTCCCTCCTTCTTCTTTTACTTCAATTGTCACCCTTTTTATTCACAAAACTCTTGAAAAACCATCAAAGTTAGACCTCCACCTTTGCTCCTCGAATCTCCAGCTACCGTACTTCTCTCATCGCAAATCACATTTTCTATTGGTTTCCGTTAATAATTCCACCCCTGAACCCCGATTGTGATATTACTATAGCACTCTGCCACATCACCCATCGCATTTCACACTTCACAAATTTCGGCCTTATCGCAATCGAATCGATGCACCTTCCCGTATCTCACTTCGCACTTCACAACCTTTTCCTTTAAAATACTTACCGAAATTCCATTCATATCGCATTTCGCACCTCACAACCTTTTCCTTTTTTTTTTCCCTTTAAAATACTTACCACAATTCCATTCATATCGCATTTCTAATGTCACAACCTTTTCCTGAACAACACTTCCGCTACCCCTCCATCTCTACGATATTGAAAATTGCGATATCACATTTTGCATTTCGCAATTTTTATCCTGTTGCATTTCGCAATTTTTATCCTGTTGCATTTCGCAGTCTTTATCCCATCACATTTCACAACGTTTTCCCTTTTTCCTTTTAAGACTTACCACAATCGTAAATCGCGTTTTCATGTGGTTCCCGTTAATACTTTCGCTCTCGACGCCGATTGTGATATTGTCATCACACTCCGCCACCGGTCCTACTGCCATGTCACCCATCTCATTTCACATTTCACAAATTTTAGCATTATCACAATCGCATTTCGCATCACCTTCCCATATCGTATTTACATCCGCCTCTCGAACAACACTTCTGTCACTTCGCCCGATTTGCGATTGCGATTTCGCATATCGCATATTGCATTTATATCCGCAAATTATAACTCCACCATCGCATATTTCATGCCTCCCACTCCAGAGTATATTTGTGATATCATAAGGTTTAATGAATTCTAAACCCATCTTTCCACCTCCAAGCCTTGTCCCATGTGTTAAGCTTTCCATTAGCATCTTTAGCCCTTTCTTCTCCAAGTTGCAAATTGACACTTTTTCAATTAGAATTAAGTCTTGGATAACTTAGCTACATGGATAGAGGCATGGTAGATAGAGCATAAGATAAGTAGGGTGTGTTTAGCCGATTGGCCAAGTATAATGTGGTTTAAATTAGTTTCTTTTCTACCATTTATTTTAAGCAAGTTAAATTAGTTCCCTTTCCGTCATTTCCTTTCTGCAATTTAAATTAGTTTCTTTTCTGCCATTTATTTTCAATAAGTTAAATTAGTTTCGTTTCCTGTCATTTATTTTCAGCAATTTAAATTAGTTTCATTTCCTGTCATTTCTTTTCAGCAATTTAGTTTAGTGTCCTTTCTGTCATTTCCTTTCTGCAATTTATTCTAGTTTCATTGAAGTGTGACAGGCTTCACTAAAAACCCCTAGAAGTAGCACCCTTTCGTAGAGAGGAAGAGGATGACATCAGTAGAATGCATCTGTTGTGTATATAGCACTGTCACCTTCAAGTTTGTACGAACCCTGGGTTGATAAAGTAAATTAGGGAAATCCCTGGGAGTTGCAACACTCTTGGTGCAATACCAGGGCTCACCAAATGGTGCACCCCATAACGATACACTTGGTCTAATATACCCCTTGTCAAGCATTTCTTTCAGTTGCAACTTTAACTCTACCCACTCAAGTGTGCTCATCCTATAAGCTGCTTTTGATGTTGGAGTCTCCCCTCACACCAACTCAATAGAAAAGTATACTTCGCTATGTGGTGGAAACTCTGAAATATCTGTTGGAAACACATCCTGAAATTGCTGCAAATCTGGATACCTATTCAACACATCTGCATCCTCAACTTAAATTTTTCATTAGAGATATGAACTACAAATAATACACATCCTTTCCTGTGACTGTGCTTGGCCTGCATGGCTGTCACCATCCTTATTGATGTGGATTTCTTCTTTCCCTGTAAAACTCTTGTTCCCCATTATCATCCAAGCACTAATGGATTTATCATAGCAATCCACCATGGTCTGATGAAGATATAACCAATCCATACCCAATAGCATACTATATGATCCCAATGGAAATATGTTTAAGTGCACTGTTTTAGGCATACCATTTAACTCAAATGCACAAGCTATTAGCCAATGGTGAATTATTTTCTTTATACTTGTGGCCAACTGCAATAACCAAGATTATGCACTCAAACCACACTTGTCCACCAAGTCAGGACTAACATAGCTATAATTAAATCTAGGATCAATCAAACTAGAAATATCTTGATCACAAAGCTTACCGTCTATCTCAATGATAGAAGCATGGTGCTTTTCCTACCTATTGTCCACGACTACATAAATACAAGGAATGATCTTCCCAACATCCCAAAAATTATGTGCCTCCCATGCACTGTATATATTAGGCCTACCACCCTAATTCTATGGAAAATCTCTCTTAATATTCTCCTCAATGCATGTACAACACTTCAACCATGCCATAACATTACCTCCATGTTGCTGTTGTGATCTATGTCCCTGTCCACCTGCGTTAAACTTCTTTTATGGTGCCACATTGTATTTATCTTCTGAATTAAGGCCTTGATCTTTTTAGTTTCCATTTAACTTTACCTTTGTCCTTCCATTTCTATTCTTACTAAGACTCATTCTTGTGCTTTGATTGTTCATAACAATGCTTCAGCTTCCCAATGACTTCCTCAAGTTTATGAGGCTCATCATACTCAATCCAATCTCTAAATCCTAATGGAAAACCACTAATAAATCGCTGAAATTTATCCTTCTCATCCTCAAGATATGGTACATACCTCAATAGCTCCAAGAAATTTGTTGTGTACTCCTTACCTATCCTTGATCACATCCTTAGCTCAAAGAATTATTTGGCCTTGCTGTCGTAGTACCTCTTTGAAAATTTCTTCTTCCTGAAAATCATTTTGAACTCATGCCAACTCAAGTATTTTGTCCTGATGTCTTTGACCTGGTTCATATATTCTCACCAAATGTCTACTTTAGCTTTAAAACTAAAGATATAAATCCCAAGCTTCATGTTTTCTGTGTACTCATGCAAGTTGAAGAATTTTTTTATTCCAAGTGTCCATGCCTCTGCATCTTCTGGTTTTTTCAAGTCTCCATCAAAAGTAGGTGGTTTTGATTTCTTGAATTCCTTAGGAAAGTATCCCTTATCACTCCTCTTGTAAGGATGATATCGATGACGATCATGATGTCTATCTGAACCAGAACTAGAATAGTACCTGTACTCATCACCCCTCCTACCTAGAGTGTCCAAAAACCTGCCACCTCTAACTGTATCAACTCTACCTGACTTTTGTCTTCCAGGAGACCTAATTCCATATGCTCCATTAGTTATATCCTCTTGTCCATAACTAATCCTAAGTGGCACTTGTTTCTGTAAATATGAAAAACTCTGAAGAAGTGTTACATTCACCTATATGAAGTGCCTGTATGAGTCTTTCATTGTCTGCATTACAACTCCTTATTTCTTCCTTTAGGCTTCTCAATGTGTCTACCAAATCAGAAGAGTTCCCAACATGCTGCTCATATGACTCATAGGGAGAGCCTTTGTAGTCTACCATATTTCTATCCATGTTGATATTTCTTTCCTCTGAGCATACTATGTCAGCTAAACCAAATAACAATAAACCAATGTACCTTAGTGTAATTTTGGGAGGATACATCCTACAAGATCAACTAATCAGCGTAATACATGTATATATAAAATCATAACAACATATAAAATTTTAGCACAAGGTATACTAGCACATAAACATCATTCTAGTTGGAATCCAGTCATCCAGGCATGACCATACCAAATAAACACCAATGCAAACTTGAATATACACAATCACAAGCACGGGAAACACACCGACATAAGCAAGATGTAACCAAGCATGGACGACCAATTCATTATCAACATATAACATCACATAAGCAAGAATACATGGAAAACACACAAGCAAGACCAATATGTTACCTAGCATAAACAAGAAATGCATATATAACATGTAACAATATGTAAGAAAGTGTGCATGCACAATACACAAGCATGAAAAACACATAATCGGTCATATATTCATGACCACATGTTGACAAAAACACCATCAGTCCTCCCATGGTGACATGATTGCCACCATGGCCAACACAACACATATGCAACAAACACATACACTATAATTATGATAAACACATATGCAACCAATAGAAAAACATGACCAGCACACCAACTGTTGAGATTCAACAAGAGGATCCTAGTGAAAATTATGCACCTACACTAGGATGGAGCCTCAGGCTATTTTTAGGTGGATGTTTATTTATAGATGCATGATAAAATTCTATGTATAGATGAGGTTTATTTATAGATGTATGTGCAAGTTCTATTTATAGGTTGCATGTCTATTTATAGATGCATGTCGACTATTATTATCCCTTAATATTAGTTATAAAATAAACAATAATATATTCTCAATGAGCACTTGGAAATAGTTACTGAAGTGGAAAATAAGTTATCTATAGGAATTTTGAGTTGAGTGGTTGGTTGGTGGGACATGCAAGTGGATTTAGTTGTAACTGAGTGATTCTAAGTTGTAACAGAGTTTGAAGTGTAGTTATGAAAGTTGTAAAGTCGTTTAACTCAGTTAAGTGAGTTAAACTCAGTTGTGATAGTTGTAACTAAAGATACACTAGTGAGAGATCAAGTGAATTAATTATTAATTAATTCACAATCAGTGGTCTCACATGCAACTGAAGATTTACTACTATTAACTACATGCATGTCAGATCCAATGGAGACCCAGTTGAGATGTAGGTGAAAGGGACAAATTGACTGTTAGTTGAGACATTATCGGTTGCACACATGCGATCACACACACATTGGATGTGCCCATGAGGATTGCACAGTCAAGGAAATTATGATTCCATTCATTCATGGATTGCTATCAGCTGGGATTTCACAGTGGAGGCAGGCTGTCTGGAGGCAGTAAATTGGCTAAGGAACTTGCTAATTTTTGTATGACAATGTGAGATGGTTAGCTATTGTACTGAGAGATCTTAGATTGGAGCCTTGTATGTAATTGTTTCATGATCCATGATATAATACATAATAGAATATAGTGGGGTTTTTAGCTATATTCTTTCCCCGAAGTAAACTATCTGTGTTATGTGTGATAGATATTTCTTCATGATATTGCTATTGGCGATTGTGTTTAAATTCCACAAATATTTTGTAGAAGCAATTATATATTTAATAGTGGCATATAATTGTTAGATCAGGAGAATCCATGGAATACATATTTTGTATTAAATTTATACATGGTATCAAAGCACAAGAGATTGCAATTGTGAAGCAGGAGCTGAGTTTGTTGGTGGAAAGAATTTGAATTTGCAGAAAGACTTTCTTGGTGCTACAACCGAGTTAACAGCGAAATGGCTTTCAATGGATTGAGGTTAGAGTATGCAATCAAGGGCAGCTCAAACTACATTTCTTGGAAGGATAGGATGGAGGTGGTGCTCGAAGATAATGGATTGAAGGAATTCATGATTGACAATGATGTTCCTAAGCCTACTTCGATAGATGTTGCATTACTTTATTGATGGAAAAAGAAAGTGGAAAAGGCAAGGAGGATTCTATTGGAAGGAGTATGAGACCACATTGTCTCAAGCCTTCATGGGAAAGCCACACCATATGCTATGTGGAAGGATTTGACAGATATTTTCCAAAGCAGCAATGACCATAGGAAATTGGTGCTCAAAGATAAACATAGGAAGATCAAGATGGAAAAGGGTGATAACATTCCAAAATATCTCACAAATTTTCTCCAATGTCGGGATGAACTGGGGAGTGTGGGAATCACTGTTGCCGATGATTATTTGGTGAGCTTGGATCTCTTGGGACTTCCTAAGAGTTGGCACAGTTATTAAGACTCTGTCAACGAACGGGAAAAATTTCCAGATTGGGAACGACTGTGGTCAGATCTGGTGTAGGAGGAGTTCAAGCGTAACACCAAAGATGGCTCTTCATCAAAGCATGATGATGAAGAGGATTGTGATTTGGATACTAAGGCAAAGAAGGGGAAGGGGAAGAAATTCCATTCTAAATCTGAGTCTAAAGGCAAGAAGCTGGATATGTCCAAGGCGAAGTGTTTTCACTGTCACGAACATGAGCATCTTGCTACTAAGTGTATGCAGAAGAAGAAGAACAAGAAGGATGCTGGAGATGCAACTAGTGAGGCTCTTGCCTTGCAATTTGAACTTGACTTCTCCTTGATCACATGCATGGTGTCAAGTGCATTGGGATAAGTGTGGTATTTGGATAGTGGCGCTTCCTTTCACGTGACGGGAGATAAGGAGCTTTTCAATGACTTGGAGGAGAAAAATCTCCAGATGCATATAGAGATGGGCGAAAATGGGGGATACAATGTGACTAGAATTGGTACCATTACCTTTCAGAGGGAGTCAGGTAAACTATTTCAATTGAAAGATGTTGTGGATGTTCCAGGTCAGAAGAAAAACTTGGCCTCAGTCACAATGTTGGAGGACAGAGGCTATGACATTGTTTTCAACGATGGAAAACCTTTCCTGCGACATAAAACAACAGGTCAAGCCAAGAGGATAGGGATTTGAGTTAAGAATATCTACAAGCTAGAGGTAGATGGCTGTGCTACCATGATGGGCAAGGCGAAAAATGTGGTGAGCCGGGATAAGGGCGAATTATGGCACAAGCAATTAGGCCATCTTCATCATGGAGCCTTGAAATTAATGCAACAAATATATATTGGAATTTTAATGGGAAAAATTTCTCAGTTAGATCAGTGTAAGGGTTGCACCATGGGGAAGTATGTAAAGTACACCTTTCATGAAAAGGAGAACCATGCTTTAGTGATCCTTGAGAGAGTTCACACAGATGTGTGTGGATCATTCTCGATTGCTTCAACAACAAGACTTAAGTATTATGTTATTTTTTTTGATGAATTTTCTCGTAAATGTTGGATCTTCTTCATGCAGAAGAAGGATCAAACATTCTCAAAGTTCCGTGAGTTTAAGGCATTGGTGGAGAAAGAGTCGGGGAAAAAAGTGAAGGCTCTGAGGAGCGATAATGGTGGAGAATAAATCTCTAACAAATTCAAGAACTTCTGCAACAAAGAAGGAATTCAAAGAGAACTCATAGCGCCTCATAACCCACAGCAAAATGGGGTCGTGGAGAGGAAGAACAGAACGATCGTGGGTGTAGCACGAGCGATGTTGCATGATCAGGGCCTACTAATGAATTTGTGTGTGGAAGCATACAACACTACAGTTTATGTGCAAAACCCTTGTCCTCATAAAGTACTTGGCATGAGTACACCTGAATAAGCTTTCACTGGTAAGAAACCAGATGTTTCACACTTTAAGATTTTTGGCTCATCTGTTTATGTGCATGTGACCAAGGACTCCAGGAAGAAGCTGGAGCCGACTGCTAAAGTTGGGATATTTGTGGGGTACACAGAAACACCCCATAATTATTGTGTGTATTTTCAAAATAGTCGAATGATTGTGGTGTGACGAGATATAAAATTCGATGAGGGGAAAGCCATGCGGTTGTCGCTTGAGACGGAGCTAGACTTGCATGAAAAGAAGGAATTGTTGGTTCCAAAATATGAGTATCTAGATGTGGATCAGCCATAGGAGGAGGTTCATGGAGTGGAGAGTCCACTCATACAGATCCAACAATCAAAACTGGCATAAGTCATACCACAAAAGCTTATAGGTTGAGACTTGATGCTGCGCAGAATGTAGGAGCTCCTACTTCACAATGCAGACAAAGATAGTCTCCTGACCGATTTAATGGATACATGGATCTCATGAGAAAACGTATTTTGATGGAGCCATCATCCTTTCAGGAAGCAGTGCAGGAGCCCACATGGGTAGATTCAATGGTGGAGGAGTATGACTCCATTGTCAAAAACAGTTATTGGGAAATTGTTCCAAGGTCGGTTGATAAATTAGTGGTAGGTTCGAGATGGATCTAGAAGGTAAAGCAAGTTGTTGATGGGAGTGTTTAAAAATACAAGGCCAGATTTGTGGCTTGGGGCTTCTCACAGACCGAGGGGATATATTATCAAGAAACCTTTGCACCTGTCACAAGGTATTCTTCCATAATGACCATCCTTGCTCTCTCAGTGCAGATGGGCTGGCGCATTCATCAGATGGATGTGAATACTGCGTTTCTCAATGGGATCATTGAGTAATAGGTGTACATAGATCATCCTGAAGGATTTGAGATATTTAGCAGTGAGTAGCATGTGTGCTGAATCAAAAGAGCATTTTATGGGTTGAAGCAAGCACCCCGTGTTTGGTACACTTGGATAGACATCTATTTCACCAGACTGGGTTTCACCAAAAGTGAAGCGGATGCAAACCTATACCAAATTGTGGTGGAGGGTAAGCTTTGAATCATTGTTATTTATGTTGATGATTTAATATTGACTGGTGATGAGCAGCTGATACACTCATGCAAGGAAGACCTTACAAAGGAGTTCGAGATGAAGGATATGGGCCTCCTTCATTATTTCCTTAGATTGGAAATATGACAGCGAGATGGTGAAATTTTTGTGTCTCAAGGCAAGTGTGCAAGGGAGATACTGGGTAAGTTTCAAATGGAGGGCTGCAAACCCATGGATACTCCTCTTCCAGAAAACTGGAGGAAAGAGGATGCTACTTCTGGAGAGGTAGTGGATGTTATTTTCTATTGACAGTTAGTGGGTTTGGTAACGTATCTAGTGAACACAAGACCATACATTTTCTATGTGGTTAACCAACTGAGTCAAGCGATGGTTAAGACTACCAAGCTCTTTTGGAAGGTTGGAAAGCATGTCCTGAGATACCCGAGGGGCACATATGAGTATGGTTTATGGTACAGACAGAAAAATGAGGTGAAGTTGCATGGCTTCACGGATGTAGATTGGGTAGGCCGCCCATCGGATAGAAAGAGCACATATGGGGGGTTTTTTTAGCATTGGATCTACAATTATTTCTTGATACAGCAAGAAGCAGAGATCCGTGGCACACAGTTCAGCGGAAGTGGAATACATGGTAGCAAGTCAAGCTGCATGTGAGGCTATCTAGATGAGAAAGATCTTGGTTGGTTTGTTTGGTTATTATTTATATTTGACAGTGATTCATTGTGATAATCAGAGTTGAATTAAACTCTCGATTAATCATGTGTTTCATGATAGATCTAAGCATATAGATATCGAATATCATCATAGTAGATATTGTGTGGAGAGGAAGATCATGTTGCTTCAGTACATTCCTATGGAAGATCAGGATGCAGATATTCCGACGAAGGCACTCACCAGGAGAAAATTCGAATACCATAGAGACAACATCGGGGCAAAGGATAATCCCTTTCTTGTTGAGAGGGAGTGTTGAGATTCAACAAGAAGATCCTAGTGAAAAGTATGAACCTACACTAGGATGGAGCCTCAAGCTATTTTTAGTTGGATGTCTATTTATAGATGCATGAGAAAATTCTATTTATAGATGAGGTCTATTTATAGATGTATGTGCAAGTTCTATTTATAGATTGCATGTCTATTTATAGATGCATGATGACTATTATTATCCCTTAATATTATTTGGACAATGAACAATAATCTATTCTCAATGAGCACTTGGAAATAGTTAACTGAAGTGGAAAATCAGTTAGCTATAGGAATTATGAGTTGAGTGGTTGGTTGGTGGGACATGCAAGTGGACTTTTTTGTAACTGAGTGATTCGAAGTTGTAACAGAGTTGGAAGTGTAGTTATGAAAGTTATAAGGTAGTTTAACTCAGTTAGGTGAGTTAAACTCATTTGTGCTAGTTGTAGCTGAAGATACACTAGTGAGAGATGAAGTGAATTAATTATTAATTAATTCACAATCAGTGGTCTCACATGCAACTGAATATTTACTACTATTAACTACATGCATGTCAGATCCAATGGAGACCCAGTTGAGATGTAGGTGAAAGGGACAGATTGACTATCGGTTGTGACATTATCGGTTACACACATGCAACCACACACACATTGGATGTGCCCATGAGGATTTCAAAGTCAAGGCAAGAAGGATTCCATTCATTCAGGGATTTCTATCAGCTGGGATTGCGCAGTGGAGGCAAGCTGTCTGGAGGTAGTAAATTGGCTAAGGAACTTTCCAATTTTTGTGTGATAGTGTGAGACAATTAGTTATTGTTCTGCTAGATCTTAGATTGGAGCTTTGTATGTAATTGTTTCATGATACATGATATAATACATAATAGAAGATAGTGGGATTTTTAGCTATATGCTTTCCCCAGAGTAAATTATCTGTGCTATGTGTGATTGATCTTTCTTCATGATATTGCTATTGGCGATTGTGTTTTAAATTCCACAAATATTTTTTTAGAAGTGATTTTTTATTTAACAATTGCATATAATTGTTAGATCAGGAGAATCCAATCAATACATATTTTGTATTAAATTTATACACCACCCATCTATTCCAAGGGTTGAACCATTTACTGATACCACTCTGTAATACCCCCTTCCCACATCTACCCAAGAAAATGATCAGTTGGGGAAAACATGTGATGAGAGGCTACTATAATGAGATTCAACCTCCTATGTGACCTTAAGGAAGTGGAACCGATGAAAAAAACAACATACAAACCTTGTACATCATCAATGACACCCCCAGGTGCTAACCCAACCTTCCAGGCCTCTTACCCTTGGGTGAGACTGACCTTTTGGCCTCTTTGAGCCATAGCTATAGGCATGAAACTGCATGCCAACGGCCAAGAGGCTATAGCCACAGGGATAACACTACAAGGCAATGAATAGAGCCCTAATTACTCATTTATGTGCCTGTGACTCCGTGTTTTGAGCCACATTTTCAAGCCCAGAGCTCGAGTCACTGCCCATAACTTCATGAAAACTTCAGACATGATAAATAAAAATAGGAAAATGATGTAGAGACAAACATATCAACAAGGAATCAACTAGACCCCTCCTAGCCATGAAATTTTTTTTTTTAAACATGTCACAAACATTAAATATACAGGCATAAACAAAAATTTTAAGCATAGGGGTATCATACTTATCTGAGAATCGCTAAGAAGCATTTCTCCCTTAAATCATTACCTTCCATACAATATATTTGACCATAGATACATTGTGCATTCATTTACAAGTAAACACATGGATAGAGCCATATATCATCACTGATAAAATACATGCCTATAACAACATAATAACTAACATAAATACCATAGATACAGCACAAATAGAATCCAAATTATAACCGATACATTTGTATACCAAATACCAAAGGAATGAGCTCTTCATTACTGACCGTAAAAACCAACCGAAGATTGGACTTCCACGTTCCACTCGACCATAGATTGGCTGAGCCAATTCTCTCTTTAGCCAATCACCCCCATGCCATATTCCATGCGTGAATGTGGGACTCAAACTGAAAGAAACAACCAGGACATCTCGAGGCTAAACCAACTCACCCTCATCAATAGAAATCAAGATTTACCGTGATCCATACCAAATCACTATGCCAACACATTAAACATGTCATAACCAGATTTATCGTGATCTACACCCGATCAATAGGCCAACACAAGCATGGATATTTCCAGATTCTCTTCACCTAAACCGTGAGGAATTTTCCTATCTCATGGTCTCTAAGGCTTTACCGCAATCCACAGTACAAATCAGGGGTCACTAGGCCCTAAATTGAGACATACTCTCCAGGATTTAACGTATATCCTAAACCTGGGATTCCTAGTCCTTATGGATAGCAAACCACCTCTAGGCTTTACCATATATCCTGCTATTCACCGGTCGAGGATTCATAGGCCTACCATGGAAACAAAATATTCGTCTTTACCGCAACCCATAGTTAGGTTTAGGGGTTAGTGGGCCATGTATTATATCAATTTGGAGTTCCACCCCACTCAAATTTGAATCCATTTGACAATCCAACTAGACTATAACATGAGAACTCCACAACACCATGGCTATCCTAAAATGGCAAGGCTAGACTGAAAACACTCCCACACCTGGAAAAAACCCATGCCAAGACAGAAAAGAACCACATGCAATACCATGCATGCTAGATCTAGCAAGGAAAATACACATGCAAATCGATACCTGCCAAGAATCATGTTATAGCTGCTTGATTCCTGCTCCTCCTTACTTGCTTCCTCCTCCTTCCTGCTTTCTTTCTTTTCTTGGTCCAATGAAAAAATGATCCAAGAAAATCTAAGTGTCCAAGAGAGAGAGAGAGAGAGAGAGAGAGAGAGAGAATAATGAGAGAGCTCCAAAAATGCATTGACAAAAGGTACCGACTGATCCTTAGAAGCCTTTTTATAGAAGAGGCCTCTATTTTCTTCATTTTCCATTATTTTCCTTCCTTTTCCTCACATGCAACATGTGACCTTTACCTTCCTTTTCTCCTATTTTCCATTATTTTCATAAATAAAATGCCAATTAATGCCTCATGCCTTTCCAAAGCCTTTTCCATTTCCTTTTCCAATTTCGTTTAGCCATAATCACCGAAATGAACACCCACTAAGATGTTTTTTTCAACATTCACCCTGGAATAAGTGTCCCATCAACCATGGTTATTATTTTTAACTTTTATTATATGGAATTTTCACTAGGGCTGTTACACCTCACAGGCCTAGGAATTCCTTGACCGGTAATGGTCGGATACATGGTAAATCCGAGAGCTTGATACAGTTAAATTCCGCACAGTTTAGGTGGAGAGATATGGAGGCATCCATGCTTTTTTATGGCCTAGTGATCCGGTGAGGATTACGATAAAGACTGGTTACATTGATGAGGGTGATTTGGTTGAGCCTCAGGAAGCCCTAGTTGGATCTTTTTGTTTTAAGTCCCACATTCATGCTTGGAATATGGCACAAGTATGATTGGTTGAAGAGAGGCTCAACCAATCTACGGTTGGGTGGAATGTGGTAGTTCCATACTGTAATATTCCCAAATGGGAAACGCAGGAATATAGAGCAAAATGATGGAAATAGTAGTGTAGATCAATGCATAAAAGTGAGAGGCCAATATGGAGCTTATTTATTCATTAAATCAGCAGCAAACATGTATAAAATAATGGGCCACAAAGTATATGACAAGATACAACAAGCCTCCAATAGAAAAAACCCTCAAGAATGAAGTGCTGCTACTATATCAAAATGTCGGAAACACTGCTACAGTGCATTTATGAGGGCACTGCTACAGAAAAATGAGCATACAAAGATAAAAGGATGATATATTCCACAATAGATACAAAAATGAAGATTTGGGCTCTATACAACCTCCATAAAAGAACCCAAGAGGGTCTCCGGGAAAAACACCCAATAATACAAAATGAGCTACAACACTAGGGCTGAAAGTATGCTACAACAAGTAACTGAAGAGCAATGGCAGAAGCTGATATGAAAATGAATGTGCTCTCATCCAATGGATTCTCTAGATGAAAGGCTGGCCCCTTCACTGAAGGAATCACGTCCCAAATCACCTACTGCAAATACCCCTACAACTCCTCCCTGAAATAACGCAGATCCAGACTGATACTGCAATGTAGGGGATAAAAACACTATGGCCTGGTGCCAAATGTATCAATGATGCTCCAAGGCCTTCTTTACTAGCCTCCCAAGAGAAAGGAACCTTTCTCTAATGAGATCTAGCTCAGAAATCTCCCAAATCAATCCTCCACAACTTCTTCCCTACAACACAACAAAAAACCTCAATAGGAACTGCGTTGTACATTAAGACTGAAGCCTTGGCCTAATGCCTGAATGTAAAATGTAGTGCAAAGCTCTTCCTATAGTATTCTCAAGGAAAGATGTGGGGTTCCCGATCAGGAACACCCATGCTAAACAACACTGCAATCTTAGCTAAGCAACTAAAGAAATCTATATGTCTAAACATACCATATATAAAAACATAAACATACATTCATTCATAATGAAATATGGCTGCCATCCTCTTCCTTATATAAGTGATGAGCTTCCTAACCCTAGGCCCCACTCATTTAAGACACTACTTCCATGCAAAGAGTCTCCAACTAAAACTGCGCTGCTCCTCAATGAATGCCACTACTCCATGACAACGTTGTTGATTTGGTCAAAGTTGACCCAGTCTTGGTGTTCCAGCCCCTTTTCACACACAAGGTTGCTCAATTAAGCTTCCAAGATGCCCTCCTTTCACATTGGCATTGATTTTATTCATATTAAGGAGATTTATGGATCTCCATATCCTCTTATTCATCAAACAAGAAAGCAAAAACAAAATTAATATTCCAACTAGCTCATGGCTAATTGGGAATATTACAGTCCTCCCCTCCAAAATGTTGCTTGTCCTCAAGCAACTGAAAAGGTGAGTGTTGCAACTCTTCTCCTCATCCATTGGGGACACCTCCATCTGAAAATATTCCCTCATAAGCCAAGTGTCTCCCAATCCACCCCTCCATGAAATGCTCCTCCCAAGTTCTCATGAGATGCAAATTACTCATCCCACAAGGAAGCAAAATTTCAAATGTAGCAATCATGGTTTTCCCAAGGTTCTCCCTGAAACATGTAGCATAAAAAACATGGAGAGTCTCTCTCCCAAACGACATGCTCAATCCTCCCATCCTTCCTCCATTCATTCCCATAATAAGAATAAGAACATCATCAATGTATGGGATAAAAACCAAGTACATATAAACATCTATATACAAAAATGGAGGTGGATCATAGTCCCACATGTGGAACCAACACAGTATATCTCCTGACTGCATCAAATAATGATATGGTAAGTGGTTTCCCCACTTACTTTCTGCCATAGTTTTCTCACAAGTTTTGAAAAGGTGAGAAATGTTTGGTGCCTTTGGAGTGCACCCTGAATGATACAACATCTCCCTATACCCTCCTAGGGAGTGGCCATGCTCAACAATGTTTATGGCCCAAAGTTTGCCATGAAGTTTTTAAGGAATAATGCTACCCCTTGGAATAATGGCCTGCACATGTATGGTAAAGGAATTCAAATATTCATCATGTAAATCATTATGCATAAAAAAAGGTTCCTTACCATAATCTCTTCTCATACAAATGGAGTGGTCCATAGATAGATCCCCTCTCATTCCAAAAGAGGATAGAGGTGGTTGTGATAACTCCTTCATAGATTTATGTATCTCTTCCATCTCCACATGGTCCATGCATCTCCTCAAATGCTGATATATCTCCTCTTCAAGGCCTTCCCAAGTAAACCCCTCCATGATAGTGTGGTATGATCTCACAGAATAAGTGTGGCTGAACAAAAAATCCTCATGTGTTGTTTGTAGTAACTTCTCCTTGAGCTTGGAAGCTCTAGATAAGAAGATCCTACCATGATAGTAGATGACCTCATCTCTCACTAAATATCCCTCCTCTTGTAGCTGGTCATCGAATATCATGCAAGTAAAAAGATCCTTGGAATAATCCACCAACAGCTGGGATTTCCAATATGGAATTACTCTCCAAAGTGACAGCACTGATGATCTATCACATAAAACATATGTCATATGGATGTCCTCCTCTTTTACATCTCCCATGCCAAAGTTACATACTAGGATGTTGTTATCCTTCCTCTGCTGCTCCTCCTGTAGCTGCTCATGCTAAAGTAAGGGTTGAAGCTTTTGGAGGTTAGTATTCCATGGGAAGCTATCACCTATCCAAAACTTCCTGAGTTTGGACAAAGCATGCATGAGTGGCCACCATCTTCTATATGTGGAAGACTTATCCCCAAGTGAGAAAATATTCTGAGCCTCCAAATTCAAGGAATAGTATCCTTGCACCATGTTGGTGCCATCCTCCACTTATGTAGCATCCTCTCTCAGCACAAACTGTGATGTGAGAGTTGGTAATGATGATAGTGGGAGAATGTATCCATCCTCCTTGAGTCTACCCAAGACTCTCTGCGATGTATCATAACTTTCCAATGTTCCCACTCCTCCTAGATCTATGAGGGGTGCAACATATTTTGAGACATCTCTCACCAACTCCGGATCAGGTGGCCTCCCATGTGGTTTGCCACAAAATAGTGATGTCTCATGGACCAATCTCATATGCATAATAGATGGGACTACCATGTACTTGCTTCCATTGCGCAAATCTAATTTTGTTTTCTTTGTGGAAGTCTCCTAATAATTGGGTACCACTCTCATTGATGCAAGAGTCCCTCTAATTGGAGAAATTGCTCCATCCTCACCTCCTAGTGGTGGTGGATTCTTGAAGATTACAACAAGAAACATTGAAGGAGGCATCCTGAAAAATCATTCTTGATCCTAGTTGGAAAATGATCACCTAAACTAGGTGGGGCCCACACAGGCGATTTTTGTCGCAAAGTCTATTTTTAGACATGTCGATCATATTCTATGAGTTGCAGTATGCTATTTGTGGATGGTTAGTCAAGTTGGAAAAACAAAAGGATTTCTATTTTTAGACATATTGGGTGGAATCTATTTTTAGATTGCCAGTCTAAAAATAGATATGTCGAATATTATTAGCTCTTAATAATATTTGGACTATAGACATTATCTTATTCTCTTGGAGCACTTCGCCATGCACAGATGTGGCACAGGAGCTGACAAGGAATTACGCTATTCCTAAGGGTTAAGTGGAGCTATTGCATGATTTGGCTAGAAATCAGTGACAAAGAGTTTGGTGGAGTTGATTGAGGAAGTTAATGAGTTGTGTTTACTAACTAATCTAAAAATCTAAACATAGTTGAGCTAGTTGTATCTAGTCTAACTGATTGATACGCTAGTGAGAGTGGAGTGAATTAATTAGTTAATTAATTCACAAATAATAACTCATTAATCAACTGAACAATACAACAGTTAACTACAGTGCATGGCAGTTCTAGTGGAGACCCAGTGGAGAGATAGGTGAAAGGGCAAGATAGACTATCTGTTGTGACTATTAGTGATGCATGAATTGCATATACATATACATTGGAGTTTCCAATTATAATTACGCAGTCAATGAGAGTGGGATTACATTGAATTGGTCTTTGTAATCAGCTTGGATTGCGCAGTGGAGGCATGCTAGTAGGTGGCAAAGATCGGTGCATGGATTTGCAAGATTGGGCCTGATTAGTGTATGACGATTGTACTGTACTGAAAGCTTGTGATAAGCTTTGTATGTTTGTATGATATTGTCATATGATCTCCATGTTACATAATATATAGTTGGGGTTTTCAGCTTTAGGCTTTCCCGTTAGAAAACTATGTTATGTGTGTTTTTATTGCTTCATGTGTTTTGCAATTGTTGATTAAATTTCCACAAGAATTATAGTGGAAGGATTCTGTATTTTGCAAAAAGATAAATATTGTGAGATCAAGAGAGTCCGGATATATACATGCATATTGTATATAATTTCTACATGGATCATCTCCTGCTATTCCAACGATGTGACCCCCTTCTGGTTCTTCTTCTTATTCCTCCCCATAATCTAAGAAGACCTCTATATAGTGTACTTTTCCTGCTACACATCTATGTCCGGGTGCCCATGATTCTTGGCATGTGAAGCAAAGCTTCCTTCTCCTCAAATCTCTTCAGACATCATCACTAAGAGGTACTTTGTTTTGGCCCTCCTTTGAAAGAGGAGCCTTCTCTTCTTTTCCCTTGGATGGAAAAGTGGGCTTTGGCTGAAATGTTGCCTTTGATTTTGGCAAGGAATCTTGTATATCTCTAGCCCTTTCAATGGTATCATGAAGGGTAGTGGGCTTGGTAGACTTAACCAACCCATGAAGAGGTTCTGCTAACCCATCAATGAACATATATACCCTCCTTGTTGCGGATAAATCAGGAACCATAACATAAAGTTTTAGAAATTCAGAAATATAAGTTTCTGGATTACCTGATTATTTGAGCTTTGCTAGCCCCGTGAATGGTGTCTCCGGGTCTCTTAGATCAAACCTCTCCACCAACCTCCTTGTGAACTATGAATATGCAGTCACATTGGAATGACCCAATGTAGACAAGCCATGAAACCAATAATCATGTGCCTCACCCTCAAGGTCCAGCGCTACTATCTTGATGGCCTCCATCTCTAGTACTTTGTTCAGCTGGAAGTAGATGTAAAGAGTCTCTACCCATGATTTGGAAATGCATTTATATGACCCATCAAAGTTGGGTAAGAAAAATCTACCCATATTTTGGTGTAGATCATGATTTTAAATGAATCCTCCACCTCTATTGTGATGCATGGGTCTCCTATTGTCCTTGATCTGAAAAAATTCTTGAAAACTCAAGTGATCCTTGAATATCTGAGATTGAGACTCATACTCCAGGAAATAGTCTTCAAGAGTTTCTTGTTCTAAAACCCTTCATTTCCCACTTCTAAGAATGTAGGCATTGTAGAGCGCTGGGAAACTTGTTGCTTCTTCACTGGTTGATGGAAATGTCAGAGCCTTCACCATGTAGAAACCCTTTAGGGGATTCCTTGTATCTATCCATCCTCGTCTCCTTTATTTCTCTAGCAATGTCTTGCATAGTTCGAAGAAGTAGCTTGGAAAAATCCTTCTCTTCATCTTCTCCCGATAAGGGGGTTTTACCCTTGTTTTCTTTATCATATGTATGGTCAAACTTCCAGTTTCTTCTTCTGAGATACCTCTTCTCTCTATCTATGATAGGATCTCCTTCTTCTAATGACATATTGGCTTAAGATGCATAGGCTGAGCCAATATTATGCTCTGATACCACTGTAATATTCCCAAATGGGAAAAGTAGGAATATAGAACAAAATGTCGGAAATAGAAATGTAGATCAATGCATAAAAGTGAGAGACCAATATCGCGATTCTTTATTCATTAAATCAGCAGCAAACATGTATATAATAATGGGCCACAAAGTATATGACAAGATACAACAAGCCTCCAATAGACAAAACCCTCAAGAATGAGGTGCTGCTACTATATCAAAATGTCGGAAACACTGCTATAACACAATTATGAGGGAACTGCTACAAAAAAATGAGAATACAAAGATAAAGGGCTGATATATGCTACAATAGATACAAAAATGAAGATATGAGCTCTATATAACCTCCAGAAAAGAACCTAAGAGGGTATCTGAGAAAAATACCCAATAATACAAAATGAGCTGCAACCCTAGGGATGAAAGTATGCTGCAACAAGTAACTAAAGAGCAATGGCTGAAGATAATATGAAAATGAATGTGCTCTCCTCCAATGGATTCTCCAGAATAAAGGTTGGCCCCTTCACTGAAGGAATCACCTCCCAAATCACCTATTGCAAATACCCCTGCAACTCCTCCCTGAAATAACGCAAATCCAGATCGATACTGCACTGTAGGGGATAAAAACACTATGGCCCTAGTGCCAAATGTATCAATGATGCTTCAGGGCCTTCTTTACTAGCCTCCCAAGAGAAAGGAACCTTCTGTTAGAGTCGGTCTCTTCATCCCTCCGTCAGAGATCAAAATCTCTCTTGCTGCATTTCATTTTAGGTGTCTCATTCAGTTCAGTCAGCTGCATTCCATTAGGAGCATGGATCATCTGACATAAGGCTCTTGTCACTCATGTTCCTCATGTCTTGTACCTTCTGGCTTAGGTCTGTTCATCAAAGTTTATCAAAGTCAATTTTACAGTCATTTACAGTCATGTTTGGTCTCTTGGTCAGCAAAGAGTCAATTTAGGGTTTTAAACCTCATTAGGTCTAGGGTTTCGTCTTCAAAATGTCTAATAATGTTAGCATGCACATGAGGGAGGTTTGTAATAAGTTTTCATTGCAAAAATTTCATCGTTGCAATGCTTGATCATGATTCTTCTTCAAAACTTTGTTTTGAAGAAAAATCGTCAATTTCATCCTTTGTAATAAATGCAATGTAATTTTCAAAAGTTTTTCAGTTGTAAGGTTCTTCAGGCGCAGCCCTGGTCACCTTTGCCAAATCCCATGCTTTATATCCCTGTAAAAATAGACAAGAGATTCATCATTCAGCTAAAAAATCAAAAAGGAAACAAAAACAGAGTTATGTGAAAAGTGCCAAAGTCTGCAACATTACAAAAGTGGGTTTGCCAAAGGAAAAATCAATTTTTTTTTAATATATATAAGATATTTTCACATTAAATAGTCTATTTTCACATCAAAGTTATCAAAGAAGCCAAAGCAAATTGTGGAGGGCAAAGTCAGAGTTTGGAGGCCGAACTGTTGATGAATTTACAGGCGCGACACACTGGTTGGAGGTCGCGGCGCATAAGGCAAACGCGGCACACAAGGCCGCTCACCACTGTGTTAATTTGAACTTGCGCAGTGCATACACCAGGCGTGGCGCACTAGGATGTACGCGCGGCGCATTGGCCCGAAGCATAAAAATTCATGCCATCTCTCTCAAATTTCAAAATGATTTTGCCTCCCTTGTTCCAAGTAAGTTCATGATTGCCGTTTGATGTTGATTGAGGTTAAATAAGAGAGTTTGAATGCCAAAGTTATAAACCCTATTCTCTTGTTAGAAATTGCTCTCTTAGGGTTTGAATTTGAGTTTTAAAATTTGATCTTGGTGCCAAAATACTCCATCTCCCCCACATTGTTCATTCCTTCCCTCACTGTAATCCTATCATTACAGTCTATCCCCTATTCCCTTGTATCCTAAACCACTCATATCATCCTAGCCCCATTTCCCTATCCCAAATCATTTCCCATCATTTTCACTTTCCTATATCACTTATAAAAATTCCCAAACCCCAAGTCCAAACAGTCAAGTGACTGTCCCTACACCTCTGATATCACTTGATTGAAATTCATTGTACCCACTGTCATACTTTTCCCACAGTCCCTCCCCTTTGACACATATTTGGAATTAAAACAAAAAACAACCAAATTCTCATTCCTCATCTCATTCAAGCCAACATACACCTTGCATTAACCTTGAGTACCATGGAGACAGACACTGATACATCATATGAAAGAGATAGTGATTGTACCACTGAGCTACATGCACTGAGAAGGCCTCGTAAAGGTGGCAAACATGTGAGAGAAGAGCCCACCTCATTGACTCAATTGCAGGCTTGCCCACTTGCAATGGCATTTTTTCGAGAGAATTCATGTTATCATTATTGTGAGATGATTGCTCAGATTCAGCATCATCAGGAGTTGGCTCGGTTGTTTGTATTACATTTGCATGATGGTCAGGTAACTCTTGCTAGTGTAAATTTCACTTTGACACCGGAAACCATATCTCAAGCAACTGGAATACCGAATGTGGGTGAACAATGGAACAAAAGACATCAGGTGGACAGAGTACATTATGAACCATACATCAGGCCTAGCTATGTGAGACAGCTCAGTAGGGTATTCCCATTCCGGTTCCTAAAGGAATCCTATGCGCCTTTGATGAGACTCATTATCAGATACTTCAGTTGTGAGGGCCGGTTCTCACGCCTTTATGCCTACCACATCAGGTTATTGATGCATTTCACTAGAGTGAAGATGATGAACATACCTTATTTCATGTGCCAGAACATCGATAGAATGACCACTCTTGTGCAGAAGAAAACTCCCAAGCAGCAGTACAACAGTTATTATCACTATGCACTCATCAAGATCGTGGTTGTACATCATCTTGGATTGCAGGGTATTGCATGGGAGGATTTCATTTCCCATGACTTTTTCACAGCTCCTCAGGTTCCTCCGGAGGTTGTCCACGATGCAGGTGAACCTTCACATCAGCCTAAAGGTCACGAGACAGAGCCTATCAGTGTGCCGACATATGTTACTTATCAGAGAGGCACGCGAGGATTATTTGCAGCATCCCGAAGAGTACTATCTCCACCCAGGGTGGAAGGGGTCTCGTTGCCGTCATCATCAGCACAGGTACATGTACATAATATAGGTAAGAGGCCTATGCAGGATGAGGGCCCTTCAAGAGGCCAGGATACTGATTTCATATTGATTGATGAGGATTTGAGCTCTCCAAGCTCAAAGTTGAGAGAGACCATTCAGGAGCAGAAGGCTAAGATCGATACCTTGACAGTCAAGTTGTAGAGAGCTCAATGGATCATAAAATATTTGGATCAGTGGAACAAATAGTTGGAGGATCAGCAAACGATCATGGAGTTGCAAAACATCCGTGAGAACCGGCAAGCTGCCCGAAGAAGCCCAATAGAGATGACACCCATTGAGCGGGAGATTGAGGCTGATAGAGAGACTTGGCTTGAGAGGGTCAATATTCATCTCGAGAAGCTGTTGGAAAAGGAAAACAAAGAAAAGAACATGCTCAGACACATGAAGAACCACTATTGGGCGTGACATCATGTTTGCAAAGCAAGGATCAAGATCCTGAAAGCGACGTTAAGAAGGGCACTAAAGCATCGCAATAGGCATGATAGGCTCCAAATTTTGGCTGAAGCTTCTTTGGCCCAACATAGTGCTTGATGGTGGACCTTCAGCCCAAATTTCAAGAAATTTGGGAAAATTTTTGTCAATTTTGAATTTTTTGGTCTCAAAACAGATTTTCTTGCCCGACGCGTAGCGCCACTTTGCGCGCGCTTATAATTGGCAGCTCTTCAGGAGGAAAACTTTGCATTTCTGGATTTTTCATCAAAATTTATGCATGCCTATGGATTATCTAAGGATTTCATCAAGTTCTGGGTTGCCTAAAGGGTCAAAAACACCCTAAAAATGGCCTTTCTGCCACTTTTTGCACACATAGGGAGCAGTGTTGGGAGATTTGATTTTTGGAGGGGAAAATGGAAACCAAATTTAGAAATTCCATTTGGGTTGGAAAGTAGACAGGCAGGGCTTTCCAAAAAGCTATCCTGTGCTCAATTTGGACTTCGGGAAGGCCCACAAAATCAGCCTCAAACTTGTGCTACTCATATAGATTTCAGGCGCGGCGCATAGGGAAATTTGGCCTATTTTTCACTCAGCAGCTCAGAATTTCGCCTAGTTTTGGCTAGTTTGACTTTTTCATGTAAATATTGATGTAACTTGATGTAATTTCATGACTTTGATGTAATTTTGGCACATTTTTACTTATCTTAGTAGATTCATTCACCAAAAGGTGAAATGTAAGTGAATGAATCAGTTCCTTATCATATAGAGGCAAGTTGTTTCATTGCCTATTTTTCAGTTCCTAGTTTAGATATGGTTGAAATAGCTCCTAGAATGATGAGATCGACCCCTAGAGGCATGGGGATGAGTTAGGCTTGTCTATATCATGTAATTCTTCAGTCATTTTCAGGGTTGGACACTTGGGATTGCTTGGCATTTCATTGTACATTTCATCTCTGCACTTTTGGCAAAGGAATAGACCAGGGTTTGCAGCACTCTTTGGGATCCATGTGGCTCTGTGTTTTGATGGTGTGTTTCTCTATGTAATTGTAAGTTCACTGATGGTTATGTGTATCATTTCCTCTCTCCTTTCTTCTTAGATTAAACAAATCAGTGTTAAAGGTAGAATTCATTAGCTTGCTTCGCTCTGCCTTCAGTTTTGTTTAATTTTCCATGTTTTCATCTGTTTGAGGAGTCTTGAGACCCTCTTTCCCTCTTCATCTCTTCACCGGTCTGATCCATCCATTCATTCAATCTAAAGCATCAAAATAATTTCCTTCCTTGCCCCAATCAGAACTCTGCAAAAACTAGGCCTTATCCCCGCACCCAAAACTGCCTTTCCCTTTGATCCAACAAAAACCCCCAAAATCATAATCAAACTCCTTTACTTGTATACCTAGCCTAAAATTAGCTTTTATTTCAAGTCATCTCAAGCCCAATTAGTTATTTTTGTTGAGATTGAGAGCCCTCTCCTGTTCTGGTAGGGCTAGCTACCAGACTGAGTGTGGTTTGATGTTACCCTGAACTCTGCCTTCCTTCAGCCTGAGGTAGATTTAGGCAATAACATAGTGGTGACCATACTGGGGAAGAAAATGGTTTGCTTGTTGGTGTTATTTGTTTTATAAGCTACAGACGGAGCCTGAAGTTATGCCAGGTAGCCTTCGAAACGCTCTTGCTTTGCATTAGCGAAAGTAGATAAACGCTGCTTCAGTCAATATTCGGTCTAGCTTGTAAACGTGACACTTGACTTGTAAATTGCCCCAGTACATCAGATCGTTCTGGACTTTTGGGTGATGAGTCTAGAATTTGATAGGCTGAACAAGTTGGTTTTGTCCCTTTGATTTTTGAAAATAATTCAACACACTGGCTTCCAGAAGACATACTAGAGAAAATCCGGATCCCGATCCACCTCCAGTGTATGAAAATCCCAATTTGATTTCAAGAATCCTTTGTCGAGAAAGTCCCGTGATTCCTCTGTTCAAATCTCATTCATGCCCTGCTGTGTTTGAATTCCTTGAAGATCTTGAATTTGACGAACAATTTGAGTTGTCGTTGTTTGAGACGAAGTCTGAAAGTGCTATTGGTTCTACTGTCATAAATCCCGAGTTTGTCAAGTATCTTGAAATTGAACAGACTAATAGATCCATTGACATTCTGAATATTCAAAATTCCATTGTGGCAACAAACATTCCTGAGTTTATAGAATCTGCATCCGAAACTCTTGGGCCATCAGCAGTTATTTCTGGTTCACAAGTTCATACCGAGCCTCTTTTTCATTCCTACCATTCCCGTGCAACCATCTATCCCTGATCAACAATCTGTAGTAGTATCGCCTCCATCCACACCCCATACACCTCATACATCTACTGCTCCTACTCCGCCTATTTCCCCAAGACCGGTTATAAATCCACCCAGAGCAATGGCTGCTAGATTCGCACCCCTTGTCTTGCCTCAAAACTTGGATGCTATGCCTGCTGATTATCAAAGTAAAATCCCATTGTTTGATGGCACTCCTCAAAGTGTCACTGCTCAGCAACATATTGATAGAATAGCAGACTTCTTTGATCTTCATGAAATTGATGCAGAAAATGTGACTATGAGATTGTTTGTGCAAACTTTTGGAGGAGAAGTGAGAAAATGGTTCAGAGCTTTGCAGCCTAGAAGTATTGCTACATTGGTTGAGCTGTAGAGACAATTCCTAGATCGGTGGGAAGTAAAGAAAGATCCTCTTCAGATCACTTCTGAATATACCAAGATCAAGCGCAACATAGGTGAGTCAGTCCAAGACTATTGTATTAGATTCAATGCGGTTTACAATGCAATTCTTGATGATTTAAGGCCATCTAGGAAGTCGGCTTTGCTTAAGTTTCCGGATGGTTTTGATCCAGACATGGCCTATCAATTAAGAGAAAGAGATCCGGCCACTTTGGAGGACATGCAGAAAATTGCAGTAAGTGTTGAAGCTAATTTGAATGACAAGAGAGCTAGGTTGAGAGCTGAAAAGAAAGTCGCAATAAAGGAAGAAGGTTCTACTTCAGATCAGGTACTTCGCAAGGTGGAAAAGATGATTGAAAGATTAACACTTGATAAGTGTGAACCGCAGATCAGAAATCCTAACTTCCGTGGACAACAACAACCACAATTCAGGATCAAACAACGAGAGCAGCGAGCACAAGAACCACCAGTACAACAGCAGGTAAAGACTCCTTTACAGTAGAATTTTGTTGGTCCGGAATCAGATGATGAAGATAACGTAATAGGAGAAGAAAATCACTTCTTTACACCTGATGATATGCCAACCTTTATCACCGAAGATGAGGAGTATGCAGAAAACTCAGCTGTACAAAAGGATGAGGATTTTATCTTGGCAAATGATGCAGCTCTTGAAGAAGAGTCGGATGAGTATCATAGAGGTTATATGAATGCTTTGTCCGCCCAGCAGTGTCAATATTCACTTAGAAACAGAGACGTGCCTATCAACCCAATCCAAAAGAGAAAGGAAGTTTCAGCCCCAAAGAATGATGCACCCATTGCACAGAAGAAGGGAAAAGAGATAGTTGATCCCGCTACTAGCAAGTCTCCATCAGCAAATGAAAGATCTAATCAGCCAATTGTATCAAGGGAGAAAGCTGAAAAGAAGGATGTTCCAGCCAAAGAGGTAGAAAAAACTTCAGTCTTTAACTTAGAGAGTGAAATAGCTAAGTTAAAAGTTTCCATTCCTTTGACTGAGTTGATGAGAAATAACAGCTACAAGGGTCATGTATCTAAAATTCTGAATTTCGATCCAATGTCTGATATGTTGAATGTGGAAGATGGTCAACCTGAGTTGATATTTGGACCAGCATTGGATGGTGAGTCTCCCGATAGTGATGTGCCTCCTTTTTATATCAGCCTTAGATTGCATGATTTTGTGTTACATAATGCCATGTTTGATCCTGGAGCTTCTCATAATCTCATGCCAAGGGAAATCATGGAGAAATTGGGATTGGACATCACTAGGAAATATCATGATCTTTATTCTTTCGATTCCAGCAGAGTAAGATGCATTGGGCTTATCAAATATTTGTTGGTTAGTTTAGATCAGATTCCGACTAAGAATGTTTTGATGGATGTGGTTGTGGCGGATATTCCTCCTAGATTTGGCATGCTTCTTTCCAGATCTTGGGGAGAGAAATTGAAGGGAAAATTGCAGCTTGATTTCTCCTATGCTACCATTCCTGTGTTTGGTCAGATGAGAATATTATATCAGGAGCAAAAGATGAAGTATATGATCTCTAGCAAGGAGAAACCAGTAAATCATCCGATTAATTATGTGCATATAGATTTAGAGTCATTTGTTTTGTATTCAGATAGTTTCAATGATGTAAATAGTCAGTTAGTTGAAGCAGAAGACATTCTGGAGATCACAAAAAATTTCAGAGAGGTTTTGAAGAAAGAAATACAAGAACTTGAAAGTTCCGCTGAGCAATCAGACTTCCGACAATAGCAGAAAGTTGATGGACAACAAGCATAAATAACAGAGAAAACAAAGTTTCAGCACTTGGAAGAAGATGAAGATGGTTTATGGACTATGGATTTCGATGGTCCAGTTGGAAGCGATGGTGCTGGAATTGGCATTTGGGTACGCAACCCTTTTTCCACCCCAAACAAGGTACCGAGTAATGTAAGGGTCTGCTCTTATAAATTAGCTTTTGATTGTTCGAATAATGAGGCAGAATACGAAGCTTTGATTGTTGGTCTGAAAATTCTTAGAAAGTTGAATGCTAAGAGGATTGTGGTTTGTGGCGACTCCGAGTTGGTAATTAAGAAAGTGAAGGGTGAATTCCAAGCTAAGCATCCTCGAATGCGGGCTTACCGAAATGCTGTTCTTGATATCTTGAAATTGTTTTCAGACTATACTTTGACTTGTATCCCTCATATTTAGAATGGTATAGAAGATGCACTTGCAAAGGTAGCAAGTAATTTGAAGATTCCAATGAACTCAAGTAACAAGTTTGAAATTCATGTGAAACATCATCCAACATTCCCGGACAATCAAAGGTATTGGCAAGTATTCCAAGATGATGATGAGATTGATGAATTTCTGCAAAATGAAGGCAAATTCAAAGAGACTTCAATTGACATGGAGCATGATGATGGTGAGGCTGATGTGCAAATCAATCAGATGGAAGTGTTGCAGCTGAAAGATAATGTCATTCCTAAGGGTTTGATACCTTTAGAAGAGTTTTTTGATCAAGATGACGTAGCTAGAAAACCAACCTTGCGGCCAACCGAAAAGGGAGTTGAAGATGTGAACATTGGATCAGCTGAAAATCCAAAGATGGTGAAATTGTCCAAAGCATTGTCACCGGAGGTAAAAGAAAAATATGTTAGTTTGTTGTCTTCTTTTGCTGATGTATTTGCTTGGGACTATTCAGATTTGAAGACGTATGATACAAATATAATTCAGCACACCATTCCAATTAAGACAAATCAAAAGCCTTTCAGGCAGAATTTGAGAAGGATAAATCCGAAGTTGCTGCCCTCAATTGAAAAGGAAGCGAATCGATTATACAAGGCTGGTATCATTGTTCCTATAAGATTTTCAGATTGGATTTCCAATTTGGTGCCCATCCGCAAGAAGACAGGTGAGATTCGTTTGTGCATTGATTTTAGGAATCTGAATAAAGTTTCCTTGAAAGATAATTATCCATTGCCCAAAATGGATCACATTCTTCAACAAGTAGTTGGAGCATCTCGTATGTCTCTACTCGATGGTTATTCCGGGTATAACAAAATTCTGGTCCATGAGGATGATAGAGACAAAACAACATTCACTACTCCATGGGGAACATTCCATTATGCTAAAATGCCTTTCGGTTTGAAGAATGCTGGTGAGACATTTCAACGCGCAATGGATATGGCATTTTCAAATGAGAAAGATGTTTTTCTAGTTGTGTATCTTGATGATTTGACAGTCTTTTCCAATTCTGATGAAGAGCACATTTACCATTTGAAGATTGTTTTTAGCGATGTAGAAAGTATGGTGTGTCACTCAATCCGAAGAAGAGTTTGTTTTCCATGGATGAGGGCAAACTTCTTGGTCATATTATCTCAAAAGATGGCATTCGTATTGACCTAGCTCGAGTTGAAGCTATTCAGCAAATTAATCTTCCCCGGAATAACAAGGAGATTCAATCCTTCAATGGTAAGATGAATTTTTTACGCCGCTTTGTGCCTAATCTTGCTGAACATCTAAGGGAGTTTACAAACATGCTTAAGAAAGATAGGGTAGTGAAGTGGACTGAGGAGGCTGTAAAATCTTTCAATTTAGTAAAGTTGGCTCTTTCTTCAGCTTCGGTTTTGATAAGCCCGGATTATACTCAGGATTTTATTTTGTTTTCATTTGCTTCGGAGCATACTATGGCAGCAGTATTAATGCAGAAAAGAGATGGGCAAGAAAAACCAATTGCTTTTTTCAGCCGTACCATAAGAGATGCAACCTTGAAATATAGCATCATTGAAAAGCAAGCTCTTGCTCTTGTGAAAGCGTTGAAAGATTTTCGCGTATATATTCTACATTCTCATATTCTTGCTTATGTTCCTAACGCTGTTGTTAAGGATGTTTTAGTGCAAATAGATCCAGAAGGGAGACGAGGCAAATGGATTGCTGCCTTGTTGGAGTATGATGTGGAGATAAAGCCTACAAAGCTTATCAAAGGACAAGGGCTGGCTAAGCTAATGGCTGAGTCGAATTTGCATGCCTTGAACATCAATCTCATTGCTGCTATGTCCAAGGAACATGAGGAAAGTTCATCAGTTCAGGTATCAGAAATATTTGTGCTTTCTCCTTGGTATTCAGATATTGTATATGTGCTTCAAAATTTGTCACCACCGCCCGACATGGCTAGAAATAAAAGTAGAACTCTGAAATTGAAGGCTGCTAAGTTTTTTGTTTTGAATAATTCACTCTATTGGAAAGATCCTGGTGGTGTTTTGTTAAACTGTTTGGTGGAAGAAGAAGCAAAGCATGTTATGGAGGATTTTCATAAGGGAGATTGCAGGGGTCACCTTTTCTGGAAAACGACGGCCAATAAAATTTTGAGAGCGGGATATTATTGGCTGACACTTTTTTCTGATGTGTATAAGACTGTCAAAAGCTGTCATGAATGTCAGATTTTTGAAGGGAGGCAGAAATTACAGCCTTTGCCGCTTAAACCCATTGAAGTAAGTGCTCCTTTTCAGCAGTGGGGTTTGGATTTCATTGGTGAAATTCATCCCACTTCTTCAGCTCAGCATAGGTGGATCCTAACAGCGACACATTATTTCACGAAATGGATTGAGGCGATTCCCACCAGGCAGGCCACGGATACGGTAATAATTTCATTCCTTGAGAATAATATTTTGTCTCGTTTTGGTTTCCCGAATAAGTTAATCATTGATAACGCAATAGCTTTCAAATCAAAAAGGATAATTGAGTTTTGTGACAAGTATAAAATCACTTTGGGACACTCAACCACTTATCATCCACAAGGAAATGGATTGGCGGAGTCTTCCAATAAATCTTTGGTCAACATCATTAAAAAGTTGCTGGAAATAAACAAGAAAAGTTGGCATAAGAAGTTGGTCAATGCACTTTGGGCAGATCAAGTGAGTTAGAAGAATTCCATTGGTATGTCCCCCTTTGAGTTAGTATATGGAGTTGACATGGTGTTTCCTACCTCCCTCGCAGTTCCAGTGGTCAAAATTCTACAGGAAGCTGGTAGTGAAGACGATCATATGCAAAGAAGAATAAATCAAATGATCTATTTGCAGTAGACGAGAGAAGAAGTTTTCCAAAACACATTCAAGCTATAGGAGAGAATTAAGAAAATCTATGACAGAAAAGCAAAGGCGGAAAAATTTCAATTGGAAGAAGTGGTGCTGAAATGGGATGCAAGAAATGAGGAAAAGGGTAAGCACGGTAAGTTCGAAAATCTCTGGAAAGGACCCTTTAAAATTGTTGCATATCGGGGTCAGAATGCTTTTATTCTGAAAGAGATGAATGGGGAATATTATCCAGGAGGGCCGGTCAATGGTAGATTGCTCAAGCGGTATAATTTCTGAGATGTTTTCTACTATTTACATTGTCACTGTATATACCGTTTATTTCAGTTTCATTGCAAGTGTGTGCTGTGATCTTTTCTTCAGTTTGGGGCCCGAAGTGAAGGCTATAATTCTGAAGATTGATTTCAGCTTTGGTTTGAGTTTGTCGAGTCAGGTTTTTCAGTCATTTTAGTTTCAAAATTGAGTTAGTTTGAGTCAAATTTTCAGTCAATAAATGAGTCAAGAGTCTTGTGTTAATTTGCTGAAGTCATGGAATCCATAGCCCAATGGACAAAGGCACTGCCTAATCTCCCAGAAATCTGTAGTTCTTGGCACATCCTAGGAGCTACCATCCCCATTGGAGCCAATGTTAGAGTCGGTCTCTTCATCCCTCAGTCAGAGATCAAAATCTCTCTTATTGCATTTCATTTTAGGTGTCTCATTCAGTTCAGTCAGTTTCATTCCATTAGGAGCATGTATCATCTGACGGAAGGGTCTTGTCACTCATGTTCCTCATGTCTTGTACCTGCTGGCTCAGGTCTGTTCATCAAAGTTTATCAAAGTCAATTTTATAGTCATTTACAGTCATGTTTGGTCTCTTGGTCAGCAAAGAGTCAATTTAGTGTTTTAAACCTCATTAGGTCTAGAGTTTCGTCTTCAAAATGTCTAATAATGTCAGCAGGCACATGAGGGAGGTTCGTAATAAGTTTTCATTGCAAAAATTTCATCGTCACAATGCTTGATCATGATTCTTCTTCAAAACTTTGTTTTGAAGAAAAATCGTCAATTTCATCCTTTGTAATAAATGTAATGTAATTTTCAAAAGTTTTTCAGTTGTAAGGTTCTTCAGGCGCAACCCTGGTCACCTTTTCCAAATCCCATGCCTGCTATCCCTGCAAAAATAGACAAGAGATTCATCATTCAACTAAAAAATAAAAAAGGAAACAAAAACAGAGTTATGTGAAAAGTGCCAAAGTCTGCAATATTACAAAAGTGGGTTTGGCAAAGGAAAAATAATTTTTTTTAAAAATATATATAAGATATTTTCACATTCAACAGTCTATTTGCACATCAAAGTTATCAAAGAAGCCGAAGAAAATCGTGGAGGGCGAAGTCAGAGTTTGGAGGCCGAACTGTTGGTGAATTGACAGGCGCGACGCACTGGTTGGAGGTCGTGGTGCATAAGGCAAATGCGGCGCACAAGGTCGCTCACCACTGTGTTAATTTGAACTTGCGCGGCGCATATAATAGGCGCGACGCACTGGGTTGTGCGCGTGGCGCATTGGCCCGAAGCATAAAAATTCATGCCATCTCTCTCAAATTTCAAAATGATTTTGCCTCCCTTGTTCCAAGTAAGTTCATTATTGCCATTTGATGTTGATTGAGGTTAAATAAGAGAGTTTGAATGCCAAAGTTATAAACCCTATTCTCTTGTTAGAAATTGCTCTCTTAGGGTTTGAATTTGAGTTTTAAAATTTGATCTTGGTGCCAAAATACTCCATCTCCCCCACATTTTTCATTCCTTCCCTCACTGTAATCCTATCATTACAGTCTATCCCCTATTCCCTTGTATCCTAAACTAGTCATATCATCCTAGCCCCATTTCCCTATCCCAAATCATTTCCCATCATTTTCACTTTCCTATATCACTTATAAAAATTCCCAAACCCCAAGTCCAAATAGTCAAGTGACTGTCCCTACACCTCTGATATCACTTGATTGAAATTCATTGTACCCACTGTCCTACTTTTCCCACAGTCCCTCCCCTTTGACACATATTTGGCATTAAAAAAAAAACAACCAAATTCTCATTCCTCATCTCACTCAAGCCAACATACACCTTGCATTAACCTTAAGTACCATGGAGACAGACACTGATACATCATATGACAAAGATAGAGATTCTACCACTGAGCTACATGCATCGAGAAAGCCTCAGAAAGGTGGCAAACATGTGAGAGAAGAGCCCACCTCATTGACTCAATTGCAGGCTTGCCCACTTGCAATGGCATGTTTTCGAGAGCAATCATGTTATCAGTATTGTGAGATGATTTCTCAGATTCAGCATCATCAGGAGTTGGCTCGGTTGTTTGTATTACATTTGCATGATGGTCAGGTAACTCTTGATGGTGTGAATTTCACTTTGACACCGGAAACCATATCTCAAGCAACTGGAATACCAAATGTGGGTGAACAGTGGAATAAAAGACAACAGGTGGACAGAGTACATTACGAACCATACATCAGGCCTAGCTATGTGAGACAGCTTAGCAGGGTATTCCCATTCCGGTTCCTAAAGGAATCCTATGCGCCTTTGATGAGACTCATTATCAGATACTTCAGTTGTGAGGGCCGATTCTCACACCTTTATGCCTACCACATCAGTTTATTGATGCATTTCACTAGAGTGAAGATGATGAACATAACTTATTTCATGTGCCGGAACATCGAGACAATGACCACTCTTGTGCAGAAGAAAACTCCCGAGCAACAGTACAACAGTATTTATCACTATGCACTCATCAAGATCGTGGTTGTACATCAACTTGGATTGCAGGGTATTGCATGGGAGGATTTCATTTCCCATGGCTTCTTCACAGCTCCTCAGGTTCCTCTGGAGGTTTTCCATGATGCAGGTGAACCTTCACATCAGCCTGAAGGTCACGAGACAGAGCCTATCAGTGTGCCGACATATGTTACTTATCAGGGAGGCACGAGAAGATTATTTGCAGCATCTCGCCAAGTACTATCTCCACCCGGGGTGGAAGGGGTCTCGTTGCTGTCATCAGCAGCATAGGTACAGGTATAGGACAGAGGTAAGAGGCCTATGCAGGATGAGGGACCTTTAGGAGGCCAGGATACTGATTTCATATTGATTGATGAGGATTTGAGCTCTCCAAGCTTAAAGCTGAGAGAGACCATTCAGGAGCAGAAGGCTGAGATCGATACCTTGACCGTCAAGTTGTAGAGAGCTCAATGGATCATAAAATATCTGGAGCAACGGAACAAACAGTTTGAGGATCAGCAAACGATCATGGAGTTGCAAAACATCTGTGAGAACCGACAAGCTGCCCGAAGAAGCCCAACAGAGATGACACCCATTGAGCGGGAGATTGAGGTTGATAGAGAGACTTGGCTTGAGAGGGTCAATATTCATCTATAAAAGCTGTTGGAAAAGGAAAACAAAGAAAATAACATGCTCAAACACATGAAGAACCACTATTGGGCGCGACATCATGTTTGCAAAGTAAGGATCAAGATCTTGAAAGCGAGGCTAAGAAGGGCACTAAAGTGTCGCAAAAGGCATGATAGGCTCCAAATTTTGGCCGAAGCTTCTTTGGCCCAACATATTGCTTGATGGTGGACCTTCAGCCCAAATTTCAAGAAATTTGGGAAAAAATTTGTCAATTTTGAATTTTTTGGTCTCAAAACAGATTTTCCTGCCCGATGCGTAGCGCCACTTGGCGCGCGCTTATAATTGGCAGCTCTTCAGGAGGAAAACTTTGCATTTCTAGATTTTTCATCAAAATTTATGCATGCCTATGGATTACCTAAGGATTTTATCAAGTTTTGGGTTGCCTAAAGGGTCAAAAACACCCTAAAAATGGTCTTTCTGCCACTTTTTGCACACACAGGGAGCAGTGTTGGGAGATTTGATTATTGGAGGGGAAAATGGAAACCAAATCCAGAAATTCCACTTGGGTTGGAAATTAGAAAGGTAGGTATTTCCATCGAGCTATCATGTGCTCAATTTGGACTTCGGGAAGGCACACAAAATCAGCCTCAAACTTGTGCTACGCATAGAGATTTTAGGCGCGGCGCATAGGGAAATTTGGCCTATTTTTCACTCAGCAGCTCAGAATTTCGCCTAGTTTTGGCCAGTTTGACTTTTTCATGTAAATCTTGATGTAAATTGATGTAATTTCATGACTTTGATGTAATTTTGGCACATTTTTACTCATCTTAGTAGATTCATTCACCAAAAGGTGAAATGTAAGTGAATGAATCAGTTCCCTATCATATAGAGGCAAGTTGTTTCATTGCCTATTTTTCAGTTCCTAGTTTAGATATGGTTGAAACAGCTCCTATAATGATGAGCTCGACCCCTAGAGGCATGGGGATGAGTTAGGCTTGTCTATATCATGTAATTATTCAGTCATTTTCAGGGTTGGACACTTGGGATTGCTTGGCATTTCATTGTACATTTCATCTCTGCACTTTTGGCAAAGGAATAGACCAGGGTTTTCAGCACTCTTTGGGATCCATGTGGCTCTGTGTTTTGATGGTGTGTTTCTATATGTAATTGTAAGTTCACTGATGTTTATGTGTATCATTTCCCTTCTCCTTTCTTCTTAAATTAAACAAATGAGTGATAAAGGTGGAATTCATTAGCTTTTCTTTGCTCTGCCTTCGTTTTGTTTAATTTTCCATGTTTTCATCTGTTTGAAGAGGATTCTTGAAAGCCTCTTTCCCTCTTCAGCTCATCACTGGTCTGAACCATCCATTCATTCAATCTAAAGCATCAAAACAATTGCCTTCTTTGCCCCAATCAGAACTCTGCAAAAACTAGGCCTTATCCCCGAACCCAAAACTGCCTTTCCCCTTGATTCCAACAAAAACCCCCAAAAACACAATAAAACTCCTTTACTTATATACCTAGCCTAAAATTAGCTTTTATTTCAAGTCATCTCAAGCCCCGTCGATTATCTTTGCTGAGATTGACCCGGAGAGAGCCCTCTCCTGTTCTGGTAGGGCTAGCTACTAGACTGAGCGTGGTTTGATGTTACCCTGAACTCTGCCTTCTTTCAGCCTGAGGTATATTTAGGCAATAACACCTTCCTCTAATGAGATCTAGCTAATAAATCTCCCAAATAAATCCTCCAACACTTCTTCCCTGGAACACAACACAAAACCTCAACAGGAACTGCGTTGTACATTAAGATTGAAGCCTTGGCCTGATGCATGAATATGGAATGTAGTGCAAAGCTCTTCCTAGAGGCTTCTCAAGGAAAGAGGTGGGATTCCCGATCAGGAACATCGTGTGCTAAACAACACTGCAATCTTAGCTAAACAGCTGAAGAAAGTTATATGTCTAAACATACCATATATCAAAACATAAACATACATTCATTCATAATGAAATATGGCTGCCATCCTCTTCCTTATATAAGTTATGAGGTTCCTAACCCTAGGCCCGACTCATTTAAGACACTACTTCCATGCAAAGAGTCTCCAACTAAAACTGCCTTGTCCCTCAATGAATGCCACTACTCCATGAAAGCATGTCTATTTGGTCAAAGCTGACCCAGTCTAGGTGTTCCAACCCATTTTCACACATAAGGGTGCTCAATTAAGTTGCCAAGATGTCCTCCTTTCACATTGGCATTGATTTTATTAATTATCAAGGAGATTTATGGATCTCCATATCCTCTTATTCATCAAACAAGAAAGAAAAAACAAAAATTAATATTCCAACTAGCTCATGGCTAATTGGGAATATTACACATACTGAGTTGGATTTTTCATTAATCAATGAGAGTTCTTTTCCTTGGTATTTTATGTGAAAATATACTTGTTTATATGTGGATTCTATGGTTGTTGTATCCTTATTATTTCTATTGGTTATATGCTAGTTATGAGCATGTTTTATGACAATGATGATGTATGGATCTCATCATGTTTTGATTTGTAAATGAATGAAAATTGAATATATGACCTAATATATGATAATGCAACTAATTTGATAAGGAAGTGATGCTTTTTAGAGATTCTCAGATAAGTATGAGATCCCTATGCTCACATCTGTTGTTTAAACCAGTAGAATGCATATTTGTGACATGTTTGACGAAATGCCTATCATGGATAGAAGGGGTCTAGTCAATTCCTTATTTAAGTATTTGCATCTATATCTTTGTTTCAATGTTATTTTTCATTTCTAGAATTTTCATGGAGTTATGGGTAGTGGCGTGAGTCTTGGCCCTGAAAAAGTGGCACAAAATATGGAGTCCCTGGCACATAACTACCTGAAAATTCCGCAGTCGCAAGCTTTCCTTGTTGTGGGAGTGACTATAGGTCCTAGTCGCACGAATTCCCATGTCAAGGGAGTGACTGAGGCTCTAACAAAAAAAAATACTAGTTTGTCTCAGGGGCTAGTCACCTGGATGGGTTGGATGGATCCCAGGGGTTCTGTTGCATGTGTAGAATGTCAGGATGTCTGTGTTTCGTTGGTTCCACATCCATTACTTTACGTTTGGTAATTTAATTGATGTTAACTTACTTACATAAATTATCAACCAGGGCTAGTATACTAATGAAATGTATGTGCACTGTATGTGCTAGGAGCCTCTTTGTCACTCAAACAATTCCTAAGTTAATTTGAAATATTGAAATGCACATGTTTATCTAACAGTAATTAAATGAAACTGATTCTATTACTCTAGCTCTAGAGAAAGATTAAACTCTTTTTAAAATGAATATATGATTTTTCATTCTTACTCAAAATTAAATCAAACACACTCTTTTGATTTTAAATGAAATCACACTATTCTTGCTTTAAAATGAAATCAAACCACTCTTTCTTTAAAATAAAATCACACAAACTTGATTTACAATAAAATCACTCTTGAATTGAAACCATACTTGCTTTAAAAATGAAATCACACTTTGCTTAAATTGAAATCACACTGCAAATGAAACTACTCTTGACATAAAGAAATGTTATCTCTGCAAATTAAATCCTATCTATATAACTTAAATTTAAAGTTATGATCTATTCATGTGGATAAAAAAATCTCACTATACTCGGAAATAAAAAGGATTAGACAAACTTGCCATAAAAATAGTCTTAGGCTCGCATTTAAAATCAAGAATTAAGCTTATATAATCCTATAGAAAATATAAAACGAAATACTAATTACAGTTAAAAGGAAAATCTTACTATCTTGAGGGGGCCCTCCTACGAGAAGCAGGTATCAATATGATGCTTCACATATGATAAACCACGCATTGCAATCACACAATAGAGAAATAAGCATCGAAATCCATATAATATCCAAGTCTATGTTTGTTATGCCAAGAGGCATATTTATAAAACTCTCGTGCATTAACTATTTCAGATCATTACGCCTTATGCTAATCGACACAAGATAAAATTAAATTTGAAAGATAATTTGATTTTCTATCAACGCGACAAATCACAAGGCTAAAAATATGCATCTTGCTCGCTTGGTTCGCATCCTACGATGGTTGAATTTTCCTATGATTAAGCTACTAAGGTGTCTTCTCTACCGATACAGGCTATGAAGGTAGGAAAAAATCATTGTACAAACTAATTACCACTTGCCCATATGCCCCTTTTCTCGGATGGATCTTCAAAAACTATCAAACCTTGGACTCGATTGCAGAATCATACGCTAGCTGCGGAATCACTGTAATTATGTGGCCAATGTAAATATTAAGCTAAAAAATAAAGAACATTGTCATTTATGAAATATAATATGATCAAGTATCTGATAGGCCATAATACTTGTGAACTAATTCCCAAATTAAATTTATAAAGGTCAAAAAGAGGAGAATGGAATGAAAAAGGGTTGTAAAAAAGAAGCAATTTTGGGGTTCAACATTCCCCCACATAGAAGACATTGCATGTCCTCACACAAAAATTCAAAACTTGATATTTTTTCCTATCATTGATCCTCTTCAGATTCCTGAGCAATAACATCCAAGTTACTCCTTCTTTCCTTCTTGGTGGTGACTTCCATCCTCGATTTCTTCATCAAAATTCTATGTTTCAAGCTTATCACCTTTCTTTTCAGAGATTTGTTTTTGGATTTCAATTTCTTGTTCTTCTCATACCATACACCAAGGTGCAACATGTTGATGTCATTTTTAGTTTTTTAAATTTCATTCTACACCTTCAATGTTTCATGTTCTTGCTTTAAATGTATATTTAGTACCTCCAACTCATAGATTTCTTCTTTAAGAGTGTTTACAATTTGAGATCTCTTTGGAAGACCAGCATGAGTAATTTCCTCTTAGTTTGAGGACAATTCCATTGTTTTCCCTTTAGCTCTTTTCTCCAAAGACTCTATGTAATCATATATATCTTGATGTACAAGATATATTTCAGGAGTTATTTTAGTTGGACTAGAAACTGGTGATAGAACTCTAGGTGATAGGACTATTGGTGATGGAATTGTTGGTGATGGGCCTCTCAGTTCCTCATCTTCTTCTAAGTTGATAAATCCTGAAGTTTGTTGAGACTGTCCATGCACTATTTTATTGAGCCTTTCACTTCTTCATATATTGGAAGATGGCTTAGGTGGTGATTTAGATTTAATAGTAAGGGACTTATTTTTATCTTTTTCCTTCTCTGAACTTTCACCTTTATCGTTGGCTTTGTTTCTTCTCACATTTCTCTTTTTATTTCCGAAATAATTGCAAGAGGAGTCTCATCCTCTAATTTTTACTCTTGTTGTGTTGGTGAGTTATCTTTAGCATCTATAGGCATCTTCCTTCTACTTTTCCTTGTCTTAACACTGAGATATTCTAGCTCTCATTCCTTAAAATGATTCCTAAGTAAGAAATATTCCCAATTGTCTCATATATTTCTCAGATGGGTCTCAATCAAAATTTTCACTAGGCCATGATGGTATTGGGAATTGTATATGAATTGTAACTTTCTCTGTAAATTTCTAGACATCTTCCTTAAAATATGAAGTAGAAAATATGGTAAATTAATTTCATTTCCTTCCAGAAAATTCATCATCAATCATGCATGGTAGAAAAAAAATGTTACCAAATATCCCTTCATAAATTATAAAATTTTGAATTATCAATAACAAATTCCTCCACTTATTTTTCAAAGATGTGACTGGTATCCCCTTTTTAAACACAAAAGCATCCATACCTGGATTCTTTAGGAAAAATTTCCACTCTTTCTCTTCAAATTTTCTGTTCTTGAACCAACTCTCGCTGATTCTAGGCAGTCTGATAGCCTCTGCAACAAATGGCTATATCAAAATTAGCTTCACATCTCCAATTTCTACTTCAATGCCATCGTATGCCCGAGCAAAAGACTTTTTTGTCTCCTTTTCGTGCCCATCAAAATTCTCTACAAATTCCAGCCACTGTGCTTGCTGCAACAATTGTTTGACCTAGGGGTAACCCTCAAGGAACTTTACTCCATTAGGATATGACCCTACAATTACCCCCATGTTATAGAATCCTAGCCCGTACTTTCTCTTCCGACAAGGTTATGAAATGAAAGGATTCATGTATGAGTGAATTAGAGAACATAATTTAGGTGAAGGCAATCTTGGAAATGAAACAGGGCTAAGTGAAAATGGAATGGGCTACAAATGAAGTGAAATTATAAATGGAGAGGAGAGGGCGAATTTAAAACTATGACAAGGTTCATGCAAGGTTCATAACTAACTTGGTTGAGAGGATAGAGATATTTTTCATTAAGACCAAATTCGTGTGGAAGTAATGAGGGTAATCATTACTCAGTGTAGTGGTAGCAATGATTACTTATCATTTATTTCATAACTCAAATGTTTTACCTTTATTATTCTACTTAATACTTACACACCTTAGATTCTTGTCTTATTTTTTTCTTGTCTTTTGTAGGTTGTCCTCAGGTTGCAATCTTCATTGATTTTTTCTTGTGCCATGATCTTCATTTCTTTTGGTCACAATTTGCCAAGTTAGCTGCAGAATTCTATTAGAGCTACATATTGTTGACAATTCCGTAGCTACTTTATTTTCAAAAAGAGAAAAGAGGGGTCAAAAGAAAATGGGACTAGAATAGGGAATTGGAAAGAAAATCTATACTGCCAAAAATTCTTGTTTTTCAACATATATTTTTTGTATAAACATGCCAACAATGTTGGTTTTCATGTTTATAAAAAAAATTATTTTCATTTTTTTCTTTGTTATCTATATATATATATATATATATATATATATATCCTTCTTTATTTTTAAATTTATTTGAAAAAAAAAGAGTAGAAGGCTAAGCTAGAGAGGAAGAAGAATCTTCCTTGACCAACTTCAAATTCGGATTTTCTTGCAAATTTTTTATTAATTCTTCTCTTGACAATGGGTTGTGATATATTCATAGTCTATGAACATTTACAAGGAAGGTCACTTTCTCTTCATTGATAGTTTTAATTATGATTTCTCCATTATCAAAGATTGTTTCAAACTCATAAGGCCCAAGCCAATGAGTTTAAAAATTTCCTTGAAAATCTTTAAACTTTGAATAAAAAAAGTGCCCAATCACGAGGTTGGAATTTTATTTATTTGATGAACTTGACATTCCACCCGGATCTTTTTCGCTGAACTATATTGGTCCTATGAATAACATCTTGTCTTATCTCATCAAGTTCATTCAATTGATGCATTCTTTGTCTTTGCGCTTCTGATAAATCTAGACCCAATTTGACTGATGCCTTAAATGTATTTATCTAGAACTCAATAGGAAATAGGACTTGTTTCCCATAAATCAGTTCATAGGGCGTGTGTCTTGTTGTATTTCTCCATGTAGTACTATATGGCCATAAAGCTTCTAGAAGATTTTCTGCCCAATTTCTTCTATGCATATGCACAGGCTTGGTGAGAATTTCTTTAATTACTTTATTGGTAGATTCAACTTGTCCATTTGATTGTGGATGATATGAAGTAGAATTTCGATGATTAATTTTGTATTCCTCCATTATCTTCTGTACCAACTTGGATGTAAATTGAGTACCTTGATCTATCACAATTTCCCTTGGGACACCAAAACAAGTGAAAATAACCCAAAAAATAAATGAAACTACAACATTTTAAATAGAAAAAGAAAGTGCTTTAGCTTTTACCCATTTTGTGACATATTCTGTACAAACAAGAATGTACCTTTTTTGTCTTGATGGTTGATTGATTAGACCAAAAAAATCCAGAGCCCACTTTTCAAAAGGTTCAATAAATACATGAGGTTGTAAACGAATTTCATCTGAAGGAACATGCTTTCCCATTCTTTGAAAATTATCACCTCTTAACATATTCTTTGGCATCCTTAAAAAGAGAAGGCCAATAGTATCCTAAGAGAAGGATTTTATAGGTAGTTCTTTTATCAAAAAAATGTCCTTCGCATGGTTCATCATGACAAGTTTTCAATAACTCTGGTACTTCATATTCTCTAACAAATCTTCGAATGATTAAGTTAGGCCTCGTCTTGTACAATTCTTCTTTTATCCATGAATAAGATGCACTAGTTTGAATTACCTTTCTTTTCTCTCGAGGAGATAAGTATGATGGTAATTTTCCTGTAGCCAAATAATTAGAAATATTTGAAAACCAAGGAGATTTAATAGATATTGCTAAGAGATATTCATCAGGTAAATTATCTTCTACAGGAGTATTATTATTATCATTTTTTATTCTGGATAAGCAATCAACTATTGTGTTTTGTTTTCCGGGTCTATCCAAAATAGTAATATTGAATTCTTGTAATAACAATAACCATCTTATAATTCTGCCATTAGTAATTGACTTATTCATCAAATATTTAATTGCAGAATGATCTGTGTGAATGAAGGTTTCATAACCAGTGATATAATGTCTAAATTTATTGATGGAATGTACACCAACAAAAAAATCCTTTTCCATTACAGTGTAATTCAACTCTGCAAGAGTCAATTTTTTGCTTGAATAGTAGATGGCATAAGGAGTCATATTTTTTTGTCATACTAAAACTCCTAAAGCAACGTCCGAGGCATCAATTGAGATGTGAAGAGGTAATTTCCAATTTGGTCCTGTTAAGATGGGTGCTAGGGAAATTTTTTCTTTCAATGTTTCAAAAGCTTTGTGGTAATCAAAATTCCATATGAATTCAGAATCTTTTGTGAGAAATTTGAAAATTTGAGAGGAAATATTTGTAAAGTTTTCTATAAATATTTTATAGTAACCAGTAAAACCAAGAAAACTTATAACATCCTTTTGACAAGTAGGAGATGATAAGCTAGAAATGACTTCTACCTTAGATGCATCCACTTTAATTCCATCTCCTGAAATATGGCGGCCTAAAACAATTACCTCTATAAACACCATAAAACACTTTTCATGAATTAATGAGAGATTTTCATCTTTACAAGTAATGATAATTTTTTCCAAGTTTTTAAGAGCTTCTTCAAAAGAGTTTCCATAGACAGTAAAATCATCCATGAACACTTCCACAAAATCATGAATTAGATCGGAAAAAATGCCTAGAACTACCCTTTGGAATGTTGCACATGCATTACATAACCCAAAAGGAAGTACTCGATAAGAATAATTTCCCCATGGACAAGTAAAGGTTGTTTTATCTTGATCTTCTGGAGCTACTTGGATCAGGTTATATCCACTAAAATAATCCAAGAATGCAAATTAATTTTTCCCACTTTTTCCCTACCAATGTGTCAAGAACCTGATCTATAAAAGGAAGTGAAAAATGATATTTTAAAGTGGCTTTATTCAATTCCCTATAATCAATCATACTCTCCATTTTCCATTTTTTTCGAAAGAATTACCAATGGTGAAACCCACTAATTGTCTGATATGGGATAAATGAAATTCACTTTTAACAATTTTGTAGTTCCTGCTTAACAATTTCCCTTAAGTTTGGATTCATACTCCTATGGGGTTGTCGGATTGGTCTGTCATTTTCTTCAATATATATGCATACAATTTGATAAATTCCTTTCATATCAGTGTAGTACCATGCATAAGCAGAGGAATGTTCCTGTAACATCTTCACTAATTCCTTCTTTTGAGATTCTTCGAGATTATTATTGATATTCAAAGTTTTTCTTGGAAAAATTTGCATTAAAGAATTGCTAAATTTCTCCATAGAATGTAAAGCCATTTTTCATGATGATAAATATTCAATATTACATTGTTATTTAAAATTTTGATTTTGTTCACAATATGAGGAAGATTCATTATTTTCCATTAGATTCAAAATTTGATCTTCTTCATCTATTTGTGAAGTAGTAAAGATTGGTCGTATGTCAAAGTTTTCAGTGTCATCATTTATATATTCTTCACTTTCTACTTATATTGTTGTTTTTGGTAGAGGATATAATGTGAATTTCATTGTAGAAATTCCATTAGAGATAAACATATCACCAGATCTACAACTAATAAAAGCATCAATAGTAGCTAACCATGGTCTACCATTATTCTTGGGTCTTAATATCATGAAGTCAACATGATATTCCCAAGAATCTAAGGATACAAACACATCTTCTAACACACCACCAGGTTTGATAACAGATCTGTCTGCTAATTGCAACGTTGTTGGTGTATATTGGAGATTAATGAGTTTCAATTGATCCATAGTTTGTTTACTCATGATATTGATAGATGCCCCTAAATAAATCAATGTGTTCAAAATTTCAACACCATTAATGTGTGTTTTCACAATGGTACTACCTGGATCCAAATATTTCTGAATTGTTGTCTTTCCCATCAGGATATCTGCAATTTTTCCAACTAACTGAATTCTTTTAGCTTCTTTTCTTCTTCATAGTTTCTTAATACTTAACTCCCTAATTGTATTTGAAAATATGGGTATTTCCTTGATAGTTAATAACAAATGAATTCTTATACAAACATTCTTCAGTTCATCTATCATATCATAATCAAGAAACACAATCTGTTTTTCTACCCCTTTGTCAATTTTCAATCTTTCAGGAAAAGGTGGTTTTGAATAGAAAATGAAGGTTGTTCTATAATGGGAGTTGAGTTTATCGGATTGTCAACATAATTTACAGGGTTGGTTTGTTTTTGAGGATATTCTTCTTGATGAAGAGATGTCTCTTTCTCATAGAGGTCATCCTTCTCATATTCCTGAATAAAACCATATGGTGACTTATTTTCCAATACTCTACCAGATCTAAGTTGAACATTGTTGAGATCTAATGGAGTTATCATGTAAGTTTGGAAATTCTGCCCTTCTATGTTGTAAACAATATGTGAGTTTTTATTATTTAGATTTTGAAGTGGCGGGGAAGTAAGTTGTTTTGGCTTTTGCGGAAATAGTAATGAAAGTTGTGGGTTTGAATTTTGAGGTTGAGAGGGTTGGACATATTGAGGAAATTTTTGTGGTATAAAAACAGTTTAAGGTTGTGGATATTGAGGATATTTTCCATAAGTATTTTTCCAACCTTGTGCCCAAGGTTGAGGCCAATGCTGCTAAGGCATGGGTGCATTCCAATTACCTTGTGGTGGTTGTGCATATGTTTGAATATTGAAACCTTGAGTCATATTTGTTTGTGGATTTTTCCATGGCCTCTTAGAAATAAAAAGAGTTGTTCTACTTGATTTGGTATTAATTCCTCTTGATAAACAACTTTAAGACTTGGAATTGAAGGACATTCCTTTATATCATGATTTTTTGCACATATACAACAAGTTTCTACACTTTTTAAGTCAAGAGGGCATTCTCTCAACGCATGCTTATTTCTACATTTTGGACAAAAGATAGATAATGAAACATTTTCAACTTTTTGATTGTTTTGTACCTTAAGGGTATCTATTTTTTCACTAAGACTCCCTAAAATATCTATTTTGAAATTGTCAAGCAAATTTCCTATTTCAGCCCTACTTACTGTCCCAACTGCAGATTTATTAATCCTAGACATAACATGATCTCTTGGATTTTTTCCAGTTCTTGCCTTTCCTCTTGAAATGTGTATGCATAATTCACAAATATCTCTAAATGATAACTAGAAAATATGTCCTTTACCCATAAAATTGATATAGAAGGTTTATCCACTCATCTCTGATAGATTTCAACAAGATAGCTTTCAAAGTTTCTTCATCTAGATTATTCATCTTAGCTCTTTTAATATTGTAAGAAAATATTTCAATAAAATCCTCCATATTTTCATCCTCTTTTTTCATCATTTTAAATAATTCATATTTAAGGTTATGAGGCATATAATAATATTTGTATTTTTCTAAGAACACATTTTTCATTTCTTCCCATGTTCTTATGGTATGTGTTCCTAGTCCCATAAACCGTTTTAATGCTGCATATTTAAGGGTGGTTAGAAACAATTTAAACTTTTTAGTGTCAGGTAAGTAGTCATAGGATCTACAAAAAACTTCAAACTCAGAAAAATGTATCAGGATCCTCACTCCTTAATCCATGGAAATTAGGGAGGATAGAGCGTGATATATGTTTCATTGCGGCAGTGGTATCTTCATCAAAGACGGGAAACCCAAAAGGTTCTGGATCTCTTATACCACCTCCTCTTCCTCTTCCACCACCTCTTTCACCTCCAATCCTAAGATGTTCATCATTCACATTGTGTAGTTCTCCTCCTCCTGCCATTTTAGATTTCTAAGAGCTAATATAAGGTTCCAAAATTGAATTTTCTGGTTCCTCCTCTGGTCCTTCTGTCAATTGAAAACATGTTTCTTCTTCTTCTTCCTCACTAGGTATTTCTAGTTCTTGTCCTATAATTTTTTATCCTATTGAAGATAAAAATATTACTCCTTCTATTGGGGATGTAGGATCTTCTTTTTCTACTATGACTTAAGTAGTAGAAGTTGGTGAATCTCTAGGTTGGATTTTAGATATAAGTACCCCAGGAAGTCTATGTTTGCCTGCAATTGATGGAATACGAGTTTGGGTGGATGGTGTGGAACTACAAGGTCTTAGTGGGGTGAGTGGTGATGTTGGAATCAAACTCCTACCTCTTACAAATCTACGTCTAGAATATCATTCCCGACGCATATAATTTTTAATTTTTTTTGTTTTTTTTGTTTTTTATGAAAAGGAAAAGAAAAAATCCTATATACACTTCCTCGGCAATGACGCCAAAATTTTTGGTAATTTAATTGATGTTAAATTACTTACATAAATGATCAACCAGGGCTAGTATACTGATGAAATGTATGTGCATTGTATGTGCTAGGAGTCTTTGTCACTCAAATAATTCCTAAGTTAATTTGAGATATCGAAAAGCGCATTTTTTTCTAATGGTAAGTAAATTAAATTGATTATGTTACTCTAGCTCGAGAGAAATATCACACTCTTCTTAAAATGAATAACACATTTGTTCATGCTTACTGAAAATTAAATCAAACACACTCTTTTTCTTTTAAATGAAATCACACTATTCTTGCTTTAAAATGAACTCATGCCACTCTTGCTTTAAAATAAAATCACAACACCCTTGCTTTAAAATAAAACCACACTTTATCTTACTTTTAAAATGAAATCACCCTTGAATTGAAACCACACTTTCTTTAACGATGAAATCACACTTTTCTTGAATTGAAATCACACTGCAAATGAATCTACTCTTGATATAAAGAAAGATTATCTTTGCAATTTAAAATCCTATCTATATAACTGAAATGTAAAGCTATGCTTTGTTCATGTACATAAGAAAATATCTCTATACTCAACAATAAAAAGGATTAGACAAACTTGCTATAAAAAAGTCTTAGACTTGCATTTAATGCAAAGAATTAAGCTAACATAATCCTTAAGAAAATATAAAATTAAATACTAATTATAGTTAAAAGGAAAACCTTACTATCTCAAGGGGGCCCTCCTACGAGAAGTAGGTATCAATATGATGCTTCACAAGATGATAAAATACGCATTGCAATCGCACAATAGAGAAATAAGGATTGAAAGCATAATTTAAATAAAACATAGTGTTTACAATGTAAAATCCAAGACCGTGTTTGCTATGCTGAGAGGTATATTTATAAAACTCCTGCGCATTAAATGTTTCAAATAATTACACATTATGCTAATAGACACAAGCTAAAATTAACTTTGAAAGATAAGATAACATGATTCTCTCATGATTTTATGTCAACACAACAAATCATGAGGCTTAAAATCCACATCTCGCTCACCTGGTTCGCCTCCTACGGTGGTTGAATTTTCCTTTGACTGAGCTGATAGGGTGGATTCTTTGTCAATCCAAGCTATGAAGGTAGGAACAAATCATTGTACCAACTAATTTCCAACTTCCCATATGTGCCTTTTCTCAGATGGATCTTCGGAACCTATTAAACCTTGGACTCAGCTACATAATCATACGTTAGCTGCATAATAACTATAATTCTGTAGCCAATGTAAATATTAATCTAAACAATAAATAACATTTTCATTTATGAAATAGAAGATGATCAAGTACCTGATATGCCATAAGCCTTGTGAATTGATGCCCAAATTAAAGTTATGAAGGTAAAAAAGAGGAGAATGGAATGAAAAATGTTTGTAAAAAAGAAGAAATTTTGGGGTTCAACACTATACTTAGGGAGTTGAATCAGATCATAATAGCTTCTTGTCACATGTTTACATTGGTTGGTTGGTTACTTGGGTAGATGTGGGAGGATGGTGTTATAGTTAAAACTTGGATTTTCATAAAAAAATGTAATGGAAACATAAAGTATAGGACTTATATTTTTGAGGTTAGACCAAGCCAACATAATAATTGAAGGCACATAACTAAATACCAGAAAATGGAGGGCTTTCCTCTAGGGAAATTTCCAGAGTTACCTCCTCTCAGTTGCATCCTCAATACTATTGCTTGGGCTAGTCTACTAGTCAATTTTTTTGTGGCTAAGGATCTTCTAGAATGATAATGGGGTTCTCATGGATTCCCCTCGAACATCATGACCCGTTTGCTTTATTTTCACAACCAAATTCCCCATTTACTTTCTTAACCAAAATACAATACCAAAGACCCCTTTTTCAAAGGCTTTAAATTCCATTCAAATATTCCCAATTGGTTCTTTAGGTTCACAATTTCTTGGAATTCTAAGGCAATTGCTTGGGCCACCAAGGCCTTCGTCATCTAATAATTTTCCACTAGTTAAAAAATATTCATCCCATGTGTCCTTGAGTTCCCTAAGTCCCTCAACTATCCCACCATCTGAGCTACCACTTATATCATTATTTCCTTGCATCTCTATTTCAATACCTTGTCTAGGTCCTTGATTGTTGCCTTACCATTCGTGGGATAATAATAAAGGAACCTAATTTAGATTAGAATATATATCCTTCTCATCTTAGGTTATTATGTGCATGCTATTAACCTCCTTTTTCACCTGTATTTTTAGCTGGATAGAATGCCACTTCTTCCTCCTTTTGTTATGTTTTTGTGGAGACATTTGGTGTGTAATATGCCCTCGCTTTTACCACTATTTTTGTAATTTAATCTATGGTTGTAATTCCAGTGTGGAACCATGGTTGGCTAATATGATTTTTAAACATATAAATTTGATCTTTGTTTATTTCCAACTAAAGAAGTTATGGAATTATGGATCCAATGTTTTGAGGGAGCTTATGTGCCTTGAAAAGCCATGAAGCTAGCCAGAATTAAAAGTTGAATTTGTTTTCAAGTCAGGAAGCCAATGTCTAACATATTATTTTATGTGATGTGACTGGCGAAGAAATAACTATATTTAATAGACCTTGATTTATTTTCCATGTAAATAAAATAAGACCAAGGTCATGGGACACATATTCCAAGCTAATTGTTGGACAAACACTTTAGTGTGCATTACTTGTGGATTAATAATGGCAATGGAAACTAGCAAAGGAAAAGAGGCAATAATTGGAATTTAATTATGAAAAAAAGGAAAATAAGAGAAATTAAGGTGAAGAGACATTATTTTCATGCAAGGGAAATTAGACGAAAAATGAAGGAAAATGAAGAAAAAGGAGACATCAATAATAAAAGGAATAAGGGAATTAGTTCACAATTTTTTACTAGTTTTTTGATAGTTTTGAGTTGAGCTCTCATTTAATTCTCTCATTCTGTCATACTCTTGCATACTTAGAGAATTGTCGGAGCATGCTTGGAGCACTCTAGTATTAAAATAGATTGGAGAAATAAAGCAAAGGAAAACAGGGAAGTGCAGGGAGATAGTTGGATCAACAGTTAGAACCAGATTGCTTTGAAGGTAACAGGTTGCATGTATGATCTCGTTGTTGGTTTTTAGATGCATGACATATGCATGTGGTTCCTCGATTATATATTTTCATTGACACAGATATTTTCCTGGATTGGTATTGGTTTAAACCTTACCTTGCCATTTCCTGGATAACCATGGTGTTGTGGGTTTCCCACTTGTTTTTATGATTAGCCTTGAGGTTCCCTATGGTTGCGGGTTGGAACAAACTCTCTAGAGCCCTGAAAAAACTTGGGTTGTGTTACTTTTTCTTGGAACCTGCAAGTTGGGACAAATTCTCTAGAGCCTTGTGGGTTGTGTTCTAGTCCCTAGAGCCACATGTGGAACAAATGATCTAGAGCCCTAATTTAGGTGTGGGTTGAGTTACTAGTTCCTAGAGCCTTGGAAAATGTGGGTAAAGACCAATCTAGTTGATGTTAGTGATTTTTGGACCGTATAGATGAGATTACTATGATTTAGGGTTGAGGTGGTTTGGCCTTTGGAAGACTTGGTTGGTTTTGGTTTTGGTTTAATCCTTATGATCCCACATTAATGCTTGGAATATGGTGCAGGGTTGATTGGATGAAAGAGATATTTGGTACAACCCAATATATGGTCGAGTATTACGTGGAAGTCCCTGACTTGGTTGACATTTTAATATGTTAATATGCGATAATTTCCTATTTTAATCTATGAGAATTTATAGTTATTATGCTGGTGATTTTATGTTGATTTTCCATGGTTTCCATTCTATTTATATGTTGGTTATATGATATATATCTATGGCTCCTAACATGTTTTGATAAGTATTTGAATGGTTGATGAATGCATGAGATAATAAGTGTTATTGTAGCTATATTGATAGGGCATTAGACCTTCTTGGTGATTATCATATGAAGTTCATACTCCTATGAACATATATGCATTCATGAACTGTAGCTTCGATGTTTACCATATGTTTGATGAAATTTATATCATGGATTAGGCATGTATATCTCAAGTTATTGATTTAGTTTTGATTGATTAGCATTGTAATTACCTTTGATTGCATATAGTTATAGGAATTTTTAGGCAGTGGTCAGGAGGCTAGCCTAAAATAATGGCCCAAATATCAAAATTACTGGTATTGAACTCAGGAATTTTGGTCATAACCACATGGAAGCAAGCCTATGCATGCAATTAGGAACTCATAACTGCACTAATTTTTTGTTGTACATGCAATAGGGAAGTTTCCCTAGTGAAACATAATTTTAGCTCAAGGATTGACCACCTAGGGTGGTTTGCAACCTCTTGAGTGGTATGTAGTCTCTGAGGGATGTACGTTTGTGGTCAAATTGTAGACCCCAATTCCATAACTGGAACTTGGAGGTCGGGTCACATTATAGTAACTCTCAACTCATGTATTGTGAAGTTTATTATTGCAGTTTTGTGCCATCATGAATGTTGTTGAGATGTTGATGTGTTTATGTCATTATGTATATATGTATCATGCTAATATGGATTGATTGTGCAGACAAAATAGCCTCCCCTGAAACACACTGAGGTATGATTTTGATTATATCTTTGTTTAGTTAATATAACAAGGCATGTTTGGCGGAGATAGAAAACTAGAGATGAAAATAAGAATGGTAGATTACAATTCACATGACTCTCCTTACAAATAATTTTAGCAACAAGGAGATGAATATTCTCCCAATTTAGTAGATACACTGAGAAGTTTGAAGGAAGAAATAAGAAGTTGTAAGGAAAAAATAACAAGTTGATTCAGTCACAAGAAATAATTTTGAGAGCTCAGAAATAGCAAGCCAAGGTTAATTGAGTCATCCTTCAGAGTCTTTTAGATTTGAAAATATAGGGACAACTAAGGGTTAGTCATGGACAAGAGGAAAATACTAATGGGGCATATGGTTACAGGTCTCGATCATGATACATGTTGGATAGGGTTGCACAGTCAGAGGTGGAAAATATTTGGATACACTTGACAAGCAGGTTAGAACTCATGGATTCTATTATAGCTCCATTTTTTAGAGACATCATTGCCATTACTGAAAACATCCTTATAGGAGGAGTGATAAGTAGTATTTTCCAGAGGAGGTCAAGAAAGCCAAACCTCCTACATTTGATGGAGATGTGAAGAAACCAAAATATGCAGAAGCATGGATTCTTGGGATGAATAAGTTATTTGAATTGGATTATTATTCAAAGAATATGAAATCCAAGATAACTATCTTCAATCTCAAGGGAAGAGAAAAGATTTGGTGGGAATATGCAAAGCATGTCATATGTATCAAGGTAGAGGAATTGAGTTGGTATGAGTTTAAAAGACTCTTCAGGAAGAAGTACTTGTCCAAGAGATATTATGATGGAAAGGCCAAGGAGTTATATGAATTGAATATGGGTTCTATGACTGATGAAGAGTACACGAATAAGTTTTTGGAACTATTGAGGTATTTTACCTACCTCAAGGATGATAAGACAAAGGTTCAAGGGTTCATTCGTGGATTTCCTTTATCATTTAAATATCGGATTGAATATGATGAGCCTTGGTCATTGGAGGAAATAATTTCGAAGCTAAAGCATTGTTATGAGAATCATAAGAATAAGTTTGAGCCTAAGCGAGATTAGAAAGGTAATGACAACACTAAAGGAAAGTGGGCTAAGAAAAAGGAAGACATAAGTATGTAGGTGATAAGGAGAATGTGGTACCTTATCAGAAGTTCAATACAATCGAGAAAGGATAGGGGTCTTAGCTTGAGGTGTAGAATAAAGGTGATGGTAGGAAGCCTTTTCAGTGTTGGAGTTGTGGTGGAGAGCATCGCAGGAAAGATTTTCCATCGCACCAGGGTGGAAGGACTCATATCTGTAGTGCTACGAAGGCACATACAGTTGGGGGTGTTGGTCAGAGTATTCCTCAAACTTATACAACATTGGATAGCAAACAAAATGATCATCAAGAATCCATTATTGAGATGGAAGGTAATATTTCTGATCAAGTTGTTTCCATTTTGATTGACCCTAGATCTAACTATATTTCTATGAGTCTTAACCTGGCGGATCAGTGTTGCTTGAATAAATAAGTGCATGAAGAGTCTTGGTTATTGTAGTTGAATACAATGACTAAGAGAAGAATTCATCATTGGGTGAGATATTTTTCATTTGAGCTGAATGGTATGCCTACAACAAAAAATCTAAATGAGCTTCCTTTGGGATCATACAATATGTTTTTGGGAATAGATTGGTTGTAGATTATCATGACTAAACTGGACTACTATGATAAGGCTATTGAGTTCCTGGATGATGATGAGGAAAGGAGAACCTTGTAGGGAAAGAAGAATCCTACATCAGTGAGGATGGTTATAGATATTTAGACAAAGCACAATTGCAGGAAAGGATCTGTATTGTTTGCAATTCATATTTCTAGTGACAAAGGAAAGGATGTTGAGGATGATGAAGTCTTGAAGGGGTTACCATGTTTTGCAGTAGTTTTAGGATGTGTTTCCAATAGATATTTTAGAATTTCCTTCTCATAGAAAGGTGGATTTTTCAATTGTGTTGATATCGGGAGAAACACAAAAATCTAAGGCACCTTACAGGATGAGTACTCCAGAGTTGGTGGAATTGAAGTTTCATCTTAAGGAAATGCTTGATAAGGGATACATAAGGACAAGTGTATCACCTTGGGTTGCACCAGTATTTTTTGTGAAGAAGAAGGACGGTACTCTCATATCATGCATTGATTACATGCAATTTAATAAGGTTACTATCAAGAACAAGTATCCTTTGCAACAAATTGATAATTTTTTTGATCAAATGAAGGCAACAACAATGTTCTCAAAGATTGATTTGAGATCAAGATACCATTAGGTGCACATCAAAGAAGAAGACATTTACAATAATACACCTTGAACTAGGTATGGGCATTATGAGTTTGTGGTGGTTCCGTTTGGTCTTAATAATTCTCCAACTACTTTCATGTCTTTTATGAATAATGTGTTACACCCTTGTCTAGACTTTGTGATAGTGTTCATTGATGACATATTAATATATTATAAGAATGAGGAATAACATGCAGAGAACCTAGAAAGAGTATTAAGATTGTTGAGAGAGAATTAGTTTTCTGCCAAGATTAGCTATTGCAGTTTCTTTCAGACTAAAGTTCACTACTTGGGACAGGGTGTTTCCAAGGAAGGGATATCAGTGGACCTAGAAAATATGAAAGCTATCAAGGAGTGTCTAGCTCCTAGGAATGTGGATGAGGTTAGGTCATTCATGGGACTAACAAATTAATACATGAGGTTCATTAGGAACTTCTCACATATTAGCTATCCTATTACATCTTTGAAATAAAAGGAAATAATTTGAATGGACCGAGGAGTGTGCAACTAGTTTTGAGCAGTTGAAGCACTTTCTTACAAATGCTTCAGTATTGAATATTTCAGATCCTGATAAGGAGTTCGTGGTATAAAAAGATTTTTTCAAGGAAGGATTTGGTGGGGTCTTGATGTAGGAAGGGAAGATGGTATGTTATGAGTCAAGGAAGTTGAATGAGCACGAGCATAACTATGTGACTCATGGTCTTGAGTTGGCAGCTATCATTCATGTATTGAAGATGCGGAGACATTACTTCCTTGGTAAGAGGTTTTTTCTAATGAGTGATCATAGTGGGATGAGGTACTGGTTTGACCAACCTAATATGAATATCAAGAAATCTTGATGGTTCGATACCCTTACTAATTTTGAATTTGAGATCAGATACATCAAGGGTAAGGAGAACATGATTACAAATTCTCTTAGTAGGAGGGTGTAGGTGAATCACATTTCATCTATAATATATTATGGGATAAATTTGTAGGATAATATCTTGAATTTAGGGCAACATGATGACATGTAGCAGTAATTGAAGCAGACATTACAACAACAGGGTGAAAGTGATTGATATGAGGAGAATCACCTCACGACATATGGCTTGGTTAGATTCAAGAATAAGATTTATGCGTCGGATAACAATGAGATCAAGAATATTATCTTGAGGGAGTTTCATGTCAAGCTATATTCAGGTCACCCAGGATATCATAAGACTCTAACAACAATTAAGAAGTTTTATAATTGCCTGAACTTGAAGAAAGAGGTGGTTGAGTTTTTTTTTAAATGCTTGGAATGTAAATAGGCGAAAGAAAATTATAATCATCCAAATGTTTTGTTGCAACCTATTTTGATTAAAGAATGGAAATGGGAATTCATTTTCATGGAATTCATTACAGGTTTTCCAAGGACATCTAAGAAACATGATTCCAACATGGTTGTGTTTGACAGGATGAGTAAGGTAGATCACTTCATTGCAGTGAAGTCTACAAATTTAGCTAGTGAGGTAGCTGAGATCATCATTAGGGAGATAGTGAGATTGCATGGTGTTCCCAAGAATATTATATCAGATATGTTAGGGTCCCGTGATTTGGCCGATTGGTGAGCCAAATGACGATGTAACATCAAACCAAGCTTTGGAGCCCAAGGACCTAGCCTTCCTGGACTCAAAGAGGGCTCTCTCTATTATATGTAAAAGATATCGGTGTGTTTGCTTTGTGGTGTTTTGATATTAGGCTAGTTATGAAGTATGTTTTTGGTTTTTTGTTTTTAAGTTTGTGAGGGATAAAACTGATCAAAGATATAAACTGGATAACAAGATGTAGATAAACTGGGCTATGGGGTCGAAAAGGTCAAAGAAGCAATTAGATAATGATGTAAGGCTGCTGTAGGGCCGATTTGATTCACGGTAAAAGGGATCTTTGGGAAAAATGGAGTAAATGAACATCAAGCTTGGGAAAAACAAGGGATTTCAAGTGTAACTAGTTGATAGCAGACATAAACATGTTATAGCAAGCCATTAATCATGCTAAATGTAACTATGAGCTAATTAATACATAGAAAACAAACATTCCAGCCATGCATAGAAGTATAAGACCCTCTAACTTTCGAAAATGGCTATCAGACTTTGGGGAAAACACATAAGGCATACTAACAACTCAATAAACTATGCCGGAACGCCTAAACACAGTCTTTAAGTTATTGGGCACTTTGACAAACAAGCTTTCATAGTTTTAGGCAAAGGGCTAGATCGGGACTAGGCCTCCTTGGTTCAACAAGATGATAAACTAATCAGTCAAAGAGATAGTTTTATGGATAGAACTATGGAAAATCATAGGTAAGCAGGGCACACCATACATCCTACTTAACATACATAGAACTTGTAAATAAAACTAGCAGCAATACCTTAAGTTACTAAAGAGCAGTTAAGAATTCTTTAGTATGACTAAGGAAGAAGAAAACATAAAGCTATGAAGATTCAGGAATTTTGAGGTGCCTCCATGGGCATATCTCAAAACTAATCTCTCTTGATCTATATAAACGACAAGAAGCATGTAGCAGATGAAAACTGAAGACATGACAAAGCAGAAAAACTACCATTCTACCATGTATGGAATCATAACAATCCTTATGTTCCTCAAAAGCATCAGAAGCGTTCGTCCTCTTTCTCAGTATTCTTCAAAGCTCATATGACCAATGTATTAATTCTTCTCTCAAGTTCAGCCTCTGATTTACAATGAAACCCATGGAATAAATAGGCTTGAGGGAGGAAAACCTCATGGAGCAACTAGCTATCCCATTGGCTAAGTCAATATCTAAAACTTGTCACAGCCTTTTGCAAGCCCAGGCACACTAAATATCCCATAAAATATCTAAAAAGCCCACTAAAAGCATATATATTGACCGTAACATTTACAGTGTAAAAATAGCTAAACGCACATTTGGAAAAGCATATTTTGAGTTAAAAATTACAAAGCCACTTCTGTTATATCTGAAAAGGTCCACTGACTTGTTGGAGGCAATTGGCAGCCTTCCCGATGTCAGAAACCAGGCTCATGATAGCCTGTTGAAAAGTTTATGTGTGTCTAATTTCAGTGCAACTAAAAAATCACTTCAAGCTGATGCCGAAGTCCTCAGCTGTGCACAATGGTAAAGAAGCTTAGAAAATAACAGACTGATATGCCGGGCAGAATGTGCAAAAAGTGAGCATTTTTCGCCGTTTTGAGGGGGCGAACGATCTCCAAATGCTCTAAAAATCGCTGAGGACCTGCTCATAGAATTATGGCATCAAATGGTATCATCCTCCTCACTTGAAAAATCCTCAAACTGAAATGGAGAAATTATGAGTTTTCGACCAAAAACCCAAAAAATGCCAAAAAACAAAAAGTTGTCGAAATGGGCCCAAAAATGGCACGCATGACCCTCAAGGGTCCCTAGCAACATGCTCTGAAGCTGAGGCCAAAATATCAAGTGATGATATGCCTTTTTCCTCTTTCCGTGCCGGGCGCTTCTTGAAACTGCTGTTTATCACTACTGAGTTACTGATGTTCAGCACTCTTCCCCTCTTTTTCCTGCTGCTGCTCATATTCATCACTGTCATGCTGCTCCTTTTGTCTTTCCTTGGAGGCATTTTGACCTAAATGTGCTTTTGAAGAGACAAACTACCTCACTGTGTGTAAAATGCCCTGTTGGAGTCAAATTGTGTCAATGTACTGCTTTGACAGATAAACAATGTGATTTGGATGGTTTGCAACAAGTTTCTTATAATACACAACCTCTGCTCTCTTAAAAAGTAGCCTTCTACCTTGAATGTACCTCAGCCAGGCAGATTTCTCAATAGGATACCATATAGTAAAAAGGAGGCAGACTGATGGGTAAATTCCCTGTGCACAGTGTTTAAGAAATCACTTTTTCTAGTGAATTTAAAAGGTCAATCAACACATCTATATCTGTGTCTCCAAGGTAAAATTCCCAATTATTAAAAACCTGCTCTTCAGAAAGTGGCTTTCCACCTTGAAAATATCTCAGTCAACAACTTCTCAGTAAGAAATAATACAGTGAAAATGAAGGGCAGACCGATAGGAGGAGTTTGTTGTGAGAAGTGCTTTGCCCATGGTAGACCTTACAATCATTTAAAACCTACCTTTCTTAATGTGCCAACATTCAACAAACTTATGGCTATTCAATCAAATCTCAGTGTAGGTATACAGTTAAACTCACAATTCTGAACAAGGTGACAGAGCTTTGGAAAATGCCTCAAAAAGTTTCAACAAGGCCTGCAAGAGTCTTTACTTTGCAGAATAAGCAAGATTTCCTACCAATGTAACACCTCTGGTTATGTTAGAAAAACCTTTACTTTGGATGGATACCAACTTATCAATAAGCTTGAAAAACACAAGGCAGTCAACTAACAAACACAGTGAATACTGTCCCTTTGTGAGAAGTGTGAGCAACCTCCCCTGTAGCTTCAACCTATAAATTTCTGATTGATCAAGAACCCTTTCTCCTACTAAACTTCACTGTTCTCTAGATGTATGTCATTCCTTTAAATAGAAACATACTCCTAAATTTAACCACGGTGTGAGCATACAGGCGAATTCACAGTTAGAACAGAGGTAACAGATTTTTAGGAAAGCTCCAAAAGCTTAAGCAGAGGCTGTAAGAGTTTCTCTTTTTCAAAATAATCAATGGCCTTTTTCAATATGGAATACCAGTCACCTTTGGAAGAATGCCTTTATGAATTCTGAAAATCCACTTGGTAGTGAGGTTTTTACGAATAGAAAAACAGTCACAGAGTATATAGTGAACAACTGTCCTTTCGGTGGTTGAGTAGGGTAACTTTGTCCTTTGGTTTTTTTGAAGAAACAACACACCCTTGCTCTTGAGTAATCACAAGGTGAAAACACAAAGCTTTTAACTTAATCACAGTTTCCTTCCCGTGGGAACCTTAAAATAACACATTCAGCATTTTATCTCAGTTTTTACACTTCGAGACTTCACACAGCAAAAACACTGTTTTTTCAGCTATGGTCACAAGGTTTAGAAGTTCTGTGCGCTATGGTATGAGGAATTTGGAGAATTTTAACACATGGTTCTCTCTGTAGGCACTCTTAGTAGTGTATCTATCATTCAGCATAGCTTCATTAGGTCAAACTTGAAAATTTGCTCCAACCTTTACCCTCACACCACAGTTTGATTTAAACCTTCATGTCACTTAGCAATTTTTTAAACCGAGGGGGAAAAACATGTGAAAATACCTCTAAACTTGATGGGAATCTCTTGTGGAGAGCCGGGGATAGCTCTGGAAGTCTTCGGGCCTGCGCGGCACTCTTCAGGGAAAGAACGGCGCGCAGAAACATAACGGGCGGTCTATCGGGTCGGGGTCAGGCACCGTGTACAGGCGCGTCGTGCAACTGTACAGGCGCGTCGCGCGTACACTGGCCGCCTGTGCAATCCTTCCGCCAGGCGCGTCGCGCGAATTTCCAGGCGCGTCGCGCGGCCACAAACGAACAAAAACTTTTTGAAATTGCTTGAAAACTGTTTTGATGTCTGAGAATTTCGGAGGCCAACTTCAACTTCTTGCTTGGTGTATTGAAAATGGATGCTTGGACCTCTCCCCACTTCTTTAATATGTCAACCCCAACGGTCTTAAAACTTTGAAAAGTAACCTTGGCGTTCAGCTCCGTTTTTGTTTTAACCTTTGTAATGCTGCCTTGGTGTATCTCTTTGATTTTTGAAATCGCGTTGGCTTCATTTGAGGGGTACTCCCTTTTTGAAATGATTTCAGCCACAGAGTTTTATATGCCCTTTAAAAAATGTCAATAAAGTTTTCAACTCCTTTTCAAAGAAAACAAACACAGTTTTTCTCGAAAAGCCAGAACTCTGTCTATTTATGCATAGGTGTTTGAAAGGTGATTTCCAGTTTTGTTCCTTGGGTGACACTTTAACATCGAACTTCAAATTTTGAAAAATAACTCCATAACCTTCAAATCATCTCTGCCACTGTTTTTAATGATGCTGGTGATATTTATGAAGTAAGGTAACCCTTCTTTAAGACTGTCCAGAAAATACCTGAAAACTGCTTTGTTTTCGAAAGGGTAAGTTTTGCATTGTCAACTTGCTTTGACAGCCTCGGTGTTTGCTTGCTCCTTCAACCCTTTTCCTACTATAGATGCCAAGTTGCTGCAGTTTTTCATAGCTTGCTATGGTCTTTTAAGAAGGGCACCTTTCACTACATTCCTCTGCTTCACAACACATTATATAACATCTCTGTTTATTGAATACTGGAAACTTGTTTTGTTTCAAACTATCCATAACACTGACTGTCCATGAAAATAACCTCTTTGCCTATTCATACACTTGTATGTCCTTTGGGAACAAAACCTGAAATGCCTCCCATCATTTTTGATGTATATCTGAAAGAGAGACTTTTATGAACCAGGAAGAATAGGTCCCTTTGAAAAACAGTTATCATTTTCTTTGACCAGTGCATTGACCTTTTTGTAATAGAACCATTCCAAAGCTCAACTCTGTCCACTGTTTTACCTTCTTGGTGATATTTTAAAGAAAAATCACTCAAGATCTGTTGAAGAGCTTTGAAAGCTATTTTGTCATTTTAAAAGGAGGTGGTCTGTCTTCTTCCAACTTGTTTGATAATTTCTGCTTCCAGGTGATTTATAGGCTTCTCTTTGGATTGTAAGTGCCATCTTTTGGTTGCATCCATTCATACTATATTTCTCTGTTTACTTAAAAAGGAGCTCCCTTAGACCTCTTGGCATGTGACAGTGAGGTGACCCCCTCTCCTAAGGAAACTGCCCTTTTTTGTATCAATGGCCTGTATATTCAAATTGTCTCCTGTCCACTATAAGGTATAGTTTGACAGACATTTTCTTATGGATAGGAAAACCAATACTTTTTGAAACATAAACACCATTTCTTATGCCTGTGTAATGACATGATTTGTCAGCATTTCTTCAATTTGGTCTTGTGGGAAAGCAAGCTGCTTGTGATCAGAATTGTTTTTACTAATGATATGCCTCTCTAAAGTTTAACAATTCACATGATTTACACACTTCAAATGACTTCCTTTACAAAACTCAAACTCTGTTTTCTCTTTAACTTGCATACTTCAGGATGTAGCCCTGTTATGATCATCACTTTCACTCAGAGACTTAGAGTCATTGTTTCACTGTTCAGTAAAAAGCAAACCTGGACTTTTGCAATCCTTAAAGTCAATACTGGCCAGCGCCCTCTGCTTGTAGATGAAGGAGGCGCCCTAACCCTCTGCTTGTAAAGGAAGGAGGTTCTGGGCCATGACAATTTACCAGTTTGCTGTGACAGTGGTGTCTTTCTCTTACTGTGATTTTCATGCTGGAAAGAAGTCAGTAAGATTCGATAAGTGTGACTGGCTTTTGCGTACATATCTCAGTAAGATGTTATGATTGAAGTGTACCAGTTCTTCTAACTCGTAGATTCAAGAATTTTCTCCCGAGATGAAGTATATTTCCTGCCTTTGCAGATCCATAAAACATCGTGAAACACCTAATAATCAGAATGAGACTCGTGGTTTATGCAAAGGAAAGACCTAGGGACATATGGCGCGACGGTAGGCCGGTGACCAACTGATTCGTTGCAGCGAGAGGTCACCATGATTGGTCCTGTAGGCGATGGAGGGTTTTTTGGTTTTCTTTTGATGATTGCCAAGGGTAAATATTTAAAGCGTCCACCTTCCTAACATAGGGAGGCTTTGAAATGTATCAGAATCTTTCCTTTTGGAGTCGATGTAAATAATCAATAGGGCTGAAGCTAGATAGGATAGTGATAATGAGGTTTTGATTTTGACATGGGTGGACTGAAAAGTAGAAGGGCGAAAAAAGTTTTTAGGAGGGTTTTCTAGATGAAAAATTGACATAAGGAAATCAGCTTCTAGAAAACTCAGCTATAGATATAGTCATCACTAACATGTAAAAAAAATACTGATGGCTAACAGTGGCTCCATTTGGGGAGGGCAGCTCCTCGTCAGGAGGTGTCCAGAATTCAGATCTTTGGCTTATGAAGACCAGTGCCTTATCCATTGGCGCAAAATTTACCCTTCTATTGATGTTATTTCTGAAAAATTGACAGCATGATTAACATCAATGATACTTCTACCTACCCCACTATCTTTCCTAACATTTTTTCTTCTCTTTGGCGCATTTGAACTAGCAACCCTTTGACAATGTATATTTTTCTTTTTGCAAAATGAACCTATCTATTTCTACTCTTATCTCTGCCGGGAGTTCAGATTAAGCTGATGAACTCCTTCATTGCTCTACCTATGCTAGATCAACTGTCAAGATTAAGCAGTTTGACAGGATTTCATTCTCTAATCTACAACATGAAATTTAAAATGATCAAATCAGGATTAGGCAGTCTGATTTGTCATGCATTTGCGGCATAAAAGACAAGCTGCACACAAATGTTATTTTGCAACAAAAGGAAACTAGACAAGCAGGGCTAAGATGTACAATGTGTTTTTCATCCCTCGCTTCTCTCTTTGGTTCTGTTTTAGGCATGTGGAACCATAATCTCTCCCTAATCTAAGCTCTGTGATAAGTCAATCTTACACAATGTTGACTATCTTGGCACTCACTAACTTATCAGCAAATAAATTTAAACATGCTCAGCTATGATTAGGCTAGATAGCTGAACAAGACATTGAAGTACTAGTAGCGGCATTTAGACTTGCTCGCTTTCCGAAGGACTATTTTTTGGAACATGGGGCCTATGTCCTATCTTCACTTGCCCTCTTTTCTGTTTTTACTGTTTTTTGACTTTCCTATTTTTTTAATATTTCAAACAATGATATGTACAATGACAGAAAGTGTTTTAAACTCAAAAATCTTGGAAATGACGGAATTTAAGCATCTTATCCTCGTAAGGATCTCCTCTCACCCTTGGCCCACTTAACTCCTGAAAAGAAAAATTTGGGAAATTTTCTCTCTCTAACATGACATAGGGATTCATGCAAGAATCTCTGAACGGCCCGGTATCTTCCCTCTGTACCTCTTTGAATATCTGATTTCCACTCCTTTCCCTACTGTGTGCTTTCCTCAGGTAATGTATGTACTCTTGGCCATTCTTGAAATAGATAATGACATCATCAAGGTATGCAAAAATGCAGAAATTTAAAACTGGGAACATGGCCTTCATGAACAGATTTCTGATATTGGGTGGTTTTGCAATTTTGAACTTGAAATCAGATCTACCTCCCGCAAACTGGAAAAAATCTTTAAGCTGTCTACTTTGCAAGGGAATCTTATGACCATGACCTGAAACATCATCTTGCGAAAAAACATGATTAAAAGCATTTTTAATTGGTAAATCATGGTCTTGGGTAAAAAAAACATAATTTCTGTTATAGGGATATGCAGTATTATTTCTAAAATCAAAACAGACTCTATGACCAACTGTTTTATCCCTGATTATTTCAGTTTGTTTCAGATTGTTGTGTTTTCTCTTGTCGAAATTGTTCTTTGAGGGGAAGGTAGTGACACAGTAGTTTCCCTTGCTTTTTCTGTAGAAATTGGTATTCTGCATGAGATTTCTGATTTTAGCATTTCTAAGTTCTTCATGAAAAGACAGAACATGAGCCAATTTCAGTAATTCAGGTATGCTGGGATTGCAACTGTCATTCTTGCTCATAAGAAGTTTATTTGGCATTTTCTCAAGATTTTGAGCTGCTGAGGTGATAGCTAAAGCTTTATTTGCAGTAGGAGGGTCACATGATGGTAAATCTCTGAGGTATGGTAGAAACATTAAACTCCCTTGCTCCTGGGTTCCAAACAGGTTTATGATGTGTAGGTCTTCTAAAGCCTTTACCCGGAAAAAATTTCCACAAGTTACTGTTGGTGTTTGACTAAAGCTAGAACAATTTGCTTGATAGTACATAAGGGTTTGCGCTTCTTGCTCTAATCCTACCTCGGAAAGGGAAAACTTACTTTCCTCAAGACACAACTGTTCATGATCATGGTAGTTTTGAGTGTCTAGTTCATCATAAGGCACCAGGGACAGCTGATGTGATGGATCTAAATCTATATCAGTGTTCTCTGACTCTCCCTCCATGTTTTCATCAATATGCATAATGAAAGAGTTCAGGTCCGAACGCAAGGAACACATTGGAATGTTGTCTGGCCTATCTTGACTGCTAATCATATATTTCATGTGTGATTCTCGGTAGAGTATTCTGGTCTGGCCAAACACAGGAATGGTGGCATATGACATGTCTAGTTGGATATTCCCTTGGAGTTTGGCTCCCCAAGATCTGGATAGAAGCATCCCGTACTTGGGAGGAATGTCTGCCACTACTATATCCATGATTAGATGTTTCGCAGGTATTTGGGCTAGACTAAAACAAAGGTCTTTGATCAAACCCAGGCATTGGACTCTACTTGAATCAAATGAATACAAGTCTTTGTATGGTCTTGTGATTTCTAAGCCTAATCTTTCCATTACTACCTTCGGCATAAGATTATGCGAGGCGCCGGAGTCTAGCATGGCATTGTGGAGGATTTGGTCGTGGATGTTTAGGCTAATGTAAAATGGAAGAGTATTTCCTTCTTAGAATTTTCCCTCTATCTTTGGACCAAACAAAACTTCAGGAGTGTCATCAGCCAGATTAACAGTGTTTGCATAATTCTCTAGATTTAAGACTTTTAGTACTTGGGATTTATAAGAGTTTTGGGCAATGAGTTCAGTGAGAGGCATGGTGATCTTGATCTTGGCGATTTCGCCTTCAAAGCTAAAAGGCAACTGAAGTTTAGATATGTTTGTTTTAGCTTTTTCAGCCACGACTCTCTCTATGTTCTGAGTTTGTTGACCTGGTTTCGGGATTTTGTTGGCCATAGTTGCTTCGGTGACCTTGGTAGAAGTACCGGGAGTATCTGAGAGAGGCCTAGCTTGGGTAACTTTAGCTTTGTTTTGGTCAATTTTCTCAACCTTAATTTTGTCAATGCTTGATGCTTTCTTGAGGATGGTATCAGGGGCTTTAGTAGTATCTAAGTTACCTTTCCTGGAACTATCTTGGTTTCTTTTGCTTCTAAGGTCATACTGCCTGTGGGCTTCCATAATGGCATTCTGAAAATCTATGGCAGGGTCATCGAGATATTCATAGTTGGTCTCATCCTGATTAGGAGAAAAGAACGCTTGTTCTTCTTCTGTGAGGTACACCTCACTCTCATTATCAGATCCTATGAGGTTTAAATGATGTTCATCAAGAGGTTCTGAATCCCTGTCATCCTCTTCCACATAGTTTTCATTGAATGGTGGCCTAATATGTTGGTCATTTTCCCTTGGTCTGTTTTGAGTCTGTTCCCTCCTAAAGTTTTGGTTTCGGTTTCTGTTTGGAGGGTTTGGCTGGTTGTCCCTAATAGGAGCCTTTTCATTTATCTTTTCCCACATTTTGGCCATGGATTTGACTAAGTCATCTATTATGGGATCTAGGGAAGGTGATGAAGTGGAGACCTCATCTTTGTATGTGACCTTTCTTTCTGATCTAGTCCTGGCCCTTTTTTCTGCTAAGTTGGCATCTGCTTTTATGGCTATTTGTTGCATTTCCTCTAAGGTAGGGGGATCCTTGTCTCTCAGATGATATGTCATGTCCGAATCGAAACCCTCGGGGAATTTTGCCAAGGCTAAACCAAGTGGTGGTTTGAAATGAGGTGGGAGGGAGTTATATACACTGTTGAATCTAGTGCAGTAAGCTTGGACACTTTCCCCATTTTCCCGTTTTAGGTTGTTATATTCTGACAGGATTTGAATGGGGTTTCTTCGGATTTCCCACCTATTTCTGAAGACTTGATGTAGTTCGGGGATATCATGGATGTTGTTTGGAGTCAAGCTTTTGAACCATGCTTTGGGTTCACCACCAAGACTTTGGGCAAATATTCTCATTCTGACAGTCTCGTCTTGTACCTCTAGGTATTCATAAGCATCAGTCATCCTACTTATATGCTGTTGAGGTGTGGTGGTGTCTTCTCCAGTAAAGTGTGGGATTTTGTCTTGATATTTATTTGGGAGAGGAGCCAAGGGCGTTGGAAATACCAAAGGTGCGTACCAGGCTGCCATGACTGGAGCTAATGGATGATGTACACGATGAGGACTAGTAGGCTGAAATGAAGTGGTTTGAACAGTGGTGGTTTGACCAGGTGTGGCGGATGAACTTGGACTAGTGATCTAGTTTTGAGCAAATCTGGGATGATAGGAGCCAAACTGATAAAGAAGCTGGAAATCAGGAGGAGTGGTAGGTGAAGCTTCTCTACTAGGACTCTGTGGTGGGTTTAGGGGTTCAATATCGTCAAAGTTTATCTTACTATATGATTTGCTTCGGGGAAGAGTTTGTGATGACTCTAGTTCCAAAGGTGAATCTAGTAGGATAGTGCGATGTTTAGGTACAGATCTTGTTCTACGGATGGATCTACCAGTAGCTAGATGGTCAGTTTCGAAAGCTTGCCACAGAATCTTCTCTGGGTCATCTACTATGATAGGAGGATTTGGGTCTGGATGGGATCTGGTGTTGATTCTTCGTGAAGCCAGATTTTAGATCCAGATTTTAGAGAGAATGGTATTGGTGAATGTTCTGGATGAGTGGTTTTTCTAAAGCTTTACTAAGGTGAAGGATGGTCAAAAATAAAAGGGATGGATTAGTGGAGTCGCCAGGTGGAACTGGGTTGTTTTTGTGAAGATAGCTATGGTCCACCACCGGTAACTAATCTGGAAATGTTTTTGGATTTTCTGAATCTTATGTGCAGCCTATGGCTTAAAGTATCCTAGACTTGTTTCAACACTTTGCTAGGGTGATGAGAACAAAAAGAGCTTACTTCAAATGGATCTATGGACTGCTTGCTTGTTTAAGGTATCTAAAGGACCAAAGAGTCTATAAGAGTTTGCTAGACTATCATGTACTCAGTGTCCCACCATCTCCCGCTATGTTAGTGAGCGATGGGATAGGTCTATCGGATAGTAGCCTGGAGCTTGGTAAAATAGTAAGGCTTACTAGAGTTTAGTGGAGTCGCCAGGTGGATTATCAGTTTGTTTTGAGATATACTTGTATGGTCCACCACCAATACTGTCAAAAGCCAATCTAAGGGAGTGTTTTGAGGTTTTTTGAGTTTTATGTGCCTACAAGGTTTGGAAGAGTTTTCTATAACTGACTCATCATTTTGCTAAGATGGTGAAAGAGCTATTTTCTACTCTTCAGACAATATCTAAATTTACTAAGCTTGATTGAGACTTCAGGAGTTACTAAGGTGTACTTAGATTGTCACTAACTCGGAAGGTCCTACTGTGAGTGTCACTATGTTAGTGAGCAGTGGGATAAGTCAATCAGATAGTATTCTTTAAGGTCTCTTAAGGTCTAGGGAATCTAAGTTTGTTTAATACTCAGAGTCCCACCGTGATCGCCATTATGTTAGGGTGGCGATGAGGTGGCTAAATCGGATGGAATTCTAAAATTTAGCAAGGTAGTAAGGCCTACTGGAGGCTAGTGGAGTCGCCAGGTGGATTTTTAGTTGTTTTGAGGTATATTTGTATGGTCCACCACCAATACTATCAAAAACCAATCTAAGGGAGTTCTTGTGGTTTTTTCTAAGTTTCATGTGCAACCTAGGATGTAAGAGTGTTATAAACCTGATTCATCACTTTGCTAAGATGGTAAAACAGAGAGTTTACACTAAATGATTCTAAAGGATGATGGTATGAGTTTAGGATTGAAGGACTAAAGAGTCTATAAGAGTTCGCTAGACTGTCATGTACTCAGTAAGTCCCACCGTGATCGCCATTATGTTAGGTTCCCGTGATTTGGCCGATTGGCGAGCCAAATGACGATGTAACATCAAACCAAGCTTTGGAGCCCAAGGACCTAGCCTTCCTGGACTCAGAGAGGGCTCTCTCTATTATATGTAAAAGATATCGGTGTGTTTTCCTTGTGGTGTTTTGATATTAGGCTAGTTATGAAGTATGTTTTTGGTTTTTTGTTTTTAAGTTTGTGAGGGATAAAACTGATCAAAGATATAAACTGGATAACAAGATGTAGATAAACTGGGCTATGGGGTCGAAAAGGTCAAGGAAGCAATTAGATAATGATGTAAGGCTGTTGTAGGGCCGATTTGATTCACGGTAGAAGGGATCTTTGGGAAAAATGGAGTAAATGAACATCAAGCTTGGGAAAAACAAGGGATTTCAAGTGTAACTAGTTGATAGCAGACATAAACATGTTATAGCAAGCCATTAATCATGCTAAATGTAACTATGAGCTAATTAATACATAGAAAACAAACATTCCAGCCATGCATAGAAGTATAAGACCCTCTAACTTTGGGAAATGGCTATCAGACTTTGGGGAAAACACATAAGGCAGACTAACAACTCAATAAACTATGCCGGAACGCCTAAACACAGTCTTTAAGTTATTGGGCACTTTGACAAACAAGCTTTCATAGTTTTAGGCAAAGGGCTAGATCGGGACTAGGCCTCCTTGGTTCAACAAGATGATAAGCTAATCAGTCAAAGAGATAGTCTTATAGACAGAACTATGGATAGCTTATAGGTAGGCAGGGCACACCATACATCCTACTCAACATGCATAGAACTTGTAAATAAAACTAGCAAACAGTATCCTTAAGTTACTAAAGAGCAGTTAAGAATTCTTTAGCATAACTAAGGAAGAAGAAAACATCAAGCTATGAAGATTCAGGAATTTTGAGGTGCCTCCATGGGTATATCTCAAAACTAATCTCTACTGATCTATAGCAGCAAGAAGCATGTATCATGAATGAAAACTAGAAGACAACAACAAAGAAAGAAAAACTATACCATTCTACCATGTCATGGAATCCATCAACAATCCTTCATCATTCCTCAAAAGCATCCAAGAGGCAGTCCAAAAATCATAACACAAGTATGTTCTTCAAAGCTCATATGACCAATATATTGATTCTTCTCTCAAGTTTAGCCTCTGTTTTACAATGAAACCCATGGAATAAATAGGCTTGAGGAAGGAAAACCTCATGGAGCAACTAGCTATCCCATTGGCTAAGTCAAAATATCTAAACTTGTCCTTGAGGCTTTGCAAAGCCCAAGGCACAAAATATCCCATAAAATATCTAAAAAACTGCTAAAAACGGAAATTATATTGACTTTACATCATTTCCCAAGGATAAAAATAGCTAAACGCACATTTGGGAAAAGCAGATTTTTGAGGTTCAAAAATTACAAAAATACTTCATATTTATGTCTGAAAAAGGTCCCCTGACTTGTTGGAGGCAATTGGCAGCCTTCCCGATGTCGAAACGAGGCTCATGATAGCTCGTTGGAAAGATTTATGTGTCTACTTTCCGGTGCAACTAAAATCACTTCAAGCTGATGCCCGAAAGTCCTCCAAAACTGTACCTGTGTGCAAAAAACCAGAAAATAGCAGACTGCTGATATGGCGGGCAGAATGTGCAAAAAGAGAGCATTTTTCGCCAATTTGAGGGGGCGAAAGATCTCCAAATGCTCTGAAAATCGCTGGGGGCCTGCTCATAGAATTATGGCATCCATTGGTATCATCTTTCTCCCTTGACAAATCCTCAAACTGAAATGGCGAAATTATGAGTTTTCGACCAAAAACCCAAAAAATGCCAAAAAACAAAAAGTTGTTGAAATGGGCCCAAAAATGGCACGCATGACCCTCAAGGGTCCCTAACAACATGCTCCGAATCTAAGGCCAAAATATCAAGTGCTGATATGCCTTTTTCCTCTTTCCGTGCCGGGCGCTTCTTGAAACTGTTGTTTATCACTACTGAGTTACTGCTGTTCAGCACTCTTCCCCTCTTTTTCCTGCTGCTGCTCATATTCATCACTGTCATGTTGCTCCTGTTGTCTTGCCTTGGAGGCATTTTGACCTAAATGTGCTTTTGAAGAGACAAACTACCTCACTGTGTGTAAAATGCCCTGTTGGAGTCAAATTGTGTCAATGTACTGCTTTGACAGATAAACAATGTGATTTGGATGGTTTGCAACAAGTTTTTTATAATACACAACCTCTGCTCTCTTTAGAAAATGACCTTCTACCTTGAATATACCTCAGCCAAGCAGATTTCTCAATAGGACACCATATAGTAAAAAGGAGGCAGACTGCTGGGTAAATTTCCTGTGCACAATGTTAAGAAATCACTTTTTCTTGTGAATTTTCAAGAGATCAATCAACACATCTATGTCCGTGTCCTCAAGGTAAAATTCAATCATTTAATAAAACTACTCTTCAGAAAGTGGCCTTCCACCTTGAAAATATCTCAGTCAACAACTTCTTAGTAAGAAATAATACAGTGAAAAGAAAGGCAAACTTCTTAGGAGGAGTTTGCTGTGAGAAGTGCCAAAATCACCTTGTTCTGTGAATTTTTAGATGTCAATCAATACACCTGTATCTCTGCTTCAAGGTAGAATTTCAATCATTAACAACCTGCTCTTCTTGGAGTGCAAATAAAACAACAGACTTATGGATATGCAGTCAAACTTCAGTGTAGGTATACAGTCATTATATTTCTGAACAAGGTAACAGAGTTTTTGGAAAATGCCTCAAAAGGTTTCAACAAGGCCTGCAAGAGTCTTTACTTTGAAAAATAGGCAAGACCTTCTACCAATGTAACACCTCTGGTGATGTTAGAGAAACCTTTACTTTGGATGGATAAAAACTTCAATAAGCTTTAAAAACACAAGGCATTCAACCAACAAACACAGTGAATACTGTCCCTTTTTGAGAAGCGCGAGCAACCTTCCCCTGTAGCTTCAACCTATAAATTTCTGCTTGATCAAGAACCCTTCCTCCTACTAAACTTCACTGTTCTCTATATGTATGTCACTCCTTTAAACAGAAACATACTCCTAAATTTAACCCCGGTGCGAGCATACAGGCGAATTCACAGTTAGAACAGAGGTAACATATTTTTAGGAAAGCTCCAAAAGCTTAAGCAGAGGCTGTAAGAGTTTCCCTTTTTCAAAATAATCAATGGCCTTTTCAATATGGAATATCAGTCACCTTTGGAAGAATGCCTTTATGACTTTTGAAAATCCACTTGGCAGTGAGGTTTTTAAGAATAGAAAAACAGTCACAGAGTATATAGTGAACAACTGTCCTTTCGGTGGTTGAGTAGGGTAACTTTGTCCTTTGGTGTTTTTGAAGAAACAACACACCCTTGCTCTTGAGTAATCCAAGGTGAAAACACAAAGCTTTTAACTTAATCACAGTTTCCTTCCCGTGGGAGCCTTAAAATAACACATTCAGCATCTTATCTCAGTTTTTACACTTCGAGACTTCACACAGCAAAAACACTGTTTTTTCAGCTATGGTCACAAGGTTTGGAAGTTCTGAGCGCTATGGCATGAGGAATTTGGATAATTTTAACACATGGTTCTCTCTGTAGGCACTCTTAGTAGTGTATCTATCATTCAGCACAGCTTCATTAGGTCAAACTTGAAAATTTGCTCCAACCTTTACCCTCACACCACAGTTTGATTTAAACCTTCATGTCACTTAGCAAATTTTTAAACCGAGGGGGAAAAACATGTGAAAATACCTCTAAACTTGATGGGAATCTCTTGTGGAGGGCCGGGGATAGCTCTGGAAGTCTTCGGGCCTGCGCGGCACTCTTCAGGGAAAGAACGGCGCGCAGAAACATTACGGGCGGTCTGTCGGGTCGGGGTCGGGCGCTGTGTACAGGCGCGTCGCGCGTACACTGGCCGCCTATGCAATCCTTCCGCCAGGCGCGTCGCGCGAATTTCCAGGCACGTCGCGCGGCTACAAATGAACAAAAACTCTTTGAAATTGCTTGAAAACTGTTTTGATGTCTGAGAATTTCGGAGGCCAACTTCAACTTCTTGCTTGGTGTATTGAAAATGGATGCTTGGACCTCTCCCCACTTCTTTAATATGTCAACCCCAACGGTCTTAAAACTTTGAAAAGTAACCTTGGCGTTCAGCTCCGTTTTTGTTTTAACCTTTGTAATGCTGCTTTGGTGTATCTCTTTGATATTTGAAATCGCGTTGGCTTCATTTGAGGGGTACTCCCTTTTTGAAATGATTTCGGCCACAGAGTTTTATATGCCCTTTAAAAAATGTCAATAAAGTTTTCAACTCCTTTTCAAAGAAAACAAACACAGTTTTTCTCGAAAGGCCAGAACTCTGTCTATTTATGCACAGGTGTTCGAAAGGTGATTTCCAGTTTTGTTCCTTGGGTGACACTTTAACACCGAACTTCAAATTTTGAAAAATAACTCCATAACCTTCATATCATCTCTGCCACTGTTTTTAATGATGCTGGTGATATTTATTATATAACCCACTTTAACACTGTCAGGAAAATACCTGAAAACTGCTTTGTTTCCGAAAGGGTAGGTTTTGCATTGTCAACTTGCTTTGACAGCCTCGGTGTTTGCTTGCTCCTTCAACCATTTTCCTACTGTAGATGCCAAGTTGCTGCAGTTTTTCATAGCTTGCTATGGTCTTTTAAGAAGGACACCTTTCACTACATTCTGCTGCTTCACAACACATTATATAACATCTCTGTTTATTGAATACTGGAAACTTGTTTTGTTTCAAACTATCCATAACACTGACTTTCCATGAAAATAACCTCTTTGCCTATTCATACACTTGTATGTCCTTTGGGAACAAAACCTGAAATGCCTCCCATCATTTGTGATGTATATCTGAAAGAGAGACTTTTATGAACCAGGAAGAATAGGTCCCTTTGAAAAACAGTTATCATTTTCTTTGACCAGTGCATTGACCTTTTTGTAATAGAACCATTCCAAAGCTCAACTCTGTCCGCTGTTTTAACTTCTTGGTGATATTTTAAAGAAAAATCACTCAAGATCTGTTGAAGAGATTTGAAAGCTATTTTGTCATTTTAAAAGGAGGTGGTTTGTCTTCTTCCAACTTGTTTGATAATTTCTGCTTCCAGGTGATTTATAGGCTTCTCTTTGGATTGTAAGTGCCATCTTTTGGTTGCATCCATTCATACTATATTTCTCTGTTTACTTAAAAAGGAGCTCCCTTAGACCTCTTGGCATGTGACAGTGAGGTGACCCCCTCTCCTAAGGAAACTGCCCTTTTTTGTATCAATGGCCTGTATATTCAAATTGTCTCCTGTCCACTATAAGGTATAGTTTGACAGACATTTTCTTATGGATAGGAAAACCAATACTTTTTGAAACATAAACACCATTTCTTATGCCTGTGTAATGACATGATTTGTCAGCATTTCTTCAATTTGGTCTTGTGGGAAAGCAAGCTGCTTGTGATCAGAATTGTTTTTACTAATGATATGCCTCTCTAAAGTTTAACAATTCACATGATTTACACACTTCAAATGACTTCCTTTACAAAACTCAAACTCTGTTTTCTCTTTAACTTGCATACTTCAGGATGTAGCCCTGTTATGATCATCACTTTCACTCAGAGACTTAGAGTCATTGTTTCACTGTTCAGTAAAAAGCAAACCTGGACTTTTGCAATCCTTAAAGTCAATACTGGCCAGCGCCCTCTGCTTGTAGATGAAGGAGGCGCCCTAACCCTCTGCTTGTAAAGGAAGGAGGTTCTGGGCCATGACAATTTACCAGTTTGCTGTGACAGTGGTGTCTTTCTCTTACTGTGATTTTCATGCTGGAAAGAAGCTGCAAGATCTTGATAAGTGACTCTCTATTTTGTAGACATATCTCAGGCTCATGTTACATTTAGAAGCAGTTGTTCTTCTAACTGTAGATTCAAGAATTTTCTCCTGAGATGAAGTTATATTTCTTGTCTTTGCAGAATCCATAAAAACACTGTGAAACACCTAATAATCAGCTTGAGACTGTGGTTTATGCAGTGCTGAGACCTAGGGATATAAGTGGCACGACTTAGAGCTGTGATCAACTTGATTTGCAGAGCGAGAGGTCAGTCATGATTGGTCCGTAGCAGATGGAGGCTTTTTGGCTTTTTGATGATTGCCAAGGGTAAAATGTCTTAAAGTGCCACTTCCTAACATAGGGGAGGCTTTTGAAACAGACTTGGACCTTTCCTTTTGGAGCTGATGGGCAGACCAATAGGGCTGAAGCTAGATAGGATAGTGATAATGAGGTTTTGATTTTGACATGGGTGGACTGAAAAGTAGAAGGGCGAAAAAAGTTTTAGGAGGGTTTTCTGGATGACATATTGACATAAGGAAATCAGTTTCTAGAAAACTAAGCCGTAGATATAGTCATCACTAACATGTAAAAAAATACTGATGGCTAACAAGATAAAGATTCAAGTTTACTTCCATGTTTAGGAAGGAGTTGTTTGTAGTCTTGGGGACAAAGTTAGCCTTTAGTACAACTTATCATCAGTAGACATATGGAAAGACAGAGAGGGTTAACATGATTCTTGAGGATATGTTGACGATGTATATGATGCATCGGGAGAAGAAGTGGGAGGAGTATATTCCACTAGTGGAGTTTGAATATAATAATGGGTATCATGAGTCCTTGATGATGAGTCCGTTTGAGTCACTTTATGAGTGGATTTTTAATACTCCATAGTTGGAGTGATCTAGTGAGCAGGGTGTTGATTAGAACAAATATGTCGAATGATATGGAGTAGGAGATGCAGGTTATTAGAAGGAATTTTAAGGTAGCTCATGATAGGTGGGAGAGTTATGTGGATTAACATATATCATTCAAGGATTTTTAGGTTGAGGAGCATGTGTACTTCCACATCAATCCCAAGAGGAGCTCCTTGAGGATTGGATCATGTGCCAAGTTGACACTTAGAGATTGCAGTCCTTTTGAGATCCTTGAGAGGATTGTACTAGTGGCCTACAAATTTTCACTCTGTTGATGGCCAAAACTGACTGCATCAACCTTTGGGAATCCACCCAGTCAGAGCCCCAAATAAATTTCTTTTCAGTTGAAACTAGTGGTTCCAACTGGTATTATGGGTCCAGTTATCTGTGACAACTAATATTGTATGCGGGGTGAAATGGATGGTGATGATAATTGATAAACCGATGTAACATTTGATATAAAATAAAAATAATCTAATATAATTAGTTTTACCCATGTATATTTTTTTTCTTCTAAATAACTAATTCTATTATGTATAAGAGTTACTATTACAAAACTGCCACAATGTCATCTATGTGAGCCTGAGCACTGGGCTTGATAAACATGCTGAACAGGAAAATTCTGGACTGCCCGAGATGGGAAACCAGTCCTTTAGAGATCAATTTGGCCGCCCTTGGAAGGGAAACCAGCCTACAGTTTATAAATGAGGACTTAACAAAGAGAAATATACTAAGAGTAACCATCAGCTTTTCCAGCTACGCATTGAGACAAAGAGACAAAAAATTCCAACAGTAATTGAGAAAAAATACTAGAAGGAGATGTGAGCTGAGTTTATCACTGATCATGAGTTGGAGACGGAGGTTCTTCCACCACCCTGTATACGAAATCATCTGCCCAGTCATTCATGACACCTTTGAGAGCGCCTTCCTGGTCCGAGACAGAACCGAGCATATGGGTGGGCTTGAGGCACGAGGGGGCATAGAGGAGGCTTCAGGGGAAGGAATGGGGAAAGGAGCCTCTTCTTTAAGCGTTACCGTGATATAGGCAGTGACAATGGGATTTTCATGAGAACACTCAAAGAGGAATTCAGCGCGCTGAGATGTTTGGCGAATGGGCAGGCGGACAGAACTATGGGAAGCGGAGGGAATTGCAGCATTGTGAGGGTCAACAGAGGGGGGAGGGATTGGCTGAGCCAAAGGAACATAATCACCATGACACCTTCAACCTCTAACATGACTCATCTCCTGAGGCCGGACTCGATTCTCTTCAGCAAAAGAAGACCCTGAAACAGAACTGGAGTGGGGTCGATGATGCGAGACCCATCCTCGATTGGAGTCGCGCCTACTCCGCATTCTGTGTCGTATGCGTGGCATGGTTGCAGAGGCTGGTAGAGAACAAAAGCAATGAAAGGGGCAGGAAGGAGGCCCAAAAACACAGTGAGGGAATATTCCGCGAGAGAAATTCGTCGTCTAAGCTCCAAGAGGGGAGACGTCGCCACAAAAATCCACCGTTCGAGCCCGGTGAGGAGGATTGGTTCTACAGAAGAGGCTCTGTGAAAAATGCAGCCCAGGCAGTGGTTCAAAACAAGCAAGGAGAGTGAAACGATGCCCGGTGTGAGTGCGGGTGCTGGGCTCTGCATAGCCTTGAGGGCATGTGTTGTTTAAAGGAAGCAGAGAGGCATTTCTGCTATCACAGCTAGCCGAACAATATGGAATGGACTCCATAACCAATTGAATACCCATGGCGAAATGAAGGAGTGTCTGCGCAGGATTAATGACTCCTCGAGCTGGCTGATTAATGAATGCATAAATGCGCGTACAGGAGGCCATATGGCCACCCCACGTGAACTCCTTCGGGAGACGCGTAGGGGCCAATGTCCCATCATACCTTGCAGTCACCCGCATCCGGGCGATCCTTGTGCACCAACATAGTGCAGTTTTGTAGCATTTCTCGTTCATGGATGATATTGAGGGGGCCATGAATGAGTGTATTAGTACTATCTGCTCCAAAATTGGCCAAGAGATCTGCAACTTTATTACTTTCTCGCCTAACATGAGTAAACGAGATTGCCCTGTTTCTTTTCAACCAGTTGCTTATCTGATCAATCCTAGCAGCCAAACGCCAGCTATTTGCTACCTTTGCTGTGTTGGTACCCCAGAGGATCTGATTGACCATATTAATGAGTATCTGTGAATCCCCTTCAATGATGATGGGTAAGAATTTGTAGTGGTGAATGAGGCTGAGCCCTTGCCAGAGCCCTTCTAACTCAGTCGAGTTGTTGGTGTCCCACCCAATTGATCCATAGTATATGACTTGCGTTTCTCCTTCTGAGTTTCTAAAAATGCCTCCATATCCTGCTTTCCTGGGGTTTCCTCTAGAAGCACCATCGAAATTTAATTTCATCATCCCGGAGGGAGGAGGAGACCATTTCAAGGGAACTTCAGGGACAACCCTGTTTCTAAGGGTTGGTATTGGCCCAATTTTGAGATTCCAGTTCTACCAGATGGAGATTTCTTTAGGCTACTTGGGAAAATCGTCTTCTTTCCAGGAGTGAAGAGCAAGGGATTGCTGAATATTATTGCAAATGATGTCCCAAATGGTATCCAAAGATGAGGATTGATTTTTGAAAATGTGTTTATTTCGTTCTTTCCACAGAGACCAGAAAAGCATACCAGGAAGAAGCTGCCATAGGGCGTTGAGAAGGGAGGAATTATAAGGATGTTTAGGCCAGTTCCAAAGGATATTGGTTATGCCTCCAGAGGGTTTGTTTCTCTGGCTACGAAAACTGACTTTCTCCCATAAATTATTGGCAAGAGAACAAGTCATCATGAGATGCTGTATATCTTCATTGCTTTGATTGCAATTGGGACATTTGGATGGTCCTATGAAGCCCCTTTTGACTAAATTATCCCAGGTGAGGATTCGTTTGTGATTGAAGAGCCATAGGAAAGTAGAAATATTTGGCCATATGTTTGGGGCCCATATCAATTGCCAGAGAGGGTCACAGGGAAGGGGCGTGGGGTGCATTAGAGAATAAGCTTCCTTCTTAGTGAACATACCTTTCGTTGTATATCCCCATCTGAGAATGTCTGGGTCCTCCGAATATTTGATTTTCCGTCGTTGAAGCTCGAGACTAAGAGCTTCCCATTCATGAACTGGAGCTTGAGGAGCTATGAGGGGTGAGGATTTCCATTGCTTGAACCCGTTGCAGTGTGAAGGCAGCTATAATTGACAAATCTTGTCTTCCATTGTTGCGTTTTCATTGCTAAAATTTGTGCGAGAGAAGGTCTCAAGAAGCTGTGGATTTTGCTGCCAAGAATCCGCCCAGAACCTAGCAGAATTGCCTTTGCGGATCTCCCAAAAACTGTGTTGCTAAATGAGTGCATAGTGCTGCTTGGCTGCATTCCACAAAAGAGAGCCTGTGTGTTCAGGTGAAAGCCTTATTAAATCTTCAGGAGATCTGTTATTGGCATATTTTTCTATCCACAATTTAGCCCAGGGAGTGTAAGGATTTGAAATCCACTTCCACCATATACGCGCTCCCATGAATTCATCGCTGTGTATAGGGTTTTTGAGGCCAAGACCTCCTGCTTCCTTAGGCGTGCAAACTGTATTCCAATTAACCAGGGCCCATTTTCGATTCCAGCCAGAAGATCCCCAGAGGAAGTTCCTTTGCAGGGATTTAATCTGTTTAAGGACCCATTTTGGGGCAGCCAGCACAAAAAAGAGATAAAGAGGCATGGATTGCAGCACGGCTTTGATGAGAGTGAGTATGCTGGCCATGTTCAGAGCTCTGAAGGTCCATGAGGATAGCCGGGATTCAAGTTTTTCAAGGAGAAGGTTCCAGGAAGCGTTCTTGATAGCAGAGTCGATAAGGGGGGCACCCAGGTACTTGTCTGGGAGAGATGCAATGGAGAAGCCAAGGATACGGGAAATATTAGCTTGAGTCATGGGAGGAGTATTGAAGAAGAAAATCTGAGATTTGGAGTCATTAATGGAGAGACCAAAACTTTTGAAAAAGGGTTTAAAATGGCTTTAAAAGAGCGAGCTTCTTGGACAGAAGGGTGGCTTAAGAGAATATTATCATCCACGAATTGCTGGTGGGTGGTGGCAGGGGCTCCATGAAGGGAGATGCCTCTCAGAAGATGAGTATTAACTCCATTGTGGATTAATTTGCCGAGGCCTTCGGCCATAAGAACAAAGTGGAAGGGGGAGAGAGGGTCTCCTTGTCTAATACCTCTGGTGGGAGAGAAAGGGGGAGAAGGGATCCCATTAACGAGGATAGAGAAAAAAGTGGAAGAGATAAGGTTCATTATCCATCTTATCCACATTTGGTCAAAACCGAAAGCACTGAGAATCTGCTGAATGTAGTTCCAATTCAATTTGTCAAAAGCTTTAGAGAGATCGATCTTGAGGAGCATACCTGGCTTCTTGCAAATTTTTAAGGAGTGTATAATCTCATGAGTTAAAATTATACCGTCCAATATTTTTCGACCTTCCACATAGCCTGTCTGCTCAAGCGAAATGAGAAGCGGCAGGAGGGTTTTAAGCCTATTGGCTATAACTTTGGAGATGACTTTGTAAATCACGTTGCAGAGAGCAATAGGCCTGAATTTTTCTGGCTTACTTGGTTGTTCCTCCTTCGGAATCAGCGCGATGAAGGTAGCGTTGAGAGAGGGTAGGAGCCAGTGCATGGTTCTTGATTCCTCGACGAGCTGCCAGACTTCATGTTTGATGAGATCCCAGAAGTGATGAAATTTTTTTGAGGTAAAACCATCTGGGCTCTGTGCCTTGCCGTCCTTAAACTGCGCCATAGCGCAATCTACTTCCTGGAGTGAGACTGGGCGCAGTAACATTCTATTATGCTCAGCAGTGATCAATTTGGGGATCAGCTACGTGATTTGGTCTATAGCCTGTTGTCTATTGACAAGAGGCTCTTGTTGGATACCTTTGAAGTAATCCAAGAGCTCCTGTTCCATTTCTCCATGCTTCTCCATCCGTTATCCTTGTTGATTGGTGATATGGCTGATTCAATTTTGCATTCTTCTTTGAACAGTAGAGTTGTGAAAGAATTTGGTATTTCTTTCTCCCTCCTTCAGCCAACGAATTCTTGATTTTTTCCTCCAGAGGATTTCCTCTTGTTTGTATTTGTCTTCCAACTACTTCTGTAGATCCTGCTCCTTAGAGGCAAGAGTCTCTGATCTTACTTTATTGATTATTTCCTGTTGAACCTCAACCATTTTCTGCTCAAGGACCTTTTTCTCCTAAAATATGTTTCCAAAGACTGTCTGATTCCAGTTTTTTATGTGAATTTTGAGGAATTTGAGCTTTTGTTGAAACTGATACATTTTTTAACCTTTTGGTGGGACATAACTCTTCCACACAGCATAAACCATTTCTTTGAAGGACGGATGCGTGAGCCAAAAAGCTTCAAATTTGAAAGGTTGTTTTAGATGATATCCTATATCTTGCCATTGAAGGAGAATATGCCAGTGGTCTGAGCTAGATAGAGGGAGTATTGAGGCCGTGATGTCCCCTCCTACATGAATGGCGTTATCCGAAATGAGGAATCTATCTAGTTTTGATGCAATCTACTGGTTTCCCGCTCTTCTATTGTTCCAGGTGAAAATGCCATTAGAGAAAGGAATATATATAAGCCAATTGGAGTTGATGAAGTTTTTGAAAAAGGAACATTCTGGGTCCAGTCTTGGCCGTCCACTAGATTTTTCCTCCATTCTGGTGATCATATTGAAGTCCCCTACAATGATCCACAAGGGATGAGTTCTATTGGAATTTAGAAGTTCCAAAGTATTTAAAAGCTCCATCTTACTGACCTGGTCCTGAGGAAAGTAAACGTTGGAGAGATGCCCATGTATGTTGGTTCCAATAGGATGGAAAGTTGCTTGAATAAGGTTGTGTGCAGCATGGAAGTTTTCTAACATTACAGTTTGAGTGTCCCAGGCAACTGCAAGTCCTCCTGAGAAGCCTGAAGCATCCACTGCCACCAAGCTACAACTGGGCCAAGATTTTGATAAGATTGAGCCTAGCGCTTCACTGTTACATTTTGTTTCCTGTAGAAAGAGAATTTGAGGATTTTCTTTCTGAATCATGTTCTTAATCATCCTGTACTTTCCAGGGCTGTTGAGCCCTCTCACATTCCATGAGACGAGCTTCATGGGGAACTACTTGCGAGCGGTTTAAAGAACCGCGTTAACTTGGGATATCGCCCGAAATCCACCAACATCTCCCCCAGAGTGATGGTGTGTTGCCAATCTGGTTTTCGACCTCGCTTCTTGGTTTCTTTAATTACTTTCAAGCTGTCCCAATGGCTTCCTGGATGAATACCCAATTTCTTCTGCTGTTGAACCTTAGATAGGGCTACTTCAAGTGATTCAATCTTTCTAGGATTGATTTTATCAAATTCTTTTCTTCTACAAGCATCTTCTAATCCCAATAGATATAGTTCTCCAAGATCAAAGCTTTTTGAGTCTTCATCCATGAGGGTGAGCTGACTATTTTCTGGAGCTTCCTTATTGGCATGGCTAGGGCTAGACTGTAGCCCATCCAGATCCATGAGGTTAGGGTTCCATGTCACTTGCTTTTTTGCAGAAGGAGGATCGGACCCTGAGGGAGTAGCAGCCTGCGACTCTGGTTGGGTAGATGCAGGGGTTTGAGGGTTGCGCAGATTCGAAGGGTCGGTGGAAGGAGAGGAGGGATGGAGGGAGGGCTGGGTGGAATCATTCTGATGGTCGGATTGAGCAAGGATGGCAAATTTGTTGCTGGTGGAGGGGGTATTGGCAAGAGAACTAGGTTTTTTCACAGAGGAGGAGGGTTTTGTTTTACCCATGTATATTAAGTTATATGTGTTAGAAAAATAATGTTGTTGCATGACAATTAATATTCCCACAAATTAATGTTGTTAAAAATCGATAAAAGAATTGATTTGATTAAATAATTAATTAAATCAATTATAAACTCATCACATATAAACAACAATTTTGTTATTCACTTTACGTTATATAATTTAATCCACTCACATCAAAAGTGATAATGATAGAATTAATGAAATCACGTAATGAACAATATCTAAAAATTTGAAACAATTCCTTTTAAAATAGAATGCATCCAAAGAAAATAAAGCACACGTATTGTTGGAAATTTGTGCATACTAAAATTGATATTGGTTCAACTTATAATAAAGCAAAACTTTTGTAAAAAAGTGCAACAAAAGCTTTTATTTTTCAAAAATTTAGAACCCTTTGAAATGAGTTTGAGAGGAGAATTTATAGAGACCTTTACAATAAAGAGTGGAACTTCTCTCCCTAAAAATGCTCAACTGAAGCATAAAAAAATGTTTATAACATCTCTTAGTTGGTTGAGGATGATCCAATCATTCTTTTCCATAACCTTTGAACGTCTAGAAGCATTGCCAACTTTGGAGGGGAACGAGGCTTGATTTGCATCTAACTGCTAAATATAGCCTTTCTCAATGGTGGAAACATTTGGATGGAGATGTTTGTGACTACTTTTAAAACCAACCAATTTCTATAGGGTTTGAACAAAAATTTCCAATTGAGTTCAAGATTAACTTTAGTTAATAGGTCAATTTTCTTTGTGAATTCGATCCTCTGTTCAAGCCAATTCTTGAGAAATATTTCTACATCTGGTAGGGAATCCTCTAGACAATTGGAAACAAGATTTGATTCAAGTAAAGAATCATTAATGGATTCAACTAAGGAATTTGAAAATTCACGAGCATCATTCATGAGCTTTTTAACCAAACAGATCCTGACTTTCCATGCTTTAAAAATGACTGACTTATGCATTTCATCTATTTTGGGAAAGTCGTATTTTCTCCCTTCAACATTGTTTTGCCACTTTATAATTTCATTGAGATCCTTTTTGGCTTCATCATAACATGTGATCATATCCACTAGCTCATCAGTCAAAGTATTTCCCAATTTGCATTGTTCCTGAATCAAAGTTAGTTTCTCAAAGAAGAGTTGTTGCTGCTTTTGTAGCTGTACATTAAGATCATAGGCCTCTTGTTTGAATTTATCCAAATGGGGAGTCTCAACCTGTAATTTCTCCAATATTTTCTACAATTCCTTGAGATATACATATTTTTTCTTAATCTCCTTTACATGTTGAATCTTAAGTGTGTTTAACTTATTTTGCAGTTATGCCAATATTAATTTCTTTTTGATATAGTTGAGCTTTCCCTTTTTCTCTCAATTTCTCTTTCTCATTCACAAATTCTTGCTCCATAGTGGAAATATTCTATTCCTTCTCCCTTAACAATTATTTCACCTTAATCACTTTTTCCATGGTGGAAAAAGCATATGCACTTGTAAATTGTGTTAACTTTCCAAGCTCATCAGTAGGGGCATCAAAACTCCCTTTCCTGAGAACTTCAAGAGAATCAACCTATGAGGTTCTCCCTGGGGCTAGAGCCCAGGATTCATCAATATTGTAACACACCCTACCCACATCTACCCAAGTAACCGACCAACCGAGGTAAACATGTGATGAGAGGCTACTAATATGAGATTCATCCTACTAGATGACTTTGAGGAAGTGGAACCGACGGAAAAATCAAAAACATACCTTGCACTGCATCATTGACATCCCTAGGAGGAAACCCAACCTTCCAGAGCCCTGTTCCCTGAGGGGAAACTGATTTTTAACTTATTTTAGGCTTAACTGTGGGTATGTAAGGGAAAGGGAGAAGTTATAGACCATTAGCTACGGGCTTGCCTTGTTAAGGTCACGTCCAGGGCCCCAAAAGGCGAATACTATGCCTACAACTCCAAGATTCGTGCCACATTTTCAACCCCTAAGCCCAGGTCACTGCCTGAAACTTCCTATAATTTCAAGAGAGGATAATAAAATTAAAAGAAATACATGGAAGTAATCACATCATTGGGAACTCATCTGACCCCGCCCAACCATGATAGGAATTTCCTCAAACCTGTTACAAACTTTGCATCTACAGGTGCAAACAACATAAATAAAAATAGGGGTATATTAATTATATGAGAATCACTAAGAAACATTGATCCCTTACATCTTAAGTTGTCATACAATATATGTTAACGCAAATACATTGTATATTCATTTACAGGAAAAAACATAGATAGAGCCATACATCATCACTGATAAAATACACTCTTATAACCAACATAATAACAACATAAATACCATGGATATAAAATCAATGAAATCCACATAATAACTAGTACATTTTCATACCAAATACCAAAGGAATGAGATTCTCATTAATAAGTGTAAAAACCAACTGGATATGGGACTTCCACGTTTCACCCAACCATAAATTGGTTGAGCCAAATCTCTGTTCAACCAATCACACCCGCGCCATATTCCAATCATGAATGTGGGACTCAAATAAAAAAACCAACTAGGGGATCCTGAGGCTAAACCAACTCACCCTCATCAATCATAAACCGTGCTTTACGGTGACCTACACTCGATCACTAGGCTAACACAAGCATGGATATCACCAGATTCTCTCCACCTAAACTGTGAGGAATTTTTCTATATCCTAGTTTCTCAGGCTTTACCGAAACCCATAGTCTGAATTAGGGGTCATTAGGTCCTAAACCAAGACATACTCTATAGGCTTTACCGCAATCCTAAACCCTAGATTCCTAGGCCTAAAATGGAGAGTAAACCACCACCTCTCAGGCTTTACCACAACCCACAGTCCGAATCAGGAGTTACTAAGCCCTAAAATGAGGCAACAAGAAAACTGGTTCTATAATCATTCAGAGATCCACCTCATTCAACTTCCAATCCATCTAGTAATCTAGCTAAACTAAAACATGAGAACACCACAACACCATGACTATCCAGAAATGGCAAGGCTAGGCTATATACACTGTCACACCTGGAAAAAACCCATGCCAATACAACAAATAACCACATGCAATACCATGAATTCCCAATCTAGAAAGTAAATCATACATGCAAATAAATACCTACAAAGAATCCCACTGTAGCTGCTTGATTCCTGCGCCTCCTTTTTCTTGCTTTCTTGCCTTTCTTGCTCCAAATTCCAAAGTACTCCAAAACTCTAAGTGTCCAAGAGAGAGAGAGAGAGAGAGAGAAAATAATAATGAGAGAGCTTCAAAAAATGCATTGACAAAAGGTACCAATCGATCCTTATAATCCTTTTTGTGGAAGAGGCCTCTATTTTCTTCATTTCCATTATTTTCCTTCAATTTCCTCCCCACATGCAACCTGTGACCTTTCATCTCCCTTTTCTCCTAATTTCCATTTTTCTCATAAATAAATGTGCCAAAAATTCCATTTTTCCTTTCCAAAGCCTTTTCCTTTTCCTTCTCCAAGTTCCTTAGCCATAATAAACCAAACTAACACCCCCTTAGATGTTTTGCCCAACATTCAGCTTGGAATAAGTGTCCCATCAACCGTGGTTATTATTTTTTACTTTTATTACATGGAATTTTCACCAGGGTTGTTACAAATATGTCCTTTATTCCTTCCTCTTTTGACCACTACTTTGTGAATTGGGCTATAAAAAAATTCCATTGGAGGGATCTCCTCAATATTGAGGAAGATCTCTAACGTATGATTGACAACAATAATATCTACCTCAAACTGGGTGATCAATGGTGTTTTCTCAGATACTGAATGCTTTGGCATGATATTTTTTTGGGAATAAGGATTACTCTATGGAGTCTATTGTTGGGAAACGATCTCTCCTTCTAGGATCTCATTTCCTTGTTTTCCTTTCTTGGAATGTTTCAGATCCTGATCAAATTGTTCCCAAATTTTTTCCATCGTTGGGTTTACTATTGGGATTTCTCCACTAGGGTTAAAAGAATTAGTTGTTGCTAATTACTTTTGTTGAGGAGGAACCACTGGTTGGGAGGAAACCTCTTACTTAGTAGATACTATATTATCCTTTATAGATAATTTCTTTTGTAGGGGAAGCTACAATAAATATAATGATAGAGGAACCAACCTTGCATTTCTGAAAGAAAAAAATTGCTCTCGCTCCTTCATTGATAGAGTCTCATATACATGACTCAAAAATATATTATAAGAGGAGGATTCAACAAATGGATAATCAAGTTTATTCTCCTCATGTAGATATTTTTTGATTCCAGAAGATATAGCAACATGTTTTTCTACTCCTTTGGGGTCACAAGACCTAGCGTTTCCATAATTAGCCAAAGAGAAAATACCAAAAGATAGAGGGAACTGAGGCCAAACCCTCTTGTTGGAATCTTTCAAGGATTTGGTAAACACATGGACAATTGTCCGATAAGCTACCTCCTTGCATAAAATCATGTCTAGAATATAAATGGGCAGTAAATGGGGTTGTGCATAACTACCCAAAACTATGATATATGTAAATGACTCCTCGCCAAACCAATTCCCAATTTTCTTGAGGTTATCCATATCTTCTTGGGACATTTTGGGGGTTTGGTTCCAAATATGATTTCATATACGGGGATAATAACCTTGTAGAAAATTTGAAAAAAATGGCCAAAATAATTGGACTCCAAGAGGATACTGTGATAAATACGGATTGGTGAGGGATGAGATAGGGTCCACTTCCAACCCATGGTTGGGAAATGAAGAGAATAAAAAAGACAAACCATGATATAGGATGGCATGTAGAATGGAGGAATTTTATTTTCAAACACACTATGGGAGGTCTGGAAAGCCAAAATGTGTTTGGCTAGGCTGTTGGATAAGATAGTGACCCAATAAAAAATGTAAATCTTAGAATCCCAATCAATTAATGCAACCCAACTATTAGGAAATTCAGACACATTTGGGTAGGAATAAAATCTACAAAGAATTGCAGCAATTTCACTATAAGGAGAGGCAAGTGAGACTATTGATTACTTACCATCCTCCTCCTTTTCATGTTTGTTTGAGTTCTTCCTCCTGATCCTTTTATAGAATTAGATAGGTCACCATGATTCTTTATGGAGTCCTCCACATACTTTTTATTGTAAATGCATTATGGGTCTAGTAAATGATACAAGGACTAGAAATATTTCGTTGTAAATGAGCCAATAATGGTACCCTTTTGAGTGAGAAACTTCCACTCAGTAATATTCACGGTCTCCACTACCCATCTAATCATATCAGTATATGGAAACAAATGAGGCGTTGCTCCAATTTTTTTCAAGATATAATTTGTTGTGTCTTATCGAGTTGTTTTTGAAGTTGGGGTTTCATCGTCGAACACAATTGTTCTCATTGGAACCCTCGGTTCTTCATCCTAAAAATATTTCTTAATGGATTCCCATAAGGACTGCCCTGAATCCCTAGCACAAACTGTATTTGTAAACAACGATGCATCTGGTAGTTTTTTATGTACAATTTCTTTGAATGGGCTGGGAGATTGTTGGGCAAGTGTATTCTTATTCACATTAGCTTTCTTCATTTCTTCTTGATGAGAGGAGTCGAAGTTTTCTTGCAAAAAATAGATAGATTAACAGAAAAAAGCTATTATGGAGAAATAATAAAACATAATGGTAAGATAGCAATTTAAATTTTGTTATATAAACTAACTCCTAACCATAAATACGCCAACACAGACTATTAATGAAGGCATTTAGTTGATTGAACAAGAAGGAGGCATGAGGCCACGTGATAGATGCCACATCATACCTCAGAAGTGGAAATCCCATAATGAATCAAATTTTTGATTACTAAGGTTTATGGGGTGTCTAGGTATAGAGGGACCTAGGTAGGGTAGAAGCCCATAGGGGAAAATACCGTAAGGAATTATAATGAAGATGTGGGAAAAAAGGATCTGGGATAAGTTTAATATGAGAGAGGAGTTCTTGGAGGCCTATATGCATGCAAGAAATTGTTATTTGAAATTAGAAAATCTCTATGAGATTCCAAGTAGGCGGGACTTAAAAATAAAGGGGCCACATATAATAAAATAAGGCGAAAACAGAAAATTATCAGAAATGTGGGCCAACCTTATTATGATGACATGGAACTTGGGAACCCGTAATACTAGAAGGTTTAGTAAATATGTATTTGGAAAATGTTATGGGCTTTTGGGGTTTCGGGCTTAATAGAGTATAACGACATAAATTGGACTTTAACATTCATAAAGAGATATCAACATGAAAAAAAAAAGAGTGAGCGTAGTGATGATGTGGAGTTCAAGAACCCACGTCCCCATAAGTTTAATGTAATTCAATTGGAAATGAGCTACGGGGTTCCAGGATTCTGGGATTCCCTAATTAACTTTTTTAAATAACACCTTTTCCATTTTTTTGAAGGTTTAAGTCGAGGCTGCAGTGCTTTTTTATAAGTGATTTTTTTATGAAAATGGAAAAATAAGGCCATAATGTTTATTAAAGGTTAAATTTTGTACTTATATCAAAATAAAGGGTTTCCATTATTACTATGAATAAAATTTTATTGGGGGGGGGGGGTGTTGTATGTTAAAACACATTGCCACCAACAGGTAAGTCCATGCTGTTTTACATGTCTCATTGCTTAAGATATATGTAAAGGATGTTGATCATGTGATCAAGTGTTCTGTATTGCAGGTGGAACCAGAGGGAGAACTCCATCTAGAACCTCAGTGTATTTTTCAGTGAAAACAAATCATGCTCCAGAACTGAGCAATAGAGAAAGTTAGTGTGCAGTGGAAGCACTTTGGGCTCGATGAACCTATATGGGAGATGACTGATCAAATGTGAGCCTTGTATCCTTCCTTATTTGTTGGTTGAGTAGATGTGTTTGGTTTATGTGTTTTTGTTTATGTTTATGTATGCATATGTGTATTGTATATACAACAATGCAATGTGTTATAAATCTCCAATAAGCAATATGTTGTAAATACTACATCAAGTTGTCTTATAAATCTATAATAAGCAATATAGTGTTCATGGTTTCAACAATTGATATGATGTAAATGTTGCATCGAGTTGTGTTATAAAGCTCCATGGGCAACATGTTTTTCTGGTTATAAGTGTCATTGAATACTGAGGAAAGTGTTCCCCCAAGGGGGAGGGGTTTGTAACAACCCCTGATTGATTTTCCATGTAAATAAAATAAGACCAAGGTCATGTGACACATATTCCAAGTTGAATGTTGGGAAAACACTTTAGTGGGAATCAATTGTGGATTAGTAATGGCTATGGAAACTAGAAAAGGAAAAGAGGCAATAATTTACATTTAATTATGAAAATAAAGAAAAATAGGAGAAAAGGAAGGTGAAGAGACATACATTCGCATGCAAGGGAAAATAGAGGAAAAATGAAGGAAAATGAAGAAAAAGGAGAAATCAATAATAAAAAGGCTTAACTAGCTCTTTGATAGTTTTGAGTTGAGATCTCCTTTCATTCTCTCATTCTCTCATACTATTGCACACTTAGATCATTCTTGTAGTACTCTAGCATTCACTTGGATTGGAGAAAGAAAGCAAAGGAAAACAAGGAAGCACAAGGAGATAGTTGGATCAACAACCACAACCAGATTTCTTTGCAAGTAACAAGTTTCATGTATGATCTCCTTGTTGGTTTTTGGATGCATGGTACATGCATGTGATTCCTTAGTTATGTGATAGCATTTGCATGTCTATTTTCCTGGATTAGAAATGATTTCACCCTTGCCTTTCCATTTCCTCGATAACCATGGTGTTGTTTTTGTTTTGTTTTGTTTTTTTGTTTTTGTTTTTGTTTTGTTTTGTTTTTTATTTTGTTTGTTTTCTTCTTTTTTTTCTCTGATTGGTCCTTAGGTTCCCTATGGATATGGGTTGGAAGAAATGATCTAGAGCCCTGAAACAACTTGGGTTGAGTTACTAGTCCCTGGAGCCACGAGTCAAACAAATGCTCTATATCCATGATTTAGCTATGGGTTGAGTTACTAATTCCTAGGGCCTTGGAAAACTTGGGTAGAGAATGATTTGGTTTATGTTAGTGATTTTTGGAGCATATAGGTGAGATATATGTGGTTGAGGTTTGAGGTAGTTTTTCCTCTAGAAGCCCTGACTGATTTTGGTTTTGGTTTAATACTTATGATCCCACATTCATGCTTGGAATATGGTGTGGGGGTGACTGGCTAAAAGAGAGATTTATTTCAACCCAATCTATGGTCATGTGGTACGTAGAAGTCCATGACTTGGTTGGAATTTTCATATAATAATATGAGATATTTTCCTATTATGGTATATGAGAAATTGTATTGATTATGCTAGTGATTTTATGGTTGATTTTCCATGGTTTTTATTTTGTTTATATGTTGGTTATATGATGTATTCTATCTACGGATATACATGTTGTGATAATTATTTGAATGGTTGATGAATGCATGAGAAAACAACTATTATTGTAGCTATCTTGGGAGGGAATTGGACCTTCTTGGTAATTCTCAAATGAAGTGTAGACTCCTATGATCAGATATTCATTCATGACCTATAGATCACATGTTTACCATATGTTTTATGAAATGTATATGATGGATCAGGCATGTCTAGATCAATTTATTTCTTAATTTTTGATTGATTACCATTTTCATTACCTTTGATTGCATTATGGAAAGTTACAAGAAGTTCTATTTAGTAGTCTAGAGGCTAACTTGAAAAAGTGGCTCAATCTCGGAACCGATGATGCTGAACTAAGGAATTTCGGTCATAACCGCATGGAGGCAAGCCTATGCATGCAGTTGGGACCTCATAACCACACTGATGCTATGTACTTGTGCGCATGGTTGGGGATTTTCCCTAGTGAAACAAAGTTCCAACTCAGGGATTGAACACCTGGGATGGTTTGCAGCATCCTGAGTGGCTTGTGGTATTTGAGGGATGTCTGTTTGTGGTCGGATTGCAGGAACCACTTCCATAACTGGAATTTGGAGGTCAAGTCACATCATAGTAACTCTCAACTCATGTTTACCCTGGATAGTTGGTAAAAGTAGCTAATTGTGGGATGGGTGGTTACACTATCTAATAATAATTTAATTGATTAGAGATGGGTCATGGAAGTGGAGGGAGATGCCTAATTCCCTAGAAAATGAATGAGCCAATATGGCACCACACCCTATAAAATGCATGAAGGATCTAGGTATGTGCTCTCCCAATTATGAAGGGACATTAGATATAATATGCATGTGCACAATATAAGAGAGGAGGGGTGGGTATTTTAAAGGTTTATTTTCATTCTTTGGTTAATGAACACAAATTCTCCTTTAGCCCATGAGAGTACGCAATTAATGGTGTGAAAGTGAGGATATAGTTAAGAAATGACATCAAAAGGAAATAAAGCATATGAGTTTCATAAAGAGCTTGTGCAACTATGTTACAAAATAGTTCCCTAAAGTTTGGAACTTGAGTTACATACCTGTGAATATTGGTGATATTCCATATGAACAGTGTTTTTAGGCCACTATATTGTGTTTTCCAAGCCTATGTGGTTAGTGAGAGGTTCAGTGGATGATTCAATCACTATGGTGCCTAATATATAGTTGTTGAACCACCTAGGCATGCATTACGGGTGTCTATGGTGCCTATTGAGTAAATGATAAACCACCCATATAGTAGACTGCAGACCCCTGTGGTGCCTGATATGAAAACACAACTGATAAACCACCTGGATAGTGGACTACAAACCCCTATGGGGATTTATATAAAAATACAACCGATAAACCACTTGGAAGGTGGATTCCAACTCCTGGACTAAGAAATACCCCACCTGAACCATGGAAACCTAGAGGAAGAGTGGGTCACTATCATGCTTACATCTAGAGGGAAATGGTGTTATGAAATCAACTCACAAAATATAAGAAACGATAGATCAATGACTTAAAAATTATCCTCTTTGAGGCAAAAACCTTCTTTACATTAAATAAATGAACAATTCTTGGATGATTCAAATGACAAAACCTCCTTTCTATATATGGGAGTCTAATGGGTCGCAATATAATCAGAGTCAGCATAACAGTAATAATGTAAGGGAACACCATTAACAATAGTAGGCTTCTATGGGGCACAACAATAACAATATGGGGACTACATGGGCACAACAATAAAAATAAGGGGGATACACTAACAATAACAATAAGGTGCTACACTAATATTATATGAACCTAACATGTCCATCTCCTTCAAAAGAGTGTTGTTCTCAATGCTTGAGTAGTTTTGGATGCTTCTGTATAAAATTATCATCTTCCCATGTCAAATATTGAGTGGGTAAGTTCTTCCATTTGATGAGATACTTTGAAATTGATCTATTTCGTAGCTATCGAGTTCTTGTTTCCATTAATTCTTTAGGTTCCAATATGATTTTTCCTTCCCCTTCAAGTTATGACAATATTATTTGAATTGGATGCTTGTCACCTATAAACTTCTTTAAGCATGAAACATGAAAAACTGGGTGTGCTCGGGAAGATGCAGGAAGCTCCAATTTGTATGCCATAGTACTAATAATTTTCAACACCTTGTAAGGACCATAATACTTTGGTGATAATTTATTATCCTTGTTATATTTCTTGAGGGACATTTGTTTGTATGGTTATAGGTGTAAAAATACCCAGTCTCTTACATCAAAACTTATTTCATTGCGATGTTGATCTGCCTTTTGTTTCATTCGATTCTGTGCAAAAATGAGGTTGTTTTTTATTCTATTCTTGTTTCCATGAATTCTTCAGGTTCCAATATGATTTTTCGTTCCCCATCAAGTTATTACAATATTATTTGAACTAGATGCTTTTCACCTATAAACTTCTTTAAGCATGAAACATGAAAAACTGGGTGTGCTCGGGAAGATGCATGAAGCTCCAATTTGTATGCCATAGTACTAATAATTTTGAACACCTTGTAAGGACCATAGTACTTTGGTGATAATTTATTATCCTTGTTATATTTCTTTAGGGACATTTTTTTGTATGGTTGTAGGCGTAAAAATACCCAGTCGCTTACATCAAAACTTTTTTCAGTGTGATGTTGATCTGCCTGTTATTTCATTCGATTCTGCACAAAAATGAGGTTATCCTTTAAGAGTTGGAGAACTTGTTGTTGATTATTGATGTGACCTTCCACAACTTGAACCTTAGAATTTTCTCTTAAAGGTGATGTTATGGAGGGTGGATAATATCAATAAAGTGCCATAAATGGTGTCATTTTTGCTGCAGTATGAAAGGAAGTGTTATACCACCATTCAGCCAAAGGTAACCACTTGAATCATTATGTTTGTTTGTCAAATACAAAGAAACGAAGATATCCTACCAAAAATTTATTCACTATCTCAGTTTTCCCATAAAATTGAGGATGATAAGATGAGCTATGAGTAATTGAGTACCCATAAAAGAAAATAATTTCGTCCAAAAAAATCTAGTAAAAATGGGATCTCTATCACTTACAATACAATTTTCTTTTCCATGTAGCTTTTAAATTGTTTCCATGAGTAAAATAGCAAATGTGCTGGCTTTAAATGGATGATATAATGCACAAAAGTGTACATAATTGGAAAGTCTATCAACTATCACCATAATGGCACTCTTTCCTTCGGACTTGGGTAAAATTGTGATAACATCCATTGAAAACCCCTCCCAACATTGGGTTGGAATGGATAAAGGTTTTAATAGACTTGGGGTCTTAATTTTCTCAAATTTATTTTGTTGGAAAACCAAACATTCTACCACAAAATTTTGAATATCAGATTTAAGGCCATTCCAAAAAAATTCCTTCTTGACCTCACGGTAAGTTTTTAAAAATCCCGAGTGCCCTATTAAGGGAGAGGTGTGAAATTTCAAAAGAATATTTTGTTTTAGTTGGGAATTATTACAAATATATAAGCGACATTTGTACCATAATGAATTATTTTTCCAGCTAAATGTATCAAATGTACTGAGATCTTGCTGCAAATTTTGAATGGGTGTCCACAATTCTTCGTCACTCTTCCATTCCTCCCTTTATTTGGTTATAAAATCTTGTTGGATAATATAAATGGCACAAATCAATGCTTCCACATCCTCATCCTTTCTTGAGAGTAGATCTGCAACAACATTTTTCTTCCCTTTTTTTGTAGATGATTTCAAAGTCATAACCCAACATCCTTGTGACCCATTTTTGCTGCTCTTCCGAAGATAATATTTGTTCCAAAAAGTGTTTAAGACTATAATGTTCTGTTTTTAACTTGAAGTGTCTCCCCACTAGTTACGGTCGTCATTACTTTAGTGCATGTTGTATTTAAAACATTTCCTTCTCATAAATAGGTTTGTGTAAATACTTTACTTTGATTGAAAGAATTTCAAAAGAAATGGGTCTTCCTTCTTACATTAAAACCACACCAATTCCATTTCCCGAGGCATCACATTCCACAATAAAGTATTTTGTGAATTCTGGCGTGGCTAAGATTGGTGCTTGGCACATTGTTTCTTTAAGAAATTAAAAGGCCTTAGTTGCTTTTGGAGTCCAATAAAATGCATCTTTCTTTAGTAATGTTGTTAGATATGGTGTTATTCTCCCACAATTCTTTACAAACTTTCAATAATACCTTATCATCCCAAGAAATCCTCACAGATGCTTTATGGTTGTGGGGATTTTCCATTCCTTAATGGATTTAATTTTGTTAAGGTCTACCTTAACACCCTCATGAGATACAATATGACCCATATATTCCACCTCCTATACTCCAAAGAAACATTTTGATTTTTTTTCATATAATTGTTTCTCCTCCAATATTTTGAGCACCCTGTCAACATGTTAAACATGATCCTTCCAAGAATTGTTGTAGATTAGTATATCATCCAAATGATACTAACACAAATTTTATAAGGAAAGTTTTAAAAATGGAATTCATCAAACCTTTAAATGTATAACTTTCACTGGAAAGGCCAAAAGGCAAGACCAAAAATTCATAATGACCCTCATGAGTTCTAAATTCTGTTTTCAGAATGTCTTCAGTCTTCATTCTAATTTGATGATATCCCGAATGAAGATCCAAATTGGTGAAGTAAATTTCTGTATGTAATTAATCCAATAGTTCATCAATGAAAGGAATGGAAAAATTATCTTAAATAATTATATTGTTGAGCTCCCTATAATCCGGACACATGTGTCATGATCTATACTTCTTGTGCACCAATAATACTGGAGCAAAGAAAGAAATTTGACTAGATTTAATTATACTAACATCTAGAATTTATGCAACCATACATTCAATTTCACTCTTTTGGGCATAAGGATATCTATAAGGCCTGATGTTTGGAGGAACACTTTTTAGAATCAAATGAATAACATGATCATGATGATGAATACGTGGGAGGCCTTTGCGAGTCTCCAATACCTTTGAATGATTGTCCAATATTTTTTGGAGATATGGAGAAATAGATGAGTTGGATGTTTGAACATCTAGTGAGCATAATTGTGTAATTACACCCTTTTGCTCTTTCTTTAGAAGCTTTGTCATGCCATTAAAGATGATTATATTTCCTATTTTCCCTGCGATACCCATTAATTCAACTTCCTTTTTGTCGGGCTAGGGTCAAGTTTTGGGTACAATTTTGGCTAAATTTTGTAGAAACGCATTGTGCATAGCAAAGTAAAGGAAATTTGGGGTGGGTCAAAGTTCCTTTATCATTGTAGTGAGTTAAAGGGAAAATATGGGGCTCAAACCATGGTTTGAGACCATGGTATTTGCACATATTAGTCCTATAAATATGTATGAGTCAAGTCGAGTTGAGATAGTGATATATAAAATCTTAAATCCTATCTTGTCTTATGTGATCTGATTTTGGGAAAGTTGTGTTAGTCGGGGTTGGATTGGCTCTGTTGGCTGTGTGCGCAGAGACCTAGTCCTGAGCTATGTGCGTAGAAAGGAATTTTGTACTAATTGAATATATATCAATTAAGATAAGAGTTTTGATGAATTGTGATCTACCTGTATGATGTTTATGCTTATATGTTAATTCATCAATTTACTTATATTTTTTTTGTTATCAGTGATTGCACATTTATCTGAAGTTACGTATATGATGGTAGATTCTTGTCCTCATGCAAGTATAGCATGATTGGTTATGATCTCAGTTAAAGGATTGGTCTATGTAGTTGTGAAAGAGTTATTTTTGTTTCTCTTGAGTAGATCTGAATAAGGATAATTAACTGCTTCTCGCATGACTGCATTACAGTTAAGGGTTTTTCTGTGTTAGTTTGAATTGGGTTGAGAAAGTCACTACGCAGGACAATAACCTTTAGATCTGTTAAGAAGGGATAGAATCCACATCATACACTCCCTCAGAGTGCGGAAACTTGGTTCTAACACTCGCCCATACTTCTTTTGTTCAAACTTTGGTCTGTGCAAGAGAAAATTGCCGGAAGGGCCAGTAGTTGGAGGGTTTTGTTGGTTTCACAGAACACTCTGAACCTGGGTCATAACCCCTCAAGCCAACAAATGGTTCCATTGCCGAGACCAAGATCTATTTGAGGGAAGTTTGATGTGGTATCCGATGAAGAATGAATTGCAAGAGTGGCTTGATACAAGGGTGCGTGAGTTCACAATCCAAGAAAATAGAAATATGAAGTTATCTGCTGAATATTGGGAGAAAAAGTATATCTATACAGAAGTCCAAGAGATTTTCTTTGCTTCATTCACTACAGAGTTACAAGAGTGGTTATCTCGGTTTGCTGAGTTTCAAACCTGTTGGAAGGATGACACGATTACCAAGTGGACGCTTGAGTTGATCCAGTGATTGGAGAAATCTAATAATAAGTTTACCCACGCAGTAGATTATTGGATTGATAGCATTCTAGGCAGGTTTGTTACTGAATTTTCCGTTGATGCATTTGTGTCATATTCTAAAGTTGAAAGGAGATTTTTCAAAGGCCCTAAGGGTAAGTTCCTGTGCTCTATAAAGTTGTGGATTAAGATGCTATTGTGTGAAAGGGTACTCCGTGAACCCACAACGAGTGAATGTTTAGAAGGGGTCCACCTAGCTCTATGCGCAGGGGGAAAACTTACAGAGAAAACCTAGAGGAAGATTTTGTTTATATCCCCCTTAAATGTAGATCTGATAGCGACGACGAGTCTGAAACAAGTAGTTTTGGTAAATCAACACATTAAGAAGAAAAGATCCAAAGCGCAGTTCAAATCCTGTCCTATCCACTTCCATATTCATCTCACACTATCAGCTCATCCACCCCACCTCCACCTCCACCACTAGTTTCTGATATGGCTAACTGTATGAAACTGGAGAACTTTAGGGGCATTGGAAATGAAGATAATGAAAAATTCTGGTTTGTCACAGAGGCTATGTGGACAACACAACAGGTCAATGATGTTAATTTTAAGAAAGCGTAGCTTGCCACCACATTTCACGAACGCACGTTGGACTGTTATATGAGGTATGCAACAAAAAACCCTAATGCGACGATTGGTGAGCTCAAAGACGCATTGAAGGAACAGTTTAGAAAGTCGAAATCATATGCGCAGTGTGTTGCTAAATTGAAGGAAATCCAACAAGAAGTAAATGAGACCGTATGGGAGGCAGATCAACAATTTAGACACACTATTATAGAAGGAGGTTTTTCTATTTATGATCAACAACACAAGGAGTGGTTCATTGCCATGATGTTGCCACATATGCACCTACCTCTATCCAAAAAGAAGATTGCGACATGGGTTGAAGCTGTGGAAATCACAATGAATTATGAGCCTCTCCAGTACAAAATACGTAGGTCAGGGTTGAAAAAATCCAGAGCCATTTGGCTACCTTTCAATTAGAACTACAAATTTTACGAAAGCAAGAAGAACATGACGTGCACGTGGGAGTATGGTGTGTACACTGTAAGGCCACAGGACACTGCAAGGATAAATTCCCTCTGTTGGGCGAGTATATGGTAGTTGAAGGACCAATTATACTTAAGACTGTGACAAGGATGAGTGAGAACCATGCGTCGTGGTGTGCGATATGTCAAGTAACTAGACAACATGCAACAAAATTCCACAACTAGTCACACGCGGGGGGGTGATAACACGACCTGTACGTTGCATCGGGCGTAGCAGGGGGGTCACAGGGGGGGCAGCGCCCTGGGAAAAAAAATTTGGACTGTATTTTTTGGTGGGTGGACCCACCCATGGCTTTTTGCATGGGTTTGCACATGGTTTTGGGGCATGATGGTTTTCGGCCCATGGTATTTTCTAATCCAGGGTTAATGGATTGGGGTTTATGTATGCTTCGACATGTATATATATGTGGTGTAACACTAAAAGGAATATAATGAAAAATCAAGTTGGTCATCCTGATTTAGGATCCAGCAGAAAATATATTTGTATATATGTTTTATGTTTTATGCTCCCGCTACTATTTATTTTCTATTTTAAGATTCGTTTCCAGATAATTTCTATACAGGGTTAAAACCTACATTTGGTATCGGAGTTGTTTCGGCTTCAAGGAGACACATTTACTGCTGAGGGGTTTTTGCTCGGGCCTATGGTAGACCTTGTTCAGTGGGACATCTGTGGGATTGATTCTTGCAGTGAAAGAAGATAGAGAGCAGTGGAAAGATAGAGATTGAGAAATTTAATGGTCAGAGTTTTGAGTTGTGGAAGCTCAATATGGAGGATCTGCTAGTGGATAAAGACCAGTGGATCGTGGTAGATCCAGGTACTAAACCAACGACAATGTTAGATAAAGACTGGAAGAAGTTGGATCGGAAGGCAAAGAGCACAATACTGTTGTGTGTCTCAGATTCGGTATTGTTGAATGTATCTGGGGAAGTTACGGCGAAGAATTTGTGGGAAAAACTTGGGACTTTGTCCCAATATAAGTCTTTGGTGAATAAATTGTTCTTGTGGAAAAATTTGTATAACCTGAGGATGAAGGATGGAGACTCGGTGACATAGCATCTGAATGCATTCAATACTATGGTAAGTCAGTTGTCATATGTTGATATTAAAATCTCAGATGAAGATAAGTGCATCAGTTTGTTGTGTTCTCTACCAGACTCGTGGGATAGTCTGGTTATTGCAATAGGTAGCAATACAACTACCTTGAATTTTGATGACATTGTCTCAGCCTTGTTGTCGAAGGAAATGAGACGGATAAATATGGAGGGTCAGAATGGAGATGCCTTATCTGTACGAGGAAGGTCCCAGAACAGAAACAAGAATAATGTTTCGAGTGGGAGATCTAAATCTCCTGGAAATTTTGTAAAGGTGTGTTGGAAATGCGGAAAGGAAGGACACTACAAAAATGACTGCAGATCTAAAGCTCCTAATAAAGGAAAGGGATTTGATGATGTTGCTTCCACAGAGTAAAAAATCACCTCGGATGAGGGTGTGGATGTGTATTTGGCTTCTTCTTCAAATACACATGTAGATCATGATTCATGGTTGATTGACTCGGGTGCATCCTTTCACTTCACTCCCCATAGGGAGTGGTTCTATGAGTATGAGAAATATGATGGAAATGATGTCTTCTTAGGGGATTATAGGAAGGCCAGAATCATCGGACGTGGAAAAGTCAAGTTGAAGCTGCAAGGTGGAAGGATTAGAACACTTCCTAATGTTTTGCACATTCCTGCATTAGCCAGAAATTTGATTTTTGTAAGAAAGATGGATGATGCAGGTGTAAAAAAAGTGTTTGAGAAAGATACCTGTAAGATGGCTCAAGGAGCACTGGTATTAATACGGGGAGTTCAGATTGAAACACTGTAAAAGCCTCAAGGCAGCACTGTTATTGATAGGTGCAACAATTTTTTGGTTCCCGAAAGTGGAGCGGAAATCCTAGTGGTCTCTGGAGAAAAGACCATGCTATGGCATCAAAGTCTTAGACATATTGGAGAGAAGGGCCTTCAGATACTACATGGAAATGGTATGGTAGAAGGTATGTCTAATAGCTCTCTGGATTTCGATTTCTGTAAACATTGTGTATATGGGAAGCAAAATCGGGTGAGTTGTCCTTCTGGTGCTAAGAGGGGGAACAAGATATTAGAGTTTGTGCACAGTGATGTGTTTGGACCTATGTCGGTTCCATCACTGGGTAATTTTGTGAACTATATTTCATTCATAGATGACTTCTCAAGGAATACATGGATATATTTCTTGAGGAAGAAATCTGAATTATTTGACGGATTTAAAGAATTTAAGGCTCTGGTGGAAAACCAAATAGAGAAGAAGATAAAGGTGTTGAGGACAGATAATGGTGGGGAGTTTTGCAAGAAGGAATTTGAAGAGTTCTGTAAGAAGTGTGGTATAGAAAGGTAGAAGACTACTCCACACACACCTCAACAAACGGAGTTGCAGAAAAAATTAACAGAACACTGATGGAAAAGGCAAGAAGCATGCTCAGTGGTACCGGGTTAGGACAAGAATTCTGGGTAGAGGCAGTGGAGACTGCATGTTACTTGGTTAACATATCACCTTCATCTGCGTTGGAGGATAAGACTCCACATGAGGTATGGAATGGTAAGAAACCCTCTCTTTCACATCTGAGGATATTTGGATGTGATGCATATGTACATGTTCAAAGGAGAAAAGGACCAAGTTGGATAATAAATCTGAAAGGTGCATCTTTATTAGGTATAAGGATGGTTTAAAGGGTTACAAGCTTTGGAACCCTAAAACAAGGAAGGTTGTGTACAGTCAATTTGTGGTGTTTAGAGAGGTGAAAGATGTTGTTAAACATGAAATCCTACCAAAGGAACCTGAGAAGATAGAGTTTGAGCTAAAGGAGGATGAATCAGACTCTACAATAGAAGAAGACTCATAAGAGGAATAACTGCAAACTCCATCTGTGAGAAGATCAGTTCAGGAAAGAAGACAACCAAAAAGGTATAGTCCATTGCTTTCTGTTAAAATCTTGCTTTAACTATAACTAACGATGATCCCAGAACCGTCAGGAAGGCAGTAGATTCAGAGGATGGAAAACTCTGGAAGGAGGCCATGGTTGATGAAATGGCATCCTTGCATAAAAATGAGGCATGGGATCTAGTGGAGTTGCCGACTGGAAGGAAACCCAACGGGAGAAAATGGGTGTTTAAGAAGAAGATGAATGTGGAAGGCAAGGTGGAGAAATACAAAGCTCGGTTGGTAGAAAAAGTTATTCCCAGGTGTCGGGAATTGATTTTGGTGATATTTTTTCTCCTATTGCCAAATTTACTTCTATTAGATTACTTTTATATGTTTTTGCTGCATTTGATTTTGAGGTAGAACAGATGGATGTGAAGACAACATTTCTTCACAGGGATCTAAAAGAGGAGATATACATGAAACAACTAGAAGGATTTATGGTGAAGGGGAAGAAAGAACTGGTATGCAAGTTAAAGAATTCTTTGTATGGGTTAAAACAGTCACCAAGGATGTGGTATTAGAAATTTGATACCTATATACCGGGACTTGGCTTCACCAGAAGCAAGGAGGATCATTGTGTTTATTTTAAATTAATTGGTGACTGTTATTTATTTGGTCTTGTATGTGGATGATATGTTGTTGATTGGAAATGAAAAAGAAATTATCCAAGATTTGATGTCCCAACTGTTCTTCAAATTCGACATGAAGGATCTTGGTGCTGCAAACTATATATTGGGAAGGGAAATTAAGAGAGGTCGGGCAAAGAGGAAGCTATGGTTAAACCAGAGGAAGTATGTCGAGACTATATTGCAGAGGTTCAATATGCAAGATAGTAAACCGGTGAATGTTTCGATTCTTGTAGGTGTAAAGCTGTCTCTTGAACAGTGTTCCAAGACACAAGAAGAAGAGGAGGATATGTCCTGTGTTCCATATGCACGTGCAGTGGGTAGCCTAATGTATGCAATGTTATGTAATAGATCATACATTGCACATGTAGTGGGAGTATTGAGCAGGTTTCTATCAAACCCAGGGAAGGAGCATTGGATAGCAGTGAGGCGGGTTTTCATATATTTGTGTGGCACTAGTGATTATGGCTTGTGCTACCAGGGAAGACCAGGATTTGAAAGAGTTTTGGAAATTCGTGGTTTTTTTTATGCAGACTAGGCTGGAGATCTAGACCAAATAAGATCTACAAGTGGGTATGTGTTTAGCCTATTTGGAGGTGCAGTTAGTTGGATGAGTAAAAGACAGTTTGTAGTGGCTCTTTCAATTACAGAGGAAGAATACATGGCAGCCACTCATGCAAGAAAAGAAGAAGTTTGGTTGCAGAGATTGTGTTCAAGTATGGGGTTGGTGCAACAAACTATAAGGATAAACTGTGATAGCCAAAGTGCAATTTTCTTGGCTAAGAACCTTTCTTATCATTCAAAGACAAAGCACGTTGATGTTCAATATCACTTTGTGAGAGATATGGTTGAAGTTAAAAGGGTGTTGCTGGTAAAGGTGGACACTTTGAAGAATGTTTCAGATGCATTGACGAAGTCTATGAGCACTCAGAAGTTCTCTTGGTGTAGAGAAACAATGGGTGTTGTAGAGCTGGGCTAATGACTAAGCTCTCATGTGGCCCCGCTGCAGAAATAAAACAACAAGTGGGAAAATGTTGGGTATGTGTTATATTATTTCCACAGCTAGTCACGCGCGGGGGGGGGTCACAGGGGGGCTGATAGTCCTCTTTGTACATTGCACTGGGCACAGTAGGGGGTCCACAGGGGGGGCGGCAACCCCCCCCTATTCAGGGTCCAGGGCAGTGCCCCAAGAAATTTTTTTTGGACACTGTTTTTCGGTGGGCGGACCCACCCATGGTTTTGTGCATGGGTTTGCACATGGTTTTGGGGCATGATGGTTTTTGGCCCCTGGTATTTTGTAGATCCAGTCAAGGAAACTATGGTTATGTTCTAATCCGGGGTTAATGGATTGGGGTTTATGTATGCTTCGGCATGTATACATATATTTGTGTTGTAACACTAAAAGGAATATAATGAAAAATCAAGTTGGTCGTCCCGATTTGGGATCCAGGGGAAAATCTCTTTGTATATCTGTTTTATGTTTTATGCTCTCACTATTGTTTATTTTCTGTTTTAAGATACGTTTGCAGATAATTTCTGTACAAGGTTAAAACCTACATTTGCTATCGGAGATGTTTCGGCTTCAAGGGGACGCCTTTTCTATTGAGGGGTTTTTTTCTCGGGCCTGTGGTAGACCCTGTTCAGTGGGAGATCTACGGGATCGATTCTTGCGGTGAAAGAAGATGGCAAGCAATGGAAAGATAGATATTGAGAAATTTAATGGTCAGAGTTTTGAGTTGTGGAAGCTCAAGATGGAGGATCTGCTGGTGGATAAAGACCAGTTGATCATGGTAGATCTAGGTACTAAACCAACGGCAATGTCGGATTAAGACTGGAAGAAGTTGGATTGGAAGGAGAAGAGCACAATACGGTTGTGTGTCTCAGATTCAGTATCGTTGAATATATCTGGGGAAGCTACGGTGAAGAATTTGTGGTACAAACTTAGGACTTTGTACCAATCTAAGTCTTTGGTGAATGAATTGTTCCTGTGGAAAAAGTTGTATAACCTGAGGATGAAGGATGGAGACTCTATGATAGAGCATCTGAACGCCTTCAATACTGTGGTAATTCAGTTGTCATCTATTGATATTAAAATCTCATATGAAGATAAGTGCATCGGTTTGTTGTGTTCTCTACCAGACTCGTCGGACAGTCTGGTTATTGCAATAGGTAGCAATACAACTACCTTGAATTTTGATGACATTGTCGCAGCCTTTCTGTCGGAGGAAATGAGACAGAGAAATATGGAGGGTCAAAATGGAGATGCCTTATCTGTACGAGAAAGGTCCCAGAATAGAAACAAGAATAAGGTTTCAAGTGGGAGATCTAAATCTAGAGGGAGATCTAAATCTCCTAGAAAGTTTGTAAAGGTGTGCTAGAAATGCGAAAAGGAAGGGCACTACAAAAAAGATTTCAGATCTAAAGCTCCTGAGAAAGGAAATGGATTTGATTATTAACCTTATGCAGAGGAAAAAATCACCACGGATGAAGGTGGGGATGTGTATTTGGCTTCTTCTTCAAATACACATGTAGATCATGAGTCATGGTTTATTGACTCGGGTGCATCCTTTCACTTCACTCCCCATAGGGAGTGGTTCTGCGAGTATGATAAATATGATGGCGGTGATGTCTTCTTAGGGGATGATAGGAAGGCCAGAATCTTCAAACGTGGAAAAGTCAAGTTGAAGCTGCAAGGTGGAAGGATTATAACACTTCCTAGTGTTATGCACATTCCTGCATTAGCCAGAAATCTGATTTCTGTAAGCAAGATGGAAGATGTGGGTGTAAAAACAGTATTCGAAAAAGATACATGTAAGATGGCTCGGGGAGCACTGGTATTAATGCGGGGAGTTCGTATTGGAACTCTGTACAAGATTCAGGGCAACACTTTTATTGATGGGTGCAACAATTTTGTGGTTCCCGAAAGTGGAGCGGAAAGCCTAGTGGTCTCTAGATAAAAGACCATGCTATGGTATCAAAGGCTTGGACATATTGGAGAGAAGGACCTTCATATACTACATGGGAACAGTATGGTAGAAGGTATGTCTAATAGTTCTCTGGATTTCGATTTCTGTGAACATTGTGTATATGGGAAGCATAATCAGGTGAGTTTTCCTTCTGGTGCTAAGAGGGCGAACAAGATATTAGAGCTTGTGCACTGTGATTTGTTTGGACCTGTGTCGGTTCCATCACTAAGTAAGTCTGTGTACTATGTTTCATTCATAGATGACTTCTCAAGGAATACATGGATATATTTCTTGAGGAAGAAATCTAAAGTCTTTGATAGATTTAAAGAATTTAAGGCTCTAGTGGAAAACCAGACAAAGAAGAAGATAATGGTGCTAAGGATAGATAATGGTGGGAAGTTCTACAAGAAGGAATTTGAAGACAACTGTAAGAAGTGTGGTATAGCAAGACAAAATAATACTCCATACACACCTCAGCAAATGGAGTTGTAGAAAGAATGAACAGAACACTGATGAAAAAGGCAAGAAGCATGCTCAGTGGTACCAGGTTAGGACAAGAATTCTAGATAGAGGTAGTGGAGACTGCATGTTACTTGGTTAACAGATCACCTTCATCAGCGTTGGAGGATAAGACTCCGCATGAGGTATGGATTGGTAAGAAACCCTCTCTTATGTGATGCAAATGTACATTTTCCAAAGGAGAAAAGGACCAAGTTGGATAATAAATCTGAAAGGTGCATCTTTATTGGGTATAAGGATGGTTTAAAGGGTTACAATCTTTGGAACCCTAAAACAAGGAAGGTTGTGTATAGTCAATATGTGGTGTTTAGAGAGGTGAAAGATGTTGTTAAACATGAAATCCTACCAAAGGAACCTGAGAAGATAGAGTTTGAGCTAAAGGAGGATGAATCAGACTCTACAACAGAAGAAGACTCATAAGAGGAATAACTGCAAACTCCAGCTGTGAGAAGATCAGTTCGGGAAAGAAGACAACCAGAAAGGTATAGTCCATTTTCTTTTTGTTCAAATATTGCTTTAACTATAACTGATGATGATCCCAGAGCCGTCAGTGAGGCAGTAGATTCAAAGGATGGAAAATTTTGGAAGGAGGCCATGGTTGATGAAATGGAATCCTTGCATAAAAATGAGGCATGGGATCTAGTGGAGTTGCTGGCTGGAAGGAATCCCATCGAGAGAAAATGAGTGTTTAATAAGAAGATGAATGTAGAAGGCAACGTGGAGGAATACAAAGCTCGGTTGGTAGAAAAAGGTTATTCCCAAGTGTCGGGAATTTATTTTTGTGATATTTTTTCTCCTGTTGCCAACGTTACTTCTATTAGATTAATTTTATATGTTTCTGTTGCATTTGATTTTGAGGTAGAACAGACGGTGTGAAGAAAAAATTTCTTCACGTGGATCTGGAAGAGGAGATCTACATGAAACAACCTGAAGGCTTTATGGTGAAGGGGAAGAAAGAACTGGCATGCAGGTTAAAGAAGTCTTTGTATGGGTTAAAACAGTCACCAAGGATGTGGTATCAGAAATTTGATACCTATATACGGGGACTTGGCTTCACCAGAAGCAAGGAGGATCAATGTGTTTATTTCAAATTAATTGGTGACCGTGTTATTTCTTAGGTCTTGTATGTGGATGATATGTTGTTGATTGGAAATGACAAAGAAATTATCCAAGATTTGAAGACCCAACTGTTCTCCAAATTTGACATGAAGGATCTTGGTGCTGCAAACTATATTTTGGGCATGGAAATTAAGAGAGATTGGGCAAAGAGGAAGCTTTGGTTAAACCAGAGGAAGTATGTCGAGACTATATTGCATAGGTTCAATATGCAGGATAGTAAATAGGTAAATGTTCCTATTCTTGTAGGTGTAAAGCTATCCGCTGAGCAGTGTCCCAAGACACAAGAAGAAGAGGAGGATATGTCCCATGTTCCATATGCAAGTGCAGTGGGAAGCCTGATGTATGCAATGGTCTGTATTAGACCAGACATTTCACATGGAGTGGGAGTATTGAGATGGTTTATGTCAAAACCGGGGAAGGAGCATTGAGCGGTGTTGAGGTATAAAAGGTGTCTTTTTAACGAGCTGTTATCTCACATTAATTATCAATGCGGAGCGAATTTTCATTTCGAAGTGTGCTGGGTGCGAGCGGTAATTTATCCAAGAGTAATGCCTTGTAATATGTATTACAGTGTTTCAAATGCAAAAGTAAACGGATGCTTGAAAAAGAAATCTAACTACAACAACATAAACTCAAATGCTCTGAAATATTAATTAAACCAATCTGCAAAACATCGATCAGGGATACAATAGCAATAACTCCTTCCCTTAGAAATCGATGCAAGATAACCAATTCGGGAACTTGGAAGAAATAACCAGTGTCCTCTACAGTTGGTGATCTTAAAGCAATCGAAATGAAAGCAAACTCAATCTTCGTGCTGATGAAAATAACTGAAAGGAACAAAATCTGGAAAGGAACAGCAATATGAATAGCAATTCTAATTCTAATGTAGTTAGGCAACTAATCTCAATACTCCAATCCTATTGACAGCCAAGACTATGAAACAGTTCATTGGAATGAATCATAAATCAGTGGAATAGCAACGCTTTATAAAATATAGCAAGATGAATGAGATAGTAAATACGATCCTTGCTAAGATAGAATAGTAGTGCAATTCATTAACGTATACATCAAATCCGAATTCAATCCAACAAAAATCAAATAACTCTGTAATCGTAATGAATCTAAATGCAATTATCACACAACAGAAATAAAAGAATAGAAATACAAACAGCGGATCGCTCCACCAGGGCCGGGCCCTCAACTGCCGGTGAAAGCGTTGCTGGGCTACTACAAAGCTTGATAAATGGAACGAGAACGCCTCTTTGTATTAATCAAACATGAATAGATTTTACATCAGTTGCTCTTTGATCACAAGAGTCAAGGAATTACAGTGTTACAAAGGGAATTCAATAATCATCCATTGTTCTTCAATACACAATACATGCTCTCCTTTTATAATCAGAAGGAAGAGAAATTAAATAGCAAATATGATCTCCCATAACAATATTGGATTGTTCCCAACAACTTGATCATTCAGAAAATACATTTTCAACAATATTTCAACAAGAGCAAGGCGAATTTGGCTTTGCAGCTGAGATTTGGAGGACAGCCGCAACAACAAATCTGAGAAAATCGTGCTCAAATAACCCTGTGTTTCTCTCAATACATGCCGAATTTTGACAAACCGTTCTTTTAAAGAGTTAATTGGGCCCGTTCTAGACAAAACCCATGTTCCGGATTTTCCAGATTCTTCTTCATTTGTCCAGAATCTTACCCGTAAAACTGTCACTTCTTATTCTAGCGAATTTCTGAGTTGAAATATTTGATGATGATTTGGAGATCAAATATTCAATCTGGAAAATATCTTGGAGGCTAAACTGGTAAGTGATATTACAAAATATATTAATAAACCATCATTGATAAAATCATGCATAATAATCATCAATTTATTAAAAATAAAGGAGAATAAATAATATTCATCCATAAGAGCATAAATCATTATAAAATGGATTTATATGATAAATTATAATAAATGACATGATAAAGAAGAGTAAAAATGGATGAAATAAATGTTAAAAAATGGTCGTATTCATGGCCCAACATACCCCCAAACTGAATATATTGCATGTCCTCATGCAACCCAAAGACAAAACCCATGCGTTAACCAAGCAAAGAAAATTGTTCATCCCAACTCATGAAATGGATGGAACAATTGAATTTTTCCTCAAATAATGAAAATTCAATTTTAGCAATATTGATAAAAGCATAACAATTTTTACAGTTGACATTCAACTATATGTATATGAAGTTGCAGAAAAATGTGACTTAAGTAACATCAAACTTCATTAACCATTTTCTCAAAAATCAAATCGTTTTGATGCACGAATCATGAGATATAAAAAAAATGGTTGTAGGTGATAGTGCATAATTTTTGAAGTTTTATGAACTAATTTAATGTGAAATTATCTGGGTTTATGTATTATAATGATACCTCTTTGTTATCCAGAAAGCACAAGAATTCAGTTCATAGTTTTAAAGATATATGCAAATCAATTTATGCACTGTACAAAAATGAAATTGTATGCCTTAAACGAGAAAGAGAGTAGAAAACATCTATCATGTGTAGCAATTCCCCCCCCCCCAAAACTGAAGAATTAACATGTTCTCATGCAATTCTAGAAAACAAAGAGAGGTGGTTGCTACAATCTGTTGAAATCGATGCTTGGTGTAAAACAACATGGAATAAGGGAGGTGTTGAGGATGAACAAGAATATCTATGGATGATAAAGAATATTACTGACATGGTCACAAGAAAGAAATGAGAGAAATCAACACTCCCCCAAACTGAAATATGAAACGTGTCTAAAAAAAATGGGAAGTGGTAAAGATGTGGAATGAATGATGATAAATAATGCTCAATGGATTTTCATGAAATTCTCCTAAATTCATAATCACTAGAGAATTTGGCGGAAATTCCGACGGCCAATTCGTCGCTATTCCGACACATAGTCATCGCAAGAGCGACAGTTCGGGGGCGGACAAACCGTGGTTTTTCATGCCGTCGCCATTCCGACGCACGTAAAAAGTGTCGCACTATCGACACTTCTTCCGTCGTTCCGAACAAGCGTCACTCTTCCGACGTCTCACAAACCGTCGCGCCTCTGACGTTTGTAAACTGTCGCACTTTCGATGAAATGTGGTTCGACGTTTGGAACATCGCTCTTCCGACGCTTGTAAACCGTCGCAATTCCGACTCAACGTGGTCCGACGTTTTGGACGTCGCTCTTCCGACGCTTGTAAACCGTCGCAATTCCGACTAAACGTGGTCCGACGTTTTGGACGTCGCTCTTCTGACGCTTGTAAACCGTCGCAATTCCGACTAAACGTGGTCTGACGTTTTGGACGTCGCTCTTCCGACGTCTGTAAGATGTCGCAATGCCGACGATATGTGGTCCGATGTTTGGAACGTCGCTCTTCCGATGTTTTCATACTGTCTCTCTTCCGACGTTTCTGGGTTGTCGCAGTTCCGACGTCTACTAGGCGTCGGTAGACCGACGGAGGGTTCAATTTAAAAAAAAAAATTTGAAATTTTAAAGGACGAGAAACGTTGTTTTGAATATATCATATGAAGTAAAACAGTCCATGAAAGTGAAATAGCAGTATGTAGAATAGTAAAGCAACAGATAGAGTACCGACGGCCATTGTTCCAAATACAAATTAAAGTCCCCAAAACGCTGCAACAGAGAAAAACGCTAATCATAATCATGTGAGGAGTGTGATATGTCCAAAATATAAAAATACCATCAAACCATATCAATAAACCAGCAACATAGACCAGCATCGCTAGTTTTGAAGGCAGAGTGATAAACATTAATAATTTTTTTTTTTCACAAGAGAAAAAACGTTGTTTTGAATATATTATATGAAGTAAAACAGTCCATGAAGTCATTACATTTTCACATCTGAAGATTGGAACCCAAATATCCATCCAGAAAAGTGGAAGTCCCACCCCAGACAGTGATAGAAAAATACCCCATGTCACATACAGGGACATGATATAAAACCCAGTAACGGTCCACATGGAGATTATCGACAATCTGAGAAAGCATCCAAATATGCCCGAGGCATTTATAAGAAAGTGAAATAGCAGTATGTAGAATAGTAAAGCAACAGATAGAGTACCGACGTCCATTGTTCCAAATACAAATTAAAGTACCCAAAATCCTTGAACAGAAAAAAACGCTAATTATGTGAGGAGTGTGATATGTCCAAAATATAAAAAGACCATCAGACCATATCAATAAACCAGCAACATAGACCAGCATCGCTAGTTTTGAAGGCAGAGTGATAAACATTAGTCATTTTTTTTTCACAAGAGAAAAAACGTTGTTTTGAATATATTATATGAAGTAAAACAGTCCATGAAGTCATTACATTTTCACATCTGAAGATTGGAACCCAAATATCCATCCAGAAAAGTGGAAGTCCCACCCCAGACAGTGATAGAAAAATACCCCATGTCACATATAGGGACTTGATATAAAACCCGGTAACGGTCCACATGGAGATTATCGACAAATCTGAGAAAGCATCCAAATATGCCCGAGGCATCTATAAGAAAGTGAAATAGCAGTATGTAGAATAGTAAAACAACAGATAGAGTACCGACGTCCATTGTTCCAAATACAAATTAAAGTACCCAAAATCCTTGAACAGAGAGAAACGCTAATCATGTGAGGAGTGTGATATGTCCAAAATATAAAAATACCATCAGACCATATCAATAAACCAGCAACATAGACCAGCATCGCTAGTTTTGAAGACAGGTGATAAACATTAATCATTTTTTTTTTCACAAGAGAAAAAACGTTGTTTTGAATATATTATATGAAGTAAAACAGTCCATGAAGTCATTACATTTTCACATCTGAAGATTGGAACCCAAATATGCATCCAGAAAAGTGGAAGTCCCACCCCAGACAATGATAGAAAAATACCCCATGTCACATACAGGGACTTGATATAAAACCCAGTAACGGTCCACATGGAAATTATCGACAATCTGAGAAAGCATCCAAATATGCCCGAGGCATCTATAAGAAAGTGAAATAGCATTATGTAGAATAGTAAAGCAACAGATAGAGTACCGACGTCCATTGTTCCAAATACAAATTAAAGTACCCAAAATCCTTGAACAGAGAAAAACGCTAATCATGTGAGGAGTGTGATATGTCCAAAATATAAAAAGACCATCAGACCATATCAATAAACCGGCAACATAGACCAGCATCGCTAGTTTTGAAGGCAGAGTGATAAACATTAATCATTTTTTTTTCACAAGAGAAAAAATGTTGTTTTGAATATATTATATGAAGTAAAACAGTCCATGAAGTCATTACATTTTCACATCTGAAGATTGGAACCCAAATATCCATCCAGAAAAGTGGAAGTCCCACCCCATACAATGATAGAAAAATGCCCCATGTCACATACAGGGACATGATATAAAATCCAGTAACGGTCCACATGGAGATTATCGACAATATGAGAAAGCATTCAAATATGCCCGAGGCATCTATAAGAAAGTGAAATAGTAGTATGTAGAATAGTAAAACAACAGATAGAGTACCGACGTCCATTGTTCCAAATACAAATTAAAGTACCCAAAATCCTTGAACAGATCAAGAAAAATGCTAATCATGTGAGAATTCAAAGTAAAGTTAATCTATTAACATTGTGAATAAAATTACACCGAAGTCAAAAACATTGCCTGGCCATACTCATGGAAAATTTGTCATCAAAAAATCAAAAAATTAAGAAGACTGCCCTCATACGGGGAAACCAGTCTTGAACGTTTAATTTACAGAATTCAAAAATATTACTTAAAGGTCCAGCACAGTAAAATAAACTAAAAGCAGCCCAATTAACCGGGCCTGCTAAGCAAGAAAAACAAATAACCAAACTACTCCTCCGTCAAGTTCCTCCATGATTCGGCACCATCCTTCGGAAGGTCCAGGATTGCTAGGTGCTACCTCCACATGCATGCCACGACTCCCCTCTTGAAGGCCCGAATGCTGGCCGGCTTTTTTCGAGCTCAGACCCGCCGGACGAGTGCATTCTTCCTCCATTTGGGCCTCCTCGCGGAAGATCACAGTGACTAAAGCCGTGATTCGCGGGTAGTTGAGAGAGCAATTAAAGGAAAATTGCGCAGTGCGCATCGTGGGAGAAGGTGAACTAGCTGGGGAAGCTAGGGAATTAGGAATCCACATTTGCATCATGTTACAAGCCGACCCCGCCCACTCCTAGTATTTGGATATCGACCTAAGTAATAATCACTGGACTGGCCGGAAGTCATCTCTGTTGAGGTGCTGGAGGGAGCGCGCCGGGATTGACCTCTAGTGCTCCCCATGCGGCAACGCATCCTATGACGCACGCGAGGCATGGGTGCAATCTCAGGCGCAGTGGGCACAAGAGACGAAGAAGCAGAATTCCAATTAACAGAGGAAGACAGACAGAGACAGAACCGAGAGAAATGGAAATATGCAGCAAAGTCTAGGCAGTAGTTCCGCTGGCCACTTCTCCTTATCGTCACAGTTACCAGACAGTGTAATCCAGCAACCGGCTTGTCTGAAAAACCATGGCTAAACGCCATTTTGTATGTCAACCCGTCTGCAATGCAATCAAAGGACGCCCGTCATAATGAATCTCTGATCATTAATAATGAGAGCCGAAGGCCGGATCAAATTGGAGCGTGCGGAATCGCTCAGAGGAGTGGAGGTCCGATCTTGAACAGTGTTAAAAATTAATTAATGCAGATTTGATGTGAAAACTTAATTGAACAACGTTAAATGTTAATGCGATTGATATGAAATCGCCATATCCATGTCCCATCACCTTAAATGCCATCAAATGCACCCGCAGCCGGGAGCAGGGCAAGTTTTTATTAAGGACACGTGGCAGAAATTGATTGGAGCGGATCTTTGTTTGGGCTGCTCGCGCAGTGGAAATCCGGACCCGTAAAATATTAGGGCGAATTTGATAAGAAATTCGCGTCACAAAATTGGCCGACGTCAGCAGGCTATTTTGGAACGCAAATTTCGTTTGAATTATGGTTTATCGTCGTTTGAAGTCCGGCGGGTTCGACTTAAGAACAATTTTCTTATAAAATTTGTGTTGGTTTTCTTTGATAATACACATATTAAAATCCCGCTTAATAAAGAGACAAAATTGTTGTGCTTTCGGAACCTGACCCGAGGATTGGACATGAGTTAACAAACAAAAGTATAGCGGAACCAGACATGCACCCGTGGTCAAGCCCTCTACCAAAACCACGAGCGGAATCACAAAAGCGGGTTGCCCATATCGCACCGCTTTTGCGGAGTAGGCGGTATTTCCTATTCGCGAGCGATTCCATAGGGAATGCGACACGTGGCGAAGTGACCCCCGGAAAACCACCGTTTAACCCGCACCATCGCACGCTAAAGCCCGACGTTGGAAGCCGAGCGAAATTTCCAAGAGTCGTTGATTTGGAGAAGGGCCATCGGACGGTGGTCGCACGTTGAACTTGCCCGGAGGTTAACTAAGGTGTGCGGAGGATAGCCAAGTACGATACGAGTGTTTGATTGGTTATTGATATATATAGGTGGGGCCGGAGTATAATGAAATTGTTTAATTAAACGATTGGCGGATAATTAGCATAAGTCTGGAGCGTGATTGTTGTAAGGCCGGGTGGTGAAATATAGAGCCGAAAGTTCATTACAAGTTATTTATTTAAAAAGAAACGTGGAGTATAAATACAAAGTGTTGAAAGTTAAACATTGGTTATAAGGATTGGAGATAATATAAAGTTGGGAATATAAATTAAAGTCCAACCATTGTGGATAGTATTTATTTATCAAATTCTACGAATTTGATAAATAAACCCGAAGAAAGAAGAAGTCAATTAAGACTCAGGCTGGAGGAAAAGAACGGGGTAAACCAAGGGAAAATGCTGACAGAGAGATTTTAGACACACCAGCTCTCCTTGGGGGTCCAATTTCAGTTTTTTTGCGTCACACGATGATCTCTCTTCTCCGGCATTTACTTGTATTGAAGATCACTATTCTAGGAATAAGGAGTTATTTTCTCCAAAAATAACCCTAGCCAAACATTGACAATGCATCAAGGATATCTTTCTATGCTTCATAAGCACATTTGTTCTACTTCTAAATCATGTCTTGGAAGTGGTTGTTGTGCCGGAAATTATTCACCAGTTGGTTTCATACCAAAGTCTTTTTCACATTTTCAGCATCCAATACATGAAAAAGATAATGGTTTAAAACAACATAAATATTTGAAATTTGCAAGAATTGTCTGGCACACTTTGAATATGAATTTTGAAGTCAAGTGCATGATGCTGTATAGGATCAAGTGTCATTTTGAATACCAAATGTTTCACAAGAAACTTCTCAACATGCTACCCCGCAGTAAGGATTAAATGACAATATTGCATCAACTATTTCCATAATAAAAGTGCACCTCGGCCATAAGACTAAACAACTACAAATGTTGTAGATCTAACAAGACCACACCATCAAATGTATTCCACAAGGCCAATACTGTATGAAAAATGAAAAGGAGTTTGCAACCAAAAATACCTTAGGCAACTAATTCAATTAGATACACCAAACCATCAGCAAAAAGGAAAGCCAACCTACTCAAAAGGCAAGCGTTTACCTCCTTTGACAAAATTTTGAGTTCCGAAACAAGGGCCTTTATTGTCTTGTCAATGCCCCTAGTAATTTGAACGGGGTTTGCACCTGCTGCAACAACCTAAACAAAAATGTTTCATTTCAAATTATTTTCCACAAATTTAAGATACAACCATTGTTAGTTTTGTATTTCCTAACAAGCTCATAAATTTTGACAAAAGAACCAAAAAATTTTAATACCTGATAGCAATTTTTTCACTCAAAAACTATCTTAGACTCAATAAGCCCAACCCAAAACTAAAAAACCAAACACCATAAGACCCTACAAAATGAATAGATGATCTTAATCCAGTACTATCGACAAAAATTTACCTTTACACCCTCACTTATTAAACCCTGTGCTGTTGAATTTTAACTTCAACTGCTGCAGCAGAAGGACGGATGCAGCAGCAACATTTTTTTTTGGAGGTTGCTTGCATGCCATCCAGGAATTTAATTCAGCATTTAAAATTCCTGCAAGTTTTTTTTGTAGACGGCCACAGCCATATTTCTGTACAGGATTGTATTTAAACACAACAGCCAGCATTAACGCAATGCACCAACCAGAAATTAAACAAACAGAAATTTACCCGACAGTTTTGTAAATTCAAAAGGAGGACACGTGGAGCATTAATATTGATCGCATGAAATTGAAGGGAATCTGAAAACCTGAAAACCGGACCCGAATTTTTTATAGGGCACATTGGATTGAGAATTCGAGTTAAAATTAGGCAGACGTCAGCATCCCATTTTGGAACGCGAATTTGGTTTGAATTTCAATCTATTTAGACTTTTGAAGTCCGACGGAAAGGGTTCTTTAATGTTTTGATAGTTTAATATATACATATGTTATATATATATCATATGTGAAATGAAAGGTGGGCCATAGAATTTAGTTTTAATTTTATTTTTTTTAAAAGAGGGTTTATTATAATATGTTTTATATGTTCCGGCATATAAAAATAAAAAGGTCGAAAAAGCTTGGTAGTTTTTTTTATAGACAGTACGTAAATTTTTTATTACATAACAGTGTGTAAAAAGTGAAAAACTAAGTGTAACTTTTTAAGTGTGTATGCACAGCAGTGCGAAAGGGAAAAACACAGCAGAGTGTTTTAGAGACAGAGTATGTTTGTTTTGAACAGACAGTGAGTTGGTTTTATGCACTGCGTTTTGTAGCAGTCATAATTTTGTAATCCCTCTCAGTGAGGAGGAAGTGTAATAGTTTTTTTTTGAGTTATTGAAGGGAATAGAAGTTTGTTTTCAAAGTATTGAAACTTTGTCTCCTGTCAAAGAAATTTTTATTTTCTCTGTGTTAGAGGAAGGGATATTTATGGGTGGTTCTTATGAATCAACCAACCATTCAGAACATGCTCATCAATCCAAACCATAAGTATTATGTGACAATATTCAAGCAGGCACTCAATCGGATTTCTCAAGCTATGTTAGAGAAACCCTAAACTCTCACTGAAAATAGGTGAAATGTGGCACCACTCAGAGATTGACATGTGCCAATTGGTACAAGTGGTAGACAATTGGCATGCTCAAACAACGAGGTGATGCAGAAATGACATGAGGGAGAAAATATCAGAAAAGCCCCAAATCTGGAGAACTAAAGCTCATGACCAACCTGAGATTGACAACTTTACATGATGTAACCTATGAAATCGTAAATGGAGAAATCATAGTAACAATAAAGTAACCTATGTAACAATAAAGTCAGATTCATCCTGGGAGTGGTAATGGGAGAAATCATAGTGAACAACAGAAAACATGCATAGTTGCTTACAATCAAATAGATGAAAAAACACATACAAAAAACCTAGATAATAATCATGAACAAGCTTAATATTGAATTATGAACTCTAAAGGAACTTACAAAATGTGACATTACGAACCTGGTCAAGCGCACAAGCAAAAATATCCTGGACATGACCCTGGTTGACAAGTTGTATTGCTCATGATGCAAGAGGATTTGTACCTGCACTGCCAAGTCAATCAAAATCTATCATTATCTATACAATCAATACAAGTAATTGATGTAGTATTTTTTACTCTAAGATGCATTCTTATGATAATGTTAGAACATATGTTGAAAATGTCAAAACATACCTGAATAAGCTCCTCTTCGTTTCAAGAACAATTTATTGGAGTCGCATGAACTTGGAACAAGCCTCCCACGATCCGAAAGAGTAGCAACTAAGTCAACAGTGACTTTTTTGTTGCTACGCTGGATCAAGGGAGGTTTGCTCCAAGATTAAATCGCTCCAATAAATTATTCTCTACTAAACAGGGCTAACCACGTGAAGGTGGAAGCTCTTATGGCCCCTCCCCCCCCCTCACATCACTCTCAATTCCCCAATACCCAATCTATATTTCATTTTTTACTTTCATGAGCATAAAAAAAAATATTCAATAACTAATAATAAAAAAATTCAACAAAAAGTACGCAAGGAAACATTGCAATTAATGCTTGACATAAAAATAGTATGATAAATGAGTTTTTTATATAACGCAAAAAAACGTTCCAAGTATGGTAACGTTTGTCTTATAATAATATAATATTTTACATTGTCAAATTTTCTTTTTCTTCTTCCTATTTTTAAAGCTCCTAATTACATCATCAATATCATCGTGCTCTGCTCCTGTTTCGTGCCTTTCAACCCGCACTGCCGACCTAGTTGCGTATTCACGATGTCTGGGCTCATCCAGTGACGGGGCATCGCCTACAAAAACAGATAATATTAAATTTTAATTGTCAGTTTTTAAATATCATTGAACTAGTTCGGTAATATTAATAAAAAAAATTGCAATGAGATTATTTACCCGGTGCACCAGTTGTCGCCGCCGACCTAGTTGCATTGTCACGATGTCTGGTCTCATCTAGTGACGGGGCATCACCTACAAAAATAGATAATATTAAATTTTAATTGTCAGTTTTTAAATATCATTGAACTAGTTCGGTAATATTAATAAAAAAAATTGCAATGAGATTATTTACCTGGTGCACCAGTTGTCGCCGTTGGGACTGTTGCCCTGTCTTCCTCTCCGGTGGTAAGATCCTCAAGGGAAACATTCTCTGTCATTTAAACAAAAAACGTTATAAGGACAACCATCAAGGTATAATTAGAAAAAATTATAAGTGGAAATTAATTACCGTCACGGCCCTCACTGATAGCAGCATTGTCGGCCTGGTCCCCACTACAATGATCAAGTTGCACGAGAGGATCATCTACATCTAGCTCTAAAACTGGGTTATTTGCCTCGTCGGTAGTGCTGCTCCCCTGATTTAAACAAAGTTGTTAGACATTAAATTTATGGACGAAAACAAAAATATTGAAAGGTTAATGTTTTACCTTATCAGGCATTGTAGATCTTGGGACCTGCCCCAAGCTTCTGTGACGTTCAACTACAACTTGATAGCCAAAATGGAAAGCGATATTTTTATCTTCCTCTGTAGTTATTGTTCCGAAGTCATCACCCTACATTATATATGATTGTGTATTTTTAATCATATCTGATAGGATTACAAAAACGTTGGAAGGCGATATAATTAATTATAAGATGTTTAGCTACTTAATTACAATTCTTGCAGCTAATTTCAAGTAGCCACCCTGGCCGAGCTTGTGATGGCCCTTTTTCTCAATCCTAGCTTTGGTTGCCTTTGAGGTGTCAAGCAACCTAGCATCAAAATATTGAAGTCAGATATGACGTAGCACACTTTTATTTTAGACATAAAGAAAATTAAAGCTATTGAATTAAAGTTGTAATTTACCTTGCGGGTCCAATTGGCATTTTTCCTTCTTTCTTTGCCCTTTTCTCTTTTCCGTCATGGATGAGTGCTCTCCACTCACTCTCTGAAACTGCGAGAGGACGCTCATATCTAGGGTTAAATTGCAATTGTGTCCTATAGGTGTCCCTGGTATATTTCAAATATTTGCCGGCTACCTGAGCCACCGCTTTTCTGTCAAATGTACCGACCCCAAAAAGGGCTTCTAGATAATCTAGAAGTTCTTTTTTCAGGTTGGAATTCTGGGAATTCCACCCTGTACTTATGGTTGGGCCAAAAATTACCAACGCATGGCTCTCTAGAATCCTGTAGAACTCATTTTTTCCTACACAGAATAAAATCAAAAGAAAAAGAAGATATTATCATTAATTTAAAAATAAAAATCATGATAAATATGTTTTAGATAAAGTACATGAAATAGTTAAAATATTAAAATTTACCTGGGAGTTGTACATGCTTTATAGGGACAGCCTCATCGTTCACCAACAACGTGTCATTAATGGTCCCTGTAGAGCTGACACGTGTAGCTCCAGGAAACGCAATAATGTAGTTGGCCATATCAGCCTCATCATTGCCAACACGTTCAACGGTTGGCTGGGTGTCTGCTTGGGCAGGGTGTGTTTCTTTCCTGGCACCTAAAGGAGTAGAAGGTGTACAAGAGGGTTGTTGGGCAATCTCTTGCCCTTGTGTCCCACTACCACCAACACCGGTTTCAGCAAGTGCCATAAAATGCTACATACAAAAGAACTTTTTGTTAGTTTAGTCAATGTAAAAATTAAAAATCAAACTATCACAATTCATCTCATGCAGAACAAAAAAAATATCCTTTTGACTTTTTATTATTACCTGATATATATTTAGCTACCTCATAAGATGTTGTATCCTCTCTTCTGTTTCAGGTGTTTGAGGCGCGTCTATCAAAGCATTAAATTCCGACCTTGCATCTCGTGCCTTTTCCTGCAACAATAACACTGGAGATAGGGATGAAGAAAGCTCTTCCTCAAAGAGGGAATCATCAGGCGTACCATGGCTAGGTGTCTGCATATTTGAACAAAATTAATATTATTTCAATTATGTAAATAACTAAAATACCTGAAGATAGAGCAATGTTGTCACTTTACATGTTCTTCCGCTGGCCTCTTTCCGCGATCATCCCGTCTCGAGGTTGTTCCCGCACTGCTCTGATCAGTCTGCCACATTGCAATAAAATTATAAATGTAAAAACTTGAAAACAATATCTAACTTGAAAACACAAAATGAAAACTGAAATAATTTCCAATAAGACACCGGAAGACAGAGTTAGAGTTTCAAATATGCCTTGCATTGAATTCAGTCCTGGAAACATGTCATTGCACATTAAGGCACCCAAACATTCAATCCACGAATGATATATTTAAGTAGGCTTCTCCTATTCTGGGAAAACACCATACCTATAATGCATTCACTTGTATGTATAAAGGGAAAGGAAAACATGTTTTCATACAACGGTGACAAAGGCATCTTGGGGAAAGGTATCTTCACTTTTTATTTATGTTGTTCACTCACACCACTATATTATTTCACTATGTAAATAACTAAAATAATTTAAAAGATATAGCAATGCTGCACTTTACACAGTTCTTTTTCCACCGTCTCTTTCCGCGATCATCCCGTTCTAGGTTGTCTCGCATCGCTCCTCGACTGGCCTCACATTGCAATAAAATTATAAATGTAAAAACTTGAAAACAATATCTAACTTGAAAACACAAAATGAAAACTGAAATAATTTCTAATAAGACACCGGAAGACAGAGTTAGAGTTTCAAATATGCCTTGCATTGAATTCAGTCCCGGAAACATGTCATTGCACATTAAGGCACCCAAAAATTCAATCCACGAATGATATATTTAAGTAGGCTTCTCCTATTCTGGGAAAACACCATACCTATAATGCATTCACTTGCATGTATAAAGGGAAAGGAAAACATGTTTTCATACAACGGTGACAAAGGCATCTTGGGGAAAGGTATTCTCACTTTTTATTTATGTTGTTCACCCACACCACTCTCGTGTTTTCACTAATCCTGTTTTGTCATTTTTGGATTCAAATTAAGTTAAGGCCTTAAGTATTTTTTGACCTTTCTGTGTAGTTTTTATAAGTGGCATGTATGGATTTTCCATTAATTCTGCACTTTTTCTCTTCATGCGCATGTTTCCCTGGAAATCAAATGCATGATTTAGTCCCATACATTTAAAAAGTTGTTGGATCAACTCCATAGGAAATATCATGTTTCCTATTCAATCAAAATTTATCTCAGTTAGGGTAGGTAGGAAGGTTTTCCTTTTGTATTAATAGGGCACTTCTAGCTTGCATTTTTATTATATCTTTCAAATTTAGTGTCGTTTCAATTAGGGCATGATTTTTTGCAACTTTCAAGGTGAGAATGAACAAAGACAAATTTTTGTGATGGATGACTGTATATGACTCCATGGCCAGAGGAAATGGCACTAATCTACTTCTTCAAATATCTATAGTTCTCATTCACCTCATACAAAGATGGTCCCTGATTTTGAGCCAAATGTTGCAGCAAAAAGTTCGCCCCCTCCATAATTTGATATTCAATGGAAATTTCTTAAATTGATGATGGGGAAAGATTATGGAACATTGGCACATACATATGTAATGGAATTCCAAGATCATGATATATGTTTGCATATGTTTATGGCAATGTTCCACCAAGTCCCCTGGAGGTGGGAGTGAGGGGACGAGGGAGCGCGGGAGCGGCCTATGCAAAAGCTCCCTACCAATTTTCAGGAAACGTGGGGGGACGTCGGGGTCATAAAAATTATAAAATTTAATATTTAATATGTAACTATATTTTTGCAAGGAATGTATATACAGTCATCATACACTTGCATCATGAAAGATAAATCATAAATGATAAAATTACAAATCGATGAATGATGAATCATATAATTGAAACAAATTTAAAAGTTAAAAGTAAAAACATACATCATACAATCATGCATGTAAGTTTGTAAGTTTGTAACTATATAATCATTAATGTAACTACTAACAATGTACAATGAAAATAAAGTTTAAGATATGATATGACATATTATATCAAGATTCAAAATAGAGTTTAAACTGAAGTTTACAACTCAAGTCTGAAACATAAAACTTAAACGCAAATAAGTTATGTCTAAAACATAAAACATAAAACATAACATATGAATATCAAATGATATCATCATAATGATAAATGAGCATAAATGCTCAAGTTAATGCCCCACTAGTCTGTGCATCCAACTTCTGCATGAATATATCAAGATCAACCATGTCACCATCTGAATCAGAATCACTTGGATTCTCAAATATGCTAAGTGGCACATCAACTTTTAACACGAAACCATAAACTAAAAGGGGCGGTGAGGGGACGTGAGGGGGCGTGAGGGAAACATCCCCTAGAAGTCCCCAAGACCCCGGAGCGTGAGGGGGCGAGGAATCTAGACCCCTAGGTGGGGGGGCGAGACCCCGTGTAACACTGGTTTATGGAGGTGGTGGAGCAAAAAAGAGCTCAAATAGAGCCGAAATTTTTCACATAAAAAGGACTGTGGGCTTGACTAATGGTTCCATTTAAAAAATGATATCTAGACAGAGAATAAGTGTAGCATGCAAACATGCATTGAAAATCCATCCGAGTTTGCATTGTATTACTTATGATGGATTCAAATTTGGGTTTCAAAATGCCAGGTTATGGCATGATTTTGTCAAGAAACCCTTAGTTGGATTCTCATGTTGGTTTAATTTATATTTTAAGTTTGTTTTGCAATATTTGGGTGATAGTAACTCATGAACTAGGTTACCAATGTGTAACAATCATATTTCAAGAATAAAGTTGTGATTTTTTTATATTATTATTATTATCTATTAGCTACGAGTATTGACACCTAATGCCTGGAATTTGACATCTTGATAGCATGGATAATTTCGAAAATGTTTCTAGTAATGTTAACATAATAACTATCATTACGTGTCTTCACTTTTTTCACCATAATAGACCTGTGATATGGACTCATCACACAACTTCATATGCTATGTCCCAACAAGTTCAAACTGGTTTAACCTACCTCATAGTGTGGTTATTAAGGACAAGTTGCTTGATATATAACTTGATAGCATAGACCACGTTGCATTTCTAAAAAGAATCCTCAAGTGTCAAAAAAACTTCACAATATGTTCTACTATAAAGCCTTTTGGGATACCTGAAATAATATATGTATCATTGATGACTTTTAAAGCATGACAAGATCCAGAGGGAAAGGAAATCAATGGAAGAGTGATCCACCAATGAGAACCTAGAATTTAGCATCATATGAGTTAGAGTCTAGGAAATTGAAACCCTATAATTTTAATTAGTGATGAAGGACATCACATAGGTAATTATATTTTCATGTAGAATAATCTGTTAATTCAAATTTTAACTACATAATATGAAAGGCATACCATAAATTTTTCCACGTAAGTCCAAACAACCTATAAAAATGGAAAAACTTCTTTTTCCATGGGAAATAATTTACCTTTCCTTTTTCAAGGCAATCTAAATCACAAAAAATATGAACTATACCGCACACATTCTTGGATAATGTGAAAGTGGAAAAGGAATACCCTACACAAGTGATGCACACATGTACATTTGAACACTAATAGATTTTTGTAGTTGAAATGCAATGCTTGTTTTCTTTTAAATGTAGGGTTTTTAAAGCAGGGAGAAATAATGGCTGCCAAATTAATAAGCGTTTCTTTGGGAAAAATTTAAATCTTGTATTGGGTGATGAAGATAATAGAGGGCATTGAATCTTGATTCTTGACATCTAGAGAGAACCCTACAGCCTAACACAATCCAATGGAATTGACCAAAAAAACCCAAATAGAGTCAACCCTACTATAGAGGAAGGGCCTGCAGTAAGAACTTACCATTTTGCAAGAGCTGAGGGCGACGTCGTTTCCGCAAGAGCTGAGGCTTAATGCGGCCGAGGGCAATGTCGTTTCGCAAGAGATGAGGGCGACGGTGGCGACGGTCATTCGAAAGAGCCGAGGGCGAATCCGTGGCGAATGTTGTCTCCGCAAGAGCTCGGGGACACAGGGCGACCGGCCGTTCGCAAGAGCTCGGGGCGACGTCGAAGGCGAATGCCGTTCGCAAGAGCCGAGGGGCGACGTCGTTCGCAGAGCGGAGGGTGAATGCGCGCGTGATATCAGACGTTAATGTAGCACACATGTACATTTGAACACTAATAGATTTTTGTAGTTGAAATGCAATGCTTGCTTTCATTTAAATGTAGGGTTTTTAAAGCAGGGAGAAATAATGGCTGCCAAATTAATAAGCGTTTCTTTGGGAAAAATTTGAATCTTGTATTGGGTGATGAAGATAATAGAGGGTATTGAATCTTGATTCTTGACATCTAGAGAGAACCATACAGCCTAACACAATCCAATGGAATTGACCAAAAAACCCAAATAGAGTCAACCCTACTATAGGAGGAAGGGCCTGCAGTAAGAACTTACCATTTTGCAAGAGCTGAGGGCGAATGCTGTTCTGCAAGAGCTGAGGGCGAACACTGAGGGCAAATGATGAGGGAAAATGTTGTTCTGCAAGAGTTGAGCGCGAATGTTGAGGGAAAATGTTGTTTTGCAAGAGCAGAGGGCGAATGCGCGCGTGATATCAAACGTTAATGTAGCTATTGCGACAAATACGAAACAATAAAATCATTTTTATGTAGCGCGCATATAAGTTTCGAATTTTTATGTAGCGTACATATAAGTTTGGTACTTTTATGTAGCGCGAAAATAACTGTCGTTATACTGACGGCGGAATAGGCGTCGCTATTACGACGGGTACCTCCAAACGTCGCAATGGCAACACCTAGACATTGTGTCGCAGTTGCGACGTTTAGAGTCGTCCCAATAGCGACGCTTTGGGCCATGGTGTCGCAATTGCGACGTCTTCCTCTAAACGTCGCAATTGCGACACGTTTTAAAGTGTCGGTATTGCGACACTTTTCTATAGACGTCGGTATAGCGACGGTTTCGGGCGGGATGGAAAAAATTTGGGAAAATTTCCGACATTTGGTCAAAAGCGTCGGAAACAAGTGTCGGAATTTCCACCAAATGTAGTAGTGAATAAATCAGAAAATTATGCTATTTTACCTCAAGTGTTACCTCCAAAAAATGTGGAATGACACGTAGGGACTGGCCTTTGTTGAAGTTGATGTAGACTGAGCGGATACTGAAAGTGATGCAAAAGGTGGAATCCATGCAAGCACATCATGTCTGAAGAATTGTGCGCGTTCACGAGCCTTCGCTGTTAATTGCAATAGTGTGGTCGTGCTGCGAATAAAATTTCCCCCCATACTCGTTGTTCTCCTGTAAACAAATCACAATTCTGTATGCAATTTTCTTGAATCCACAGTTTCAGTTTGGAATGGCAACAGAAAAGATGCATGCAAAAAGGTTCAAGCAGAAAAAAATTATGTAAAAATGCAATATCAATATTGTGGCAAATCAGCAAAATAGAAAAGCAGTGTATTGCACAGCAATTGTACAGCATGGAAAGGCATACATACTTATGATATAATCAATGAAATTATAGCATTTACTAAAATTCATGCATGTGATAAATCGTAAACAAATATAGAAGCGTTTTGTAATTATTCAAGGATAAGGAGAATGGACGGCTTAAGATAAACATAAGTACAAATGCGTTTATTATCCACTTAAACTAATGTGATCGATTTATGATGATTTTCATGTATAATAGGTTTAAAATCAAAGGTTAAGGATTCATACTTTCATCTGATATTTAAATAGAAATATAAGAAAAAGTGTTTAATATTACTATTGATGTGTATAAACGTGACTCCAATACCATCAGCAGAGCTCTGTTGCCCACAGGTGTCCATAACCTTAACAGAGTTTCTGTCTCACCCTTGGAACCATTGACCTTTATTTATGCTGAGTAAGTGCTTGTTAATTGTCATAACGGAGGCCATTGTGCTTGCTTGGTGACCAGATAAATCACAATGCCATTCACTAGGAAGAAGTGAAAAGTGGGCAGGTTGGTTCGTGATGAGACCTCCTGTTCCAAGGACTTCTTAATTTTTTCATTTTTCCATTGGACCATATCCCTGGTTTGGTGGCCATGATGGGAATGCCACTTCACTTGCTTCCTTATGAACATGGTAGGTCGGCTCTTGATGAGACCCCCTATCCTCCATCTACCAAATTATAAAATTATTAATGAAATATGTAAATATTTTTCTTTTCATATAGCACTTTCCTATCTATTCATAAAGGATGGCTCAACACTCCTTAAGAGTAGGGATGGTGGAAGAAGTCTGAACAGCTCAATAGAAAATAATATGCCCTTGTTCCTACTCCATAAGTAAAAATCAAAGAAAGTTATAAAATATGGGAAGAACCAACATGATAAATATAATCGATCATATGAATTTAGTGGTAGTAAGACAACAAGATCATGTTATTGATTATGTCCATTTTTCCTTTTTCTTATCATTACTAAACAACTTTCTTAAAAATGACGATTTCTTTTGATTTGTTGATTACAGTAAGCTCTAATTTGTATGATTGTGTTTCCTTTCATAAATTGTATGTTTGTCTTTCAAAAATTTATGAAAAATTCAAAAAAAATCCTCAAAAATTTGTTCACAGACAAAAAAAATGCACTCAAAAAGTTTTGTTCCTTTGGAAAGGAACAGTAAAAACAATCTGTGAAAATGTGTTGTTCTTTTCAAAAGGATATTCCTTTGGAAAGGAACAGCAAAAACGCTCACAACAATACTACTGTTCCTTTCGAAATGAACAACAAAAGTGTTGTTCCTTTGGAAAGGAACAACAAAAACATTCACAGCAAAACTGTTGTTCCTTTCGAAAGAATGAACAACAAAAATTCACAAGTAAGAATGGTTCAAGAAATAAAATTCTATACAATTTTTTTTTTTTTTTAACAGAATTGGTGCTACCGAAGAATTTTCTTCTGCGATTGAAACTTGCATGGTGGGGTACTTATTGCTCAATTACCACTGGAGCGGAAATTGCAATTTGAAGGGATCAACACCTAAAACACAAAAACATAAAATAAATCAGAAAAGAAACGACACTTTATTAAATTACAACAGCTATGATATTATTTCCTAAATGAATATCAATCTATTAATGGAAAAAAATGATCTCATTAAAAAATGTTTTGGAAACAGTAACATGAATCTTGAAATGGGAACCAATTCTTCATTTCTTCTTGTTATAAATATGTTAGGTAATGAACTTGATGAAATGCCCTTGTTTTACTAAAATTTCTTTCAAAAATCACTCTTCCATAAATTGACCTTCTTTGTTCTCGTAAGACCTGCAAAAAAAATGAGTCTTTACCTGCAACAAAACATTAAATCATGAAGAAAGAGAGGTGTAAAGGCTCCCTTAATCCAATAATTATGCAAAAAACTAACAAGTAGTTACTCTGTAGAACAAATCCACGGACAAAGTAAAATTAATTTATTACCTGCGAGAGAGCAGTGGTCAATCATGCTAACCAGCAGTGTTTCAATCATAACTTCTTTGTTTTTCGTTCGATTCGAGTGATTCCAAAGCCAAATGAGAGCTAATTCAAATTTTTATTTCCAATAGAAACAGGTTTTAAAATTTTCATGTAATGGTATGTTAAATCTTCTGAGAACAACCTGCATAATAGAGTTATTTTCGATTTTCCAGCTTAGACCAACAGTTGATATTTCAAGCATAAATTATTCGTTTGATGGCAGATTGAAGTGATTAAAATTGGAGATTAAATTAGATTCATTTATTGATCTCCAATAGAAACAGGTTTTGAAGACAAGAATAATTGATGGGTTAAATACGTTAAGGAACAGCCGAGAAAACAGAGTTTCAAGAGTGCTGATTTATGATAGGCAGTCAGTATTTTGGTCATAAATTCCTCATACGATATCTAAATTGAGTGATTCAAATTGAGTTTTAAACTATATTCATAGAGGAATCTACCATAGAAACAGGTTTTAAAAATATAGTCATTTAGGCCTCCAAAAAATGACTGTCTCAACTCTGTTGTTGAGCTACCTACTAGACACCCTGTCAATGTTTTGGTTCTAAATTTTTCGTTTCAAATCCAAATAGAGTGATTCAAATTGGGTTAGAAAGTATACATCAAGGGCTACTTAGGATAGAAACAGGTTTTAAAAATATTCATTTTTGGTCCCCCAAAACATGACTGTCCCAACTTTGTTTTCAGGAATTTCATCAAGCCCGCAAGCCAAAAAAATGATATTCAAGCAATTTTTCCATATTGATGATAAAAATGAATATAAGTGTTTGTATAATGGTTATTTGCAATATAATTCATCTACATACACAAATAAATTAAAATATTTATCATCAATGTTGATTTCACAGCGTGTTGTAACAAAGAAACAACTATTTTTACAAAAATAAATAAAAAATGTGTTTGTTTTATTTCCTCTTTTATTTATTTCTCCATTATCCTACTCTGAATTTGAAAATGAATATGATTACGTATAAGATTATTTCCAGTGGAGCCATTTCCGAAATAAGGCTTCAATTATGTACATACCCAAATTTGAAAAATGTATGTTAATAATAAAAATTAGGGTATGAGAAGCCAACTTCCCTTGAAAAGATGGTGCCAAAAATTGTTGAAGTATGGAGTGATGTTGCAAAAAAATGATGGAGTGAAACCAATCTTCAATATATTCTTTAATTCCTTGATTTCCCATAGCCATCATATCATGAAGTTCTTGAGCTTTTAAAATGGTTAGTTGGTGCAAACTAGAAGAAATTTCATTTTCTTTTATAACTTCTACAATTTTTGGATTTGATACATTCTGAGTCTCAGTGTAATTTTTTTCCAATGGTACATGTGAGATAGAATGGGTGGGAAGGGTGGCTGAATTTTGCATTTGAACACTGTAAGCATGTTGTACTGGTTTATTATGGTGAGGGTGTGGAATGAGTTGAGCAGGAAATTGTATAGGGAATGGAGTCTTTTGATGATGTAGTTGATTGGGTTGATTGGATGATTTTGATAGGCAAACAAGGTGTTGTGGAAGAGCTAGAATATGTGTTTGTGCTACAATATGAGGAAGAGTAGTCATGCAATCATAAGGTGAACTATTCCAAGCTTGTAGACAAGATTGGTGGTGGTTATATTGAGATTGGCATGGCTGCCCTAACATGTGAGTATTCCATAACGAATTATGCAAGTAAGAGAATGGAGAGGAAGTGTTTTGAACCATACCTGTAGGTCATGATTTCCATTTTTTTGACCTTGTTGCAGCTTCCCCATCTCTTTGATATGCTACTTCCAAATTAGATAAGGAAGAGTGAGTATCTATGGGATGCTCCTTTTGGTAATGAGGGAAAAACACTTCATCAAATTCTTGATTTATCTGAACCTGCAAAACATTCAATTGTGAATTTAGAGAGCTAATAAAATCAACTTTAAATTTTTCAAATAATACATTGATTTCAGCTCTTATTTCTCTTGTTCTTGTAGTAAATTTAGAAAAGAAAGAGGAAACTTCTCTAGAATTCTTACCAGCCTTAGAAATTCCTCTTGAATACCTTATGCACAATTCACAAACATCATCATATGATAACTGAAAAACATCACCTTCTCCTATCAGATTTAAGAGTTCTAAAAAATCATCTTTGATTCCTTTAAGAATGAGTGTTTTCAAGATCTCTTTTTCCAAATGCTTATGCTTTGATTTATGAAGGTTGTATCTAATTCGCTCTACATAGTCCTCCAAGCTTTCATCTTCCCTTTGTGTCATACCGAAAATATCTTCATTGGATTTGCAATAGTCTTGGTACTTCTTCAAGAATACATTCTTCATGTCCTCCCATATTTTGATGCAGTTCCCACCTAGGCTCATGAACCATCGAAGAGCTGCTCCTTTTAGAGTAAGAGGAAACACTTTCAATCTTTGGCCGTTAGTACAATTATCATATCCTCTACAAAGTATTTCGAACTCAAATAAGAATGTATCTGGATCTTCATTTGTCAAACCATGAAAATTTGGTAGAGACAATGGGGGAATTATGTGCATTTGTGTCACTCCTCCTAGATCTTTGATAGGGAATTCAAAAGTTGCAATGTGAGCCATTTCTTACCATAATAGAAGATGTTCTTTAGGTGTTTCTTTAAGGATCCTTCTTCCAATGTTTCTGTCAATTGGTTAGTGAAATGGGTGGTTCTTACATCACCACTAGAGTGGAATTACAAGATTTTTTTTTAAATTTCTACCTCTAAAATTCAAAAAAAATGCAAGCATTCATTTATAACTTAAGCTTTCACTCAATTCTACTGTGAAGCAGGCCAGTGAACAAGTGTGTTTCTTTCTCGGTGCTCAGGTTCTTACCTTCCGTCTTTAATACCCAATTCTTCCCAAGCAGAAAAAATTAAATATGCATCACTCTTTTTAAATGGCATACACTCTCCCCGGCAACGGCGCCAAAATGTTGAGGTATAAAAGGTGTCTTTTTAACGCCTATTTATCCCACATTAATTATCAATCCGGGAATGACTTTTTATTTCAAGAGAGTACTCAGTCTGAGGCAGCAATTTATCCAAGAGTAATGCCTTGTAATATGTAGTACAATGTTTCAAATGCAAAAGTAAACAGATGCTTGAAAAAGAAATCTAACTACAATAGCATAAACTCAAAGGCTCTGAAATCTTAATTAAACCAATCTGCAAAACATCAATCAGGGATACAATAGCAATAACTCCTTCCCTTAGAAATCGATGCAAGATAACCAATCTGGGAACTTGGAAGCAATAACCAGTGTCCTCTACAGTTGGTGATCTTAAAGCAATCGAAATGAAAGCAAACTCAATCTTCGTGCTGATGAAAATAACTGAAAGGAACAAAATCTGGAAAGGAACAGCAATATGAACAGCAATTCTAATTATAACCTAGTTAGGCAACTAATCTCAATACTCCAATCCTGTTGACAGCCAAGACTATGAAACAGTTCATAGGAATGAATCATAAATCAATGGAACAACAACGCTTTATAAAAGATAGCAAGATGAATGAGATAGTAAATACGTCCTTGCTAAGATAGAATAGTAGTGCAATTCATTAACGTATACATCAAATCCGAATTCAATCCAACAACAATCAAATAACCATGTAATCGTAATGAATCTAAATGCAATTATCACACAACAGAAATAAAAGAATAGAAATACAAACAGCGGATCGCTCCACCAAGGCCGGGCCCTCAACCGTCGGTGAAAGCGTCGCTGGGCTACTGAAAAGCTTGAGAAATGGAACGAGAACGCCTCTTTGTATTAATCAAACATGAATAGCTTTTACATTAGTTGCTCTTTGATCACAAGAGTCTAGGAATTACAGTGTTACAAAAGGAATTCAATAATCATCCATTGTTCTCCAATACACAATACATGTTCTCCTTTTATAATCATAAGGAAGAGAAATTAAATAGAAAATATGATCTCCCATAACAATATTGGATTGTTCCCAACAACTTGATCATCCAGAAAATACATTTTCAACAATCTTTCAACAAGAGCAAGGCTAATTTGGCTTTGCAGCTGAGATTTGGAGGACGGCCACAACAAAAAATATGAGAAAATTGTGCTCAAAGAACCCTGCACTTATCTCAATACAGACCGAAGTTGGGCAAACCGTTCTTTACTAAAGTTAATTGGGCCCGTTCTGGACAAAACCCATGTTCCATATTTTCCAAATTATTGTTCATTTGCCCAGAATATTAACCGCAAAACTATCACTTCTTATTCCAGCGAATTTCTGAGTTGGAATATTTGATGATGATTTGGAGATCAAATCTTCAATCTGGAAAATATCTTGGAGGCTAAAATGGTGAGTGATATTACAAAATATATTAATAAACCATCATTGATAAAATCATGCATAATAATCATCAATTTATTAAAAATAAATGAGAATAAATAATATTCATCCATAAGAGCATAAATCATTATAAAATGGATTTATATGATAAATTATAATAAATGACATGATAAAGAAGAGTAAAAATGCATGAAATAAGTGTTAAAAAGTGGTCATATTCACGGCCCAACAGACAACAGTGAAGTGGATTTTCATATATTTGTGTGGCACTAGTGATTATGGCTTGTGCTACTAGGGAAGACCAGGCTTATAAAGAGTGTTGGACATTCGTGGTTTTGTTGATGCAGACTGGGCTGGAGATATGGACCAAAGAAGATCTACAAGTGGGTATGTGTTTAGCTTATTTGGAGGTGCAGTTAGTTGGATGAGTAAAAGACAGTCTGTAGTGGCTCTTTCAACTACAGAGGCAAAATATATGGCAACCACTCATGCAAGCAACGAAGAAGTCTGGTTGCATAGATTGTGTTGAAGTATGGGATTGGTGCAGCAAGCTATAAGGATAAACTGTGATAGCCAAAGTGAAATTTTCTTGGCTAAGAACCTTTCTTATCATTCAAAGACAAAGCACATTGATGTTCAATATCACTTTGTGAGAGATATGGTTGAGGCTAAAAGGGTGTTGCTGGTAAAGGTGGACACTTTGAAGAATGTTGCAGATGCATTGATGAAGTCTGTGAGCACTCAGAAGTTCTCATGGTGTAGAGAAACAATGGGTGTTGTAGAGCTGGGCTACTGACTAAGCTCTCTTGTGGCCCCCTGCAGAAAGAAAACGACAAGTGGGAGAATGTTGAGTATGTGTTATATTCTTTCCACGACTAGTCACGCACGGGGGGGGTGATAGTGTCCTTTCACTAGAAAATTTGGCCCAATTTCTGACGGCCACTTCGTCGCTATTCCGACACATAGTCGTCGCAAGAGCGACAGTTTGAGGCCGGACAAAACGTGGTTAGCCATGATGTCGCAATTTCGATGCTTTTCCAAAGTGTTGCAATACCGACACTTTTTTTGACGTTTTGCACATTTTCGCTCTTCTGACGTCTTATAAGCGTTGGTCATTCGACGAATCAAAACTGTCGGTCTTCTGACGATCACCAACTGTCGGTCTTCCGACACTTTTCATGTTTTCAAAAAACAACGCAATTCTGACGTTATGGCATCCAACATTTAATTCCGACGTTTTACAGACCGTCGTAATTCCGACACAATATCATCCGACATTTAGAACGTCGTTTGTCCGACGCTTATGTAACGTTGCTTTACAGATGAAAAAGTTAAAAATATTCAAGAAAAAACGTCGCTCTTCCGACGATAGAGGCATCTTTCTTCCGATGAAAAACTAAAAATATTAAAAAAAATAACGTCATTGTTCCGACGCTTATGAACTGTCGCAATACCGACGACTAGTTAAAAATATGTATAAAAAAATGAAGAGATTCACGCACAGCAAGCTTGATCTCTTGCCACGGATTTGGTTGGCAGGTCAGGGATTACATTTTCAAATTTTGTGGGAAATAATTCCAAGCTCTCCACTCTAATGTTCGACTCTTCCACAATAGCAACATGTGCCCAGCTAGCAGATATACGCGAAGGCATGTACACGTGTTTTTGAGGGGATTTATCACAGCAATCTAGCACAGATTTGGAGGGAGCTTGCCTCCGTTCACCCTATTCGAACCACACTTGGCATCCACAAGAAATATGCACATGGTGAGAGGGTAATACACTAGGCAACAGAGAAATAAACTCATAGATTCATGGACACCTACAACCTGTTGACATCGATTTGGATTGGAGATTTCTCTCATACACTTGACATTCGTTGAAGCAGGAGGATCATCATTTCTTTGCCACTTGTGGTTTCAGTTTTCAATGGGGTTCATTCCCAAATTTTTATCAATAAATTAGCTCCCATTTTGACATGGTTGGAAGCTCTATGCTTGATGTTACTATGGTTGGCTATAGAATGGGTTCTCCAGTTTTTGCAAGACAACATGTAAATGGGCCTCCCTAACACCCCGAATATCTAAAGATGATAACAAAGCATCAAATGCCTGCATTGTCCAAATAGTAAAAATATATTATACTAAACTTCAAAAACAAACATATAATCTTCCACACTTGTTCACATTTATATAGTTATTAAATTGTTTGTTACCGAAAGATCCATCTATGAATCCTGTGAATAAATGTAAGGAGGAAGAAAAACATGCCAAAGGAGAATTTCATAATAAAGTGGATATAATCATGATTCATTACTATAAAGAGGCAAGAAACATTGGATAACCATAAATAATCAAAGTGATCCTAATGTTATTAATCCTTGGATAAGAAGACTTTCTTGGCAGTTGTGGGAATTTGATGCTTTAAAAACTTAACAATGCATACTTGCTATAAAAAACAAGAGTACGTAAACTTCTGAAGCATTTCTGTGAATGTCAGCAAACAAATTGCAAGATTTAAAGTGAAAGGTCTTCCTACAACTTCCCCCTCTCTGGAGTCTCGTTCCTCTGAGATACTCTGAACCTTCCACGTGTTGGCCTTTGAGATGGCTTCATACAGGTATGACTGTACCCTCTCCCTTCAATATAGATCTTCATAAGAATGGCTTCAGGCCCCTTGAGCAAAGAAGAATCTCTTAAGACCGGCGTCATGCCATTTGAGCAAAGAAGCTCTTATTTCTCATTCACAAGATATAATTAGACAAGGTTCTGTAGAAATTAGCTGAATAAATCACTTATTCAATGAAGATTAACCCGATCATACATCAATTTCGAATTGCATGCATAACACATAACCTTCTTCTACAATTAATTGTCACATGCGGAAATAACAGAAGCAATCTCACATCACATCAATCACACATTAACTCAGAATGTATGGGGAAAGCCTATAGCTGAAAACCCCGCAGCTATTGTGTATATTATAATGGAGAAATCATGTAACCAAACAAGTACAATACTCCTCACAAGTACTCAGTACTTTCTCATAAAGTCACACACAATCTAGCTTAGTTTTGAACAAGTCACTGGTTCAAAACTCCCTGCCAATTGCCTTGCCTCTATTGCGTAATCATGGCCTGTATATGAAGAGATCCAAGGTTCGAATCCCCTTGGCTTGACTGCGCAATTGTCATGGACAATTCCTCCAAGTGTAATGCAAATCCCATGCAAAACTAATCCTCCAACTGATAGCTTTACTCACCCTTTCATCTACCTCTTCCACTGGTCTCCACTGAACTGATCATGCACCGTAGTGAACTGAAGTGTTCTTGAGTTGACTAATGAGTTAATATTTAGTAAATTAAATATTATTTAATTTACTCCACTCATATCTAGTTGATTAGTTAGTTAACTAATCCCAACTAGTTCAACTAAAACAAACAGAACACAACTCCACTATCTATCCCGTTAACTCCTCCAAAACTCCTGCCACTGAAGTCTAACTGAAGCCAACCATGTAAGATGCCATCAAACCCTAGGAACCACGTGATTCCTTGTGTCAGTTGCATGAGCCACCTCCATGACTCAAACTGAAGTGCGCCAAGAGAGTAAACTGCTGTTTATAGTCAAAATATTATTAAGGGTAAATAATATTTGACTCCCATATTTTTAGGAGATCAGTCTAAAAATAGCCTGGGTCCTAAAAATTAGGGTCTCATCTATTTTTACCGACATGTCGCATACTCCAAGAATCTCCAAGTAGAATTCCCAAATTATGCTCCGTATGTCTAAAAGTAGACATAGTCTAAAAATAGACTTTGCGCCAGAATTTGCCTGCGGGCCCACTTAGTGAAGGCGACTTCATTTCACTAAGCTCCATCATCTTGCTGCATTCTCAACACCCCCTCTCAGCAAGATATGGATTATCTGCAATCCCTATCCTGCCTCTGTGGAATTCGAACTTGCTCCTGGTGAGCGCCTTCGTCAGGATGTCGGCATCCTGATCCTCCGTGGGAACATATGAAAGCATCATGATCCTCCGCTGAACACAACCTCTGATATGATGGTACCTGATGTCGATATGTTTGGACCTATCATGAAAAACTGGATTAGCCGAGAGCTTGATGCAGCTCTGGTTATCACAGTAGATCACCGTAGGCTCCAAATGCAACCTGAACAAACCTGCGAGGATCTTCCTCATCCAAATAGCCTCACATGCAGCCAAGCTTGCTGCCATGTACTCGGCCTCTGCTGAACCGAGTGCCACGGATCTCTGCTTCCTGCTGTACCAGGAAACTGCTGTCGACCCAATGCTGAAAACTCCTCCAGAAGTGCTCTTCCGGTCCGTTGGACTCCCTGCCCAATCTGCATCAGTGAAACCAGAAAGCTTCACTCCATCCTCCTGTCCGTACCATAGACCATATCCCGATGTGCCTCTGATATAGCGCAATACATGCTTGCCCGCCTTCCAAAAGAGCTTGGTAGGCTTAACCATAGCTTGCGAAAGCTGGTTAACTGCATAGCATATATCGGGTCGAGTATTGACCAAATACATCAACGACCCCACCAACTGTCGATAGACAGTGGCATCCACTACCTCCTTCGAAGTAGCATCTCCCTTCCTCCATCCACCAGGAAGAGGGGTATCAACAGGCTTGCAGCCTTGCATGTTGAACCTCTCCAGAATCTCCCGGGCATACTTGCCCTGAGAAACAAACAGTCCTCCACTACGCTGCCAAATCTCCAATCCCAGGAAATAATGAAGGATGCTCAGGTCCTTCATCTCAAACTCCCGTGCAAGATCCTCCTTGCATGAAAGTATCAACTGCTCGTCGCCAGTCAAAATCAGATCATCTACATACAGTACGATGATCAACAGCTTCCCCTCCACCACAATCTGGTACAGGTTTAGATCCGCCTCACTCTTGGAGAATCCAAGCCCGGTGAAGTAGCTGTCTATCCGAGTGTACCAAGCACGAGGTGCTTGCTTCAGCCCATACAGTGCTCTCTTGAGTCGGCACACATGCGACTCACTGCCGAAGATCTCAAAACCTTCAGGCTGCTCTATGTACACCTCTTCCTCAATAACTCCATTGAGGAACGCAGTCTTCACATCCATCTGATGAATGTGCCACCCCATCTGCGCTGAGAGAGCAAGGACCGTCCGTATGGAAGAGTACCTTGCGACAGGTGCAAAAGTCTCCTCATAGTCAATCCCCTCGATCTGTGAGAAGCCACGGGCGACAAATCTCGCCTTGTACTTCTCCACACTCCCGTCAGCCGCCTGCTTCACCTTGTAGATCCATCGCGAACCTACAACCGATTTCCCAACCGGTCTTGGGACAATCTCCCATGCACTGTTCCTGATGATCGAATCATATTCTTCGATCATGGCATCAACCCATGCGGGTTCCTCCACAGCTTCCTCAAAAGAGGATGGCTTCGTCACAACACATTGACTCATAAGAGCCATGTATCCAGTGTACCGATCCGGTGACTGTCTCTGTCTGCGCTGTGCTGTAGGTGGTCCTACAACCTTCTCTGCATCCCGAGCCAGTCGCTCAGCTTCTGTAGTGCGCATGCGCCCTCTGATGGTTGGCGCTGCCTGGGTGGTTTCTTCCACCTCCCGAACCTCCTCTTGTGGCTGATCCACATCCGGAAGCTCCTCCTTAGGAACTAACAGCTCCTCATCTGCATGCAAGTGTAGCTCCCTCTCAAGCGAACACTGCATGGCTTTCTCCTCCTGAAATTTTATATCCCGTCGCACAATAGTCTTGCGACTGTCTGGCACATACACTCGATAGTTATGAGGTGTATCAGTGTACCCCACAAATATTCCAACTTCAGCAGTTGGATCCAGCTTCCTTCTCGCATCCTTCGTCACATGCATGTAGACAGGAGATCCGAAAATCCGCAAATGGGAAATATCAGCCCTCTTGCCAGAATAAGCCTCCTCTGGTGTACTCATGCCAAGAACCTTGTGAGGACAACGGTTCTGCACATACACTGCTGTATTGCATGCCTCAGCCCACAAGTGAAGGGGTAGGCCCCGATCATGCAACATCGCCCGTGCAGCACCCACGATCGTTCTGTTCTTCCGCTCAGCCACCCCGTTCTGCTGTGGGTTATGGGGTGCGATGAGCTCTCTCCGAATCCCTTCTGCGCTGCATAACTCCTTGAATTCAGCTGAGATGAATTCACCACCGTTATCACTCCTTAGAGCAATCACCTTCTTCCTCGACTCCTTCTCGACCAGTGCTTTAAACTCACAGAACTTCGCGAATGTATCGCTCTTCTTCTGCATGAAGAAGATCCAGCACTTTCGAGAGAAATCATCAACAAAGATCACATAATACTTGTGCTTTGCTGTCGAAGCAACCGAGAAAGGACCACACACGTCTGTGTGAACTCTCTCAAGGATCGTCGTGGCGCGACTATCCTTCTCGTGAAAGGTGGCTTTCACATACTTCCCTAAAGTACACCCCTTGCACTGATCTGACTGCGCAAGAGTGCCCTTAGGAAGTCCAATAGAAATCTGCTGCAGAATCTTCAAAGCTCCATGGTGAAGATGGCCCAATCTCCTGTGCCATAGTTCGCCCTCATCATCCCGGCTCACCACATCTCCAACCTTGCATGCCATAGCTGCGCAGTCATCTACCTGCAACTGATAAAGGTTCTGAGTTCGAACCCCTATCTTCCGGGTCTCTCCAGTAGTCTTACTGCGCAGGAAAGCTTTTCCTTCGCTGAAGACCACATCATAACCCTTATCCTCCAACATCGCTACCGAAATCAGGTTCTTCTTCAATCCAGGTACATGCATGACATCCTTTAAGACAAAGGGTTTACCAGACTCCCTCTGAAAGGATACGGTACCGATACCAGTCGCACCGTATCTACCGTCATCGCCCATCTCGATGTGCATACCCAAATCCTTGTCCTCCAGATCTGAGAACAACTCCCGATCTCCCGTCATATGAAATGACGCACCGCCGTCCAAGAACCACACCGATCCCATCACACTTGAAACCAAGCATGCAATCAGTGAAAAGTCAAGCTCGAACTGTGAAGCCAAAGCTTCTCCATCTGCAGATCTTCCCGCTTGCTTGTTCTTCTTCTTCTTTGGACAATTGGTAGCATAATGTCCGTGATCATGGCAGTGAAAACACCTCACTTTCGCCATATCCTGCTTCTTGCCCTTAGCACCAGAATGAGAGGTTTTCTTACCCTTCCCCTTCTTTGCTTTGGACACCAAAGCGCAGTTTTCTTCATCAGCTCCCTTTGATGAAGATCCATCTCGAGTAGTCCTCCTTATCTCCTCCTGCATGAGATCCGCCCAAAGGCGCTCCCATCCCGGCAGCCTCTCCCGACCATTGACACTATCTTGATATGAGTGCCAAGCCTTCGGAAGACCAAGGAGAGCCAGGTCGACCATGTCCTCATCTTCGACAGTCACCCCCACACTTCCCAGCTCATCTCTGCATTGAGTGAACTTCGTGAGGTATTTGGCGATACTGTCGCCTTTCTCCATCTTGATGTTCCCGAGCTTATCTTTGAGCGCCAGCTTCCTTTGGTCGCTCTTACTCTGGAATAGATCCGTCAAAGCTTTCCACATTAAATATGGAGTAGCCTTTCCATGCAGGCCGGATACAATATGATCCTTGACGCCCTCCAACAGGATCCTTCGACATTTCGCCATCTTCTTTTGCCATGCTTCGACTTCAGCTGCATCAGTGGGCTTTGGGACATCCGCATCTACGAACTCCTTCAGACCATTATCTTCTAACACTGCTTCCATGCGATCCTTCCATGCAACATAATTCGAACTGCCTTCAAGAGCATATTCGAGTCGCAAACCCTTGAAAGAAGACATTTTCAACACCGGCACCAAGAAAACAATTCTCCTGCAAAATTCGAATTCCAAACTCCAAGCTCTATCACTTCCGATCTACACTTGAAAACAAATTATTTCCAAATCAGAGATTGATTGCAAGGGGATTTTACCAGACCTTTCACTTTCCGAAGAAAGATGAATCCGGAGGCTTCCTGGCCCGTATGCAGACTCTGTCCGAGGAAATAAGTTTGCAATCACCGTAATAGATCTCGACAATTAATCTTGCTCCGATACCATGTAGAAATTAGCTGAATAAATCACTTATTCAATGGAGATTAACCCGATTATACATCAATTTCGAATTGCATGCATAACACATAATCTCATCTACAATTAATTGTCACATGCGGAAATAATAGAAGCGATCTCACATCAAATCAATCACACATTAACTCAATATGTATGGGGAAAGCCTATAGCTGAAAACCCCACAGCTATTGTGTATATTATAATGGAGAAATCATGTAACAAAACAAGTACAATACTCTTCACAAGTACTCAGTACTTTCTCATAAAGTCACACACAATCTAGCTTAGTTTTGAACAGGTTACTGGTTCAAAACTCCCCGCCAATTGCCTTGCCTCTATTGTGCAATCATGGCCTGTATATGAAGAGATCCAAGGTTTGAATCCCCTTGGCTTGACTGCGCAATTGTCATGGACAATTCCTCCAAGTGTAATGCAAATCCCATGCAAAACTGATCCTCCAACTGATAGCTTTACTCACCCTTTCATCTACCTCTTCCACTGGTCGCCACTGAACTGATCATGCACTGTAGTGAACTGAAGTGTTCCTGAGTTGACTAATGAGTTAATAATTAGTGAATTAAATATTATTTAATTCACTCCACTCATATCTAGTTGATTAGCTAGTTAACTAATCCCAACTAGTTCAACTAAAACAAACAGAACACAACTCCACTATCTGTCCCGTTAACTCCTCCAAAACTTCTGCCACTGAAGTCTAACTGAAGTCAACCATGCAAGATTCCATCAAACCCTAGGAACCACGTGATTCCTTCTGTCAGTTGCATGAGTCACCTCCATGACTCAAACTGAAGTGCTCCAAGAGAGTAAACTGTTGTTTATAGTCAAAATATTATTAAGGGTAAATAATATTTGACTTCCATATTTTTAGGAGACACAGTCTAAAAATAGCCTGGGTCCTAAAATAAGGGTCTCATCTATTTTTACCAACATGTCGCATACTTCAAGAATCTCCAACTGGAATTCCCAAATTATGCTCCGTATGTCTAAAAATAGACATAGTCTAAAAATAGACTTTGCGCCAGAATTTGCCTGCGGGCCCACTTAGTGAAGGCGACTTCATTTCACTAAGCTCCATCATCTTGCTGCATTCTCAACAGGTTCTCCATGAATCACAAGCTGCAAAGCTTAAAGCTCAAGAGTGCATGTTGTAGCAACATAGTATATAGGAACATGTTCAGTCATTGTGGATCTCAAGGCAATCATTTAGGACCCCCAACCTCATGGGTGGTCTCTGGGTTCTCTAAATAATAGGCCCACTAGGAGAGGTAGCAAGGGTGAAGTATTTCAATGGATTTTTGAAATGGCATTGAGACATTTTGGTCTTTTCTGGGCATAACATTTGAATTTGATACTCTTAGTCAGTGTTGCAGCAATTGTCCCCCAGCGCCAACTGATACTCATAACATTTTAATCTGAATATGAAGAACAAAATTAAATCTTAGCAGAAAGTAGTTTGTAGTTGAACATAATATAATCCAGAAAATAAGTAATTTGAACATAAACACTTTGGAGAAGATAAGGATGTGAACTCTGTGCAAAACCAAGGCAACACGAACACTGCTTTTGTCTCAATTAGTCCTTTCCAGACAACCTGAAATAGCACTAAGCACACCATATAAAAAGCTCTTATTCAAATGCCCAAGAACCATTTTGTAGGTGGTGGTTCCACTCTTTTTAGAAAAGGCATGGATCAAAAGGGCTAATGCATGATTGTGTATGGCCTTAGCATGCTGAAATTTGATGCATAAAATTATCCTTGGGGAGATATGGGTGCTACTTTAAAATAAAACCATAAAGGTGATGTTATATTGGTTCAAGCAACAATGTAGTTTGCTAGATGCAAGATTAATACAACAACAATGAACATGAGTTGAATTAATACTCACATTGCATTTTTACTTTTTAAATCGTAATGAGAATTTTTATATTAAGTGAAAATATGCATTTGGAGCGCAGCTGTTACATCAATATACATCAATAGGTTGCAAAGACTAGCTGGCAGACTAAAACAAAAGAGATTTTCCAAGCTGCCAGTGTCCCCAAAATGCCAGCCTATTACTCATTCAAAATTAATTTACCTAGAAGCAAACACTTTCCAAAATACTCCCAAAATTTTACAAGCTTTAACAAACATATTGCTTTGTAGACTAATGGGTAGGATCACCATGGGCTATACCCATATCCTTAATAGGGGCCTGTTCATTAAGTCCAGGGACAACAAATTTTATTATGTTTTAATTGAAAAACTTGGATCTCCTCTCACATTTGGTGCATCTAGTCCAACAGCTATTGATGAGAAATTCCTGAGCTTGACATGTGGGCAAATTGAAATCCATTACCTGAAAAATCCCTTTGAAACTTCAAACTTAGATGAAACACCGAAATCTACCAAGTCAAAACTAACATACATAGAACTAAACACTTTCCAAAATACTCTCAAAATTTTACAAGCTTTAACAAACATACTACTTTGTAAATTTGGCCCAATTTCATCATGTAAATGGGCCTCCCTAACACCCCGAATATCTAAAGATGATAAAAAAGCATCAAATCCCTGCATTGTCCAAAAAAAAAACATGAAGTATTATAAATAGCTCAACAGTAAAAATATATTATACTAAACTTCAAAAACAAACATATAATCTTCCACACTTGTTCACATTTATACAGTTATTAAATTGTTCGTTACCGAAAGATCCATCTGTGAATCCTGTGAATAAATGTAAGGAGGAAACGTAATGAGAATTTTTATATTAAGTGAAAATCTGCATTTGGAGCGCAGCTGTTACATCAATATACATCAAGAGGTTGCAAAGACTAGCTGGTAGACTAAAACAAAAGAGATTTTCCAAGCTGCCAATGTCCCCAAAATGCCAGCCTATTACTCAGTCAAAACTAATTTACCTAGAAGCAAACACTTTCCAAACTACTCCCAAAATTTTACAAGCTTTAAAAAACATACTACTTTGTAGACTGATGGGTAGGATCACCATGGGCTATACCCATATCCTTATTAGGGGTATGTTCATTAAGTCCAGGGACAACAAACTTGATAAAACTGACAGAGCTGATGGATGAGGAAGGACTATATTGACTTTGACCAAAAGAGAATTGCAATTCCTCCAATTGTTGATGTCGATTGGAGAGTTCATCCTTATATTTTTGGATTAGACTTTGGTGGTAAATAAGAACCCCCATGGTTGTTGTGATACTAAAGACCAGCTGATTATGTTTTAATTGAAAAACTTGGATCCCCTCTCGCTTTTGGTGCATCTAGTCCAGCAACTATTGATGAGAAATTACTAAGCTTGACATGTGGGCAAATTGAAATCCATTACCTGAAAAATCCCTTTGAAACTTCAAACTTATATGAAACACCGAAATCTACCAAGTCAAAACTAACATACATAGAAGTAAACACTTTCCAAAATACTCTCAAAATTTTACAAGCTTTAACAAACATAATGCTCTGTAGACTAATGGGTAGGATCACCATGGGCTATACCCATCTCCTTAACAGGAGCCTGTGTGTGAAGGTCAAGGACAACAAACCTATTAAAATTGACAGAGCTGTTGGATGAGGAAGGACCATATTGAATTTGACCAAAGGAGAATTGCAATTCCTCCAGTTGTTGATGTAGAATAGAGAATTCATCCTCGAATATTTGGTTTAGAATTTGATGGGAAATAAAGCTCATATGTCAAAACACAAAGTCAATGTGTTATTGTATTTATCTCAATATCACTTATTTCACGCAAGAAATTCCCTTGGGAGGGGATCAAACAACAGGGGATAATTTATTGCTATGTGTACTTTGTTTTTTTTTCTAAATTAGTTTAATCTATTAAGAAAAGAAAAATATGTTACATCTGGGTCCCAACCCTGTCTTTTCCTATGAGAGAGGCATATTCAGCAAAAAACGCACAAAACAGACTGCCCATGAAGGGAAACCAGTCCAGTCCAGACAGAAATCAACCATACTGCCCACGCAGGGGCGACAATAATGTAGTCCACTGTAAAGTTCCAAGTAGATAACTGAGAAACTGAGACTACTGAAATTTGAAACAGGAAAGACAAAAACAATTCCATCCACATGGGAATCCTCAAACAAAAAAGAAACACTACAGTAAAGACTAAGCATCATGCTAAGAGGTTTCCTCCAGAATAAAACACCTGTAAGCCTCCATACTATCTTCGTCATGTTTCTTGTCCTCGCCTGGGTCATCACTTTGCTTGGAGCGCTTAACGTTGACCTTCTCCTCTCCCGCAAGTGCTTTGCCTTTATCCTTGGGCTCCTGCTGCTGGGAATTGTCCAATTCTTGAGCAAGAACTGAAGAAGCACCTGTCTGAAGCTCCCTAGGCACAGCTTGCTAGGGTTCTTCAGTGATGACAACTAAAATAGAGGCAATGATACGGGGCCTATTCAAAGAACAATTAAATAAAAATTGGGTAGTTTGAGGAGTGTTGGATGATAGATTGACAAGGGGGTGCAGAGCAAGGTTGACATGGTGGAATCGCCCTCGCCCACAATGAGTGTCTAGATATCTACCAGAAAAATACTCCGAGGAATGTGAGGAGGAATCCAAAGTGGAGGTGGAAGGTGTGCGATGGACTCGGCCCCTGGAGCTTCCCCTTCGACATCTCATGCGATGTCTCAAGCGCAGCATGGTGGAGGGCGAAGACAAAGGCGACAAGGGAGGCGGAGTGACAGAGTTAGATAGGGAGAGGAGAAAATCCAAATTGACAACATCTCTATTGCAGTGGCCTGTGCGGGAGAGGTGGGGCCTGTCCCCAAGATCAATACAACAACTGAGATGGTTGCGTTTTTCAGTGGCAATGCGAACGCAGGGTTGCACTGCGAAGGCTGAAAAAATTCTCTGTAACGGTGGTGGAGGAATGTCTAAGCCTCGATTGCCAGCATCCATATTTAAACTTTGAGTGTCTCTATCTCGAGGCTCTCCCTGCCTTGAGACCTCATTAAAGTTCGCAGCTGTGATGTGCATAGCATTCATACTGGAGGATCGAGCATGCGTATAGGAGAGATCTCGACCTCGGATGGGCATTAATGGTGTGTGGTTTATTGCACCTGGAATGATCTGGACTTGAATGCCAACATGGTGAGCGAGTCATATTAAACTAATTGCGAGATCGTGGGTGGCCAAGTGGCTTCCCCACTTGCTGTACCCACGTCCCATCATCCCCTGTTCATATGTTTTCGCCCGCATTTGGGAAATCCATATCAGACTGAAGCTATGTGTACTTTGTTATTGTTGCATCACAAAAATATTTTAAGAAATTGCAAGTTATGGGAGGTTCTAAGTTTGTATTTGACTCAGTTAAAACAATAAGGTGGATGTTGAGAATGTCTTCCTTCAACCCTTGCTTTAGGATATTAGAGAACCTATTTAGTCCTTTCAATGGACCTCCTTCACACATTTTCTCAAATAATTAAACATGAAGTTCAACATTCATATCGGCGATCTGGACCTCCTTCACACAATTGTGCCCTGTACGTCATGGAAGAGGTCGGCATTCATATCGGTGATCTGGTGTTTATTGAATGAATGCAACCCTATGAATTGAAGTCCTGTGCGGTTGGGTTTTCGATGGACAAATGAACAAGGGGAAGAACCTTTGTAAGGACTCCCTGTAGCAAAGAGAAGTTCATTGCATGAACAAAGTGTGGTCTTGAATTTATGCTATAGATACCTGAATTGAATGTATTGAATCCGAGAGAGGTTGAAGAGGACCCTGTTAGAGGAATGAACCATTGTCACACTTTGGTTGCCAGAGAATTGCGAAGCTCTGTCGAGAGAATTATCTCTATCTGTTCGGGGAAATAGCACTTTTTGTTATCAGTGGAGCGACTATATTAGGAATTAACCCCAGATTTAACGCATATAAATAAGACAAGAAAGATGTTAAACTACAGTGAGAAACTGAGTTAAGTATTGTGCAAATACCGGGAGTGGGTTTGTGAAACTGATACCATCTTTGTTGCACCGCTTTTGGCCCAGGACGAAACCACTTCAAAAAAATCCGATCCAACACATTTGTGCCACGTCACAAGGCAATTACCGCCCTCATCGCGTTTTTTTGGAACGATAATCTTCAGCTGGGGAAAAAACGCAATATCAACTTGGTTCGTCCGATCAAGAGGCTGGTAGATCAAACGATGGTTGCGCAATAAGTTGCACGGGAGATAAGTTAAGGTATGTCCGGTTGTTTTATGTTGAAATCCGTTCATTTACCTATTGAGGTGTGGGGCCTGTGGGCAAAATATATATTAAAATTGTTGTGTTGATAGCGAAATCGGGTTAATAATACAAGCTTGAAGATTGGTGCATTGTATTAAGGTTTTATTATAAGCTGAGGTGGGAGTTTGTGAAAAAGGGTCGAACCATTATATAACGTTAAGTGCTAAGGTCGAAAATTAATGACCTTTAATGTATTGAGGTTAGTATTATAATTCTATAGTCAAGATTTTTAACAAATCAAATAAAAGGCGTGGACCTATGGTTTGAGGCGGAAAGTTGATGTATTTCACTATATCTTGGTTAACCTTAGAGTGTTATTTAAAAAGGGCTGAAGTCGGATTATTTACCTTTTGATACAATGTACAAAGGAAGGTTGCAATTATAAGTAAAAGCACTTTGTAAAAAGACCAGGGTTTGTAATAGAGAGAGATATAGTCTCAGCGCGCTCGGGTGTTTTATTTAAATTATCAAAGGTCTTATTGTCTGGGGTTATGTACAGACTGTATTTGGTATTGGTCTATATGCGGCTGTCAAAGGCATTTCATTAATCAAATTTAATAAATTTTATGAATGAAATTGAAAGAAAAAAAAATTTGAGTAGGACCAAGGTGGATGAAATTTACAAACTGTGGGTAAACAAACTTGAGAAGTGTACAGATCTATCATTCTGCCAGTAAAACAAACATGAGAAAGTGTGCAGATCTATCACTCTTCATTATCTACTAATTCAATGAGGAAAATATACACCAGACAGATGTATCATGCTTGGAATAAAAAAATTTGAAATATTCATTTTAAATAGAAGACAAATTTTGAAATGATTGAAACACTTACACGAGGAGATAGCTCCAAGAAAACTTCAATCCGTGATGTTCCTCGTCTGCTACAAATGACAAGGGAACATTCATTTTTCCTCATCAATATTTCTGCCAAGATCTTTGTCATGGTCAGTTGTTTTTATTGGCTTTTGTTATTGAAATTTGGAAACCCCATGTGCTATACCTTGTTTTTTTTAATGAAAAAATAAACAATATACTGAGAAATTCATACATTTACTTACGAGTAACCTGTAATTTTCTTCTAAAAAGCCTTCCAAGCACTTTAATTAATGGATAACAACAATCCATCACAAGGTTTGATAGACCGATCTACCAAATCTATCCGAACAGAGGTTGTTTGAACATCGACTTCTCTTCGATTCTGAACATCGACTTCTCTTCGATTCAATTCTGAGAGTTCCGAACAGAGGTTGTTTTCCATGCTCAGAGTTCATGAGAAAAAGGTCGAACATATAGCTTCTTATCTAAACAACTGTAAATGTCGCTTGCATTTCCGTATTTGCAGACATAAAAATATAGGATGCCCAAGTTTGAAGCTTGTTGCCCCACTGCTTCTTTAAGTTTGATGCAGAAAAAGATCAAAGAAATCCCCACCAATAAAAGAATATCCGACTCCCATGTTGTCATGGAAACGTTGTTTGGCCCTAGGTTCGAAGTCCATGACCCCCACTGGAGCTTTGAATTCAATGGAGAAAAACAAAAGGCAAAGAAGCTAGCTAAGCAGGAAAAAAAAATTGAATAGGGAAAAATGGAATCATAGGGTAGAATGGGAAAGAAGGCATAAAGGTCGAACAAGTGGAGCGGGAAAAAAAATTGAATAGGGCAGAATGGGAAAGAAGGCATAAAGGTCGAACAAGCTGAACGGGAAAAAAAAATTGAATAGGTCGATTAAGAAAATTTGAATAGGTCGAACAAGCTGAGCGGGAAAAAATTGAAACTATGACATGAAATCATATGACAATTTCCCACCCAAACATTAGTGAATAATTTATTTTATTTAAATTATTTTATATATTTATTGTAAACTACTGTAATATTTTACAAAATAAACTTATTTTATTTTATTTAAAAACAATTTATCAATATTTTTGGATGTAAAAATCATTACTTATAATATTCATTGTAATTTTTCATTGTAATTATTATTTATAAGTAATAAAAAATATTAATAAATATATTATTTTAGGTAGAATAATTACTTCCATCATACTTTATAGGTTTCTTCAAAATTACTTTCATTATTACCATAATTATTCAACTTCATTAGTTTATTGCCAATATTTTCTTCGTTATATGAATCATCCTTAAATAGACCTTATAGTAATTTTCATAATGTTCATGTATGGAGATAATTCTATGATTCCACAACCATTTTCCATAGAGTTGTTCATTCAGGGAATACCCTTAGAGTACCAAGTTATGAATATTCCAACATCTTCCATATGTTCTAAAATAAGCGGCCTCTTCTTATTGATTTCTTACACTTGTTTGGACACTTCCACTCAACCACCTGAAATATTTAGCTAGCACTTTTTTTGTGTTCATCTCATTATTCCAAGCTGGTCATAATCACATGAGTTACCATCAATTATCATCGTTAGAAATTTTTCAAGTTTTTCCTAAAATTTACTAATTAGTCTACAAACACATGGTTATAATGGCATTACCCACAAACACATGATACCCTCATAACCTAGTATTGTGTGCTAGGAAGGCTTTCCAAAGAAGTTGGTTGGCATCACTATGACACTATTACAGAATTAGAAGGGAAGAGAAAGGCAAAGGCTTAGGTATCATATGAGAGAATGAAGCAATTGGCAAAATTGAGATCAAAAGTAGTGGAGTTAGCCGAAAAGAAGCTTGCCCCAGAGATGGATAAGATAAAACTTGAAAACATATTGGTCAATTTCCTTGACCCTTTATTGGTTATTCATAAGGAGTATGAATACACCACCATTAATATCAAGGTAATCGGCCCCTAGTAGATCAAAGGCTACAAGTTGTAGTTTTCGTTTGAACATCAACATACCACAACCATGCTTACAACAAGAAGACTTCTCACATTCATGATCTGATTATATAGTGAATTAGATAGAAGTAAGAAAACAATTACTTCTTCAAAGCTAATTCGAATTTGGAGGGCTTATCCGGGGATTGGGGGTTAGGGGTTAGGGATTTAGAGGTTTAGGGTTTAGGGGGTCAAATGGGTTAGGGGTTAAGGGGTTATAGGTTTAGGTTTTAGGGGGTTAAATGGGTTAGGGGTTAAGGGGTTATAGGTTTAGGGTTTAGGGGGTTAAATGGGTTAGGGGTTTAGAGGTTTATGGTTTAGGGGGTTAAATGGGTTAGGGGTTAAGGGGTTATAGGTTTAGGTTATAGGGGGTTAAATGGGTTAGGGGTTTAGGGGGTTAGGGGATTTAGCAGTTAAGGATTTTAGGGGTTAGAAGTTAGGGGCTAATGGGGTTAGGTTTTATGGGTTAATGGTTTACAGGTTTAGGGTTGAAGGGGTTAGGGTTAAGGGTTTAATGGTTTAGGGTTTAAGGGGTTAGGGGTTAAGGGTTTATAGGTTTAGGGTTTAGGGGTTTAAGTGGGTTATGGGTTAAGGGTTTAGGGTTTAGGGGTTAAGGGTTTATAGGTTTGTGGTTTAGGGGTTAAATGGGTTAGGGGTTGGGAATTAGTGTTTAAGGGGTTAGGGGTTAAGATGACATGGTCGCCACAAGGGGCGACACGGTGCACCCAGCCACCCGGAGGAACAAATATAACTGGGTAAAAGCCACAGTCCCTGTTTACTCAAAATTTCAATCTCAATCTGTGTGTAAAGTGCCTTCAATTTTTTCATGCCCAAGTGATTCACAATTTGGGCAAACTCACACTATTCTGATAAGTCGGGCGGACACTTCTTTCAAATTCACTAACCATAAGTTATAAGGCCATACACCTAAATATACAAACGGAGCTTTTCTTTTTTCACCAATGGTCAAATTCCAACTCTCTCTTACCTTTTCTTCAAAGGTTATAAAACCCCTTCATGGATATAATATGCTCCTTTATTGAAACCATACAATCCACCCTCAGCTTATTACATTAAACTCAACTCATCCTTAGGCAAGAGTTATTTATCAAAGGTTTCATTCTTTACCTTGATTCTCCACCCAAAACTTGTTATTCGCATCAAATACCATATATGTACCCTTAGTCCTTTTAATGAAGTGCTTCTATCATATCTCACTTCGAAAGCTCTTATATTCGGAGCCTCTTTTAATTTCGGTCCTTAATTCTTTTAAATAGCGCACCCCGAGTAAGGTTTCTTCACCTTAACCACTTTGACTATGGTTTAGCCCCTTTTTATAAATGCTAAACTTCAACTCATAACATTAAACCGGCGCGATATTTTAATACACATTGCACTCACGGCCCCACACATCAAACTTATCAAATAAACGTTTAAATGGCGAAAACTGCTGGGCCATGCCTTATTTAACCGTCAAATGAATCCAACGATCCATGTTATGTCGCACCCAAAAACCTCTATCCGACGGCGATAAAGAAGTTTCGCAAAATCTTTGGTGTCGAGTGTTAACGCTCAAAACAAATGCGAAACTCACGGTTTTACAAATCCGCTCAGGGACACGTGTTGGTCTCAGAAGCGTATCGCATTTTTTTTTTGAAAAAAACTAACCGCCTTTCAACAACGCGAATACCACGATTTTGTTCCTCAAAACTACCTTCGCTAATGGTGCTCACGATTCCACCTCCTTCTTCGTCAAAGTTCCGCCTATTCCATTCAAATCCTTATTATGTTCTGCCTTCAACATTTTGTACAGGTTTTATCAACCCTTCACACATAATCATATTCTCCACTAATTACTGCATTGTGGCTTGGAAGCATTTATGTCGATTTTGTGAATCGGGTATACCAATCCTGACACAGATGCTGATCTGTGTGCACCGTGCATTCAAGTTAACATAGGATCTATATAATCCAGGGGAATTCGAAAGGAACCAAGTCCTTCTTCAGGCAACGAACCCCTAAGTTTAATTCATTATCATCACCTTACACAGAGGCCTCAATTTCAATGAGACTCACCTCAATTATTCAATTCCTACACATACACCTGGAACATATGGTTTAGTCCCAAATTTATGATTTGACCCCACTATTCAATCAACCATTTCTTAGATACATACACAGGTTCCCTATTAAATATTATCACAGAACTATTCACGCATTCCTCATATGCTCTTATCACTTAATATAAAGATATACCTTAAAACAATCACATAGTCTCCCTCATACTCAGTTCACGGAGACTCGAGGCATTCTTACACAGAACTAAATCAAAAAAATGCACGAGAAGTACTGAAACAATTCTTCTATGACATATACTTGAAATTACTTACAGCTTTTGGTCCGTCCAGATCTTCAATTCAAATGGCCTCCTACTTCGATTCTTCGATTATGATGAAACTGTCGCAATAGCGACACCTTTGCCTAAACTGTCGTAATAGCGACGATTTCCACAAATGTCACAATAGCGACACTTTCCTCTATGTCGTCGCAATTTCGACGCTATTGCTGAAACTGTCGCAATTCCGACGGATTCCTCCAAACGTCGCAATTACGACACTTTGTCTAAGTGTTGGTATTGCGACACTTGTCTCTAAACATTAGTATAGTGATGGTTTCGGGCGGGATTTGAAAAAGTTGAAAAATTTTGGGGAAATTTCCGACATTTGGTCAAAAGTGCCAGAATTTCCTCCAAATGTACTAGTGTTTGTATGTTACGTTGGGCACAGCAGGGGGGGTCACAGGGGGGGCGGTAGCCCCCCTTGTTCGGGGTTTGAGGTAGCGCCCCGAGAAAAAAAATTTGGACCCTATTTTTCGATGGGCGGACCCGCCCATGGTTTTTTCCATGGGTTTGCACATGGTTTTGGGGCATGATGGTTTTCGACCCCTGGTATTTTGTAGATCCAATCTAGGGAACTATGGTTATGTTCTAATCCAGGGTTAATGGATTGGTTTTTATGTATGCTTCAACATGTATATATATGTGTTGTAACACTAAAAGGAATATAATGAAAAATCAAACTAGTCATCCCAATTTGGGATCTAGGGGAAAATATCTGTGTATATCTGTTTTAAGATTCATTTGTAGATAGCTTATGTACAGGGTTAAAACCTAATTTTCGTATCAGAGTTGTTTCGGCTTCAAGGGGACGCATTTACTGTTTTGAGGTTTTTTGCTCAGGCCTGTGGTAGACCCTGTTTAGTGGGACATCTGCGGGATCGATTCTTGCAGTGAAAGAAGATGGCGAGCAGTGGAAAGATAGAGATTGAGAAATTTAATGGTCAGAGTTTTGAGTTGTGGAAGCTCAAGATGGAGGATCTGCTGGTGGATAAAGACCAGTGGATCATGGTAGATCCAGGTACTAAACCAATGACAATGTCAGATGAAGACTGGAAGAAGTTGGATCAGAAGGCGAAGAGCACAATACGGTTGTGTGTCTCAAATTAGGTATTTTTGAATGTATCTGGGGAAGCTACGGCAAAGAATTTGTGGGAAAAACTTGGGACTTTGTACCAATCTAAGTCTATGGTGAATAAATTTTTCCTGTGGAAAAATATGTATAACTTGAGGATGATGGATGGAGACTCGGTGACAGAGCATCTGAACACCTTCAATACTGTGGTAAGTCAGCTGTCATATGTTGATTTTAAAATCTCTATTGAATATAAGTGCATCAGTTTGTTGTGTTCTCTACTAGACTACTGGGACAGTCTGGTTATTGCAATAGGTAGCAATACAACTAACTTGAATTTTGATGACATTGTCTCAGCCTTTCTGTTGAAGCAAATAAGACAGATAAATATGGAGGGTCAGAATGGAGATGCCTTATCTGTACGAGGAAGGTCCCAGAACAAAAACAAGAATAATGTTTCGAGTGGGGGATCTAAATCTAGAGGGATGTCTAAATATCCTGGAAATTTTGTAAAGGTGTGCTGGAAATGCAGAAAGGAAGGGCACTACAAAAAGGACTGCAAATCTAAATCTCCTGAGAAAGGAAAGGGATATGATGATGCTCCTTCTGCAGAGGAAAAAATCACCTCGGATGAAGGTGGGGATGTGTATTTGGCTTCTTCTTCAAATACACATGTAGATCATGAGTCATGGTTGATTGACTTGGGTGCATCCTTTCACTTCACTCCCCATAGGGAGTGGTTCTACGAGTATGAGAAATATGATGGCGATGATGTCTTCTTAGGTGATGCTAGGAAGGCAAGGTATGGACGTGGAAGAAATTAAATTGAAGCACAGATGGAGAGAAGTTAAAACACTTCACAATTGATGCACACATTTACGTGGCAGAAATCATTCCTGTCGTAGATGGATGATATGAGTGTAAAATGAATGTTAGAAAGATACCTTGGTTTATGGTTTTATGTGCTTGGTATTAATGTAGGGAAGGTAGGATTGGAACTCTGTACATTTCAGGGCAACATGGTATGGATAGGTGTAGCAGTTATATGGTTTCAGAAATGGAGCGGAAAGCCTAGCGGTCTGCGGAGAAAAGACCATGCTATGGCATCAAAGGCTTGGACAATGGAGAGAAGGGCCCACGCCGATCTTTGCATGGAAATGGTATGGTAGAAGGTATGTCTAATAGCTCTACGGATTTCAAATTCTGTGAACATTGTGTATATGGGAAGCAGAATCGGGTGAGTTTTCCTTCTGGTGCTAAGAGGGCGAACAAGATATTAGAACTTGTGCACAGTGATGTGTTTGGACCTGTGTCAGTTCCATCACTGGGAAAGTCTGTGTACTATGTTTCATTCATAGTTGACTTCTCAAGGAACACATGGATATATTTCTTGAGGAAGAAATCTGAAGTCTTTGACAAATTTAAAGAATTTAAGGCTCTGGTGGAAAACCAGACAGAGAAGAAGATAAAGGTGCTGAGGACAGATAATGGTGGGGAGTTCTGGAAGAAGGAATTTGAAGAGTTCTGTAAGAAGTGTGGTATAGCACGGCAGAAGACTACTCCATACACACCTCAGCAAAATGGAGTTGTAGAAAGAATGAACAAAATGTTGATGGAAAAGGCAAGCATGCTGAGTGTAGTGGGGTTAAAGGACAGGAGTGCAGGCGGGAGAGCGGTGGAGCGCATGTTGCTGGTCCCAACAGGTCCATACTGTCAACATTGGAGGATAAGACTCCACATGAGGTATGAATTTAGTATAAGTCTTTCACATCTAGGGGTATTTGGATGTGATGCATATGTACATGTTCCAAAGGAGAAAAGGACCAAGTTGGATAATAAATTTGAAAGGTGCATCTTTATTGGGTATAAGGATGGTTTAAAGGGTTACAAGCTTTGGAACCCAGAAACAAGGAAGGTTGTGTACAGCCAAGATGTGGTGTTTAGAGAGGTGAAAGATGTTAACCTTACTATCCTGAACACAGAAGATATAGTTTTAGCTAAGGAGGACTCCAATGAGACTCTAGACAAAGACTCGAAGAGGAAGAGCCAGAAACTCCAGCTGTGAGAAGATTAGTTCGGGAAAGAAGACAACTAGAAAGGTATAGTCCATCTGCTTTCTATTCAAATCTTACTTTAACTATAACTGATGATGATGCTAGAACCACCAGGGAGGCAGTAGATACAGAGGATGGAAAACTCTGGAAGGAGGCCATGTTTGATGAAATGGCATCCTTGCATAAAAAGGAAACAGAAGACGCAGGATGCAGTGGAGTTACCTCAGGAGAAGCCCATCAGGAGAAAATGGGTGTTTAAGAAGAAGATGAATGTAGAAGGCAAGGTGGAGAAATACAAATCTTGGTTGGTAGAAAAAGGTTATTCCCAGGTGCCAGGAATTGATTTTGGTGATATTTTTTCTCCTATTGCCAAAGTTACTTCTACTAGATTACTTTTATATGTTGTTGTTGCATTTGATTTTGAGGTAGAACAAATGGATGTGAAGACAAAATTTCTTCATGGGGATCTGGAAGAGGAGATCTACATGAAACAACCTGAAGGCTTTATGGTGAAGGGAAAGAAAGAACTGGTATGCAAGTTAAATTAGTCTCTGTATGGGTTAGAAAAGTCACCAAGGATGTGGCATCAGAAATTTGATACCTATATACGGGGACTTGGCTTCACCAGAAGCAAGGAGGATCACTGTGTTTATTTTAAATTAATTGGTGACCGTGTTATTTATTTGGTCTTGAATGTGTGGATATTATGTTTGTTGATTGGAAATGAAAAAGAAATTATCGAGATTTTAGAAGACCAATACATTCTAGGTATAGACATGAAGGATATGTAGTCTTTACCAAACTATATTTGTTTTTGATGGGAATGGGCAAAGAGGAAGACTTGGTTAAACCAAAGGAAGTATGTCGAGACTATATTGCAAAGGTTCAACATGCAGGATAGTAAACCGGTGAATGTTCTGATTCCTGTAGGTGTAAATCTGTCTGCTAAACAGTGTCCCAAGACACAAGAAGAAGAGGAGGATATGTCCCGTGTTCCATATGCAAGTGCAGTGGGTAACCTAATATATGCAATGGTATGTACTAGACTAGACATTGCACATACAGTGGGAGTATTGAGCAGGTTTATGTCAAACCCGGGGAAGGATCATTGGACAGCAGTGAAGCGGGTTTTCAGATATTTGCGTGGCAATAGTGATTATGGCTTGTGCTACCAGGGAAGACCAGGATTGGAAAGAGTGTTGCACATTCATGGTTTTGTTGATGCAGACTGGGCTAGAGATCTGGACCAAAGAATATCTACAAGTGGGTATGTGTTTAGACTTCTTGGAGGTGCAGACAGTTGGATGAGTAAAAGACAGTCTATAGTGGCTCTTTCAACTACAGAGGTAGAATACATGGCAGCCACTCATGCAAGCAAGGAAGCAGTTTGGTTGCAGAGATTGTGTTCAAGTATAGGGTTGGTGCAGCAAGCTATAAGGATAGACTGTGATATCCAAAGTGCAATTTTCTTGGCTAAGAACCTTTCTTATCATTCAAATACAAAGCACATTGATGGTCAATATCACTTTGTGAGAGATATGGTTGAGGCTAAAAGGGTGTTGCTAGTAAAGGTGGACACTTTGAAGAATGTTGCAAAAGCATTGACGAAGTCTATGAGCACTCAGAAGTTCTCTTGGTGTAGAGAAACAATGGATGTTGAAGAGCTAGGCTAATGACCAAGCTCTCTTGTGGCCCCCTGCAGAAAGAAAACAACAAGTGGGAGAATGTTGGGTATGTGTTATATTCTTTCCATGACTAGTCACATGCGGGAGGAGGGGGGGGGGGGTCACAGGGGGGCGACAGACCTGTATGTATTTTGCACTGGGCACAACAGGGGTGTCACAGGGGGGGCGGAAGCCCCCCCTGTTCGGGGTCTAGGGTAGCACCCCGAGAAAAAAAAATTGGACCCTATTTTTCGGTGGGCGGACCCGCCCATGGTTTTGTGCATGGGTTTGCACATGGTTTTGTGGCATGATGGTTGTCGGCCCCTGGTATTTTGTAGATCCGGTCTAGGGAACTATGGTTATGTTCTAATCCAGGGTTAATGGATTGGGGTTTATGTATTCTTTGGCATGTATATATATGTGTTGTAACACTAAAAGGAATATAATGAAAAATCAAGCTGGTCGTCCAGATTTGAGATCCGGGGGAAAATCTCTGTGTATATATGTTTTATGTTTTATGCTCTCACTATTGTTTATTTTATGTTTTAATATTCATTTGTAGATAATTTATGTACAGGGTTAAAACCTACATTTGGTATCGGAGCTGTTTCGGCTTCAAGGGGACGCCTTTGCTACTGAGGGGTTTTTTGCTCGAGCCTGTGTTAGACCCTGTTCAGTGGGAGATCTGCGGGATCGATTCTTGTGGTGAAAGAAGATGGCGAGCAGTGGAAGGATAGAGATTGAGAAATGTAATGGTCAGAGTTTTGAGTTGTGGAAGCTCAAGATGGAGGATTTGTTGGTCGATAAAGACCAGTGGATCGTGGTAGATCTAGGTACTAAACCAATGGCAATGTCGAATGAAGACTGGAAGAAGTTGGATCAGAAGGTGAAGAGCACAATACAGTTGTGTGTCTTAGATTTGGTATTGTTGAATGTATCTGGGGAAGCTACGATGAAGAATTTGTGGGACAAACTTGGGACTTTGTACCAATATATTTCTTTGATGAATAAATTGTTCCTGCGGAAAAAGTTGTATAACCTGAGGATGAAGGATGGAGACTCGGTGACAGAGCATTTGAATGCCTTCAATATTGTGGTAAGTCAGTTGTCATCTGTTGATATTAAAATCTCAGATGAAGATAAGTGCATCATTTTATTGTGTTCTCTACCAGTCTCGTGGGACAGTCTAGTTATTGCAATAGGTAGAAATACTACCTTGAATTTTGATGAGATTGTCTCAGCCTTGCTGTCGGATGAAATGAGATGGAGAAATATGGAGGTCAGAATGGAGATGCCTTATCTGTACGAGGAAGGTCCCAGAATAGAAACAAGAATGAGGTTTCGAGTGGGAGATCTAAATCTCTGGGAAAGTTTGTAAAGGTGTGTTAGAAATGCGGAAAGGAAGGGCACTACAAAAAGGACTATAGATCTAAAGCTCCTGAGAAAGGAAATGGATCTAATGATGCTCCTTCTGCAGAGGAAAAATTCACCTCGGATGAAGGTGGGGATGTGTGTTTGGCTTATTCTTCAAATACACATGTAGATCATGAGTCATGGTTGATTGACTCGGGTGCATCCTTTCACTTCACTCCCCATAGGGAGTGGTTCTGCGAGTATGAGAAATATGATGGCAGTGATGTCTTCTTAGGGGATGATAGGAAGTCTAGAATCTTCGGACTTGGAAAATTCAAGTTGAACCTGCAAGGTGGAAGGATTAGAACACTTCATGGTGTTCTGCACATTCCTGCATTGGCCATAAATCTGATTTTTGTAAGCAAGATGGGTGATGCAGGTGTAAAAATAGTTTTCGAGAAATATAACTATAATATGGTTTGGGGAGCACTGGTATTAATGCGGGGAGTTCAGATTGGAACTCTGTACAAGCTTCAGGGCAGCACTGTTATTGATGGGTGCAACAGTTCTGTGGTTCCTGAAAGTGGAGCAGAAAGCCTAGCGATCTCTGGAGAAAATACCATGCTATGGAATCAAAGGCTTGGACATATTGGAGAGAAGGGCCTTCGGATACTGCATTTAAATGGTATGGTAGAAGGTATGTCTAATAGCTCTCTGGATTTCTATTTCTGTGAATATTGTGTATATGGGAAGCATAATTGGGTGAGTTTTCCTTCTGGTGCTAAGAGGGCGAACAAGATATTAGAGCTTGTGCACAGTGATGTGTTTGGACCTATGTCAGTTCCATCTCTGGGTAAGTCTGTGAACTATGTTTCATTCATAGATGACTTCTCAAGGAATACATGGATATATTTCTTGAGGAAGAAATATGAAGTCTTTGACAGATTTAAATAATTTAAGGCTCTGGTGGAAAATGAGACAGAGAAGAAGATAAAGGTGGTGAGGACAGATAATGGTGGGGAGTTCTACAAGAAGGAATTTGAAGAGTTATGTAAGAAGTGTGGTATAGCACGACAAAAGACTACTCCATACACACCTCAGCAAACGGAATTGCAGAAAGAATGAACAGAACACTGATGGAAAAGGCAAGAAGCATGCTCAGTGGTACCGGGTTAGGACAAGAATTTTGGGTAGAGGGAGTGGAGACTACATGTTAATTGGTTAACATATCACCTTCATCAGCATTGGAGGATAAGACTCCACATGAGGTATGGACTAGTAAGAAACCATCTCTTTGACATCTGAGGGTATTTGGATGTGATGCATATGTACATGTTCCAAAGGAGAAAAGGACCAAGTTGGATAATAAATCTAAAAGTTGCATCTTTATTGGGTATAAGGATGGTTTAAAGGGTTACAAGCTTTGGAACTCAAAAACAAGGAAGGTTGTGTATAGCCGAGATGTGGTGTTTAGAGAGGTGAAAGATGTTGTTAAATATGAAATCCTACCAAAGGAACCTGAGAAGATAGAGTTTGAGCTAAATGAGGATGAATTGGACTCTACAACAAAAGAAGACTCATAAGAGGAAGAGCCACAAACTCCAGCTGTGAGAAGATCAGTTCTGGAATGAAGACAACCAGAAAGGTATAGTCCATTTGTTTTCTGTTCAAATCTTGCTTTAACTATAACTGATGATGATCCTAGAACCATTAGGGAGGCAGTAGATTCAGAGGATGGAAAACTCTGGAAGGAGGTCGTGGTTGATGAAATGGCATCCTTGCATAAAAATGAGGCATGGGATCTGGTGGAGTTGCCGACTTGAAGGAAGCCCATCAGGAGCAAATGGTTGTTTAAGAAGAAGATGAATGTAGAAGGCAAGGTGGAGAAATACAAAGCTCAGTTGGTAGCAAAAGGTTATTCCCAGGTGTCGGGAATTGATTTTGGTGATATTTTTTCTCCTGTTTCCAAAGTTACTTCTATTAGATTACTTTTATATTTTCCTGCTGCATTTGATTTTGAGGTAGAACAGATGGATGTGAAGACAACATTTCTTCTCGAGGATCTGGAAGAGGAGATCTATATGAAAAAACCTGAAGGCTTTATGGTGAAGGGGAAGAAAGAACTGGTATGTAGGTTAAAGAAGTCGTTGTATGGGTTAAAACAGTCACCAAGGATATGCTATCAGAAATTTGATACCTATATACGAGGACTTGGCTTCACCAGAAGCAAGGAGGATCATTGTGTTTATTTTAAATTAATTGGTGACCGTGTTATTTATTTGGTCTTCTATGTGGATGATATGTTGTTGATTTGAAATGACAATGAAATTATCCAAGATTTGAAGACCCAACTATTCTCCAAATTTGACATGAAGGATATTGGTGTTGCAAACTATATTTTGGGCATGGAAATTAAGAGAGATCGGGAAAAGAAGAAGCTCTGGTTAAACAAGAGGAAGTATGTCGAGACTATATTGCAGAGGTTTAATATGAAAGATAGTAAACCGGTGAATGTTCTTATTCATGTATGTTTAAAGTTGTCTGTTGAACAGTGTCCCAAGACACAAGAAGAAGAGGAGGATATGTCTCATGTTCCATATGCAAGTGCAGTGGGTAGCCTAATGTATGAAATGGTATATACTAGACCAGACATTGTACATGCAGTGGGAGTATTGATCAGGTTTATGTCAAACCCATCGAAGGATCATTGGATAGCAGTGAAGCGGGTTTTCAGATATTTACGTGGCACTAGTGATTATGGTTTGTGCTACCAGGGAATACCAAGTTTGGAAAGAGTGTTGGACATTCATGGTTTTGTTGATGCAGACTGGGTTGGAGATCTAGACCAAATAATATCTACAAGTGGGTATGTGTTTAACCTATTTTGAGGTGCAGTCAGTTGGATGAGTAAAATACAGTCTGTAGTGGCTCTTTCAACTACAGAGGCAGAATACATGACAGCCACTCATGCAAGCAAGGAAGTAGTTTGGTTGCAGAGATTGTGTCCAAGTTTGGGGTTGGTGCAGCAAGCTATAAGGATATACTGTGATAGCCAAAGTGAAATTTTCTTGGCTAAGAACCTTTCTTATCATTCAAAGACAAAGCACATTGATGTTCAATATCACTTTGTGAGAGATATGGTTGAGGCTAAAAGGGTGTTGTTGGTAAAGGTTGACACTTTGAAGAATGTTGCAGATGCATTGACGAAGTCTGTGAGCACTCAAAAATTCTCTTGGTGTAGAGAAACAATGGGTGTTGCAGAGCTAGGCTAATGACTAAGCTCTCCTGTGGCCCCCTACGGAAAGGTAACAACAAGTGGGAGAATGTTGGGTATGTGTTATATTCTTTCCATGACTAGTCACGAGCGGGGGGGGTTTCATAGGGGGCAACAGATTCATCTGTATGTTGCGCCGGGTGCAGCAAGGGGGTCATAGGGGGGCGGCAGCCCCCCTGTTCGGGGTTTGGGGTCCAGGGCAGTGCCCCGAGAAAAATTTTTTGGACCCTATTTTTCAGTGGGCGGACCCGCCCATTTTTTTGTGCATGGGTTTGCACATGGTTTTGGGGCATGATGGTTTTCGACCCCTAGTATTTTTTAGATCCGGTCATGGGAACTATGGTTATGTTCTAATCTAGGGTTAATGGATTGGGGTTTATGTATGCTTCAACATGTATATATATTTTTTGTAACACTAAAAGGAATATAATTAAAAATCAAGTTGGTCGTCCCGATTTGGGATCCAGGGAAAAATCTCTGTGTATATCTGTTTTATGTTTTATGCTCTTGCTATTGTTTGTTTTCTGTTTTAAGATTCATTTGCAGATAATTTCTGTACAGGGTTAAAACCTAAATTGAACCTGTCAAGACTAGGCAAGTAAATATTGGAATAGAGGAACAACCTAAGTTTGCCAAAATAGGAGATTATTGGGATGAAGATACAATGTGTAAGTTTGCAGAGCTACTCCATAAATATCAGGAACTATTTCCTACAAAGTTCTCGGAGTTGAAAGGTATTATTGGAGATCTTGGTGTGATGAGAATCACTTTGAAGCGAGATGTGCAACCTATGAGACAACACCCTTACAGACTAAACTAGAGATATAAGGAGAAGGTCAAAGAAGAGATAGAAAATATGGTTTCTACAAGGATTATTGAACCAATGGAAGAGTTAGATTGGGTAAGCCCTATGGTTGTCCAAGAAAGTAAGCCTAAAGGTGAAATCGGGATCTGTGTTGATCTGTGCAAGTTAAATGACTCTTGTGTACATTATCCTTTTCCAACTCCATTCTCGGATGAGGTCTTGGACAATGTCGGAGGGCAGGAGGCCTACTCATTCATCGATGGATTCTCAGGGTATCAATAGATAAGGATTGCGCCTAAAGACCGAAGTAAGACAACCTTTGCGATGGAGTGGGGATCGTTCCAAGACACAGTGATGCCATCATGGAAAATTTCAGGGGCTAATATTCGCAGGTGGGCTAATTTTCCATGATTTTTCCAAAAAAAAGATTCGCCAATTTCCATTTTTTTATAAAAATGATTCGCCCAAATTTTACAATATAAAATTATTTTATGTTAAAATTCGCCAAAATTATATAGAGAGTATATATAATATCATTATAAATTTGAATAATTTTACAAATACATCAGTAAACATTTTATAATTTGTATATCAGGGACTAGTGAGTTTCGCCAATTTTTTAAACATCAAAATAATTTTCCATCCTTAAAATTTTCCCTGGATGCCATTCGAGTTGAAGAATGCACTAGCTATATTCTCACGCATAGTGGTTGCTGCTTTTAAATACTATATCCATAATTTTTTAGAAGCGTATTTTGATGATTGGACTGTCTTCAGGTTAGTGAAGAAACATGTTTCGAGTCTGCACTTAATGCTGGATACTTGTCGCAAGTATAAGATCTTGCTAAATTTGAATAAATGTGTGTTATGTGTTCCTTTTGGTAATTTTTTGGGCCATATTGTCTGTCAGTAGGGACTGATGGTTGATCCTGCCAATATTACTATTATAGTTAACTTAGAAGCTCCAATAAATGTGAAGCATTTGCACTTAATTTTGGGACATACAGGTTATTATCAAAAATTTATTAGGGCATATGCGATGATCACCACGCTGATGGAGAAACTGTAGAAAATGGATGCAACTTTATATTAGGATGAGGACTTCCAGAAGAGTTTGATTATGATTAAGGAGAAAATGGTTACTGCGCCTATTTTGGTATTCCCATATTGGTCAAAACAATTCCACGTACATGTGGATTTCTCATGTATCGCATTATGAGTCATATTAGTGCAACCAGGAGCTAGAAATATTGATCATTCGATTGCATTTACAAGTTGGAAGCTATCAAGTGCAGAGCACAATCATTCCACAACGAAGTGAGAAGGGTTGGCTATGGTATATGCACTGGAGAAGTTTTTCCACTACTTGATTGGAGGTCATTTTAAGATGTTCAATGATCATTATGATTTGAATTACTTGGTGAAAAATCTTATGTTGAGGGGGGGGGGAGATATGTAGATCCAAGAATATGATTTTGAAGTGATTGTGAAGCCAGGAAGACTTAATTGAAGACCAGATCATTTATCGCACATTGAAAGTGGGGGAGGAACCAACTAATTTGGAGGAAGGATTACCAGATGCACAATTGTTTTCTATTAAGATAGCTGATGAACATTTTACAGATATTATCCACTTTCTAACCACTGGAAGTACACCTGTGGAATATAAAATTAAGCAGAAGAAAGAGTTGGTTTCACGCGCAAAACATTTTACCTTGATTGCAGGACAATTGTACAAGCTAGGAGTTGATGAAGTTCCGAGGAGGTATGTTCCAGAATTCGAAAGACACAGTATACTAGTAGAAGCACACGAAGGTGTTTCAGGAGGTCATTACTCTTGAAAACCTATTGCGCATAATATCTTGAGAGCTTGGTTGTGGTGGCCCACGCTGCATGCTGATTCTAAGGAGTATTGTCGCACTTTTGATGTATGTCAAAGGAATGGGAGGCCCTCGTGCAGATATGAAATGCCATTAAAATCTAAAGTAACTTTGCAGACCTTTGAAAATTGGGTAATCGATTTTATGGGTCTGATTAACCCTCCAAAGAAAAATACTAGAGCGTGCTATATCATCACTACTACAAACTATTTGACTAGATGGGCATAAGCTAAACTTGTGAAGGATTGTAGTGTAGATACAGTTGTGAAATTCATATTTGAAAATATCCTGACAAGTTTTCGATGCCCTAAAATTCTTATGAGAGATCAAGGCATACATTTTCTGAGTGAGACTATTCAAGCATTGACTGTTGAATTTAAGATACATCATCAAAAGAGCACACCTTATCAACCACATGTGAATGGGACAGTAGAAGGCTTCAACAAAATCCCAAAGAATGCACTAACGAAGATATGTAATGCTAACCATAATGATTGGGATGTGTGCATACTTTCTATTCTATGGGCATACAAGACAACTTGCATGAAGCTAATAGGACAAACTCCTTTCAGGTTGGCCTATGGACAAGAGGTTTTTAGGCAGATGGAATACATTATTCCTAGTCTGTGCATCGCAGCAATAACAAACTTGGCTGATCAAGAAAGGATGGAAGAAAGGTTGTCACAACTAGTCGCGCTAGAAGAAGATAGATTTATTGTTGGGTTTCATTAACAAGTACAGAAAGTGCATGAAAAGGCTTGGCAAGACTGACATATCAGATAGAATATTTTTAAGAAGGAGGAATTGTTTTTGTTGTATGACAGTAAGTTTGCGTGATTTCTAGGAAAATTAAAAATGCACTGGCTTGGGCCTTATATTATCAAGGAAATCACTAAAGGAGGTTCGGTTCATTTGGATACATTGGTTGGTGAACTACTTCTTGGATATGTGAATGAAATTAGTTTAAAACCTTACAGGGACGACCATGTTCCTGCGCACGATCAATGACTATATGGTCGGAGGAATGTATTAGTGCCCTGGATAATTGAAAAAGGAAGTAGGACTCTAAAGAGGTTTGTCAAAAGTTTTAAAATATCTTTGGTGCAATGAAAATTGAAGAAGCGCAAGTATCTTCAAAGCCAGTGCAGAGACTGTGCGAGGAGGATATTGCCATCGCAGACTACACATAAAGTAGTCGTTGGAATTATAAATCTAGAGTAGACAACTTGGTTACCATTTGGAGGAGCGGATAACCTACATTTATGGAGGATATTATGCCAGATTTGGGGCCGTCTTAGCATTTATGAAGCTGTATCAAAGGACATAAGGCCGTTTGGGCCGTGACATCGCTATAAATACAGTGGGAAGGGACACATTCAATTGCCTTACTTCCTAAGTATCCTGAGAATATTGAAGTTGTTGATCTTGTGCCCTCTGATAATTCTTATGTCTGAGCCATTTGAAATTTTTGAAGAAATGCTGAGAAAGAAAGGGTTGGGTAATTTAGTTCTTGAAGCTATGAATGCAACATAACCTACTCCATCTGTGTCGCCAACTGATGAAACTCCACAAAAATATAAGCAAAATAAGGGACAAACATCATGGACCAGAAATCCCCTTGGAATCTGAAGCCAAAGCCATATCCCTCCTGCACAGAGCGTCAGAAGTGTCTGATGGGTGAAGAACCAGAAATAGTGGAGGAATATGTAGTTGAAGAAATTGACCTGATCTCACAGCTTCCCAAGTACATTTCACCACGCAAGCTCATATTCAAGGCAACAAAGGACCTGGATAAGGTCAAGTCACACATCAACATGCCATTAATTCCACAAAATGTGCCATTTGAGGGTGAGATGTTGGAAAATATCCCCGCACTAAATATGGAAGATTGGGACTTGGGGGACCGTGCGAAGTTTCTAGAACTTGCACCATCATAATTCTTGGAGCAGGTACCATATGCAAGCGGAGTTGTGAAGGTAGAGCTAATGAAATGGGCCCTGGGATATCAGCAATCATGGTTGCTGAATATTTTGAAAATTCCACACTTCGGGCGCAACCCTATTAATGATATTTGTGTGCGATAACTATTGTCCCTCGTGCACGATGATTTCCTCTAGCTGGGGATGCCCATCCCCATCGATGCAACCCTCATTCATAGAATTACGAATTTTCCCTACCAAGGAGAAGATCATGTGGTGGCCTTTGGAGGAAAGGCTTAAGAGAAAAAAGTTACAGATGATGTGAAGAAGAAATTTGGGGTGAATAGAAACACCTGGGGGTTCGTCATAAATGAAATAAATCACCCCGCGGTCAAGTTTGGAACCTTGATCCTAGTGTGCAAAGTGATGAGGAAGTGCTGAGCCAAGGAAGTAACAACATTAGTTATTTCGATGGCTACGCAATACGCAAAGGGAATCCAATATAACTGGTATAAATACCTTTGCCAAGAGTTTTTGGAGAACCTCAGAGAAGCGCAGGAGGATGGGAAACTTTTTCATTATTCCTGGCTATTGTTTCTAGTCGCATTGATCGGATGGAGGTCGTTGGCACAGTCTCAACTACCATATATTGAGCCTAAATTGTGTGAGACTACATGCTACGTGTCATTATGGGAAACCAAGATACCAACAAGGGTAACAGAGAAAAATATTTTTTGGGTCCTTTCTGAAGCAGAGCTATATCAGGAAGTTCAATCCAAACCAGGCTTGTCACTAACCTTGTATTATAAATACAAGCAATTCACAGATTTCAAGGCGACATTCCACAACGTCCATATTCGCGCAAAGACGAACATGGCAGGTGTTTGGTATGACCTTTCATACCTAGTGAAAAAATAAGATCTTACTCAGATAATGACAATATTTCTACCTATTTGGTTGACCGCAATGACAAATGTGGTTGTGACCTCATCTGCCCCGCCACAACCATCTACATCTAAGTCACGTACAAAGAAAAACTAGAAGAAGGACACGTAGGAGCCAACCACCACAACAGAGACAGAGAACCCACCCATGGATACGGTGGATGTGCTAAGTGATGCGGAGATGGAAACCCATGAAGGAGACAATGCAGGCGTGCCCTCAATAGACACACGTCGAGGCACCAAGAGAGGACCTCAATCCTTTCTAGGTCCACGCACAAAAAGGAAGGCCTATAAGAAGACCAAGGTTAAGCCATTAACTCTCACAGATGGAGATTTATATGAAATAGGAAACACAGTGAAGACCATAACAGAAGATGTATGGAGCAACATGGAGACGCAATACAAATCGGTCCTTGAAGATGTGCAGTGAGGACTCAATCAACTTAAAGTGTAGGCGAGTGAGATACAAGCGAGTTTTGTTCAAGATAATGCAGGACAAGCAAGTGAGTTGGCTGTTCTACATCCATCGACTTCAGAAATCCATGTGTTTAAGGTTTCAGGCCCAACACTTCACATTGATAATCCTGATCTGTGCCCATCCATTCCTACAAGATTTGAGGTCATAATTGACTTGACCATTTCCCCTAGTGGTAACATACATGCAATTCATACCATGATTACAAACGAGGTGCAATAAGGGAGTACAAGGCACTGTAGGAAACCTCTGAGGCCAAGAAGCAGGCTGAAACATTGCATAAGGGGTAGCAGTTTTCCGAAGCAACTAGGAGCGCTGCAGAGAGTCAGCACGCACAATTAGAATCACTCATTAGTTGGTTCTTCTACGAGATTCGAGAGTTCACAATACCCACCACTGTCGCAACCACTATAAAATTGGAGAGTCTAGGAGTCGTGCTAAAAGCATCAAGGTCATAAATCGCCACTATGCACACGAAGTTAGACAAAAATATTGCAGATTTACAAGAAAAATTGCAGCCAGACATGCCCCCAAAGGTTAGAACATAGCACATCATCATTGTTCAAGAAGCCACTGCAAGTATCACTATGGCCATAGAGGCATGCAACACACTTTTTGAGGATGCCATGGGCATATGAACCTCCATCCAAGATGACCCCATGGATCAGTAGCTAAGGATGGATTTATGCACAAAGGAACAATAGTTAAATGATATCAGAGTCGTTGCACCGAACCTGGTGCCAACTCAAATATTAGCTCGACTGCGAAGGATGGGCCATTAAGACTGAGATTGATACGTTGTGCCAATGAGAGTAGCTGTTAAAAGACATAATGCAGCCATGGGCCGAGGAGGTGCTACAATTATCACAAACCATTGGCAGTGCACTAAAGGGGCTCCGACAGACATAGCGAATCATCAGACTTACAGCAGAAGAGATGACTACAGAGAAGCTTGTGGAAGACACTCAGAGCATTGCATCACAAAGCATCGAGATCATTCATCCACTCAAAGACTCCATTCAGGTGTTACGGGCCAATATACAAGAATTTGCACTAGAGTTACTCGAGGATGAGTCGCCAGATTGTGTTGGGGGCTTGTTGGGCTAGGGTCCCCTAGGGTCAATTTTTGGGTACAATTTTGGCTATATATTGTAGAAACACACCAGGTGCAGAAAATTCAAGGAACTTTGGGGCGGTTAAAAGTTCCTTGATCAATGTAGTGGGTTAAAGAGAAAACATGGGGCTCAAACCACGATTTGAGACCATGGTATTTGCCCATCTTAGTCCTATAAATATGTATGAGTCAATTTTAGTAGAGATAGTGATATATCGAATCTTAGATCTTATCTTGTCTTATGTGATATGATTGGGAAAGTTGTGTTAGTCTGGGTTGGATAGGCTCTTGCTGGCTATGTGCAAGTAGACCTAGTCTTGAGCTGTGTGTAAAGACCCTGCTGCTGTGTGCGTAGGAAAAAATTCTGTAATGATTAAATACATATCAATAAAGAGAAGAGTTTTGAGGAATTGTGATCTACATGTATGATGATTATTCTTATATGTTAATCCATCGATTTACTTATATTTCTGTTGTTATTAGTGAATGCGCATTTATATGAAGTTACGCATATGATGGTAGATTCTTGTCTTCACATAAGTATTGCATGATTGGTTATGATATATGTTAAAGGATAGATCTCTGTAGTTTTGAAAGAGCTATTCTTGTTTACGTTGAGTATATTTGAATAAGGATAATTCCTGCTTTGCACATGACTACATTACAGTTAAGGTTTTTTTTTGTGTTAGTCTAAATTGGGTTGAGAAAGTCACTACATAGGAAAATAACCTTTAGATTTTTTAAGAAGGGATAGAATCCACATCACACACTCCCTCAGAGTGTGGAAACCTAGTTCCAACACTCCCCCATACTGCTTCGGGTGAAACTTTAGTCTGCGCAAGCAAATCACTACTGAAAGGGCTGGTATTTGGAGGGTTTTGTTGGTTGCATAGAACAATTTGAACCTAGGCTAGGACCCCTCAAGATAACACTTTTATTCCCAAAAAAATTCAAGAAAATATGTTTAAAATTAATATCTATCGTACCCAAAGATTATAATCATTGGACTCCTAACGCAAGATCAACACCACCCATTGGAATGGAAAGAATTGGAATATTCAATACATATTCCCCCATGGTTAGCTTGATATTATGGCACTTTCCATAGCAATTTATAGTTCATCCATTTGAAACCATCACTTGACACTCTGGTGCTAGATATAGGAAGAAATTCCATTCCTTGGCTATCTTACAATGAATAAAACTACGGGTACTACTCGAACCAATCAACACTATTACCTTTTTCTTCTTGATATTTCCTTCTATTTTGAGAGTTTGAGGAGTGGTAATTCCTGCCAATGAATTACAATATATGGCCAGATTCATTTATTATTTATCTAGTTGGTTCCTGGTGTATATCCTCTTCTTTTTAAGTTTCTTGTTCCTTTTCTTCCTCCTCTTCACAATCTATGTAAAATAATTTATTCTCAAAATAATTTCTCTAGGGTTGGTTCCTAGTGTATATCCTCTTCTTTTTCAGTTTCTTCCTCCTTTAGTGTATTTTCTATCAAAATTGTAACAAAGCCCTTTTTCTCTTTTTTCTTCCGATTATAGTGGTGTAAACCTTGTAGGTTGTCAAAGGCTAGGAGTAGCAACACTTCCATATTTATAGTTGTGAGCAGTAGGCTCCCTTGTCGCTATAATTTTTCTTTCAATTTTTCTTGTCAACCTGAATGCATTCTCTAATGAGTCATGTTCCCAAAGGTGAACCTCATTTTGGATGTTATCATTTAAATTCCCTATCAAGGCATAAATCCTATGTTCCTCTAGAATATCATTTACCCTTATATTCAATTTTTGGAAGTTCTCAATGTGCTCTGCCATTGAACCATTTTGATTGAGATTTATCAATTGGCTAAAGAAGTTGTTGCTATTGTATACTCATAATTTTCTATCATTTCCTCCGTAAAAATTGACCAAGTGACAAGCGGTTTGTGAGAAAAAATCCATCAATACCATACAAACTGATTTGGTTCTAAATATAAAGTTTTAATGCGTACCTTTTGTGTGTGTTTCACATTATGGAGATCAAAGTATTTCTCCATCTGTAATATTCGTGTTACCGGATCCTTTCTATAAAACTTCCTCATATCGATATTTGGAATGTGGAGGGTCTTCAATCCAACTTTAGAGGCTATGAAATCATGATCAACATTTTTTTTGTTCTCATCACGAGTTTCATTTAATACCTTTTCGCCATTAGGAAGAATTTCTTGTAGCAACTTTGTCATACCTTCCTTCAAACATTGCATGTCTGCTTTTAGACCATCCTTTAAACCTTCCATGTCTTGTTTTAATCCATCTTTAATTCCATCCAAATTAGCTTCCATACCATCTATCTTAGCCTCCATTTCATTTTTTGTTACTCTTTGTGATAGCGAAATTTGTTGCAATTGGTCTCGTAATTTTGATATATCCTGTTGTAATTCTTTGTCTTCATGTGTCATAGTAGAGATTTCTGAGGGATTAATGAGTGTGGAATTATTTTTTGGTGGAATCTTAGAACCCAATACTCATATCTATGCTTAAATATTCCATTGGAATCACTTCAAACTGATTTTTAAAACAAAAGTTATGCAATTTTAAAAAAAATACACACATTTTCTTGACTTTGAGGAGCTCGATATTGAACATGATGTATATATATGATTTAATATCCCCAAGATTTGAAATTTTGTCCTGTAGTATCCCTCTGAGTCTTATTTCCAATTCCATAGGTCAGACCTAATTTGGATTCTTCAAAATAAATTTATGCTCAATCTCCCACAATGACCTAGTTATGGACTAGTTTCGTAAAGAGAAATTCTACGGAATTCCACCTGTCCCTGTTTTAGCCTTCGTTCCTGAAATTGATACAAAAGAAACTATATTCAATTCTGCTTATGTCATTTTTTAATAAATTCCAATTCGATGCTGGAAGAGAAATTTATGACAATTTTCCCCAGGTCACTTATTTGAGACTGAATTATGGAGCCTGCAAAAACTCTAACTCTCCCGAATCATATCTCCGAAAATATAGTGAACCAATATCTGACATTTTTACATATAATTCACTACAATTTCGACTCCACATGGTCAAAATTTCTTCTTTTGAAGCCTCGTTTAAAAAATGTTATAGCGGAAATTCCAAGATGACATGTTTGAAGAAGAGAAACCCTAGAATCCAAAGCTCTGATACCAAATGTTATCCAAATATCTCACAAAATAGAAGAAAATATAGAGCAACGACTTACAAATTATCCGCTTCAAGGGGGAAACCTCCTTTACATTACATAAATGAACAATTCTTGGATGATTCAAATTAAAGAACCTCCTTTCTATATATAGGAGTCTAAGGGATCACAATATAATCGGAGCACCCGACCTAACAATAATAATGTAAGGGCACAACATTAACAATAATGGGCTTCTATGGGGCATAATAATAACAATATAGGGACTACATGGGCACAAAAATAAAAATAAGGGGGCTACACTAACAATAACAATAAGGGGCTACACTAGTATTATAGAGACCTAACAAGTTGATAAACCACCTAGATAGTGGACTCCATCTCCTGAGTGTTTAACCAAGTCTTTGGTGTGCATTCCCTGAGAAATAATATCCTCAGACATTGGATCCAACTTGAAAGTGGTCAAATACATTGTATCTAGCTTGTGGTTGGGTGGATAGTGGAAATCCCTCCTTCAGTTTCCATCCATCTTAAAACACACAAACACGTGTATTAAATTTCTTGTTCAATGCTATGTTTATGGCTATTTTGTTATCTTGTATTTATTTTTGTAATGAAAATATGGACTATTTTTTCAATGAATTAGTTAATTATTGGGATATGAATTTGTATGACTAGGATTAGTTAACTTGGATTGTACTGTTCAATATTTTGTTTTATCAGATCCTACATAATTGTGCTCCATTAGTTTAGACCATGTTGATCAACATGATGTTTATGATTGAACTATAAATCTATGTTATCTTAGTTAATTGATGATCATGGATATTTTGAATAAATTTATCCAGTTAGCAGTAAAACAATATGGTTTGATGAAAGTGTTATTTTTTCTTGTAAAGCTATGAAACCTATGTGAATTGGTGTTGGGTCCTTAACCCCATTCTTGTTTTAGAATTTAATGTATTTTGGTCTTATAAAGACACTTGCTCCTCCTATTGGGTATCACTCATAATTTGATGTTTCTAGAACTCAAGGCATTGTGCCTTCACACACAAAGAAATTTAATTTGGGGTAGTCTCCCTTTTGTTATAGATATTCATTGAAATTTTAGGTTTCGAGATTTTGAGGTCATGTGCCTCAACACATCAAAAATTGGTCTGAGGTATTTTCCCCTCTTTGTTTTGCGAACACCCCAAATTTTGTGTTTATATCAGTAATTGGGACCAATAGAGTGACATGGATTACACTTATACACATAGGAAAATTTTGACACCTAGGGACCATATGTCAAGCTCTACCCCAACGGAACCATGCAGGGTAGTCCCCACACTGGCCATCAACCATCAACCTATTGGCCCTAGACTACCACGAACATATATACACAGGAAGTGTGAAAGTCATTATGTTGGTGGAACCCAACCTAGGTTCTAGTGAAACCTTACCACTAGGCCACTGGACCCCTGGAAAGGTTAAGCCAATAATCCATGTGAAGAGGGTCGATAATAGTGGGCTGATAACCAAACATCTGGAAGGAAAAAATGGGCCTGAGTGGAACCCTGACATCATGGCATAAGATTAGTGAAAATCTTGAGTGGATTCTTGAGAGGTGAGTCCAACCTAGTGTGATGTGTATCGGGTGGACCCACAGGTGATTCCATCAAAACATTGGGCCATTGGTCTTCCAAAGGATAGTAATAGATAGTGAGGAAAATGATACCCCAACCAGTATGACGTGTACCGGGGTGGGCCACCAAGATATTGAACCTTCAACCCTTTAGCCCCCTTGAAGATTTAATTGGAGAGCAGAGTCTACAAACATGACCCAAGATGATGTGGACTAAGTAGACCCCCACTTCGATCAACAATTAGTAGCATTCGGTCATTTCTCATAACAAATGTTTTGGCATGAAATGCAATCTGGTCCACCATAGCATGGGCACTTTCTGCACCCCAGATGGTGATGGCATGGTGGTGCCATGTGGCCCAGGAAGAGGCCACGTGGGTGCCACATGTTGTTTTAGTGATGATGTGGCCTCTTTTAATGGTCCAACTAATGGGAATAACTTTCTATTCAAGACTTGGATAAAGGTAAGATTTATAATCCCGAAAATTTCTCAATGAAATAAACATAATGGTGAAATTAATTTTAAGATTCAACGACTTTGAGAAAATATGTTTTTGTAACCCTGTATTCATAATATATCTTGGAGATTGAGTAAAACAAGTTACACTCCCACAACCCAAGATGGCACAAGGGGGTGGGAGTTAGTTATAGAGTGGTATCAGAGCTAAGGTTTAACACTATACCAGAAGCGACTCACACACACATAATATAATTTAATTTAATAGGGATTAATAAATTTAATAGCTATATGAATGTCAATTAAACCAATAGTTAATATGGTTGCTAACTTTGATGAAATGCTTATATGTCCTTTTTTTTCCTAGAATATGTAACTGACATGGGTTGTGATTATGTGCACAAATTCATATCAACATGCTTGGTGTTGACATGCCAAGGTTATGATTAATATGCTTATATTTGATTTAGTGTACAATTTCATGTGTGTAATAGCACATAATAAGACACAAAATGGGAAGAAGAATCATTTGGGAAGAGGTCGAAAGAAAAATCCCTTTATTGGATGGATACCCTTAGAAGCTTGAAACTTGAACTGAGGATCTACAAGGCTGACAATGAATTTTTTTTTAGACCCCAGGTAAGGCAAGCATAGGTGAATGTGATATTGGAGAGTTTGTTAATTATGTAAATACACAATCAACATGAACCTTGTGCTCATTATTTAGACATGCATAAATCCAAACAAATCCCATATGAAATCTAGAAGCATGGATTAAAAACCAATATGGAATAAGGTAACAAGTTAAATAAGAGACACATATAGACATGTGAAGACACAGTGAGAGGAGGAAATCCCCTTAACACTCTAGAAAGAGAAACAAACAACCATTACCAACTATATAGTGCTCTAACTAGCACAATAAGACACCATCAACAAAGGAGGAGTGAGAAAAACACAATGTAAAAATTGTTTAAGAAAGAAAATGTCCCTACCTTTGATGGAGATATTAAGAAGAGTAAATAAGTAGAAACCTAGTTTTTGGATTTAAAGAAATACTTTAGAGTCCCCAACTACTCTGAAAATATGAAGGTCAAGGTACCCATTTTTAAATTTAACGGAAAAGATTATATATGGTGGGAGGATCTTAGAAATTTCAAAGGCATTATAGAAAAGGAATTGACATGGAAAATATTTGAGAAATAATTTCAATAAAATTACTTGTTTGAGAGGTACTATTACAACAAAATCAAATAATTTTGTGAGCATAATCCAGGAAAACTGACCTTGGATGCTACTGAGGTATGTTTGCTACATCAAGGATGATAAGGTGAAGGTTTAAAGATATCTTAGTGGGTTTTCACAGTCCTACCAAGACAAAATTGAATTTTACGAACCAAGGACACTGAAGGACACCATCAGGAAGACCAATCATTACTATGATCAATCCAAGCATAAGGATAAATTACAAGCGTATTGGAAAAAGAAAGATAAGGCCAAATTTAAGGGGAAATGACCAAAATCCTCAATATAGATGTAAATGGGGGTGGCGGAGTGGGAGGATTTCAAGTTCAGTACACTTGTTAAAGGAGAATTCTAGCAACATTTCTCAACTGCCAAAATAGACGGACATGTAAAACCAACAAGAGAAGAGGTAAATGAACCCAAGAAAAGGCCATTGCAGTGTTGGGGATGTAGAGAGAACCACCTTTTATAAGACTTCCCTCACCAATAACAAAACATCAATAAGTTGTATAATTTCCTAGAGGTAACAATGGTGAAGAACGTGGTGCAAAGCATACCTTAGATTTATGCAGTGTTGGACAATAAACAAGCAGATCATCAACCCGTGATGATCTAAATGGAAGGTATGGTTTCCAACTAGCTTGTTTCAATTTTAACTAATACGGGTTATAATTTCAGTTATGTATTCTAAAAAATTGCACAGACATGTGCTTTGCAAAGGAAAACACATGCCAAATCATGGTTGGCCCAAACAGACATAAGAGCTGTTGTGGACAATTTTGTCACCCCCTAGAGACAGTCTAGAGTTGCCATAGACCAGTGCCTAGGACATATTAATATAGCAAGGAGTCCTTCATATAGTTTGGATTGTCAGTCCAAGGGCTCACTTACTATCTCTTGTTTGAACAAGGAAATAAGTTTTGAATGGGACCAAACTCTCTCAGAAGCTGACACAAAGATAAGAATAGTGTAGGGACATCATGTAAAACTCCAATACAAAGGCATCAGACAGTTAAGAGACAGCTTACTGTAAAGAGGGCCAGTTCAAATAATATATCACAGAAATCAAATATCAGGAAGTGAGTGCAGTGAGGAAACATAAAGAAGATATTAGTTAACATGAGTCTGATACCCAGATACACAACAGAACCACATAAGGGCATATTAATTTATGAATCCTTATATGACAATGGCGTTTTAAAAGCACCCTCCTCAAGTAACTAATATAGCAGAAAATATGGAAGAGACTAACATGGAACAGTATATCATGACTAGGCCTATTTAAAGCGCTTGACTAATTCCAGAAAGGGCATCAACAAGGATGAATCCTTACTGCAAACTAGTGAGCCACTCGCATTCTAGAACATGATACAAGAAGATAAATAGTATGAAAGGAGATATTGTATTAACACATAAGGGAAATTACATACTGTGAGATACCAAAGACCAGAATCCTCATTACAGTTATAACTCCTCCTCACTGAGACCCTACGGGCTCTGAACCTTCATACAGAAATATTACACGATGTATACAAGAGCCTTTTCACTGCACAGTTTGCTGAAAGAAATCTGGAACCCTCACTATGTCTTCTTCTCGGGCCTTTATAGAAAAGATAGAGAATTCTCGAGAAGGAGGTGGATGAAGTACATTTAATGACTCAATTTGAATAAAATGGCAGAAAACATTCGCGCCCACTCTATGAATGACTAATTATAAATGACTGTACTTTACAATCTGTCTCTAGAAATAAATGCTGGGAGATGAAAATCTCCTTATAAACATGACACAAATAATAAAATATACATCGTTCTGCCTCTTATTGAAAGAGGGAAAATCTGTTGCCGTAAGAACCCTGAGATAGTCTGCAATTCTGTACTGTACTCCCGACCTTTAGCTCTGAATTTAAATCTTGGACTTTTAATGCAGGGTGAAGCCTCCCTTGATCTTCTCTAGAGGGTTCTGTAGATTCATATCTTTGTCTTCTTTAATGGTGGTCATTTCTCACACCTACCCTCGGCTTCTTCTTTAAGTTTCACCAGCAGAATGTTGTCCTTTAATATGCTTTTTAACTTCTGCAATGGAGGCGATAAATAATGAGGCTTCATTATCGTCTTAAAACCTGCAAAACCCACAAAACATTAGGGAAACAAAACTCGGAGGCAAAGAGCATGAAGGTGGAGATGATAATGACTTCATGGACATGAACAGAGGACAGGAATATAAAGGATGGCGGAGGAAACACAACGAGGGCTTTGATAAATAGACGAGATGCGGTTTTTCTACGTAACACAGTGGGGAGGCGGTGACTGAAGAATGACGAACGCAAATAAAAACACATATGAACACATATATATATGATGCGGAGGAATATTACGGATGCACGAGACGGGAACACGTGGATGTACGATGGATAGATGGGGGACTGACGCGGCAGCGGGGTCAATGGATGAGGAGGCTAATTTCTGGCCGTCGGATCTTTGGAAGATAGATCGACAGTTGGAAGTGGATGAGAGTGGAAAGATGGTGGGCCACAAGACATGGCGGACACGAAATAACGGGCGAACAACTCCAGAGGGTATCCGCCGTTGGATTAAGTTTAGCAGATCCAACGGCTTAAATGAATTCCGCTGCCCGGCGATTGTACAGGCTTTAACGCGCGAGGAAAGCGGTTTTAGGGCCCGTACCAAAGACACACGGCACATGTTTAGTGGAATCGCTGCCCCCGTGGTAAATACCGTCGGCCCGGTGTAATCAGTGCGGGATTATACCGCCGGTTTTCTGCGCGTGGGGGGGGTCCACCTTATAGGACGATCGCCGCTCCGTTGATTTAACTTGATCGGACGGTTGCTATCGCCCCCGAAAACTTTATGATTGAGCTCCTTTCCCTATAGCCTATGGTTTTTGGGCTCGGGTCATGTGACGACGACAGGAAAGGGGGCTTCGGCTCAATATAATTTTAAAGGCGAGTTTTAAACCTTTGGATAATGCATTTTAGGCGGAGATGGTAAAATCAAGCAGGAGCATCAGGATTTTAAAACACGGCAGAGGTCCGAAGGATATTCAAAAAGGTGGCAGACCAAAAATTTACATGCAGGGGGAAATATGTACAACATCGGCTCCATCTGGGGATGGCATGATCGTCCTCGGGCATGTCGAGAACACGCAGACCATTGAGTATTTCATTCTGCTCTTCAATTTCTCTGCGCTTCTACCCCAGGTAAATTGCAGCTTCCTTTTCTTCATGAAAATAAAAACTAAAACAACTTATATACAGTATGATACAGTCGGGCATCTCCAACCTGGGTCAGAATTGAAAGTATGGTTTGAGAAATTGGCCATTTATAGGGGCATCCAACAGATCACCCTGCAGGTTTTCTAACATGAAAGTATTATTTCGCCCTTGACTCGCAATTTTGAATGGACCAAACCATAGCGGATCAAACTTAGCATGCTTTCCCTTCTCTGCTCTGCGAACATCCCATCTGAGAACCAGGTCTCCAAATTGAAATTTCCTATCTTTTGCATGCTGATCAAACACATTTTTCATTTTCTCTTGGTATTCTATCAATCTCTGATCTACCTGGTTCCGTGTTTCCTCCAGCTCTACCAGCTGATTAATCCTCCTGATCATGTCATCCGGTTCTTCCTGGATTTCCTGCATAAAGCGTGCCACTGGCAAAGCTAATTGCACAGGAAACACAGCTGCTCTTCCATATACCATCTCATAAGGAGATTTCCCTGTTGCTCTTTTGCTGGTTATCCTATTCGCCCATAGAGCAAACTTTAATTGACAGTCCGAGTTCTTCTGATTTTCACTGATTGTTTTCTTCAGGGCTCTCACCAGGGTTTTATTAGAAGATTCTGCTAGACCATTTCCCTGTGGATAGTATGCTGTGGAGTGAGTCAGAATGATGTTATACCTTTGGAAAAAATTCACAAACCTAGCAGACCTGAAAGCCTGTGCGTTATCAGTTACAATCCTGGCAGGACAGCCAAACCTAGATATGATATTGTCCTCCATAAACTTCATTATCACGACATCTGTAGCATTTCTTGTAGGTATGGCTTCCACCCATTTCATAAAATAATCTGTGGCTGTTAGTATCCATTTATATTGGCCACTTGATGGGGGATGTATTTCTCCTATAAAATCTAATCCCCACTTTTGAAATGGTTCATTTACATGGATAGGAATCAAGGGCAAAGCTGCTAATTTCTGTCTTTCTGCAAACCTTTGGCATTTGTCACATGCTCTGACCCAAGCAAAAGTATCTGTATATAATTTTGGCCAGTAAAAACCAGCCTTCAGGATTTTATGAGTTGTAGCCCTCCAGCTGTAATGCCCTCCACATATTTCCTCATGGAATTCTGTTAATATATTCTCCACTTCATTTTCCGTGAGGCATAACAGTAATATACCTGAAGGGTCTCTCCAATATAGTTGTCCATTGGCAATTATGTATTTCTGAGATTTCATTCTTACGGCTCTGTATTTCACCTTATCACAACTCGGAGGATAGCTAAGTGTTAAGAGATATTCAACTATTTCTTTGTACCAAGGACTAGTTAGATATTTCATATGTATCTTTTGAGTAGCCATCTCCAGCCCTTGTTGTTCTTCATCTTTTTCAGATTCTTCATTTGCTATCATGGATAAATTAATGCCCAAAGCTTGATGATTTGATTCAGATAACATCTTAGCGAGTCCCTGTCCTTTAACCAACTTAGTAGGCCTTATGTCCAAATCATACTCTTGTATTTTTGTAATCCATCTTCCTCTTCTACCTTCGCTATCTCCCTGAACAAGGATGTCTTTGATAACTGCTGTGGGAACATATGCAGTAATGTGAGATTGCAAAACATATACTCTAAAAGCTTTAAGGGACTTTACCAGGGCATATGCCTGCTTCTCCAATATATTATATTTCAATTCAGCATCATAAAGCACTTGACTGAAGAAAGCTATAGGCTGTTCATATCCCTCTTCATTTTTCTGTAATAATACTCCAACAATCGTATGAGGTGAAGAAAATGAAAAGATCATAAATGGCTTGTTGTAATCTGGTCCAGCTAGCACAGGAGCTTCAGCAAATGCTTGTTTTATCCTTGTGAATGCATCTCTAGACTCCTGGGACCATTTTACTTCATTCTCCTTTTTCAACATATCGGTTATATGCCTAACTATCTCAGCATAGTTAGGAATAAACCTTCTCAAAAAATTGATTCGGCCTAAGAACACCTGTACTTCCTTCTTATTCCTCGGTAGAGGAATACTGTTTATTACTTCAACTCTCTTAGGATCTATTCTCACACCATCTTTAGTTACAATATGCCCTAAGAGTTTTCCCTCATCTAATGCAAATAAAGACTTTTGAGGATTGAGAGAAAGGCCGTACCTTCTGCATTTTTCAAAAGTTCTTCTTAAATGTCCAATATGCTCATCATCATCCTTTGAAAACACTGTGATATCATCAAGATATACCACCAAAAACTTGTCCTGTTCTCCAACAAAGGCTATGTCCATTGCCCTTTGAAAAATAGCCCCTGCATTAATTAATCCAAATGGCATCCTAGCATACATAAATGTTCCCCATGGTGTAGTAAATGTTGAGAATGCGGCAAGATGATGGAGCTTAGTGAAATGAAGTCGCCTTCACTAAGTGGGCCGCAGTGGAGATTACGGCGCAAAGTCTATTTTAGACTATGTCTATTTTTAGACATACGAGACATAATTTAAGAATTCTACTTGGAGAATTCTTGATGGATGCGACATGTCGGTAAAAATAGATGAGACCACAGATACATAGGACTTAAGACTATTTTTAAGAAGTACAGTCTCTCCTAAAAATATGGAAGTCCAAATATTGTTTACCAAATCCGAAATGTTATAAACGACGATTCTCTCTTGGCGCACTTCGGTTTGAGTCATGGAGGTGGCTCATGCAACTGACACAAGGAATCACGTGGTTCCTAGGGTTTGATGGCATCTTGCATGGTTTACTTCAGTTAGACTTCAGTGGCAGAAGTTTTGGAGGAGTTAACGGGACAAGTAGTGAAGTTATGTTCTATTTATTTCAGTTGAACTAGTTGAGATTAGTTAACTAGCTAATCAATTAGATATGAGTGGAGTAAATTAAATAATATTTAATTTACTAAATATTAACTCATTAGTCAACTCAAGAACACTTCAGTTCACTACAGTGCATGATCGGTTCAGTGAAGACCAGTGAAAGAGATAGATGAAAGGGTAGAGTTAGCTATCAGTTGTAACTATACTGTTGCTATTTGCAACACATAGATAGGTGGAGTAAGCTATGAGTATTGGAAAGTTTAGGCTGGTGGTTTATCTATATAAGGAGGCCATCACCTAGCATTAAACACGCAATCAAGGTTGGCTATCAAGTGGCTAAGGATTGGAGCAAGTGATTAGCTAGATCTAGCTTGATAGTGTGTAGCATGGGAGGTAGTGCATGAGAGCTTGTGAAGAGTTTTTGTACTATGATTGTTACATGATTTCTCCATTATAATATACACAATAGCTGCGGGGTTTTCAGCTATAGGCTTTCCCCATACATACCGAGTTAATGTGTGATTGATTTGATGTGAGATTGCTTCTATTATTTCCGCATGTGACAATTAATTGTAGATGAGATTATGTGTTATGCATGCAATTCGAAATTGATGTGTAATCGGGTTAATCTCCATTGAATAAGTGATTTATTCGGCTAATTTCTACGGTAAATGTAGTGGAAATACAACTACTTGATTATAACCAGAAAAACCATCCATCATGGACATTCTGGATGCTCCCACCACTTTCTGCAGGATGTGGTCCATCTTAGGCAATGGATAATTATCTTTCAATGATGCTCTATTTAAATTCCTAAAATCTACACACAGCCTTATTTCTCCGTTTTTCTTTCGAACGGGAACAAGGTTTGCCACCCATTCTGAGTACCTCAATGGCACAATTATTTTGGCCTTCAATAGCTTCTTGACTTCTTTTTCAATAGAGGGAAGCAGCAGAGGATTTATCTGTCTTAGCTTCTGCTTATAAGGCTTTGCATCTTCCCTCAATGGAATTTTGTGCTGCATTATATTTTCATCAAAAATTTTTAGGTCCTGATAGGACCAAGAAAATACATCTTTGTAAGATTGAAACAACTTCAAATATTTTTCTTTATATTCTTCTGGGACTCTTTTAGATAATTTGACAATTTTGGGATCATCATAAGTACCCAGATTCAAATCTCTCACTTGATCTTCTTCTATTACTTTGTTTGGATGCAACGAAATGTCATCCTTGTTAAATAATCTTTCTAGAGGCACCAACCCTCTAGGTATAACATTTCCTTTCAGCTGCAGCACTCTGTTACCTGCTATTCTTTCTTCCCATCTGTTTTCTGCAATATTTTCAACTTCTTCCTCCTCATTATCATCAATCTCCATATTGGAGAATTCTCCCACTGTCTCCATGAATCTCTTCATATGTTCATCATCTTAAAATACCTGCCAATGCTTTATATTATCTGGAATGGAAGGTCTGTAACGTACCTCCACTTCGTATCTTAAAAGTGGATTCTGAGGAGGACGGAATGTGCTGGCAGCTACAGCAAGAGAATCTGCTATTCTGTTTTGCTCCCGGGGCATGAACTGTATGTTAAATGCTGAGAAGAAATTTTCTATCATGTCCCACACTTCGTTTCTATAAGCTCTCAGCCGTGGATGCTTAGTTTGGCATTGATTTTTGATCTGTCTTACCACCAGCTCAGAGTCTCCCAAGACTTTTAAACATTGGATGCCCATGTTTCTAGCTGTCTGCAGTCCCAATAATAGTGCCTCATATTCAGCTACATTGTTTGTAGCCTCATACTCCAATTTAAAGGACAGTGGCACCCATTTTCCTGGAGGAGAGATTAATAACACCCCAGCTCCATTGCCTTCTTTTGAATTTGCCCCATCAAAATGCAAAGTCCAAATTTCTGATTCCTGATCTTCTTTAGGCTGCTCAGCTTGGATTTGACCAAAAAGGGGCTCATGAGCACAATTTTGATTTTCTTCTAACATCAAACATGAGAAGTCTCCCTCTTTGTTATAAACTGGAGAATTCTCTGAGCAGTCAGCCTTAGTTACCATTTTAACAAATCTAGTCTCCCTGTATAGCCTCCTTTCTTGATCTCCAAAGACTAGGACAGTAGCATATGTTAAATCCAATTTAATTGACACCCCAATCTTTGTACCCCAGGACCTTGACAGCAGCATGCCAAAGCAGGCTGGGATATCAGCAACCATAATGTCCATGACCACACTCTTTGCTGGGATTTGGGCCACATTGACCACTAAATCTTTAATCATTCCCAAGCATTTAACTCTTTTAGAATCAAATGAATATAAATCTTTGTATGGTCTTGTAATTTGCAGCCCTAGTTGCTCCATGACAAACAGAGGCATAAGATTATGGGAAGCCCCAGAATCTAACATACAATTGTGTAACAGCAGGTCATGAATGACTAGGGACACGTAAAAAGGAGGAGTAGAAGGGTCTATCTCCTCGACATGTGGGCCAAAGAATACCATGGGTCTTTCTTCTTGAAGATTTAGACTATCAGGTGCAATTGGTATTTCAGGAGGAAGCATAAAGGAAGTGACTTGAGACTGGTATACAAGCTGTTTTAATAATTCTTTTAAGGGGACTGGAATCTTAATCTTCTCAAGTTCTTTTTGCAAATTGAAAGAAGGTGAGGGCTTTTCTATCACAACTTCTTTTGACTCCTTATTTTCAACTGAAGACTTGACTTATTTTGACACTGGCACAACATTAGGAGGACTGACTATTTTTGAAGAAGAAGGAATCTGATCATTGGACTGCAAAGGAGTATTCAGAGGATTCTTACCTTTTTCTATGTTTCTCTTTGTTGCTGATTCCTTCTGAGCAGATACTTCTTTATGAGGTGGCTCCTCTTCTTGATCTTGAGTTCTGGTCCTCTTCCTTGAAGATCTGAGATCATATTTTACATTGAATTGTGCTTGCATGAAATCAGCAAATTGCTTACAATAATGATCAATCTCTGCTTCTTCGTCTTCGTCTTGCAATGGGCAATCCATATCATCAGTATTTGAAAAAGCCAGATTTGAATCTTCTAATCCATAAGTTGCATCTCCAATGGAGTCATCTGCTGGTCCTTCCAGGTATAAGGGATGAGGTACCTGGTCTTGTTGTTCTTTTGCTTCTCTCGGCAATATCTGCAATGGGGGTCTTCTATACTGAGGATTGTATCCTCTGTTTGGAGCGTTGTAATAGTTCTTGGGAGCTGCATTTTTAGCTTCCAGTTCAAGCTTGACCATCTTCTTTATCATTTTGCTTATTTCATCCATTTTATCTGAATCTTTTTCCTGATGAGAGGTGGAAACTTCTTCTTTGCCTCTCCTCCTAGTATCTTGTTCAATTTTTCCCTTTAGTTTCCCAGTGGAGGCAAAGTTTGCTTCTAATTCCAGAGCATCTGATTGTGCATCATCCAAAGTGGTAGGTTTTCTTTCTCTCAAGGAGAATCCAAAGTCAAAATCAAAGGCTGCTATGAAAATTATCTTGGCAGCAGCTTCATGGGGCTTCATTTCAGGAGGCAGGCTCAGATATAACTTGTTGAATCTTTTGATAAATTCTGAAACCCCTTCATTCTGTTTCTTCTTCATTGTGTTAAACTCAGTAAGACATTGGCCATGATCTTTATTTTCTCCCCACTTTTTGAGAAAAGTATTCTCCATAATATCCCAGGTGGTTATTGAACGGTTCCCCAATGTCTTGAACCATTTTCTGGCTTCCCCTTCCAAAGACTGCACAAACAATCTCAAGACCACATCCAAATGTTCAACATTTAAGTTCTCTGCAAAAGAGCAGAAGGTATCAAGATGTTTCTGAGCATCAACTTCATTTTCACCATTAAATCTCAGCAGAATCTTCAAATAATCCTGTGGCATATCATTCAGCACTTGGGGCAAGGCCACTGGAGCATATTTGTTCAATAGAAAAGCAGGAACATTAGCCATTGGGGGAGGTGGGGGTTGTACAACAGTCTGAGATACAAATGAAGGGAGAGGGGTAGGAGGAAGTGGAGTATGAATGACAATGGGAATATATTGCACAGAAGCCTGAGGTGTGGATGGGAATAATTCACGGTTAACAGCAACTACTTCTGTGACTTCTTTAATTTCCTCAACCTCGGGAGCAGGATGAGATTCTTCTTCAATCCAAGCACTTCCTCTATGTGGAGTTTCTGAGTAAAAATCGGGATTTTCTGTTCTAACTTCTTGAGAAGAAGAGGGCGGACAATCTTCAATGGAATATTCAGGGTTTTCAGCACGAACCGACTTCCTCTCTTTCCAAACTCTTTTATGAATGATCTTCTCTAGGTCAGACACGTAGGGTGTTTTCGACTGAGATGTATCTGACCTCAAATGTGGCTTTCGGGAAGCCAGGACTACCAATAAAATGTATTCTCTCATTCTCTCATACTCTTGAAGACTTAAGAGTTTTCTTGGATAATTCTTGGATAACTTTGACATACATTGGATTTGGAGAAAGAAGGAAAAGGAACACAAGAAAGCATAAGGGAATAGGTGTATCAAGAACTACAAATGGATTTCTTTGAATGTAATAGGTTGCATGTGTGGCCACCCGCCTACTCCACCTAGTCAATTTCATGAGTTTTCTTATTTACTATTTTTAACAGTTTTTCGAGTCCTGAACTTCCGGAGCCGTTATGAAGCCCTAAACAGAATTTTTTGGGCATTATTTCTCTATTTATTTGAAGAAAATAAAAACAATAGTTATATTCATCAGAGAGATTTTTCCAAAAACTTATCATACGCGCCAAACAAAGATAATATGACCAAGTTACGACGCAGGGAAGTTGGTTTCCCAACTAACCCCAACGGGGCCCATAAACTCTTGTTGTTACATATCCTTGGGTTAGGGTTTTGGTTTTTTAGGGTTTTCTCTTATTTTTCAATAATAAAAATTCCCTTGAGCCTCATTGTACCACAGTTCAAAGGCATGTAGCACCACATCTCTTCTCAGAGATAAGCTACCATCACACGAGCTAGTTTGTTTTCCATTATGTCTATAAGCATTTTTCAGTATTTCATATTAATGAAATGAAGTGTTATTTCTGTTGCATATTTGCGTTTATTTTTATTTTTGTATTTTATTTTGTTCCTGCATAATTCTGGATCATGGACACGAGATTTGAGAACAGTAGACAGTGCTGCAACTGGGGGCCGACTAAGGCTACTTGTAACGTTATTGGTGCTTCCCTTTTTTTAATTAATTTTAAAGTGGAATTCTTGCAGATATGTACACCACTTATAATGGCGATCATTCTACAACTTCCCTTGTGTATGTATAAACTGCAGAGGTTGGTGATTTTTATGGATGAATATCTCCTTCCCCGTAAGGTAATGTTTCCATTACTAGCAATCCTACACGATATAATACATCTCTTGATCATAGATGGGGTACTTCCGAATTGTATCGAAAATTGTCTCACTATGATAAGGCATCAAATTCCCTTGCTAGGTGAGGGTTGCACCAATATTATAGTCAGAGGCATCTGTCTCAATTTCAAATGGTTGTTGCAGGTTTGGAAATGTGAGTACAGATGCAGAGCAGAGATGGTGCATCAAACAAACGAATGCCTTCTATTGGGACTCGGACTAGGCAAAATTTTCTTTTGCTATGCCCTTGGTAATCTGACTCAAAGGCAAAGTGATATGGTAGGATCCCAACACAAAATCGCAATAAAAATTGGCAAAGCCCAAAAAGTCATGAATCTCTTTTAGAGTGGTCGGGGTTGTCCAATCCCGAATGACTTGTATATTAGTCAAATTCACATGCATGATTTTCTCATCTATGATGTAACCTAGATATTGGACATGGCTCAATCAAAAGGTGCATTTCTCTAATTTGGCACACAATTTATATTGTCACTGGGTTTGAAGGACCTATCGAATGTGTTGCAAGTGCTCCTCCCAACTCTTACTGAAGATGAAGATGTCATCTAGATAAACAACCATGAATGACTTGGTGAAGGGTCGTAAGATGTCATCTATTAGCCTCATAAAATTTGCAGGGGAATTTGTCAACCCGAAAAGCATGACTATCGATTCAAAAAAGGGCCTTCCTTGGATTTGAAGGCAATATTCCATATATTAGTGGGATTTATTGGAACCTGTTGACAATCAAACTTCAATCAATATTTATAAAATACTTAGGCCCCTTGAGTTGGTCCATAAGTTCATCAATCTGCAGGATTGGATACTTGTTCTTGACAATGATTATGTTTAGTGTCTGATAATCAATGCAAAGCCTCCAGGTCCCATCCTTCTTCTCTACAAGTAAAATTGGGCTCCCACAAGATGAGGAACTTGGTCAAATGTGCCCTTTTTGCAAAAACTCCTGAATCTTCCACTTGATCTCTTCATTTTCTAGAATGGAGTGGCGGTATATCAACCCATTTGGTAGAGGTGCTCCGAGATTCAGTTCGATCGAATGCTTGCCCTGGAAATGCAAGGGTACCCCTATGGGTGAGGAGAAGTTGTCCCTTTATTCTTCCATAACCTTATCCACCTACTTATGCTACGTGGAGGAACTCTTCCCGGGGGCCATGGATGTGGCCACGATCCTTCCTGTATTTTGAGAGTTAATGAGAAAGAAATAAATTTCTCGGTCTAGGAGATGATCTTACTGAATTGCTTAACAGAGATCAAAGTGATGGCGGTAGGTGGGCTACCTTCGGTATCATGTATAAATTACTGCCCAAAGTAATAATAACAATGTGAGACCTCAACTCACACATATCATGAAACTTCCACAACTATGGTTGGCCTAATAATACATCACAAACTTCAATAGGAGAAATATCACAAAGTACCTCATCCGTGAATGGTTTTATGTTGTAGGGAAGACAACACTGCTGGCAGATGCAGATATCTCTTCATTAGTGGGGCCACCCGATGGTGTATGGTTGCGGGTGTGGTGTGGTTGGTAAGCCCATTCTCTTAATTACCATTGCTAAGATGAGGTTCTTTTGGCTCCCGTTGTTGACAATGAACTACAGTGGAGACGCCTTCACCCACATCTATGAGTGGAAGAGACATTCCCCTTCCTCTGGATCTTTGGGATCAATATTCTGTATCGTGGTGGTGGAAATGGTAGCGTTGGGCTATGCGTCAATAATATGCTTCCCTTTTTCATTCCCCTTGTTGATTTATGACTCAGAGTCAAAACATGCATCTAACTCTGAATAATTTAGCTTAGCCACTAGTGATTGTTTGGCTTAACACTAACTTATGTTGTGAGTCGATCTCTACTAACGGTGGTGGAAATCCATCAACCAATGAGCTCTCACTCATGAAAAGTACCAATTAGAATTCGCACTATTTGGTGTGGGATCCCTTCTAGAACCAAGGCCCGGTTACCATATATTCTTATAGATATGACTTGGCTATAATGTTCAACACAAGAGAGTAATCCACAGGTAACTTTGGATTAGAAAGTGAGTATGCCTTGTGGAATGTTCATCCTGTGGAATGTATCAAGGTTCTTCTATCGAAAGGGAAGAGAAAAGTGAGCCTTTTAAATACAATTAATAGTACTAATTTATAAAATACACACAGGCATATACTAAATGAATCGTAGGATAGCTAGCGAAGTAGTTCACATAGAAGCAACAATTGTTAAAACACATACAACACATTTTCAACAAGATAAGTACCAATGCCACCAAAATAGTTCAATTCCTTAGTACGGATGAAAATAACACGCATCGTAAACATTCAAAGAATAGTCTTACAACATTTATGACATACACATGAAAGTGTGTTGGCTCAATGAGCTTCGAAATTAAGTAAATGTTCCAAGATACATCGAGACAGTGAACACAACTAACCCCAATAGTGGAGCGTTAGAGCAACCACTTTCTCTTCCAAAAGATTGTCTTCCTCTATAATGCGTGGTAGGAGGAGCCAAGGTGAAAATTCCTTTGCATGACCTATGAGGGTGTATATATAAAAAAATGGGGTGACAATTCACCTCCCTTGTGACTCTTGGACTACCCTCATGATTGTTTGACTTCTCTATGACTCTTTGATTCATTCATGAATTTTCACATTCTATGGATGACTCTTAGAATTATATTTTATCCTTTTCTTTTGATATTTACATCATTACATCCAGAAGAGATGTGGCAAGACACATGTACAAACATGACATTGTGGTGACACTTGCATAAGTCACAACTTGACAATGATAATATGGACTTCATGATAAGGTAGTAGTGCCAATTTATTCCTCTTGTTGCTTTGTCTTGAATAAGATATGTATCCAACACTTCATCTTCATGAGAGATATTTTTTGTTCTTCATATCCACCCTCCAAAGGTTTGTGAATCAAAATGGACTCTTCATGTGGTCCTAATTTTTGGTCTTCTGTTGTAATCTGGTGTTCCTTCATCTTCTCGCCTCATGATCATCTTATCTCTTCAGCTCCATAAGTGTCCTCTAGCATGGTCTCCTTCTCCTCTTCCTCGGTCATCATCATTTCATGATAATATAGAGTACCTGCAACTGAAAACCACTCATGACAAGCCAACATTATTCTGAACACTCATAATCTAACATGTTTCATGAAATCACTTGTTAGGGTTGGAAATGGATGGCTGATTGATTGATTTACTCATGGATTGCACAGTTCCAGATGCAAAGGTTTGGGACCGAGGCTTGAGACTGTGCAATGCGCTGTTCAGGATGGCATGGGTAAAAGTATTGCGCATTTGATGGGTTCAAGAGCTTAAGGATGGGGATTGAAGCTTGAGGTTTCCCAATTCACAGTTTTGAGAGGGAAGTTGAGGGGATCGAGAGCTCAAGGTTGAGGCTTGAGGCTTGAAGTTTACCAATGCGTAATTCTTGAAGGAGAAAAAGTTGGGAGATTATGCATTTGAGGGGTTCAAGGGCTCAAGCTTGAGGCTTGAGGCTTCAATTTTCCCAATGCACAGTTATGGAGGAAGAAAATTATCTTGGATTGCATAGCTGTGCTTGAAACTTGAGGCTTGACACTGTGAAATGCATAGTTGTGGCTGACTTGGAGGTAAAATTTGTGCATTTTTGGAGATCAAGGGTCAAGTTTGGGCATTGTGAATGCACAGTGAGTAGTTCTGAGATCCAAGGTCAATTATTGAGGGTTGAGACTGTGTAATGTGCAGTTCAGTTAGTCTTAGTGAAGTCAAGTTACCCGGAGTGAAATTTTCAGGATAAGCCTAAGTGTGGGATTAGTGAGGCTCAAATGAACAAAGACAAAACTATATCATGACCAAAAACTCAAAACAATCGACAACACAATATTGATTCCTCGGAAAAAAATAAAAACATGATTCCTTTAATGTGATGGTGATACAACATACATCTCTAAGTTAGACACAAAAGGTACACTTTGCGACAAAAGTGACAACACTTGTGCGACAGTGCATATTTTTTTGGGAATGGGTGTAAAACATGTATATATGACTAGAAGGACTCATCAATGCCAAATTTACCCTTTGAGACAATTCAAAACTCCACTTTACATGCCAAAAGGATACATTTAATATGAAAAGAAAAGTGTGAATGACACTTGCAATATGTAAACGACGGTGAAAGTGACACATGATAAAGAAAGATAACATGAAAACAACACTAATTAAGGTGAAAGAAAGCAAAAGGGACATTCAAAAACATGACTCGTGACACTCGCGAGAGGGAAGGTGTGAAAAATAGTATTTTGAAAAACTCACCAGAATAGAAGTAAAATCACAGCCAAAAGTGAGATATTTTTAATGATAGAATGAACTGACTGTCGACATAGTTTTACCATCATAGAGGCACTGTCTTGATGGATTGTTCTATGCTTGTTCAAGCTTGCGTAAAATAATGTGTTCGTGAACTTGTTGTCATTTGATCATGTGTGAGCAGGTGACTTTAACACTTACAATTCAAGAAAAGAGCTCAAAGACTTAACAAAGAATCAACCAACCAAGAAGTGATTATGGAACAGTCGATCGTAAGATTCATGGTAGGCTCAAAGATTCAAGTGTAGGAAAAATTTTTGAGGGTGTTGTCACAGCAAAAGCATGCTCTAATGGAACACACACCAATTTCCTATGCCCTTCTTTGTCTTCGTGGTGTTGTTATTTACTTGCAGCTTTGATTTGTTTTCATGGGTCACCTCAAATTTACTTTGTCCTTTGTTCTACAGTTTGGGGGCACCTTTCCATTGCTTCGGATTTCCAGATCCAAAGTCTCTCTTCTTCTATTTAAATTTCTACTTGATCTTGATAGTGTATCGGTAGACGGCGCCAAGCAAGGAGACGTATAGGAACTACATCTCGTTCTTAACGTATTTGTGTACATAGTCACAGTACTTGAGTACCAAATGCTGCTCATAATCCTTGATACCAAACTTCATGTGAGGGGTATGAAAAATATTTTTGAACTCTTACACGTCTTGGTCCCTTCCCTGTCACAGTGTGTTCCATTTTATGTACTTATCTTCATAGCTCTCGACAATGTAATATTGTTATTTGATGGTGTCTCAAAATTAATTCCAAGTGGGTGTGACTAAAAATAGTGAGGGTTCCCTATCATCCCTTTGCTCATAGTAGATTTCCCACTAGGCCTTGATATGGGGGGAAGCTTTTCGGAGTGTAAAATTAATATTTTACCTATTGAAAAAATCATGAACTAAAAAATATCCTTCCAACATATTTAACCATTTATCTATGACATCTGCATTTATCTTATCTTCAAATGTGGCAATTTCAAATTTGACTTCTACCTTAAAAGGAGTGATGCCTCCAAGGTAGTTGATGAATGAAGATGCATCAGATGTGGGCATCTGTTGAAGTATCTTGGTAAATTTGTCCATCATCTTGTTCCTTTGTCGCTCGAGGGCTTCTTCGAGAAATATTTTTAAAGGATATCCTGCTCCCTCATCTTTCTTTTCTTCCGCCATGTGTTACACAAAAAATTGTCACCTTGACATTCTGCTAACTGTATGAGCTCATTAACACTCATACTTCTCCCTTTGCAAGTCTAATATATCAGCTCCTCATGTCAAGCCTTGAAAATCAGAGAAATGTTCCTAAAAGTCTCCTAAACTTTGGTGTCGCACTTTCTCTCTATCTTGCCTGCGGTCCCGCACCTAATGTTCAGCTCTCTTGCGTACCTGAACACACATTATATGTGTTAAAGGTGCGGACCCCTGTAAGATCAAAAAGGCGCAAGTAAAATCCAAAAATCTCAATAAAAGTAAATTCTGGAAGCTTCTAGAATGGATATTGCGGTGGCAGAACCGTTCTTGTGAGGTGCATGAATCCCTTACCTTATGGAGCTAACCCCTTGATATGAGGAGCTTATCCCTTTGAAGGAGGATTCTATCCCTTCATAGTTGGAACAGAAAACCTCCTCTTTTCCACTATAAAAAGAGGCATTGGGTAGCCTCAAAGGGTTAAGTTTTCGGAGATTGAGAATTAGAGGTCAAGCTTAAGAAGATTTGAGGTTAAGTGCTGTTGAGATTTAGACTCAGTTGACTAAGACTTTTTGTGAGGAGAGATTACATACCTCTATTTGTCTTGGTTGGAAGAGTGCAAGACTTATCAAAGTAGAGGAGATTCCTGCTTCGGACCCCGGGAAGGCCTTTCGAACATCAAGGCTCGGGTTGTAAGGTTTTCCTTCTTTTGAAATTAATACAAATATACTCATTTTTCTCAATAAGCTGTCTGTTCATGGTTTATTTCATAGATTCCTTGATCACTATGATAAGCATGGTTTATGACGATGTCTATACAGGTGCTATGTAATATTTTGCTTGTTTGTGACTGCAGGTTTACGAGGAAAACTCCTTCAAGTGCATGGGGGACAACAACGACTTCAAACAAGCACTGGACAAATGGTAAGTCCTTAACACCTCTATAGAGCTTTTCATAGATCATATATGCTTAGAGAAAGATTAGTCTATTTGGTTGTTTGTTGCTAGATACTTTTAGTACTAGGGAGATCGGTCTTGTCCGCAAGAATGATTTATTCGGCCAACACCATGGGAGGTCGTTAAGGTAAGCAAGGCCACCTTGCAAAGGTTCAATCAGTTCAAGCCCTAAATCCTTATATCTTACCCTCATTGGGGACATGCACAGAAAAACAAAGGAAGAGTAGACCGCTCTAATACCACTGATCCATATTTATGTAGGAACTAAATAAAATATAGATTAAATAGAAACACAAAGCTATAATGAAAATTGAACTTCAATTCGTTAAAAAAATACTGAAAGTTGTTTACGTGCAGAATGGAAATAAAATAGCTCGGGCGATGGTATCTTATCTCTGAGAATAGATGTGGTGGCTACAATCCTATGAATTGTGTTACAATGAGGCTCGGAGGTCTTTTTATCATTAAGAAACAGTGGGAAACCATAAACATCCAAAAACCTAACACTAGGAGATGAAGTGCCAAAAATCTTATGGGCCATGTTAGGGTTAGTTGGAACGTCAATTTCCCAAGGTCACAACTTTTCCATAAGATATTTCTTTGGCTATCACAATAGCTCGTTTCATAAATCTCAAGGAGCAGTTTGGAAAAATACAATAAAATCAATTTTATAGTATTTTGTCTCTCTGTATTCTAAAAAAAAAACGTCTTTTAGGCCCTCAAATGACTTTGGAAGTTTAGGACCCGAAAAAATACCAAAAATAGTAAGTTGTGATGCAATTAAGGAAACTGAAAGAAACAATGGTGGGGGTTCAAGTGGAATAGAAGGGTGGACACTAATATCCACCTAGACCAGTCCTCCCCCATTAGGAAGCAATGGTCCCCATTGCATTAAGTGCCTCCATGAGATGGGGAAACTTCTGTTTAACTTGGTCCCTAGTGAGCCACTTACCATGGTGCAGGAGTTGGCCAACTTTGGCAACCCAATACAATTGGGTCTTTTATTTGAGGTTGGTCTTGATCTGTGTGTCCATAATATGATTAGTTGTGCCATGTTCCATGCAGTTTGGGTTGAGCTATGTTGATATCAGTTTTTTTGTTATGTCTAATCCGTCGAAAAGTGTAACTAGGTTTTCTCTTCGTAATGAATTTTAATGCTTGTCTCATGGATTTCATGAGAAATGAATTGTATTTTTAATAATTTCTCCCATTGTGATCCCTTAGGATTGTTCATAAAGTCAAATTGAGTCATTTTCATGTATGAAGGACCCTTTTTGGGCATGTTACATATTTTTATAAGTCATTAAAAGAGTCAAAAGACCCTCCAAGATAAGCACAAGCATCTGCTAGCAAGTCGGACTTAATTAAAGTGATTAACCTCTCCAAAAGACACGTCGGCCTAGCTCACTGTCAATTTGTCTTATTATCATGGGAAAAAACTATAAATAGGCAACTCGACCTCATTTCAGATGGTAGATTTTCAGTCAAGGAGTAGTCTCTAATAGGAAGTGAGAGGAAGGAGGCTCATCACCAGCAAAGAGTAGGAAAGAAAAGGAAAAGTTTGTGGTATTATTTTTGGGTCTACTTTAGGATAATCCAATTCACACATGCAAGGAAAGTTTGATCTCCACTGCATAAGAAGTCAAGGTTATACTATAAAAATTGAAGGTCGGATCAAGGAGAAAATTGAGGTGCAACACAAGCCAAGTTTCCAAAGAGGAATCCTCCACCTCAAGTGAAGGAAATGTTGAAGTCCAACCAAAAATTGCTGCACACGCACTAGTGTGGGACCAATAGGTCCTAGCGATACATTAGTGTGAAGGCCAAATTAATTAATTAATTTGGTGCAGTGTCTAATTTAATTTTCCCTTAATTAAATTGGACAATAAAATGTAATATTATCCCATGATCACTTGTAACAGTTAACTGAGTGTGATAAACTCAGTTAGATCATGTATTTCGAGTTGAGGGTGGTTGGTGAGGCATGAAGAGTAATTCTATTAGTTATGGAGTTCGAATTATAGTCGATGCATTAGTTTAATGCATGAGTAATCAGTTAACTCAGTTAGGTGAGTTAGAGTCAGTTGAACTAGTTGTAACTGTTTTTTGCACTAGTGAGAGATCAAGTGAATTAAATATTATTTAATTCACAATCACTGATCTGTCATGCAACTGATGATCTACTATTAATAGTTGCATGCATTTCAGTTCCAGTGGAGACCCAGTTGAGACAAAGGTTAAATGGATGTTAAATATCAGTTGTGTGATTAGTAGGCTGACCACATGCAACCAGACACCCATTATATTGCCCATGATCCTTGCGCATTTTAGGAAGGCCAAAACTCCTAAATAATAAGCATTGCATTCATCAAGAATTGCGTAAGAAAGGAATGTTGTTTAGAGGCTAAGAATTGGCTAAGTGTTGTTTAGTTTTGTCCAGGACAGTGTGAGACAGTTGTGAAAGTGCATGAGACTCTTGTGAGAAGAGTGCATTGTAATTGTTTGATGATTCCTTGTGGAATATACAATATATTATACAGGGTTTTTGAGCTGCAAGCTTTCCTTGGGAAATTATCTATGTTGTGGTTTGATTTGAATTTTTCTTTGTTCATGTGATTAACGATTGTGTTTAATTTCCGTAATTGATTTGTAGAAGGATTCAATATCTATCTTTAGTAAATTGTTAGATTAGATTTAATCCATTGATATACATATTTTTGTATAATTTCTACATGGTATCAGAGCACATGAAATCACTATAGTGGAGAAGAAGTTGATTTTGTGACTGAATATAATTCGAATTTGCAGAAGGTATTCTTGGTGCGACAGGCGATTTAGGATCGAAATGGCTTTCAATGGCTTGATATTGGAGTATGCACTTGAGGGCATCTCTAACTATATTGTGTGGAAAGACAGGATGGAGGCAGTACTGGAGGACAATGGGTTGAAAGAATTCATTGACAATGATGTTCCCAAACCCGTTGTAGCAGATGCTGCAAATCTTGATGCTTGGAAAAAGAAGGTTGCAAAGGCGAGGAGGATCTTATTGGAGGGAGTACGAGACCACATTTTCTCAAGTCTCCATGGAAAAGCGACACCATATGAAATTTGGAAAGCTTTGATAGATCTATTTCAGAGCAGCAATTATCATAGAAAATTGGCACTAAAGGACAAGCTCAGGAAAATCAAAATGGAGAAAGGCGACACCATGCCAAAATATTTAACAAAGTTTTTCCAATGTCAAGATGAGCTTTGGAGCATTGGAATTACTGTCGCTAAAGATGTCTTGGTGAGCCTAGATCTTCTAGGACTTCCCAAGAGTTGGCATAGTTATCAGTACTCTGTCAATGGAAGGGAAAATCTGCCAGATTGGGAACGACTTTGGTCTGATTTGGTGCAAGAAGAATTCAGTTGGAATACCAAGGATGGATATTCCTCTAAGAATGATGATGAAGAAGATTTTGCTTTGGATGCCAAGGAAATTAAGGGGAAAGGAAAGAAATTCCATTCCAAATCCGAGTCCGGTAAAGATGGCAAGAAGCGCGACATGTCCAGAGTGAAGTGTTTTCACTGTCACGAACATGGACATTATGCCACTAATTGTCCACAAAAGAAGAAGAAAAGAAGGCTTTAGGATATGTAGCTAGTGAGGCTTTGGCCTCGCAATTTGATCTTGACTTATCCTCATTGCTTGCATGGTGTCAAGTGCAATGGGATCGGTATGGTACTTGGATAGTGGCACATACTTTCACATTACGGGAGACAAAGAAATTTTCAGTAGCCTAGAGGAGAAGGACCTCGAGATGCATATTGAAATGTGTGATGATGGGCAGTACAGTGCTATCAGGATTGGTACAGTTACCTTCTAGAGACAATCAAGTAAACCCTTTCAATTAAAAGATGTAATGCATATACCAGGCTTGAAGAAAAATTCGGTCTCAGTCGCAATGTTGGAGAATAGAGCCTATGATGTTGTTTTCAGGGAGGAAAAATATTTCCTTCGACACAAAGAAACCTACAAGCCAAGAATATTGGGATTCATGTGAAGAATCTATATAAACTTGATGTAGATGGTTGCGCAGCATTGATGAGTAAGGCAGAAAAAGTGGTGAGCCGAGATGACGGTGAGTTATGGCACAAGAGATTGGGCCATCTACACCACGAAGCCTTGAAGGTCATGCAACATATCTCTATAGGTCTTCCCAAGGGTACTCTTGCACAGTCAAACACATGCAAGGGATGTACTATGGGGAAGTATGCAAAAGCCACTTTTCACGAGAAGGAGAACCGAGCCTCGAAGATCCTTGAGAGAGTTCACTCAAACGCGCATGGACCATTCTCTACTACTTCGACAGCAAAGCATAAGTACTGTGTGATATTTTTTGATGACCTTTCTCAAAAGTGTTAGATATACTTCATGTAGAAGAAAGATCATACATTCTCAAAATTTCTTGAGTTCAAAGCACTAATAGAGAAATACACGAGGAAGCATGTGAAGGCTCTTAAGAGTGACAGTGGTGGTGAGTACATCTCCAATGAATTCAAGAACTTCTTTGGAGAGAGTTGATTGTGCCTCATAACCCACAGCAGAATGGGGTAGTAGAAAGAAACTTGAACAGAACAATTACGGGTGCAGTACAAGCGATGTTGCATGATAAAGGCCTATCGTTGCATCTATGGGCCGAGACATGCAACACATCAGTATGTGTGCAAAATCATTGTCCTCATCGGATACTTGGCATGAGTACACCAGAAGATGCTTTTACTGGTAAGAAACCTGATGTTTCATATTTTAAAATTTTTGGCTCATCTGTTTATGTGCATGTGAGCAAAGATGTCAGGAAGAAGATGGAACCAACAACCGAGATTGGGATATTTGTGGGGTACACTGATACTCCACACAACTATTGGGTGTTTTTTCCAAACAGCAGAATTACTGTTGTGCGACGGGATATAAAATTTGATGAGGAGAAAGCCATGTGATTGTCCCTTGAGAGGGAGCTGTATTTTCATGCAGAGGAGGAACTCTTGGTTCCTAAGAATGAACCTCAATATGTGGATCAGCCACATGCGAAGGATCATGGAGTGCCAGAAAACACTCATGCAGAGCCATCCACCAGAAATGGTAGAAGGTGCAACACGGAAGCTAATAGATTGAGACTTGATGCAACAAATAATGTAGGAGCCCCTACTTCACTGCATAGACAGAGACAGTCTCCAAAGAGGTTTAATGGATACATGGCTCTTATGAGCAAGTGTATTGTGATAGAACCATATTCCTTTGGGGAAGAAGTGTAGTAACCAATTTGGGTTGATTCTATGGTAGAGGAGTATGACTCCATCATCAAGAATAGTGCATGGGAGGTTGTCCCAAGACCGGTCAGAATATCAGTGGTCGGATCTAGATGGATCTATAAGGTGAAGCAAGCAGCAGATGGGAGTGTGGAGAAGTACAAGGCTAGATTTGTGGCCCAGTGATTCTCACAAGTTGAGGGGCTTGACTATGAGGAGACTTTCACACCAGTCGTGAGGTAATCTTCCATTAGATCTATCCTTGCACTCGCAGCGCAGATGGGGTGGCGCATTCATCAGATGGATGTGAAAACTATGTTTTTCAATGGGGTTATTGAGGAAGAAGTGTACATAAAGAAGCCAAAAGGTTTCGAAATCTTTGACAGTGGGTCGCCTGTGCGTCAACTCAAGAGAGCATTGTATGGGTTGAAGCAAACACCTCGTGCTTGGTACACTCGGATTGACAGCTATTTCACCAGGTTGGGCTTCACCACAAGTGAAGTTGATGCAAACTTGTACCAGATTGTGGATGATGGTAAGCTCTTGATTATCGTACTTTATGTTGATGATCTAATTTTGACAGGTGATGAGCAGCTGATAAATTCGTGTAAGGAGGATCTTGCAAGGGATTTTGAAATGAAGGACATGGGAATCCTTCACTTTTTCCTTTGTTTGGAAATATGGCAGCGGGATGGTGAACTTTTTGTTTCTCAAGGAAAGTATGCCAAAGAGATACTGGGTAAGTTTCACATGGAGAGCCGTAAACCCATGGACACTCCTCTTCCATGAAATTGGAGGAAATAGGATGCTACTTCAGGAGAAGTAGTGAATGCTACTTTCTACAAGCAGTTAGTGGGTTCACTGATGTACTTGGTGAACACCAGACCAGACATTTGCTACGCAGTTAACCAGCTGAGTCAAGCTATGGTTAAGCCGACCAAGCTCTTTTGGAAGGTGGGGAAGCATGCCTTGAGATATCTCAGGGGCACTACAGAGTATAGATTATGGTACAAACGAATAGAGGGATTGAAGCTTCAAGGCTTCATGGATGCAGATTGGGTAGGCAGTCCATCAGACAGAAAGAGCACATTAGGAGGGATCTTCAGCATAGGATCAACATCAGTTTCTTGGTACAACAGGAAGCAGTGATCTATGGAAGTTAGTTCAGCCAAGGTAGAGTACGTGGAAACAATTCAAGCTACATGTGAGGCTATATGGATGAGAAAGATCCTGGTTGGTTTTTTTGGTTCTCAGATGGATCCGACTGTGATACATTGTGATAACCAGAGTTGCATTAAACTCTCGGTTAATTCAGTATTCCATGATAGGTCCAAGCACATAGACATCCAAAACTTCCATCTCAGAGATTGTGTTCATAGGCACATTATGTTACTTCAGTACATTCCCATGGAGGATCAGGATGCAAATATTCCAACAAAGGCGCTTGCCAGGAGAAAATTTGAATACCATAGAGGCAGGATCGGGGTGGCAGATAATCCCTTTCTTGTTGAGAGGGAGTGTTGGAGTCCAACAAGAAATTGCAGCACACACACTAGTGTGAGACCAATAGGTCCTAGCGTTACATTAGTGTGAAAGCCAAATTAATTAATTAATTTGGTGCAGTGACAAATTTAATTTTCCCTTAATTAAATTGGACAATAAAATGTAATCTTATCTCATTATCACTTGTAACTGTTAAATAAGTGTGATAAACTCAATTAGCTCATGTATTTTGAGTTAAGGGTGGTTGGTGAGGCATGCATAGTAATTCTACTAGTTATGGAGTTCGAATTGCAGTTGTTGCATTATTTTAATGCATGATTAATCAGTTAACTCAGTTAGGTGAGTTAGAGTGAGTTGAACTAGTTGTAACTATTTGTTGGACTAGTGAGAGATCAAGTGAATTAAATATTATTTAATTCACAATCAGTGATCTGCCATGAAACTGATGATTTACTATTAATAGTTGCATGCATGTCAGTTCCAGTGGAGACCCATATGAGACAAAGGTCAAAGGGATTTTAACTATCAGTTGTGTGATTAGTAGGTTTACCAAATGCAACCAGACACCCATTGGATTGCCCATGATCCTTGCGCATTTTAGGAAGGCCAAAATTCCTAAAGAATAGGGATTGCATTCATCAGGAATTGTGCAAGAAATACAACCTGTTTAGAGGTTGAGAATTGGCTAAGTGTTGTTCAGTTTTGTCCAGGACAGTGTGAGACAATTATGAGAGTGTAGGAGACTCTTGTGAGAAGAGTGCATTGTAATTGTTTCATGATTCCTTGTGGCATATACAATATATGATAGAGAGGTTTTGAGAAGCAAGCTTTCCCCGGGAAATTGTTTGTGTTGTGATTTGATTTGATTCTTTATTTTCTTCATGTAATTGATGATTGTGTTTAATTTCTGCAATTGATTTGTAAAAGGATTCAGTATCTAGATTTATTACATTGTTTGATTGGATTGAATCCATTTATATACATATGTTTGTATAATTTCTACAGAAAATAAAGTTATAAAATAAGGTCATATACACATTCTAGGGTTTCTAATTTAGGGTCGAGAATTTGTAGGCCTTAAGCAGAGGAAAGGAAGTCGAGATCTTAAAGGAAGTTGAAGCAAAAGGAAGGAGCAAGTAGTTGACTATCGTTGACTCTATTAAATAGAGGGAAAGATAAGAAGCTTAGTGTCTTGGTCTTGGGGAGGTCAAAGAGGTAAAGGGTCTTGGTCTTGGTATTCGTCAATTGAAGTCTCTATAAGAAGAATAATTCGTTTGGGTTTTCCTCTCAAGTGGGAGAGGTTTTGGCCCTGGATGATTGCCTACATTTTGTGTCTCTTGTCTCTCTATGGTTTATCCATTGGTAGTTTTTTTATGAATAATAACACTATAATAATATAATTAAAATAAAATCCTAATATAAGAAATTAAAAATCGTTCACAAGCAGTTATCATAAGAAGATAAATCACCTAATACTTGATGCTCTAGATTTCTCAACATGGTATTAGAGTTAAGGTGACAAAGTCAAGATCTACAAAGGAAGCATCATAACCATAGTTAAAAGAAAGTATACACCAACAACAAGTCTTGGAATCCTCAAGTCAAGAGACCTCAAAGACCCTACATATACTCAAGTTGAAGAGATCTACAAATCAGGGTAGATTGAAGTTTATTCATCCAAGAAAATTACATCAAGATCAAGATCAAAATAATCATCTTGAAGAAAGTAAAAACCTTAGATCAATCAAAGAAGAATTCTTTGGATCCACTCTCAATCAATTCGAAATTGAAGTATCTTGAAGTCTATTCATCCAAAGGAATCTAAATCAGAAAGGCATTGTCATCATCAAAATGAGAATCTCCTTTTATCAAATCAAGGATTTCATTTGGAAGAAGATCATCCAAAAGGCATCAATACATCCCCATAAATAATCATCATAAAAGGGATCAAGTTTACAAGTAATTATCTTTTCTTCAATAATCTAATATAGTAAAATGAATTCGTTTGGCAAGGAGATCTATATGTTGATTGGGTCGTCAAACTTCCTTGTATGGAAAAGAGGATAAACATAGTCTTCGAAGAAAATGAAGTCATTGATCATGTCAATGGAAAGGTCTCCAAATCATCCGAAGGTCAAGAACTATATGAATATATGGAAAGGTATCTAAGGGCTCAAGAGATTCTTATGGAGTCTGTCTAATATTCCCTCATTCCCTATATAGCAAGGTTGGAGACATCAAAAGAGATGTATGATAAGTTGGCAGAATTATTCTCTGAAGGTGTGATAAGAAAGGTCATATCACTTAGATATGATCTATTCAAATTTAAGGTGTCAAAGGATGAAAGGATATCTACATATCTCTCAAAATATACTCAAATAAGAACTCAACTGCAAGATCTAGGAGAGATGATATATGATAAATTAATGGTCTCTATTGTTCTAAATGCATTAACTGATGAACAAGGTAACCTTCTATCAAATGCCTGTAAGGAGAAGAATGTTCTACCATTCAAAAAATTGTGGTTTCTATGCAATATCGAAGAAGATAGGTTGAAGGAAAAAATTTATGAAGGACCAAGTGAAAGAGGTAATACATTTACTTTAAGGAAAGGGAAGTTCGAGAAGCTTAGTTCTCAAGAAGACATAGCTAATATTCAATGTTATGGGTGTCAAGGATATGGGAACTATAAAATAGATTTTTTTAATATCAAGAAGGACAACAAAAAAAGAGGAAGATAAGAAGTCCATATCATTGAAGAAGTGGAGGAAGCTGAAAATAAGAAGTCCAAGAAAGATATCTCTACTATGACTGAGACAATATTCCTCACCTAAGTTATTTTCAAGTTCCTAAGTCTTCTGTTATAAGATATGGTTATCATTATTCACTAGGAAAAATGATGGCTTGCATCATGGAATCATAGAAGCATTGAAAGCAAGATCTTGTGACATCATCATAGAGAAGCATGAAAGATGGTTGAAGCATGGTAGTGAACTATGGAAGGATATAGCTCTTCGAAACCTCATTTGTAACATGGGTGGAACTTATGGAAAAATAAATAAAATTAAGTTCATCTAGTACAATGCTCATCATACATTTGTCAAAATGAAACATATATTGGATGGGGATACTCTAGATCCTCAAGATTATTTGATGGAATCTTCATTGAAAGGTTCACCGATCAAGAGGGGAAGCAAATGTTTCATCAAGAATTCCAAACTTGTGGAATTCATGGGATGATGTTATGATGGCATAAGAGGCGAAGCAGATCAAGGGAATGAAGCTCTTTTCAATAAAGGAATCTACTGAAGGAAATATGGATGACATAAAGAAAAATGAGGTATGTATTCTTACATTTGATAATGTAGAGTCATGTCATATGCTTGCAAGTGACATGGATCAATGCCCTATCTTGAGAGAATAATCAAAAGGAAGGCTATCCTCCCTCGAAGGGATGAATGGATGCATGGGTCACACATTCACTAGGTGAAATCAAAATAATATGTCCTCATATGTAATATGAAGTGGTTGACATTAATTGGAGGAATTCTGATTGGACATTCCTAGGAATGAAATGTGTGAAGAAAGAAAGGAAGATATCGTGGGATATGCAACCATGAAAAGCTAATCAACATCCAAAGACAAAAATATTTGACTATGATATATCCAAGAAAGATATGAAGACTTTGATGGAAGTCTGAAAAATAAGGAGACCCTTGATAATGGATATGTTTTGGAGATGTGTCAATATATATGGAGGATGTTGATGCAAACCGGAAGATTTCATGATGAAAGAACATTACAAAGGTAATTTTGATGTAATGTTCGTTTCTTATTTTTTTGAATGCTATCTGGATGGGCTTATGTAGGGATACCAAGGGAATATTTTTGTATGTATTCCATCGTTGATGATCATGTAGCAAGATGAAACATCCTTAAGGAAGCATGGCATGAATAATTCAGCATGAAGGAAGGCCAGATATGGGCTAATGGATCACTTTTCGATGAAAGGAATGATGACATGGATTAATGATGAGAGTGATGGATTTTTTGTGCCCTATGAAGGAGTCCCAATGAATGTAGACTCCATGACAAAGAAGAAACTCATGACATCGAAATAAGGAGTTCTACAAGCAGCTGGTTGTCCCGTGATCTCCATGTGATGATTTGTTGGAAGAAAGTCCCTAGTCACAAGGAGCTTGGTAAAGTCACTATTTAAGAGGGAGCTTGGGTACATTCATTTATAGGAATGAGTAAATTCCTTCAGTGGAATGGGTATGTCCTCCCTAAGTTGAGAGGGAGAGATAGACATATCATTCTTCACTTGGGAAGACAGAATTAAGGATTGGGTAAACATCTGGCATCTGATACCCTTTGAGGATGAGTTAGGGAATCCAAGATAAGAGTAGTCATAGAGGACCGATATTCTTTAAGGATTGGGAATCCAAGATAAGCATAGTCCCGGTGGAACACACTTTGAAAACCCGGGTTGAGTATATTCTGAGAGAGACAATGATGAGGGTGTTTATACATCATTGGTCTCGCCACCATTGTGATCTGATCGTGTGGAGAGATAGAGTTGTTTGTCAAGGCCTTGCTATGTGACAATGCTAGATTGATTTGACACTAAATGAATGTGTTACCAATTTGACTCTTCTTATGAGAATTCTTCATATTGAGAATGACCAAGTACCATTATGAATGCCTCCCTAGTTAAGAGGGAGTGTCGAAAAGTGTAACTAGGTTCGGTCTTCATAATGACATTTGTAATTGTGATTTTATGTAATTGATGTGAAGAATAAAAATAAAATTATTATTGTAATTCTTGTCTCATGGGTTTCATGAGCAAGGAAATTTATTTTTAGTAATGGCTCCCATTGTGAACCCTCAGGATCGGTCATAAATTCAAATTGAGTCTTTGTCGTGTATGAAGGACCCTTCTTGGGCATGTTAAATATTTTTGTAAGTCATTAAAAGATTCAAAAGACCCTCCAAGACAAGCACAAGCATATCTTAGCAAGTCGGCCTTAATTAAAGTGATGAAACCTCTCCAAAAGACACGTCAGCCTACCTCATTGTCAAGTCGGCTTATTATCATGGGAAACAACTATAAATAGGAAGCTCGACCTCATTTCAGAAGGCATATTTTAGGTCAAGGACCAACCTGTAATAGGAAGTGTGAGGAAGGAGTCTCATGACCAATGAGGAGTAGGAAAGAAAAGGAAAAGTTTGTGGTATTATTTTTGGGTATGTTTTGAGATAATCCACTTCACACATGCAAGGAAAGGGTGGTTTTCACTACAAAAGAAGCCTAGGTTCTACTCTTATACTTGAAGGTTGGATCAAGGAGAAAATTAAGGTGCAACACAAGTCGAATTTTCAAAGAGGAATCCTCCACCTCGAGCAAAAAAAATCAAGGTAGAAAAGAAGGTCATATACACGTGCTAGGGTTTGTAATTTAGGGTCGATAAGTTGCAGGCATGAAGCAGAGGAAAGGAAGTTGAGATTTGAAAGGAAGTTGAAGCAGAAGGAAGGAACATGCAGTTGACTATCGTTGACTTTATAAAATAGAGGGAAAGATAAGAAGCTTGGTGTCTTGGTCTTGGAGAGGTCAAATAGGTCAAGAGTAGTTGTATTGGTATTCTTCAATTGAAGTCTCTATAAGAAGAAGAAATTTTTTGGGTTTTCCTCTCAAGTGGGAGAGGTTTTGGCCCTGGTTGATCACCTACATTTTGTGTCTCTTGTCTCTTTATGGTTTATGTATTGGTAGTTGTTTGATGAAGAAGAACACTATAATAATATAATTAAAAGAAGATCCTAATATAAGAAAGTAAAAATCACTCACAAGCAGTTATCATAAGAAGAGAAATCACCTAATACTTGATTCCCTAGTTTTCCCAACATGGTTTGTTTAGCAATGGTGGAAAGTATGGCCGAAGGTGATCCACATTGAACACTAGGTGCAGGTCAAGGAATGGGGGAATGTTGAGCTCGAAATTGTCACCCACGGCCTTGGTAATGGTGTAAGGCTCGTATCGGAGTGGTCGGATTTTTCAATGGGCTTCGGCAAGGAATTCTTTCTATAATTGCAACCAAAAATTATCTCCCACCTAAAACTTATGTGGCACCTGATGTTGATCATGTCGCTACTTGTACTTGGCAATGAACTTCTCCAAAATTTCATGAACCTATTGGCAGATATGTTAGATGTGTTCAATACACTTGGTTGCTTCATCAACTTCAGACTGTACATGTGTGGATTTTTTCTGTGTAGTTGCATGAGGCATGGAAACATCAATCGAACACAATCGTTGAAATATCATACCCATTTGAAAGGGACTGCAACCAATCAAGTTATGGAGAGATTTTTTATAGTTATGCTACACATAGGGAAGGCTCTCATCCCATGTTCGTGGATACTTGGAGTTGTACATGAAAATTATGTGCACTATCATCATGTTGATGACCTGTGTCTAGCCATCAGTATGGGGATTGAATGCAGTTTACTTGGTAAGATTTGTGTCCAAGAATGTCCAGAGGCTCAACCCGAATGGGCTCAGGAACTTGTTATCCCGATTTGATATAATGGTTTGTGGGATCCAAAAATGTACCCACACTCATTCAAAGAAGAGTTTGGTAGTGTCTTCTATTGTGATGCTCTTCTTGCAGGCTGCCAATATAGCCATCTTAGAAAAAAATTCTCGACCACAAACACACAGTCATTACCATGCTTGGTAGAAGGGAGGCCATATAGTTAGTCAATGGAGATGGATTCCTAGGGTTGGATGGAAGTAGACAGAGGATTTTACAGGCCACACTTCTTGATGGTTGGCTTGGCAATGGCACAGGCAGTGCATGATCTAATATATTTTCCAAAATCTTGTCAAAGTTTGGGCCAACAAAAGTACTTATGTAGTATGTCCACAATTTTCTCCACACCAAAGTGTCCTATGACGCGACTAGAGTGTGCCTCCCAAATCAGCTTAGCATGCTCACTTGAAGGAACACAAAGGTGACCCAGGTAGCATAATAATGCATCCTGAAGTTGGAAATATGGAACTTGCTTTCCATCCACTAGCATCTAGTATGTGGTGGAAAACTACCGATCATTTTTTTACAATTTCATCCATCCAAAAGCCTCATGGCCACAAGAGTTGAGAACAATAGTCAATTTTATGACTAGGGGACGATTGAGGCAATATGAAACATGATTGGTGCTTCCATTTTTGTATTTAATGTTCAAGCGGAATTTTTGTAGATATGTAGACAACTTATGATGGCGATCTTTCTACAACTTCTCTTGTGTTTATATAAACTAAAGAGGTCGATGATCTTTTTGGATGATCGTCTCCTTACCCATAATGTAATTTTTCCATTGTCGGCAAGCTTGCACGATATAATACATCTCTTTATCATAGGTGGGGTAATTTTGAATTGTATCGGAAAGTGTCTCACTATGATAGGCCATCGGATGCCCCTGCAGGGTGAGGATTGCACCAATAGCATAGTCAGAGGTGTCCGTCTGAATTTAAAATGGTAGTTGGAGGTATGGCAACGTGAGTAAAGGTGCAGAACAAATCCAGTGCTTCAGCTCAACGAATGTCTTCTGTTGGGACTCGGACCAGGAAAACTTTGCTTTCACCCCACCCTTATTAATATGACTCGAAGAACAATTGATATGGGATAATCCCAACAAGAAACTCCGATAAAAATTGGCAATGCCCAAAAAGATGAAAATATCTATTAGAGTGGTCGAGGCTGGCCAATCCCGAAAGAATTAGATACTAACCAGATCCACATCCAAACCTTTCTCATCTATGATGTAACCCAAATTTTGGAACTATATCATTCCAAATATGCATTTATCCAACTTGGCACACATCTTGTATTGTCACAGTGTTTGAAGGACCTGTTGAATGTGTTGCAAGTGCTCCTCCCAACTCTTGTTGAAGATTAGGATCTTGTCTAGATAAACAACCACGAACAAGTCGGTGAAGGGCTGCAAGATGTCATCGATCAACCTCATAAAATTTTCAAGGGAATTTTCCAACCTGAAAGGCATGGCCAACCATTCAAAAAGGCCTTCCTTGGATTTCAAGGTGGTCTTCCATACATATGTGGGCTCTATTGGAACCTATTGATATCCATAATTCAAATCGATCTCGCTGAAATACTTGGCCCCCTTGAGGTGGTCTATAAGATCATCAATCCGCGGGATTGGATACTTGTTCCTTACAGTGATTTTGTTTAGTGACCGATAGTCAATGCAGAGCCTCCAGGTCCCATCCTTTTTCTCTACAAGTACAAGTGGGCTCCCACAAGGTGAGGAACTTGTTCGTATGTGAAATTTTGAAACAACTCTTGGATTTGTTGCTTGATATCTTCATTTTACATAATGGAGCGGCGGTATATCGACCCATTGGGTAGAGGTGCTCCATGAGTCAATTCAATCGAATGCTTGACCTCATACTGCAAGGCCACCCCTGTGGGTGAGAAGAAGATGTTCTTTCATTCTTCCACGACGTTATCCACCTGCTTCTGCTACGTGGAGGAGCACTTCCTTGTGGTCATGGACGTGGCCACAGTCTTTCCCTTATTTTGAGAGCGAATAAAAAAGAAAAAAAAATTCTTGGTTTTGGAGATGACATTATTGCATTGCTTAGCAGAGATCAAAGAGATGACAATAGGCGATGCTACCTACGGTATCTTGTATAACTTATTGTCAAAATTAATAATAATAATGTGAGGCCTCGACTCATTCACAGTATGACGCTCCACAAGAATGGTTGGCCTAATAATACATCACAAAATTCAAGAGGATCAACATCACATAGTACCTCATCCATGAAGGGTTTAATGATGTATGGAAAATGACATCGTTGGTTGATGCAGAGATATCATCCTTGGTGGAGCCACCTGACGGTGTTTGGAAGCCGGTGTGGTGTGGTTGGTAGGCCCAGCCACTTAATGACCCTTGCTGAGATGAGGTTATTTTGGGTCTTGTTGTCGACAATGAACTGCAGCAGATACCCCTTCACCCACATCTATGGGTGGCAGAGATGCTCCCCTTCCTTTGTACCTTCAGGATCAATAATATGGATCTTGGTGGTGGCAATGGTGGTGCTAGGCTCTGAATCAATGATCTCCTTCCCTTTTTCATTCTCATTTTCCAGTTCTAACTCAGAGTCTAAAGATAAATATGACTCTAAAGCCTTCAACTCAGTGACCAGTGACTGTTTGGCTCGACACTCGCTTGTGTTGTGAGTGGGGCTCTTATGGAACATTTATCTTTCTTTGTCTTGGTAATGTTTCTCTTTGCTTTCAGCTTCGATGGGTTTTCCTGGTTCACCACGCCTTGGATTTTTTCTTTTTTCTGTGGTTTGGGGGCGCCTTTCCCTTGCTTTGGATTCACAAATATAAAGTCTCACTTATTATTTTTATTTTCATGCTCGATCTTGACAGCATATTGTTAGGCGATGCCAAGCGAAGAGATGTACAAGAACTCCATCACGTCCTAGATGTATTTTTGTAGATAGTCATGGTGCTTGAGTACCAGATCTCGCTCAGAATCCTTGATACCCAACTTCGAACGAAGGGTATGAAAATTATTTGTGAACTATGACACGTCTTGGTCCCTTCCCTACTGTAGTGTGGTCCATTTTATGTACTTATATTCATAGCTCTCGACAAGGTAATATTATTCCTTGATGGTGTCTCGGAAATAATTCCAAGTGGGTGTGGTCTAAAATAGTGAGGATTCCCTCTTGTCCCTTCGCTCACAATAAGTTTCCCACTAGTCCTTGAGTGGGGGTGGCTTTGAGGAGTGAAAAAGTAATATTTTCCCTATTAGAAAAATCTTGAACTGAAAAATATCCTTCCAACAGATTTAACCATTTATCTATGGCATCTGCATCTATATGACCTTCAAATGTGGGAATGTCAAAATTGACTTGTACCTTAAATGAAATGGCGCCTCAAAGGTGTTTGTTGGATGAACATGCATCGTCTGTGGGCATCTGTCGAAGGATCTAGCAAAATTTTTCCATCATCTCGTTCCTTTGTCGCTCGACAGCTTCTTTGAGAAATATTTTGAAAGGATCTCCTACTCATCTTTCTTTTCTTCTTCCATGGGAGGTTGTCAAGGTTGGTGAGGACGATCTTCCAGAGGTTCAACCAGTTCAAGCCCTAACTCCTTATACCTTGACCTCGTTGGGGGCATGCATAGAAAAACAAAGAAAGAGCAGACCGTTATGATACCACTAATCCATATCTATGTAGGAAACAAATGAAATACATATTTAAACATAAACATAGAGCTACAATGAAAACTAAACTTCAATTCGTCAATAAAATATTGAAAACTATTTACATGAAAAATGGAAATAAACTAGCTCATGAAATGGTAGCTTATCTTTGAGAAGAGATGTGGCGGCTACATGGCTATGAACTATGTCACAATGAGTATCAGAGTCCTTTTAATCATTAAGAAACAGTGGGAAACCATAAAAATTCAAAACCTAACCCTAGGAGATGATGCGCCAAAAAGCTTGTGGGGCCCCTGGGGGTTTGTTTAAACGTCAACTTCCCAGGGTCATATATTTAGCATATAATCTCTATTTGGATATCATAATACCTTGTTTTGAAGAACTCCAAGAAGAGGTCAAAGAAAGACAAGTAAACTTGTCTTGTAATTTTTTCGATCTCTTTGTTTTACCAAAAAATGTCTTTTAAGCCCTCAAAACAACTCTGGAAGTTAAGGACCCAGAAAAATGCCAAAAATAGTAAGTTTTGATACAATTAACGAAACTGAAATAACCAATGGTGGGGGTCCAAGTGGAATAGGCCAGTGGCCACCAATATCCACCTAAATCACTCAACCATAACTCCAATGGTAATCTAGGCAATTTTATCCAAACCATTTTTCGGTGTGGAACCTCTCGAAGAAGATTGAATCCCAAATGTCATCGTTGTAGCGACATGTAACCACAACCTTGTACCCATGGAAGGGCCAATATCCTATCCACGTCCTTCGAATGGAGGAAATTTACACGGATCCACCCATTAAACAAAACACTAATTCTTAGCTTGTATGTCAAAATGGGTGCCCAATGCTTATCAATCCATTCTCGCAAATGAATACCATCAATGTTCAGGAATTCCCACCTCCCCATGATAGCATGTTGTTAAAAGCTCACAACTCGATCCAAGTATACATCCCAACAAAAAATCAATGTTTTTATAACTCTCGCAAGTCGAACAGGTTTCTTTCGACTACCACGCAACTGTGAAGAAACCCTGAAAAATTCCCCCACTGCATTTTTCATCTCATGAACTACCTTGTCAAATTTAATAGGGCATCCATTACAAGGATCAAATTTATTTTTATCGATTGATTTTCTAGAAGGTCATTGTCCAAAATGATTTTCTGCCAAAATGGTAGCTTGTATGAGGGCATCCGCATCCGATGTCAGCTAAAGGGAATCATGCACATATAGACCAATTTTCACCCACATAGAACCACCAGGTGACCCCATCAAATCGTGCTCGTTGGCAGACAATCCACCCAAGAAAGTAGCTATGTGTACAATGTTTGGCAACATGAATGTTATGTAATAACAACCATCTAGCCAATCTGCAACATTCAAAAAGACCCAAAGAGAAATTAAATTTATCAAATGATCCAAATCCATAAATCCACATGAAGTTAATTACACCTCCCAAGAAAAAACCACCATTAAAGTTGAAGACCCATATTAAATTACATAGATAATAGTGCCCCCTAACGCCATACGATCCATGTGCCAAGTCATTTCCCTTGAGCATTTTTGTAGAAGGGTTGGGATGCAAGTCAATATTAGCAAAACGAAAGTAGTGGTTTTCTCTAACAAAAGAAATCATAACCAACATAAGTTCTATTTTGAAGGCAGCATTCTGGAAGAAGTTGCAGAATACAAATACCTCGGAATTGACTTCAACAGAAATTTAAGTTGGGATGGTTGTAGAAAGAAAAGAACTTTAGGGGGTTGGAAAGCATTTTATGCTCTTCAAAACAGGTGTAGAGAGGCAGAGCTATGGGACTGGAAAACCACTCTAACTCTTTTTGGGCTTCTAGTGATTCTGGTGATTCTCTACGGTTGTGAACTATGGGCCAGCAGCACAACCAAGATGCAGTGGAAACAAATTGAGAAAATTCAGAAACATTTGATTACAAACAGATTCAAAATTAAAAGTGCAGTTCCTTATGCTATCTTGTTAAGTGAAACAGGGGCTGCTCCTATTGAAGCAATTGCTATGGTGCGAGTCATAAGGTATCTGAAAAAAATTGAGCAAATGGAAGAGGGTAGATGGCCTAAGGTGGTGTTTAGTGACAGATTGTGCAAAAGACAGAAGACTTGGATGCGGCAAAATAACAAATGTTTTAGTAAATGGGGTATTTGCTTGAACATGTGTCCTACAAACAGTAAAGAGATAAAAACTTTTGTTATGGATAAATTCCACAAACATACTTGGAAGAAAGAGCTAGAGAGAAAGAAGAAGTACTACATGGAAGAGTTTAACCCCACGCATAACCATCAACAGAAGGCGTACATAGGGGCTAATATTTCTTGGAGATCTAAAATTCGTATTGCTAAATTAAGGACTAATTCTCATCAACTCCGTTGTGAAACAGGGCGCTTGAAAAGGCCAAAAGAAATGTGGGAAGAAAGAGTATGTATTTTTTGCTCCTCTGGAAAAGTGGAAACAGAAAAACATTTCATTCTAGAATGTGAGGCCTTCAAAGACACCAGGGAAAACTATGCAGGTATTCTGGCAGCTAATTCTTTGGATAATTTATTCAGCGAAGAGTTGGTCGATAAGCTGGGAGTGGTCATTGTAAAACTTCACAGGAAAAGGGCCGAATACAAGAGTCAGATAGAGAAGCAATCTGTCCCATAGGCTATTTTTAGCCTCGTGGACTTTAAAAATTCTTTCTTTCTTTCTTTCTTTCTTTCTTTCCCAAAAGGATCAGTGTAGTATGAAAGGCAAGATGATATGAATAAACAAAAACCTCGCAAGAACATAAATATCATATGACATGCCACCCCAGCAGAGAAAAATTAAATAAAAAAAAGAGGATACAAACCATAAATGATCCTACGTCCACAACCATAAAATGAAAGCCAATAATTCAATGCCTTCCAATATGCATTAATGACATCTAATCCTGAGGCATACCCACCCAAGATTTAAAAAATATGTTGCTTCCTAGGGAAAACCACCAAACCCCCAAAAAAAAATTACCCGCAAGATTAAACAGACACTATGCGCATAGGATCCCAACCCTCCCTGCAGAAACATCTAAAAAATCATATGCTATACTGCAAAAATCTCAAAACCACTCCCTATAAGTAATATTCTAGAGGGATATAACACCCATAAAAAAGTAGAAAAAAAGGACTCGTAACCCAGCAACATGGGAGATGCAAAATTACCTATAGAGAAATAATAATAATAATAACAACACCGCACGGACATAGCACCACTCAAACCTCATATAATGTCCATTATATATATGAAATTGAGGCCCACACAAACTCCATCCACACATGAACCATCTGACTCCTCCCTAGTATATCCATAAATAAGTTGATAATCCTACACTGAGTACCATACCACCATCTCCAAACTGAAATTCTCCTCCACAGTGCTAGTGCCAGTCCCCCTCATATTTGGCCTTAATTCACCACCAACGGAGATAAGCAACATCATTGTAATATATGCATCTTAAAATTGAATCTCAAACAAGTGTGTATGAGAGCTTAAGTATTCTATCTTCCAAAGAGTAAATCAACCCAAAAAAAACATATTAAGAAGATTAGTCTCTACCCATGAAAAGTGCTTAGGCATTATAGCACATGAATGATACACCACCACATATATTATATTTCCCAAAATAAAGAATATTAATAAGGCCCTAGCATGGGTGTGTGTGATAAAATACATATTCTTGCACTCACAACACTAACTAACAAAAACACTTCACATTCCTCTATTAAAGTTGCAAACCCTATTTCTTAGGAAATTATTTTTTATAAAATCTATTGCAAATCCCATTTCTTAGGAAATTATTCTTTTTAGATATCATTTTTTTGGATTCAACTACGTTAAGTAAGTTATTCATCTATGACCATTTCCATGAGAGATAGTCGTAACTGACTAAATACTCATGATTTTTTAATAGTCCACTTAACACTCATTGCATCAAGTGATGCTCACCCCTTATAAAAGCTATTGCAAACCCCATTTCTTTGGAAATTATTCCTTATAAAATTTCTTTAGTTAAGGATAATAATATTTACTATCTAGTGTCACTTTCACTTTATATATATATATATATATGATACCACTAATAGCAAAATGATGATCACTGAAAATGTTTTTAAATATAATTTCATTAAATACTATTTCGCATTTCTATTTTAGTGGTATTATTTTAAGTATCATTTTTTGAGCAGTGTAAATATAAACGTTTTCAAGTGGATAGTTACACATAATATTGCAGTTGTTTTTATTTATTTTTAATTGTTTATTTATTACTTTTTGCATCGCTAGGGACTATAGCACTAGCTTCACATGCATTGATTTTCAATTATTTTGTTGTGATTTTGCAATTTTAACCAAAGTTTTGAGAATATGTTGAATATTTTTATTTTCCAGTAAATTCAAAAATAATTTTCTAATTTCTGAAAAATCTTATTTCTAATTTTTTATTAGTTGATAGAGCTCTCATGGGAAATCATTCCCCTATTAGTGCGTGAGAAATCATTTTAAAATAAATAAATTTAATTTTGTGAGTGGCCATTTCGTGGGTTATTGCTCTCACATTGACATTTACACAATGCTTTGAGAAAGTCATTTACGTAAGTGAGGGTGGGCGCTGGGGAAGGGGCAGTTTTTTCATTGAGTGTTGTGACACTGACAATTTCTAGTGCTCAGACATTAACATTTACACAATGCTTTGAGCAAGTCCTTTATGTAAGTGAGGGGGGCGTTTCGGTAGTGAGCGTTGTGACATTGACAATTGCTAGTGGTTTGCCCAATGATACCAGAACTAACGAGGTTCAAAACCAGAGGGGGGTAGAGTATGTATGCCTTCGTAGACTTAGTAGCCAATTCGTTGTGCAGAAATAGGTCCTTTGTCCCACAAACAAGGGGGTCTGATACACAAATTTAGTGTCTGGCTTGGCCGTGACCTTAAAATTGAATAATAATTAGATAATAATTATTGTTATTATACGTGCGGAAGTGTCATCCTACCTTCATATACCTCACACAATTTTCATCTCCACACTTAACAGAAATGTAAGTGAAATATCAAAAAATTGAAACCTACTAGTTACTATTCATTCACTCTGCCATTTTGGCCAAACCTGGCCATAAAAACTTCCAACATTATCAAGCCAAGTAAGCCAACTTTACCTTCGGTGGAGGTAATAGGATCGATCGAAAAGCAACCAATTACAGGAAATTGGACCCACGAATTAAAGAGGCTCATAGACATGCAAAAAAATGACCGTGTTTGACTTGGTCCATCTTATTTAACTTTTTCTATGTCATGTGAAGTTTAAACCATGAAATAATGGAATTCGAGGTGCATAGGTGCTTCTCTGCACTTCCTTACCTCCGCATCTCCACATTGAATGCTTCACTATCACCCATTTTTCGAGGTGTGGAGGTGCTTCCTCACATTTTCTTACCTCCGCATTTCCGCACTGTAAAAAGCTAAATAATAATGAAGGTACACATGTTGCCATAAGTTCTGCAAGACACGAAAGTGATCAAATTTATTAATCATGTAGTCTAAAAAAGAAGCATTTTGGCTCAGAATCCGGCAAATATTTTGAAAAAATTTGGCAAAGATTTTATCAAAATCTTGTTTACAGTTGTTAAACTTTAGTATTTTGAGTGCCTTAAGGGTTTTTGATAGCGCTGAATCCATTTCCACTGTCAAAAATGGATTCCAAATACTACAACTACCTTATTTTTTGAATTTTAGTTGACCATATTCCAGCGATTTTCTGTCGTCCCGGCTATTTCACTGCCTAGGTAGACAACTTCTTTATTAATTTGTCTACATGGAAACGTTGGAAAGTCTTATATAGTAGGTGAAAATAAGATTATACGCAATCATTCCAAACATTGTACCCCTTATTCTACTAATTAATTGCCATCCTTAGTCAAAATGACGATAATAATTAAGGGAGTCTACTAATGGAGGGTCAAGAAACAATACAATAAACCTATTTCTATAGATTGATGTGTAAGGTTCTAAGATAAGATTTGCTAGTTATTAGGATATTCGGTCATATTGACTATAACAATCAAGGGGGTTCTCCATTGGAGTACTAAAAAAAAATACAAAAAATTTATTTCCATAAACTAATGACAAGATTTGGAAGATTCGACAATTACAATTTTATTGTGGATAGCAAAAGATTTGTGTGGGGAATTATGTGGAGTGTCCAGAGTGTGCGGAGAAAGTTTTTATTATGAAAGAAAGAAGAAATAAATAAATAATTTTAACATTCACGAAGCTAAAGATAACCTATGAGATAGATTGCTTTTTCATCTGGTTGTTATATTCGGTTTTTTTCATGTGAAGCCTCACAAGAAACGCTCACAGCTTCTTCCACAACTCTACACAATAGTCATTGTCCAGCATTAAAGTGAGCTATTCCATGTACGCACCAAGGTAGCAGGGTGTCGTGTTGGTTATGGTGTCACAAATATTTTAAATTTTAGGCACAAGCAAAAGTAAAACTAACATAAGTGCATATATTTTTCCCAAAAAAACATTAAACCGACGTAAGTATACATTTATCGCCATAAAAAAAGTGTTATTTATTACCATAAAAAACATTAACAATAACAAAGAGATTAGCAACTTCTAAGTTCAAAAATCAAATGCCAACTCGTAGCTAACTCCATTAATATATAAATAAAAACAAACCATACAAATTGTGTTTTCAACTTATGTGATGTTTTTTCGCTTAAAAATACTCAGAATCAAGTATATCAGAGCCATCCTGCCACTCTGAGTGACTTCCCGCATAAGGTTATGCAAGGGCCTCACCTTTTCCTCATCCGGCTTGCTCCCAAATTACATGTACATGAGGATGCAAAAAATGGTGGAATATAATTTTAAATGAAGTCTAGGTATACTTAAAATTGAAGGATTTAAGGCGTCCTACTCTTATTCCAATCACAACATGCTTGAGTGACATCTTTTAACATTTCTTGTGATCTCGGAGTAGTTATAGAACATTGTGAAAGTCAATGCAATATTCATTGCATTCTCGAATGATGACAAAACACAGACCCCTATTATTCTTTTTTTTCTTTTCTTTTTTTATGAATAGGGAAATGGGTAATTAGATCAATTTTGTAATTGCATTAAATAGGATGGATTCTAACTACTACTTATATAACACCTAGTGTAACTACTTAGTTTGAATTAAATGGGATTGATTCTAACTGCTATTTATATAACCCCTAGTGTAACTACTTACGCTCGAGACAACACACACGTTTGTCAATTCAAAGGATTGAACATAGAGCCTTTATCATTCACATTTACTTTATGTAACACAAGCTCACCAAGTAAATTATCCTGAAAGCATAGTTACCAAGTTCTAATTCAAATTTGAGTTTGAGTTTTATTCGATACGAAAAAAAAAATCGGGAATACACATCTTACCAATACTTAAAATATATTATTTTTCTAATATTTTAAAAGTTGAAATATACACTATAATAATGAAAATCTTAAAAACATCTTAAAAATTGTTGCCATATGCTAAACAAAGTGCATAGTTTTACACTAGAATAGCATATTGTGACAATTTATGTGTTCATCCATATACACAATTAAACCTATTATATGATGTGTAATATAAACTGAACTTTCATTCAAATTCTATATTAAAATGAACCATATAAATTTCACATTACATAAGACATTTATGTTTGAAATAAAATCATGTACAAACATTTTTCTAAATATGTATATATAGACCACATTTATATTTAAAATAGAATCATATTCAAACATTTTTCTAAATATACATGTATATCCTCAATTAATAGTTACTCATGAAATAGAACAACCCAAATTTTACTTTGTAACATTTAACAAATCATACCAAATATTTATTAATCCAATTAAACCAAATACTACATTATAACAAAATGTGAATATTTATTATTTATTATTCTTTATAATACAAAACTTTAAATATTATAATTTAATATTTAATCTGCTTTAAATACATGCCTACATATATTTATATCCTCTCTTTTACCATCATATTTTTAGATAGCCTATTGTATCACTAAACCATAAATTTTTACAAATTTCATTAAAAGATTTGCTTTGGTAAGAGAATTTATAATTGTTATTGGAAACTTGTTCTGCTTTCCTTGTAAACCGTATCCCAAACTGATAGTTGTAAGCCATTTTAACGAGGGACAGTATCAAATTTCATGGATGCAAAGGGGTGTATGAAGAGCAGGGCCACGTGGAAAATTGTGGAGTTTTCCCTCTAAACTGAATATGCCGAAGCGAATTTCGAATTAGCGTCTTAGTTCAACAACCAAATCGAACCATTGTATTTTCATATTTATTCTCACAATTCGCTCGAATTTGGTAACTATGCCCGAAAGACATCAATTAGTTAGAAATAATTAATTCCTACTTGTCTATGGTTGTAATTCTCCATTTGAGGAGTTTGTTCCTACATAATAGGAATTAGCTAGAATATAGTTTCTCCTAGTTTAGTGTGTGGTTGAGAGAATCTCTCAACCACACTACTATACGTCTAAGATAGAATTCCTATCTTGAGACTTTTGCTTGTATAAATGTGTGTGTAATTTCCTTGATTCATAATATAAAATTTGATTAGATTTTGCTGTGTGCTATTTTATCTTGGTATCGGAGCTCGGGCCTCGGCCCCTCATGGGCTGAGGGAAATAGGAAATAAGAGAGTTTTATTTTTTAGTTGTTTGTTTGTCCATCGAGCTTGGTTTGAGGCTGTGGCATGAAAGCTGTTTCGAAAACCTGCTGCGGGAGCTTGGTGCAGCAGCGTAGACGCACGGTGACTGTGCTGAACTTCATGGGGAAGGCCGGTGAAGGCCACAGCCGTCTGTGTGGACTTGCGTCCCAGGTGTATCCACAATCATGGACTACTGTTTTTTTAACTTTTGATAACGCAGGAGTATGGAACCTGAGGTCAGAAATATGGGCACACAATTACCCGGGTCAGCAAACATATGTGAGAGTGAGGTCTCCTGTGCGATCACTGAGAGATGAATTGAATATTCCTCGTAGTGCTCTGTTCTGTGGGAAGGCTAGAGGCCGCCCACGCGTACCACTGATTAATCATTGAAGATATCTGCCAGTGAGTGTGCAATATAGCTTATCTATGTTTGCAATAAAATGGAAGGCATCGCCATTTGTGTGTATCTCGGATCGGATAACGTCTTTTCAAGAATTATCATGGAATGCTAGTATGTAAAATCCAGATGCAAGAAGTGGGATGTATTAATATTTATAAATATTGCATCTTATATTGTTTAGATGCAATTGTTAGAATGCTCTTGGCTCAATTCTTCGATCAGATAGAATTTAATGAAGGCGAGAGAGCAATGGTTGCCGACAACAATTTGCTGGGTAGATTTCAATTCAGGAGAATTCCGCCAGCCCATTGTGGAGTGCCATGCGTTCCAGTTGCCTTTGAAGTGGACGCAGATGGAATTCTGAAGGTATCAGCATGGGAAATGTATAGTGGGGGCTACTACAGTAAATGAAGAACCAGAGATTTATGAAAGGCAACGATGTGGAGAGGAATCAGAGAATTGATGTAGGGTCATGCGAGCTCCAGAAGCAAATTCGCTTGGCTCGAGGGAGGCTCCTGTGGGGTAAAATGGCTAATCAGAGACTTATCAGAGGCTGCTTATTCTGATCTTGAGCGAAACCCATTGAATGTTGTTGGTAATTATTCAATCTCATACAGTGACAAGTGTTTGGATTTGACAAAAATAGGGTTCGAAAAGAGATTAGTCATAGAGTTAATACCCATAATATTTCCGATGATAACATATGCCATTAAAAGTAGCTGCAGTAATTTTAAGGACGATGAATTCGATGCAGACTTTCGCAGTGCATTAGTAACTCCTTCAGTCATAGCATCACACCAGATGCGTTGGTGTTTGAAACATATTCAACATCCATATATAGGACCATTATGTACTTTGGTTATCCCTTGTGCATTGACAGGCTTAGATCATTGGTCTCCTGAAGTGAAGGGTCAAGGTATGATAGCTCTTGTCCATTTAGAAAAGAATCTGAATTCTGCTGAGCTATTTTGGTACAAGGATGTGATACTTGATGCAACTTGCCGGAATATAGCTGGTAGTGAACAGCTTTGGCAATCCGTAGTTGAAATGTCTGTGACACTTGTCACTTGTATTGAGGGGAGGAACCCTCGTGGACATTGGTATTCAATGAAATTCTTGGAGAGATGGAGAGGCATATTGGAGATAAGGAATGCCGCACCATATGGCTTCAGCATATTGAGCCACTGATTGAGGGAATGGGATTGGTTATCCGCGTTTATTTTCCTTTTTTATTTTCATTGGTTGCATGCAAAGGATGATGCCATAGTGATATTGGTTATTTAAAGGATTCTCACCATCACTAAGCTAACGTGGATACGTAATACCCCATATGTGGAAAGGTTTTCCAGAAAGGCCGAACTCCTCGGTGAGACACTGCATGCACTTGCATACGCTATAGATCTCGGTGATCCTGATTGGGTGAAGTTTGCACTGTTGAGAAGCATGTTTTTTTTTATTCTCTGATGATTTTTTTTAGATTTGCGATGTATTGATTAACTGTCATGACAATGAAACTGGTTGTAATTTAAGTGACATTAGTATGACCAACTATTGTCACAATTCTGAGTGTGTGTTGGAACTGGTCATTCCAACACTAAGCAAATTTTCAAGGAATCATGAACACATGACAGTGAAAACGACATCAATTGGAGCTACATCAAAGATTGGAGGATGATCGAGATCGTGTTGCAGATTGTCAGCGAGCATGAGGCAGTATGCTTGAAAATAGTGACTAGCCTTGATACTGTGAGTAGGGGGAGTGGCATTACGTTGCGATGCTGGGAGAATTGGATACTGAAATGTGACGGAGGATTGGACCGTGGAGTCCTGGATTAATGTTCTTGAAGGGAAAATTGTGTTCTCTTCGTGTGGCTATGAGTGCCTATGTTTTAGTTTCTTTATCAGTGGACCCCTCACAGGTATCATTGGAATGGTTACTGGTATGTTTGGGAAATAATCATCTTTGGGCAGAGAGGGAACTAAATTTGAAGAGTTTATGTTGTATTTTCTTGGAATCATGTTTTAATATTATTGAGCCTTATTGAGCCTACCTAACTCAATGTAGGAAAAGTTATTTTGTTAGAATTTTCAACTCTAACAAATGACAGGTGAAACGTGGAGTTCCAAGAAGTTATTTGAACAGACAAGGATGCCCAAGATGTGAACAATGAACAGATGAGGTAAAGGAGCAGCGACAATGTTTATGGTGGACAGCAAAATAGATGTTTGTTTGAGTTAGTGTGGTTTGTGGAATAGACTCCCTAGCATGTTATAAGCAAGTCCAGTTGTTGTAATGGTCATTGTATGTACCCAGAAACTCCAAAATGTGGAATGAAATGTAAGCCTTTTAAAGGCATCTGAAAGTTCGTGGTGATCTTAAAACCACTTTGTAATGGTTGGTGGTGAGCCAGAAACCATCCATAGAGCCTTTGTGGCTGGTTTCCTTTGTGGCTTGAGGTGCCTTTGTGGTCGCATGTACACTAGTGGCCGCGTGTACATGAGAGTTGTGTGCTCAGCAGAGCTTTGTGCTCAATCGAGCAGGTGGACTGCAGTAACACCTGGCTCAGTCTCATATGATTCATTAATCTCTGAGAAGAAGGGGGTTGGTGTGCTTTATTAGCTGACAGTCGTGTTGAGAAGCGCAATTTGCGCAACTGTTCAGTACATACTCGTGCCAACGCTCCAAATCACGGGAATGGCGCGGAAGCACACGATTTTTTATTCAGGAAGACGCCAACTCAACTTCATGGGGGTCCGCGGGAAGCCTCATCTTCATTTGACGATTTGCGGAGAAGCAGATTGGAGAAATTGCGGATCTATCCAGGAGAGGCAGATTGGAAGATCCGCGGGAAGCCTCAACTTCGCTGGACGATTTGTGAGAGGAGCAGATCGGAGAAGTTGCGGATCTGTCCGAGAGAGGCAGATTGTGTTTTGGAGGTTCTGCACATGCAATTCGCCTGATGGTGGTGGATTTGCAGGTACATATATGCAATGATAACGGTCGACAGAATCATGTATGCGAAGGACATCCTACAGGACTAGCGGTTGCAGCGGTTGGTACCCATGCATTCCAGTGGATGGTTGCTCTTTTATATGGACGTCGACATATTCTTTGTTATGTTTGACCACAACCAAACTTTGTGAATCACTATCATGACAAGTAGTCATTAAGGGGGGGAGTTAGAAATAATTAATTCCTACTTGTCTATGGTTGTAATTCTCCATTTGAGGAGTTTGTTCCTACATAATAGGAATTAGCTAGAATATAGTTTCTCCTAGTTTAGTGTGTGGTTGAGAGAAACTCTCAACCACACTATTGTACGTCTAAGATAGAATTCCTATCTTGAGACTTTTGCTTGTATAAATATGTGTGTAATTTCCTTGATTCATAATATAGAATTTGATTAGAGTTTGCTGTGTGCTATTTTATCTCAATTATACCTTATTTTAATTATAAAATTAAGAATTAAGAATTTTATTTTAACTACAAATTTAAAATATCAAATATTATTTATATTCTCTGTCAATTTATCGAGAAAAGGAATATATCTTTTACTGATGAGTCAAGCTATAAAATTATTAAAATATATTTATAAAAATATATATTGTATTTATAAAAAATTAGTTGAAAATAGGAGTGGTAGGAATGAGGGGATGGGTAATTTTTTTTGTTTTAGTGTATATATAGAACTTTCGTATTTTTAGGGCTTATATTGCACTTTAAAATTTCTAAGTTTTATGACTCTTAGCATTAAAAAAATAACCTCAACACATTAGTTATAGTGGGGGATTCACGCATGTTGATCCATCATATGAAGAAAGGTTATATTCTTGTAAATGCAAGACTAAACATACTTCATCACATAATCATATTTTTAATGGCTCAATTTACATACTTTAATTCTATCTTGCCTTATGAAAAAATAATCAAGTAGTCTACTCTCTAGCAAAGGAAGGAACTAAGCTGGAACAAGGGTACCTTCGCGTTAATTTTGGTTTGGGGGGAGGGGGGTTGTGTTCCACACAGCGATGAGATGTCAATTTTTATCTTGTCTAAATTGGTGTTGCAAGTGAGGGGAAGTTAATTGTGTGTTTATTTCCATACATATATGGCTTGTGTGGATATCCTTCCTATTAATTTGTAAGTGGGTGTATTTTTAGCCACAAAGAGGACAAGATGAGGCGATATTGGACTGAGATGATGTGAGTTTGTTACAGGTGATGATGGGAGGTGGCAATTTGAGGCATAGGAAGGTATTCCCCCATGGGGATTAAGCTCTTGTCATTCTCCTCGAACCAATCTTAATTACTAGTGCGAAGTTTAGGAGCTAGGAAGACGACCAACCTTCAATTTCGATATGTGAAATGTCTTGTACCTCATGGTACTAAAGTTTAAATGGAATGATAGGTAATCATTAATGCCCAAGGGTTTACATTGATAAATGAGTGATATTGATGGGTGTTGATTTTATATGTGTTGAGGTGAGGGAGAGTCATGCAAATTTCTCTTGGGCGTGGTTGATATCCTCTCCATCGGTACATTTTTCTCTATTATTCTCACATTTTGGATGTCTCTGAGATTAATATTTTTGTGTTATTTTAAGTCGTTGTTTGGAATCCCCTGGAATCAAACCAGAGCCTTTAACTGGACCCCTCTTGTTGAGGGAAGTTTTCTATGTCACAATGGTGAAGCCAAACAGGAGGACCTTTAGGAAATCAATGATAACATTTCTAAAACTGCAAATTCGGTTAAACCACTTGGTAACTTCGTTAACATCCACAATTAAGATATTGATTGGACAAAAAGTGTATATTCAAAGGATATAATATGAACTAGAGGGTGTAAGGTGACAAGTGGAGACCCTGCACCAAGATTTGGCATAGGGACAACATGGCTTTGTCTCATCGGGAAATTCAGTGGGAGATTCAAAGCATTTGATCCCTTGTCATAATGTTGCCATGGATTAAGAAATGGAAAGGGTAATTGTGGATGGAGACTCCAAATTTGTTTAGTCCGTAGAAGTATAATTTTGTCTTTTACCACGTTCATTTTGGAAGGTGTATACATTAAGGCCTAGTAGTTTTGGAATGGATTACATGGGTTTTAGGTGTGATTCCTAGCTTGTGAGAATGACATTTTTGTATTATAGGGCATAAACTAGAAATCTACAGATTAATGAATATATCTATTGCGCCTTTTGACGTAAAATTATAATATAAAATATTTAATATTATGATAAAAATAAAGTAAAAATGTTTATTTTTTAAAATATCTTTATTAATAAAGCTCTAACTATATCTTATTACAATAAGTCAAATAGGTGAATATAATAAAAAACACAACAATGTCAAAGAAATTTATTGAAACAAATAGAATTAAATCCCTCTACTCAAATCTTTTATTTTGAAGTGGTTATAATTTTAAAGTTAGAAGGTGATATGGAAAATTAAAATAACCCCTATTTGAAACTACTACTTTATAGAAAAATCAAATAAAATTAATCCTACTTTTGTATCTTTATTTTAAATTACTACTTTATTGTGCGGACAAGCACTCTCTGGCCGAGTATGGAAGAGACTATAAAAATAAAATAAATTTTACTTTTATATCTTTATTTGAAATTACTACTTTATTGTGCTGAGAGACGCTCTCTAGCCCAATATGGAAGAGATGTTGTGATGTCCTCTCCTATCCTATAAACATTTTGAATCTATCCAATTAGAAAAATAAAATAAAAAAATTAGTAATGTAAAAACATAAAAATAATAAAAATAGCATAAAATAAAAATAAATTTGTGGTATTCACTTATGGTATTGACCCATGGTATGAGAACCCATGATATTGACCCATAGTATTCATGTAGAATATAGTTAATTTAAAGTAGGAAATTAAACCAACCTATATCCATCTTAACTCGGGATATACCATGTGCCGTGAGGGATAAAATATCTGGAGATGCAAACCTTTTATAGAGTGAAAAGGGATTTGATCTGAGTAGTCTTTAAGTGCGATTTTTTGGAAGGTTTTCCGGTTTATTTTCCGATCTAATTTGTCTAGAAGTCAGCAGGGATTCATTGGAATCACAAGTTTGAAAAGTGAACCCTTCACAATGGAAGTGCCTCGTTGGGTTTTTTATGATGCTAAATTGATATATGCAATAAAAAAACCAGTTTAAACAACACAAATCAAGATTTGGCCATAAATTCGTTGGATATTGGTCATAAATCCACTAGAAACTCCAAAAAGTCGCACTTAAATACTACTCTGATATGATCCCTCTCGGCGCTTGGTAGATCTGGAGTTAAGACGGATCTATGATAGTATAATACAACTTAATAAATATAACATCTTTCAAATTAATTTTAAATTGTAACGCCATCTTCCCACATCTACCCAAGTAACCGGCCAACCTAGGAAAACATGTGACAAGAGGCTACTATGATATGATTCAACTCCCCATGTACATTTAAGGAAGTTGAACTGACACAACACAACCAATCTCACCTTCCACGCATGCAACTGGACCCTCAGGAGCCATCCAACCCTTCCAGGTGACAAACCCCTAAGACAACCTTTAATTTTGATGCATTCAAGCCTCAATCGCTCCCTTTACATGGGCATGCATGCAACTGGGACCCTCCAATCGTTCCCATAGCAATGCATGCATATGAATTAGGACTTTTCTAGGTAGTTATGTGCTAGTGACTCCGGATTTTGTGCCATTTTTTTAGGGCCAGGACTCAGGCTACTGCCCATAACTCCATGAAACTTCCAGAAATGAAAAGTGACATCGAAACAATGATACAAATTCAAATACTTGAACAAGGACTTGACTGGACCCCTACTAGCCATGATAGACATTTCGCCAAACATGTCACGAATATGCATTCTATAGGTTTAAACAACAAATATGAGCATAGGGGTCTCGTAATTATCTGAGAATCGCTAAGAAGCATTGGTGCCTTATCACATTAGCTGCATTCTCATCTATTAGGTCATATATTAAATTCTCATTCATTTACAAATCAAAACATGATGAAACCCATACAGTTTCATTATCATAAAACATATTCATAACCAACATATAAACAATGGAAATAATGAGGAAACAACATCCATATATGCCAAAAATGAACCATTGCATTCACACATAAAATACCAAGGAAATTAACTCTTATTGATGAACGCAAATCCAACCCAGTATGGGACTACCACGATCCACCAGACCATAGATTGGCTGAGCCAAATCTCTCTTCATGCAACCACCCCCGTGCCATATTCTAAGCATGAATGTAGGACTCATAATTGAAAATAATAACCGAATGAGCATGGATGCCACCCGATTTTTCCACCTACATCATGAGGCATTTTACTGCCACCTAGTCCCTAGGTTTTACCTCAACCCACATTATGATTCAGGGGTCACTAGGCCATGATCGAGACACCACCCTCCAGGCTTTTGTTAGGTCCCTATAATATTAGTGTAGCCCCTTATTGTTATTGGTGTGCATATGTAGTCACCATATTGTTATTATTGTGCCCCAGAGAAGCCCATTATTGTTATTGTTGTGCCCTTACATTATTATTATTATGTAGACTCTTATTATATTGTGACCCCTTAGACTCTTATATATAGAAAGTAGGTTTTGTCACTTGTATCATCCAAGAATTGTTCATTTATGTAATGTAAAGGAGGTTTACCCCTCGAAGTGGATACTTTTTAATTCATTGATCTATCTTTTCTTCTATTTTTGATCAGGAGATCATGTCCAAGTTTTAAAAAATGCCCAAAAATGAAAGTTCTCAAAAATGTTTGCAACCTGAACGACCGGAAAGGTCTCGTCGCTGTGATACGGTTCTCAAAACCGAGGTCATATGCAAAATTTATTGAGGTTTGAAAATGCCCAGTAAACTCCAAAAATGAGTTGACCAAGTTTGACTTTGTTAAATTTGGAAAAGAAAAAAAAATTTAAAAAAAAGAATATTCTCTGGAATATTTTGTTTGGGCGTATCACAAGTTGACAAGTGGCATATCGTCATTTGCTGAAAGTTTGACTTTTTGGATTCTTGGCCAATTAAAGGGTGCCACATGGCAGATCCGGAGGCCGCCATGTAGCCCCAGGCCGATGGAATTTTGTTGTTGTAAAATTCTTTGTCAAGCTTGCAAGTTACCATGCGGTTAGGATGGGCCCATGTGACCAGCGTAATAAAAAATATTTAATGTGACAGTTTGTTAACGGATTTTGCCAACGGTTTTGGTGGGGGGGTCATGTGACCACCCCGCCCAAAATTTAATGTTGCCTAAAACGATTCCAAAGGAATTGGAGGGGCACGCCAAAATTTGGGATAATCCACCTATTTAACTCCAGTTAACTTCAGTTCTCCACATTTAGTGGATTTTTTTGGGGGACATTGGGCAAAAATATTGTTGAGGCCATAACTCCCTCATTATTGAACCAAATTGAGTGCAAAAATAGTCAATTTGGACTATCTCAGGCCTTTTGGAATCAATTTAGCATGTTTCAGATTCATCAGAGAGCTTCTAAGCAAGTTTTTGCTTCAATGAAGTTCAAGGGGCCATCAGGGCCACCAGGAGGCAGAATCAGTTTGAGGCCTAGCCAGGGGAGATAGAGGCCTTATCCAGACATCCAATAGTCAAAATTGGATATTTCAAATGTTATAAATCTGATGATATGGTTTTTAGAGCCTGTAGAGAACTTTTTAAGGTTGAAAAGCTTCAGTAAAGTTCCAGGGGCCATCAGTGCCAGCTTTTTCCAGCAGCAGTGCAGGGCCTAGCCAGAGCAGCTAGAGACCATATGCAGCGAACCAGTAGTAATTATTGACTGTAAATAGAATTATAAATCTAATGGAAAAGGTTTTATAAAGTTTTGAGAACTTCTAGAGGTCGAAAACCTAGCATAGAATTTTTCAGTGACCCCAGTGCCAGGGGGTGCTGACAAGTGTTGGAGGCGAAACCAGGGCAGCCGGAGGCCATTTTTGATGAATGAATAGTCTATATTGATTAATTCAGAAATTTTGGAACCAATGAAAGTGGTTTCATAACATTTTGAGAACTTCTAGAGCTTGAGAAGCTGATGTGAAGTTTTGGGCAGCCTTGGGCAAACCGTGGAGGATAACCTAGTTTGGGGATGCAGTGCTCGATTTGAGAAATTTGTCAGTCGATATTCGGTGTCTGGCGTGTGATGGATATAGAAGGAGTGGTTTCAGTGACAGAAATAGAATTATGAAGTATTTTGTGCCATTTAGAAGCTCAAATTAGCTAAGAGCACCGACAGAAGGAATCGTGTGAAAGGGAGCCTAAAGTTGTTTGTAGAGTTTGGACAGCCATGAGAGGGATATAGATGGTATTCTCATCCCTTTGAATCAGTTTAGTATCCATTGGAGTTAATTTTAGAACTTCTAAAATAAACCTTACCATAATCCCAAAGAGACGAGTCAAGATGACAAAGCTCAAAGGAGACGTAGCCCACAAGATTCGGGTGAACTCCTAGATTAATTTTGTTGTTGTGTTTAAATTTTTTATTGCTGCATTATGTTGATGTTATACATGTTAAATTTCAGCAATATAAAATGAACTTAAGACACATAAACAGTTAAAAATCATACACCACTTTCAAGCATAAATTCCAAAAATTTTCAAATACAAGCTAGATAATTTAATTGTTAAACTGAGTGGGAGGTTCTTGAAATACATAACAAGTTATCCAGACCATTTTCAGATCAATTTTTTTATTTTTTTGCATAACGTTTGGTATCATAGCTTTAGATTCTATGGTTTCGCTTCTTCAAACAGGTCATCTTGGAATTTTCGCTATAACTTTGATTCTATGAAGATTCAGAAGCTTAAGTTGAAACCACGTGGAGTAAAAATAATAGTGAACCTCATTTAAGAATTTAAAGCCTTAGTTTGCTAAATTTTTGGAGATATGATCTAAGGAATTTAGGGTTTTTATAGGCTCCAAAATTTCAACTCAAACAAGTGACCGAAGGAAAATCGTCATAACTTTCGTTTCAGGCATAGGATTTGAATTTTGTAAAAAATGTCCTAAATTGCACAGACTGTAGTTTCTTGTGTATCAATTTTAGAGAAGAAGGTCAAAACAGTGACACGTGACACGTCGTAAAAGTTCACTCTACTTAACCATTCCATAATTAAGACATTGTGGGAGATCGGGCATAACTTTACCTTGAAGAATCCAAATTATTTCTAACATGTGGCATTAGAAAGAGGACTCAGAGGGATCCTACAAGACCGAAGTTAAAATTTTGGGGATCTAAAATTACAGAGATACAACAGATTCAATATCAAGCTCCTAGAAATAAAATAAAAAGGTGTGCATTTTAAAAAGAAAAAATGCATAAGTTTTGTTTGAAAAATCAGTTTGAAGTGATTAAAGGGGCATAGTGAAGCATAAATATCATTGTTTCATTTCAAAATGACTTGAAGCAAGAAAACAAAAACACCTAGTAAGAAACCAGAAAACTCTACTATGATGCATGAAGAAGAATAAGAAATGAAACATGATATATCAAAATTACGAGACCAAATGCAACAAATGTCACTCTCGCAAAGAGTAACCAAAAATGAAATAGAAGCTAAGATGGATGGTTTAAAAAATGGTTTAAAAATAGACATGGAAGGTTTGAAGAATAGTTTAAAATCAGACATGGAAGGTTTGAAGGATGACATAGAAGCAAAAATGAAAGGCAACATCAAAGATTTGAAGAATGGTTTAAAAGCAGACATGGAAGGTTTGAAGGAAGGTTTGACAAAGTTGATACAAGAAATGATTCCTAATGGTGAAAATGTATTAGATGAAAATCGTGATGAGAAAAAAAGAAATGTTAATCATGATTTCATAGATTCTAAAGTTGGATTGAAAAGCCACCATATTCCAAAGATCGATATGAGGAAGTTTGATGGCAAGGATCTGGTAACATGGATACTACAGATGGAGAAATATTTTGATCTCCATAATGTGAAACACATGCAAAGGGTATGGATTTCAACTTTATATTTAGAACCCAATCAGTTTGTATGGTATCGATAACTTTGTTCTCGTAAACCACTTGTCACTTGGTCAATTTTAAAGAGGAAATGATAACACATTATGAAAATACAAAGAGAAACACCTTATTTAACTAGTTGATAAATCTCAAACAAAAGGGTTCAATGGCAGAGCACACTGAGGACTTCCAAAAAGTGAATATAAGGGTAAATGATATTCCAAAGGAGCATAGGATTGATGTATTCATAGAAACTTTAAAGGATAACATCCAATATAAGGTTTGCCTTTGGGAACCTGATTCATTGGAGAAGGCATTCAGGTTGGCAAGAAAAATTGAAAGAAAAATTATGGAAACAAGGAAGCCTACCACTCACAACTATAAATATGGAAGTGTTGCTACTCCTAGCCTTCCACAACCTACAAGGTTTACACCAGAACAATTGGAAGAAAAAAGAAAAAAGTGATTTGTTACAGTTGTGATAGAAAATGCACTAAAGGTCATAAGTGTGCTAAGAAGAAATTATTTTACATAGATTGTGAAGAGGAGGAATAAAAGGAACAAGAAACTTCAAAAGAAGAGGATATACACCAGGACCAACCTTAGAGAAAGAAAAAATAAATCTGACCATATATTGTAATGAATTAGCATGAATTACCACTCCTCAAACTCTCAATATAGAAGGACATATCAAGAAGAAAAAGGTAATGGTGTTGATTGATTCAAGTAGCACCCATAATTTTATTCATCATAAGATAGCCAAGGAATCGAATTGCTTCCTATATCTAGCACCAGAGTGTCAAGTGATGATTGCAAATGGAGTAACTATAAATTTCTTTGAAAAGTGCCATAATATCAAGCTAACCATGGGGGAATATGTATTGAATAGCCCAATGATTTCCATTCCAATGGGTGGTGTTGATGTTGTACTAGGAGTTCAATGGTTACAGTCTTTCGGTATGATAGATTTTAATTTTCATGAAATTTGCTTAAAATTTTTTGGGAAGGTAAGGAAGTTGAATTAAGGGGTATTATAGAGAAACCAGAAAAGATAATCAACTCTAATTACATGACAAAGCTTCTAAATAAAGAACGATGAGGCATAATTACACAATTATGCTCACTAGAGTTTCAAATGTTGAAATAATCTATTTCTCAAGATCTCCAAAAAGTCTTGGACAATCATTCCAAGGTATTTGAGACTCCCAAAGGCCTGCCACCTATTCGTAACCATGATAGCCTTAAATAATTTTTGGAACAAATACTATCTTCAGAAGAGAAACAAAAATGGGTCACAAATATGTTGGGTTATGAATTTGAAAAATACCTCCCACCTATTCGTGATCATGATAGTCTTAAATACTTTCTAGACCAAATACTATCTTCAGAAGAGAAAAAAAAATGGGTCACAAAGATGTTGGGTTATGAATTTGAAGTCATCTACAAAAAAGGGAAGCTAAATGATGCTGCAGATGCACTCTCAAGAAGGATTAACATGTAGAATAATTCCTTTGTGCCATTTCTATTATCCAACTAGATTGGATAACCAAAGAAAATGAAGAATGGAAGAATGACGAAGAAGTGTGGACACTCATTCAAAAGTCACAACAAGATCCCAATACATCTCATACATTTAGATGGAAAAATGATTCATTATGGTACAAATATCGATTATATCTTTGTAAGAATTCCCAACTAAAACAAAAAATTCTTTTTGAATTGCACACTTCTCCCTTAGGAGGAAACTCGGGATTTTTAAAAACTTACCACATGGTCAAGAAATAAATTTTTTAATATGGTGTTAAATCTGATATTCAAAAGTTTGTGGCAAAATTTTTGGTCTACCAACAAAATAAAGTTGAGACAATTAATACCCCGGGTCTACTACAACCTTTATCCATTCCAAATCAACGTTGGGAGGAGGTTTCAATGGATTTTATCACATGTTTACCCCATTCCGAAGGAAAGAGTGTCATCATGGTGGTAGTTTATAGACTTACCAAGTATGCACACTTTTGTACATTATCTCATCCATTTAAAGCCAGTACAGTTGCTATTGAATTTATGGAAACAATTCAAAATCTACATGAAAAACCAAATATTATTGTAAGCAATAGAGATCCCATTTTCACTGGAAATTTTTGCACGGAATTATTTTCTTGTATGGGTACTCAAATAGCTCATAGCTCTTCTTATCATCCTTAATTTGATGGGGAAACTGAGATAGTGAACACATGTTTGGAAGGATATCTTCGTTTCTTTGTATCTGATAAACAAACACAATGGGTCAAATGGTTACCTCTGGATGAATGGTGGTATAACACTTCCTTCCACACTGCAGCAAAAATGACCCCATTTATGGAACTTTATGGATATCATCCACCGTCCATCACATCATCTTTAAGAGAAAATTCTAAGGTTCAAGTAGTGGAATATCACATCAAGCATCAACAACAAGTTATCCAACTCTTAAAGGATAACATAAATTTGGCATAAAAACAAATGAAACAACAAGCAGATCAACATCGGAAAGAAAGAAGTTTTGATGTAGGCGACTAGGTGTTTTTACGGCTACAACCATACAAACAAATTTCCCTCAAGCAAGTTAAGAAAGTTAATAAATTATCACTAAAGTACTATGGTCATTGCCAGGTTTTGCAAAGGATTGGTACTATGGCATACAAATTGGAGCTTCCCACATCTTCCCAAGTGCACCCAATTTTCCCTGTTTCATGCTTAAAGAAGGTTATAGGTGACAAACTCCTAGTTTAAACAATATTTCAAGAACTTAATGAGGAAGGAAAAATCATATTGGACTTGAAGCAGTCATGGAAACAAGAACTCGACAGCTACAAAATTGATCAATTTCAGAGTATCTCATCAAGTGGAAGAACTCACCCGCTGTTACACGTTATTTTGTCACCATGACATTTGAATGTCAATATAGGTTCATCATTGCCTGTATTACGCTCCCTTAGAAGTCTAAAACCCCAAATTTCCTAAACCAAGTCTTGGAATTGGAGAAAAGCTCATTAAAACCCTAAAAAGACTAACTCTACACTTTTCCTAGCCCTTGCCTGCAAATCCGCGAATATTTTCTCTATAGCCTGTGGCACATCCCGCATGTTTTGCTTATAAAACCTGTGGACCCCGTAAACAGTCAAATAAAGGTAAAATTAAGTTCTAGAAGCCCAGCTGGACGAATATTCTCCCAACTGGAAGCTTCTAGAAGCGTGTTCAGTTCAAGCTTTATCCTATACTCATGAACTCTATCCCTTCATTCATGGAGCTTATTCCTTGGTCTATGGAGCTCAAATCCCTTCATGAGAGGAATCCATCCCCCTCTTCATGGAACTGAAACTACCTCCATTTCCTTATAAATTGACCTCATGCTTCAGTCTCAAGGGTAGAGACACATATGTGGTAATTGCTGAAGAAATTATTAAGAGAGCATACTCTCTATACTAGCCATTTTTTATATGAAAATGATCACACACTCATGTCCATAACTTTATGCTAGTTCAGAGAGAAGAAGGCTAGTCAATCTGAGAGAGAACGATTGTTTAGGACCCCAGAAGAACCTGTATGACATCAAGGTGAAAGGTTGTAAGGTTACTTCTTATTATACAAGTTAATACAAATGGATTCCATTTTCTCATTGAATTGTTCATGTATCTATTTGAGTATTTCAATTCTTGGATTCCTTGATCACTGAGATATATTAGTGTTTTCTCAATTATTATATCTTGCAGGTGCTTTTAATCCTTTTATATGTCTTTGATCGTAGGTTTCACATTCTGAAGTGACCTCTTTTGGAGCGACTAGATAGAAGATTTCAGCAAGTGTTGGACTTCAAGTAGGGGCGTGTCCTCGTACTTTGTTATTAATCATTCTGAATCACAGATGATCTAGAGAAAATGGTTTGCATTTGGTTGTTTGTTTCTAGATATCCTTAGGATACTAGGGAGATCGTTCTTATCCACAAGAAGGATTTATCCGCATAACAAAATGGCGACTCCACTGGGGAATAGAACTTAGTTTCTCTTTTTAATTTTCAGTTTGATTAGTATAAAACTGGGTTGGGTAGATAACTTACCAGAATCCCTGAAAAGTAAATCTAAATTTTTATTTTTTATGTGTTTTTCCTGGCCTCCATTTAAAAATAGTGTGGTAGCCTCCGCAGTTTTTAGTTCAAAACAGTGTGGTACCACACTATTCTCCATTAAAACCTACGGACTAGTGGAAAATTTTAGAAAAAATAATAATTCTCTTTTCAGGAGCAAGATTTCCAGATTCTTTGTGTTTTCCCCAATTTGTCTTGACTTTCAAAGTCTTATGTGTGAATTTCTTTCAGCAATTCTTGTGTCTGAGTGGTTTTTCATCTGATTTGCATTTTACAAGTGAGTGTTTGCCTTAATTTCTTAATGCTCTATATTAGAAACCATCATATACCTTAGTTGACTGGTATGATGTTGTTTTCTTGCTGAGCCATTGAACTTGTTGCAACCCTTATTTTTATGAAAAGTGAGTTTCATTTTCATTTGCAAATTTAGAAGCATCTTAAGCTTACTAAGGCCTGAATTTCACTTAAAACCATTGTTGAATGTTTTGATTTTTGTTGAGATAAGTAGAAATTATTCTTGGTTCGATCACAAACTAAGAAAAACATCCTCGAAACTTTCTAGATAGAGCTCAAACATTAGTGTTTTCTTTTGATTTTGAATTTTATGTTTTAGGATTTTTTTATAAGGTTTTCTTTTTGGAAAGATTTTGTTTAATGATTTGTAGTTTCTGATCTGATTGATGAAGGATTTTATTTTGAATGAGTATTTGATCATCATATGAAATTGAGTTCTCAAAGAAATCGTCTTCTTTTTAAATATTTTTGTTGATAAGCGAAAGAATTGGTGCCTTGAAAGTTATCTAAACCTCTCAAATCTTTCCTTTAAATAGATTTCATTGAAAAGAAAAGAGTTGCACTCTCGTATAGATGCATTTAACGTATTTTGAGTTGGGTCATTAAAACATCATTGAAGTTTCAATTCCATACCTTATGTCCTAAGAAATAGCCAAATTAAAAACAACGCTTTAATTAAAATCAATCTAGATATTTTTACATTTTCTAAGGCTCTTTTCCACCAATATAGCTTAGGCTAGTGTCTTGGAAAAGGTTGTAATTAATGTTCCAAGACAGTTAAAAAAAAACAAGTAGCAATCTTGTGGTAGGAAAAATTGAATTGTAACATGTATGCTCTGGGAAGCTCTTCTTAAAAGATTCAAGCATGAGATCATGTCCGAACCAGTGAGGTAATTGTACCTATCTCATTGGGAAAGATAGAAGATGTGCACGTATTAAAAATGGTAAACCTTGGATAAACCATTGTCGAGGAGCCTGGGGTCACTTGTCGGTAAACCTTGGATTATATCAAGGAGCCTTCAAGGGGATTGAGCTAGTTACTCTGCCCTTGCGTGCATATCGGATCATAGACTGTTCTCCCAGGTATAATTGTTCCCGTTGGTGACCTTAGTGGCTATAAAATTTAGGATTCTTTCCAAAGGTGACGATGGAGGGAAGGTCCCACTGTACCTGGAGTAAACGTCGACTAGACTCACTTGGACTTTCCGGAGGGTTCTCTTCACTTCGAGATGGTTTAAGTGGAGAAACTTGCACCAGACTATTTCATTAAGCAGTTTTTCGGGGTAATTTCTCCAACTGCCATTTCTGCATTGAAATTATACGATGTTGGATTTCATCACCAACTAGTGTTTTTAGTGCGGGAATTTATTGTTTGTGTGTGGATTTCTCTCTTATATTTTGTAGGAGTGTGATTCATTTGATTGTTTTCTTAGATACTTTAGGACATTTTGTTGAAATTTTCTTTGATTTCATGTGTTAAAACTTTTAATCGTGGTAGAATTACCTAGACAAACACGTAGAATGCAGGGGAAACCCCCTGAGTACACACCAAGCCAGTTAGAAAAACTTAAATCTGAGAAAGGACAAATCTAAAGGACTGGATCAACTGAACATGAAGAAAAAAAAATAATTATTCATCCTGAATACGAAGTAGATCAACCTCAAACAGCAAAGAGTACTCCAAGAAGAGTGTGAATTTCTAAACTAGCTGAAGTTGTTTCTACAACTAGTGAACTATCAACTTCGGATCCTGAAATTTCTGAACTAGAAATTGAAACTGTTATATCTGAGACTACTTCCAAGTTCATTACTCCAACCCCTCATCGACCTGATTCACCCAGAGTGAAGTATCGTATCACTGAAAATCTTCCTCTTGGTCTCATTAGTATTGAAGTAGTTACTGACACTAAAGAAGAAGTTGTTCTTCCTCCAAATCAGGACTCTTTAGATCTTAGGCCAAGTGAATCGATTTACTATAGCCCTTTCAAACAAGATCCTTGGTATTCTCAGTTGGTATACTTTCTACACAATACTGGTCTAAATTATTCGCCACCCCGAATTCCTTTTTACGCCATACCAAGAGGTTATAGACCTCCATTAAACATGTCTGGTGAGTCATCCATGTTTTCTGCATCACCAGAATCATATTTTTATGGTGGTTCCTCTGTTCTGGTAGGATACCAATCGCTTTATGGTACTTTCTCAGGAGCAGCTCCTTCTCCCAACAAACATATACCATCATCTGGTCCAAATGAATCACATACAGAAAATTTGAGTGCAGAACACATTTACATGATGTCTGGAAACATTCCTAACCCTGGCCCTCAAGGTAGTAATTTACTGCCTGGGGGGCAACCTCAAGGAAAATACATACCTCAAGTACCATATCAACCTCAAGGACAGTACCTACCTCAAAGTCAGTACATACCCCAGGGTCAATATCAGCCTCAAGGGAAGTACTCGACTCAAGGTCCGCAACCTCTTCAAGGACAGTACCCAACACCAGGACAACCATCTTTATAGGGACAGTAGCCACCTTTAGGGCCACAGTTCTACCTAGAACAACAATTTTTTCAAGGAGGTGGGAATTATCCAGTTAATTATCAAGCATATGTTCCAAATTATCAAACTGGTTATGGTCCTTCTTATGCAACACAACCTTCAATGGGACCTTCATATCCCGGAGTAAACACGGTGTGGGATCCATCACAAGTTCAAAAGAATTTGCAACCTAATGTGCAAGTACCATATTATCAACCTAGTCAGCCAATGGGTTACAGTCAAATCCAAAAACCTGTCGAACCTGTTCAACCTACGATTTAGGTACCTGCATCTGGTACAATTCAGCATCTTGGTCTGAGTACACCTAGAAATCCAAGTCAAATTGCTGAACCAACTTCTATTCAAGCTACCACACCTATTCCTGGAGTATCTGCAGCCCCTATTCCTACAGCCCCTCGAGTATCACAACAAATCCCTGTAGTCTCTGCACCTCAACCTGGACCTACAATCCAGACTGTCATTCAACTACCTACGGGACCACCTGGTACAAGTACAATTATAACAATTCAACCTCATTTTGTTTATCAACCATATCAAGGGCAGTATCAATATGGGCCTGCAGCACAAAATACAGTATACCAGCATCAACAGTACCCTAGTTACACATATCAGATACTGGCTCCACCCCAATATGGTTTGGCTAATCCTGGTTACCTGGGAGGTATTCCAATCCCAAACGAACAGGCTATTCCAATATATTATGTATATCCTCCTCCTGGTACTGGTAAAGTTCCACAAGGTTATCAATTTGCTCAAGACCCTAACCATCAATTGCCATTCATATCAAATTTGGATTTACCTGATTTTTTGCACCTAACAAATGATCCCATCTATTATCTTCCATATTGGCCTCTAATTCCAAATAAGTTGCCCAGTGACATCCCTAAATTTGAAGGGAAATAAGAAGAGGACCCATCGAACCATGTCATGACTTACCACCTCTGGTGTGCATCCAACTCTTTGATTGATGATTCTATTCTATTACGACTGTTTCAGAGAACAATGATAGGCTTAGCTGCAAAATGGTATATTGAACTACCACGTGGCTCATTCAACAATTCAATGCTTTAGCAACTGCCTTCTTAACACATTTTCAGCTGCCAATCGGATACGACAATGGCACAAAATTATTGACTTATTTAAAATAATCTACGTCTACGTACATATCTAATCACATACATGAATGGAGAAGTAGAAGATGTTTAGTGAAATTTTTTATTCCGGATCAGATCTTGGCAGAATGGTTCATCAAATCATTACTTCCAAAGATCACTGAGGATGTGGCTAAGGGAGGATTTGTTACTAAGGAACAGTACATTGCTCAAGCTCAGTACTTAGACCTCGTATATACACAGTCTAGTACTTTGTACGAAAATTTTCCTGATTTACCACGTCCTCGTAAAATATTTGCAACTCCTTCAGGATCTCATGCTGCAGATGGTGTAATTGGTTTAGTTAACACAAATAAAAGTAAGAAGAAGTCCTCAAAAACTACTTCTCCTATAATAACTTTACCTGATTCACCGAAAGGAGATTCTTCCCTTCAAACTTATGTCGACATTCACATTGTAGATTCATCTACAGCTAAATCCAAAACTGGTAATAAGAAGAAAGGTAAGAATAAAATCAACCAGACTTCATCTCCCAAGGAGAAAACCGAAAAACTGAACCATATGACGATAAACGAAAACCTCGTTATCCTTGTCTTATCTGTGATGAGGATCACTTTACTAAAGAGTGCCCACATCGGTCTGAGGTCTCTAAATTCGTCAAAGGTTCACCCACTCCTGTTGTATTGAAGGATCCTTTTCCTACTCAAGATAGCAAAATGATAGGATCTTCTTCACACTCATCAACAGATATTTTAATGATGTATGAGGTTATGGTTGCGACGCATTCGCGAGACTATGGAAGTAAAAATCATGTTACTGGTAAAGAAGTAGAAATTTCTAATTCAACACTAGCTACATCTCCTTCGGTTTCTGATCCACTTCATATTGAGAAACCTAATCCTGATCTAGTAATTAAACCGCTTGCTAAAGGTTTACTTCGGAAGTCAGCTTTCAATCCACATGCAAGAGCTGCTCAGAACTACAACATTGTTGAAGACTTGGCGATTTCCCCTTCAGCAATGTCGGCCTTAGAAGTGCTGCAATCATGTCTAGCACAGAGGAAATTACTTTTATCATCTATTGGAGCTATAGATCCTCAGGATTCTAACCTTATGGTCTTCAATTTATAAATTTTTACACCGAGACTCCCCCATCATATGGCTTTTCAGATTCCAGTATTAGTCAAAAACAGATGAATTTTTCGTATTGTAATTGATGAGGGGGCATCCACATGCATTATTTCATTAAACTGTTAGAAAATGATTGGTTCTCCAACGATCAACCAATCTCCGACAATCCTCAAAGCTTTTGATGGAAGAGAATTCCATCCGTATGGAATTTTATAGGATCTACCTATAGAGGTCAAAGGTAAAACTGTTAATCTAGATGTGGAAGTAGTTGATGCCCCTTTGGATTACAACCTTCTTCTAGGTCGAAGTTGGTCTTATGCTATGACTGTTGTCGTGTCTTCCCTCTTTCATTTGATCATGTTTCCTCGTAAAGGAAAGATTGTGAAAATCAATCAGTTGTCATATTATTCGTCTAACCCATCCTCTACAAATAGTATTCAACATGTTGGAAAATCGACTGTTCCTTATGAAGATGTTGGGGTAGGTTTAGTAAAGGAATATTCTGTAATGGGAACTTTTTCTATGACTCCACCCAACGTACCGCGTACTATTGCTAACATGAATATGATTACATCAAGCATTATTCCATTTGATGACCCTTGGATAGTGCCTTCATAGTCAGAAATGGATTCTTTCAATGAAAATATGCCTTTGAGTAATTTTGAGATAGAATATACAGCAATACAGTCATTTTATGATCCTTCAACTAATCTTGATCCAATGAATGTGGTCACCGAAGATTCTTCTTCACTATCAAGCTCAGCCTTGACATCTATTTCCGATCCTTTCCAACAAGTGTTTTATATTGATGAAAGTATTCGTGAATTTTTGTCTATGGATGAATTACCCTGGGATGATCTACACCATAGATCTTCGTTTTTACCTGAACTTGATAGATTTGAAAATGATTTTTCGTCAATTTTTACAATTTATAATGTCAAAGAAACATAGAATCTAATTATGATTACAAATTCGGATTCTAAGATTAATTTGGGAAACATTTATACAACTGTTCCTATTGACATATCAGTTAAATCAAGAATTCTTGAAAACATTCATATAGGAGATTCTTGTTTGATTGACGAAATTAATGCATATAAATCCCTATTTCAGGAATTCTGCGACATATTTGCCCGATCCTACGAAGAAATGCTAGGAATTGATCCAAAAATTGTCTTCCATGAAATAAAGACATACCCGGATGCAAAGCCTATTAGACAACGTTTACATCCGATACATCCACGAAAAGTTGTTGCTATTAAAGCTGAAGTTGAAAAAATACTAAGAGCATGATTTATTTATCCAATCCCATTAACAGATTGGGTATCTAATATAGTTCCTGTTACCAAAAAACAAGGGACTATACGAGTATGTGTCGATTATAGGGATATTAATAAAGCATGTCCGAAGGATAATTATCCTACCCACTATATCGACCAAATTATTGATGACTGTGCCAGAAATGAGATGTTTTCATTTATGGATGGATTTTTCGGATATAATCAAATAAACATACTCCCTGCTGATCAACCAAAAACAACGTTCATTTTTCCTTGGGAAACATTTGCTTACTGTAAATTACCTTTCGGATTAAAGAATGTTGGTGCAACTTTTCAAAGGGAAATGTCTTACACTTTTCATGACATCAAACACATTATGCAGCCTTATCTGGACGATTTACCTACTCACTCATTACACAGGGAATATCATCCTACTCATTTACGAGAAAATTTTATGAGATGTAGGCATTACAGGCTTCGTTTGAATCCGCACAAGTGTGTTTTTTGTGTGCAATCTGGACGATTACTAGGATTCGTTGTTTCAAAAGCCGGCATTTGTGTCGATCCCTCGAAGGTTGAGGCCATCATAAATTTACCTCCTCCTTCCACACTTCACCAACTCCAAAATTTGCAATGGAAATCAAACTGTCTGCGTAGATTTATCCCGAACTATGTTGAGTTAATGAAAGGTTTTACCAAGTTGTTGAAATATAATTTTCCTTTTATTTGGGATCAAATTGTTGATCGATCTTTTGATGCTCTAAAACAAGCGTTAGCCCATGCACCATTATTGCATCCACCCAATTACAACCAGGACTACTTTTTATACCTAGCAGCCTCTAATTCCACCATTGAAATGGTTTTAGTTCAAGAGGATGGATTTCACAATGAGCATGTGATTTACTATCTAAGTAGGAATTTGAATCCAACTAAAATTAAATATTCACGTGTGGAGAAATTAACCTTGGCAGCAGTTCGAGTTGTCCAAAGATTTCTTCATTACATACTATTACGCAAGACAATTGTAATTTCTAATTGCAACCCAATGATGTATATTTTGACAAAACAATTACTTGGGGGAAAAATACACTAAATGGATTGTTATCCTACAAGAGTTTGATTTGGAATTAGAAAATTTTAAATCAAAGAAATCACTAGTGTTTGCAGAACTTATGTGTGATTTTCCCAATACTGAGACGGAAACTATGGTAGAGCATCCCATTGCAGATGAATCTATGTTTCTTATCATTACATTAGATCCATGGTATGGAGATATCATCATTTATCTTCAAACCCAAACCTTTTTACCTGAGCTTTCACATTCAAATTGACAAAAGATCCATTACCAATCTCAGCAATACAATATTGTTGGGGACACACTTTACCGTCGTGGTGCGGATTCTGTTTTTCGACGTTTCATAACTCATGAAGAGGTTGAAAGGGTTTTAAATGACTGCCACTCTGGAGCGTGTGGTGGTCATATGTCTCGATATGCCACAGCCCAAAATATATTGCGTGCTAGCTATTTTTGGTTGTCATTATTCAAATATTGCATTCTTGCGGTCTGAAAATTCCACAACTGTCAAATATTTGATCGAAAGATGCGTGCACCACCAGCTCCTCTTCACCCCATAATTATTGTCGTTCCTTTTGCGAAATGGGGCATTGATTTCATTACATATAACCCTCACTTGGACGGGGGGCATGGGTATATTATTCTCGCTGTAGAATACTTTACCAAATGGGCCGAGGCGATGCCTACATTCGCTGCAGATGGCAAAACTGCAGCTACGTTTGTATTCAATCATGTGATTGCTCATTTTGGTGTACCCCAAGCTATTATCACTAACCATGGGAGTCATTTTCAAAATACAGTGATGACCAAACTTTCTGATCAACTTGGTTTGCGCCATGATAACTCTACTCCATATTACCCGCAGGCTAATGGTCAAGTTGAAGTTGTTAATAAAATTTTAACCACCACGATCAAACGGATTATCGGAACTCACAAATCGAATTGGCATACCATGCTTTTTTGGCATTATGGGAATATCGAACCTCAGCAAAAACTTCAATAGGGTTCACTCCTTTTCAACTGGTTTACGGTTTAGAAGTTGTGTTACCCATTGAATGTGAAATACCATCACTCCAATTAACCCTAGAGTTACTACCGGCTACCTATGAAGAGGAAAAACGCTTTTTGTACTTAGCACAATTAGATGAGACTCAGTGCACTGCTCCATTAGCAGCCGAAGCTCATAAAAAATGTGTTAAAGCTCAGTATGATCGAAGTGTTACACCTCGTGTTTTTTCAGAAGGTGAACTAGTCTTAGTATATGATGAAGCTAACGATAAGCTAGGAGCTCGGAAATTGGAACCAATGTGGCATGGTCCTTACATTGTCAAGCGAGTGCTTGCAAAAGGGCCTATGAATTAACTAATTATGATGGGGTCTCTTTAGATAAGCCCAAAAATGGTCTTTATCTTATGAGATATTATGCTTGATTCTTGTGTGAATATCTCACTTGTATATTAGTTATTTTTTTTCTAGTTAGTGTGCCTTAGATTAGATAGGTGTGCCTAGTTTTTGCTACTATCTCTGCTTATCTTGATTACCCTTGATATTGCAGATGTCGACATCCCTTCAAACATACATTGGTTTTGCTAATGGTGCCTGTCGTAGTACATGGAATATTTCTTCCGCAACTTGGGTTATCTATTCACCCACTGATGAGTTAGTTTCTATGCATGGGGTAAGCCTTGGTTAAACAACGAACAATATTGCCGAATATAAAGAAGTGATTGAGTTATTATTTGATGCCATTTCATTTGGTATTCGACGTTTGATCATAAGGTTATATTCGAAACTAATTGTATTACATTTAAACAGAGTATACGCAATTAAAAATTCAGTTTTATTGAGATTATTTTTGAAGGTTCATCTCTTGGAAAGACAATTTGATTACATCGAATATCAACACATTTCAAGAAATTTAAACACATTGGCTGATGCATTAGCTAATCTTATTCTAAATATACATTTGCAACGTTAAAGCAGTAAACCAAAACAACATTCGATACATGTTGAACAAGATATTCAGAGAAAGTAGTAATATCATAGATAGGAGTTTTTGTTTTCAAAAAATATTACATCGTTTGTGATCATAGGTTTAAAACACCTTATGATTTGAAAGATACTGATACAAAAAAAACAAAATATGTCAATCCATGATGATCATCCACTATCTGTGGTGATGATCATGGTAGTAGACTATCGCACGCGCCACCTTGCGCAGGAATCTCCTAAAATAGCCTGGAACACCTGTAACATGTCTCTGGAGACGAAGAGGAATATCATTTGTCGATGTCTCAGGGATATCTATAGTGAACCTCTCTAGGTTGTGTTCTATGTCAGTAAGGATTTTTGTTGCCTGATCTTGTGGTTGTGCTATGGGCTCTATTTTCCTCCTTTCAAAGCGGCGGAATGCAGCTGGTCGTCGTGGACCAATATTTGCATTTAAAATTTTGTTATAAGTATTAGACGATTTAAAAAACAAATAAAAATTAGAGTCAAAACACATCAAAATGATTATCTTACCTGATTCGTCCCATTGTGCCCCTGGACGTAAGGACATCTCGGGATCACCTCTGAAATCGATACCCACATATGGGAAATATTCAATTGTGAAGATTTGGTTCTAAAGCCACATAAAATATGCAGGAGTAAACTGAACCACCGTATTGTCGTCGCCACCATGGCGGGCCATCAATGCAACCCATCGTACCATACGTAGCTCTCTAAGTTCACCACAATCGACAGGAATAAGCTGAGGGGAGAGGAATGGAATCCTCTCCAAAGAAAAAGAGATCGGGATAGTGCCATACCCAAAGTTTTTCAACTTTGCATTTTTTTTCTCTGGTCAGTTGGCCTTTCATGTTGGCCAATACCGCTTCGCACCAGTTGAAAATGGTGCCTCTAAAACATTCAATTGCGGTCTGCATCTGAGACTTGGTGGCCACATGTGGATTCGCGCTTCCACACAACCTGGTTACTGTGAATGTAATAACTTTAAGATCAAGTCGCAAAATAGTCTTTATATCTATGCGGTTATCTTTGGGATTTGCTTCATCACTACAAAACTCTTGTTTGTAACTAGCAATGGGTAGGCCACCCTTCCTAGCTCCAAACAAAGAAATGTTTTCTTCTCTTTTGGATAATCCAGTAAGAAAATAAATATATTCGAGCTCAAGTTCAAGCTGATGATCGCCAATGATGAAGCACTGATTTTGAACATCCCACTTGTTCACTAGCCATGTCATCAGTTCCACTTGTGCCCTCATACCTTGAATTGCCCAGAATTTATACAAACCACAATTTCTAAGCGCACGCATTGTGGCTAGATTATTCATAGTCGTATTTTCTGTACCTTCATGCTTGCGTTCTCTCCACTCTACCATGGTGGAATGATCTGCAAATGGACGCATTTTAAGATTAGAAGCTTTTAGAGTGGGAATTTTTCACCATTTTTATGAGAAATTATCAATTTTCATTTAGTCACGGTTCCTCTATAGTTTTTGTGTAGAGACAGTGCGGACCTCCGCACACGCTCTACATGAAAACTTCGGTAGCCCAATAATTTTCCTTTAAGAAAATTATCGGTGTTCGCGGGTAACGCATGTGTGACCCGCGGACCCCGAAGAGCAAAATTTCAAACACAATTTCTCCTCAAAAAATGATTTTAAAGCCTAAAAAGAGTATTTAATTGGATATAAATTAAGAGAATAGTGTTGTGGATTACCTGGTTCTGACGAATCTCGATTTGAGCGGTCGGTTCTCCCGTTATCAACTCTGGAACTTTTTCTGCCAAAAGCTCTCAATTTACAACTCTGAAGACAAAAGGTGAAAATGACTTTGTTAAACTCCTTTTTATAAGATTTTTTGAATGAATTAAATATTATATTTTATTTATTTTCCACTTTAAAAAATAATTTTTCAATGTTTCTACTTATTGGAAACAGGTATGTTTAATATTTTTATTTTTTATGCAAAATACAGATTTTTCCAGTGAAAAGAATTATTTTGATAATGAGTACACTTTTATCACTTTTTCGGGCTCTTGAAAATTACAAAAAAGAGAAACCCTGGAGTTCTCTTTTAAGCCCTTTTCAGACTCTCTAAACATGAAAATATCGCTGAGTACTTGACTATTCAAACTCGTTAAAGGAAATGAACAGTCATCCTTTCAGTATAAGTTTACCCCTTTTCTGGACTGAAATGGACTATTTACGAAAAAGGTATACATTGACTAATCATGGTTGATAGAGTTCTCTCTTGTGTTATTTTATCCTTTTTTTAGGCTTCAGAGACTAAATTTACGAAAAATTACAACCACGGAATTTTCTTATGTTTTTCTTCTGACTCCCTAAAATTGAAAAACACCGAGTTTCACCTATACTGGACTCGTTAAAATTTAACAGTAAAGGAACTGTCGATTACAAACGGGAATGAACCACTCCTTCTTAGGGTTCGATTTTAATACTAAGTTGGACTAATCTGAAGGATGAGCTTACACAACAAGCAAATGTTATCCTCCTCAAGCTTGTCAAAAATAAAGTGGTACTTGCCAGAAATGGTGGAGAAAAAAGAGAAAAGGAATCCAGTTGTCACAATTTGTTTTGAAAAGAATTATACCAATCTTAAACACGAGACTTTTGTCACACTTGTACCTGGGTTGGGAAAATCCTTTGTATAACAGTTAATCAAACCACATTGAAAGTCTTCAGCCAGTTTCTAGGTATTAGCTTTAGGTAAATTGTTACCAAACCATCTGCAGTGTCATTATGTGTTCAAGAGACAGTTCAAATAAACCATTCATTGCAAACATTTGTCTCCGTTCGTGTTGACCATCCCTAAATCAATCCTTGCTAAAAATTTCTTCAAAACTTGATCTAATGGTTTCGTGTCGTGGGATTTCCTGCGATGGGTTGCTTTCTATCGACGACAGCTCATCATCTATAAAGTTCATCTAGAATCCTATCAGTACCTTGGGATCTACATGCCTTAATGGCAGGTTTCTCACCTTCGATGATAGGTTGCATCATTGATCTTCGATCGAATGATTCCATGAAGTGTTCAACTGCAAATCATTCATTCACACTTTGCGGATTGTACTGATTACTTTGAGAGCCATTGTCAGTATTGGTGGTTTCTTTCACACTTATTAACAGTTCACATCATTGATTGGTAATCAAGTGGTTTCTACCATGTTCGACTTCAACACAATCAATCGCATGAATAGAATCGTACTAGTTTGGGAAGTGGAAATCAAGACCCTGGATCTAGTTTCCACCATCCAGGCTGCGAGGAGTTTTATTATTCATGATACAGTAGACTACTTATGACAGATGGCTGTGTCCATGCTATGTCTAATATTGATGTAATTTTAAAAACCATTTCTATACTAGAACATGTATTTAGTTTTGATCTGAGTATGGGAATGCCTACCTCAGTGATGATATAAATATATATGTTTGCATTGAATTTTTTTACAGGCTTTCGACCGGTATGTCCGCAATCCAATCCTCGGAAAGATAAATCACTTCACGCTTCAAAACTACCTCAGACTTCGCACTTTAGGGGGCAATATGTTACACGTTATTTTGTCACCATGACATTTGACTATCAATATAGGTTCATCATTACCTATATTATGCTCCCTTAGAAGTCTAAAACCCTAAAGTTCCTAAACCAAGTCTTGGAATTGGAGAAAAGCTCATTAAAACCCTAAAAAGACTAACTCCGCACTTTTCTTAGCCCTTTCCTGCGGATCCACAAATATTTTCTCTATAGCCTGTGGCACATCCCGCACGTCTTTCTTATAAAACCTGCAAACCCCCATAAACAGTCAAATAAAGGTAAAAGTAAGTTCTAGAAGCCTAGCTAGACGAATATTCTCCCAACTGGAAGCTTCTAGAAGTGCGATGAGTTCGAGCTTTATCCTATACTCATGAGCTCTATCCCTTCACTCATGGAGCTTATCCCTTGGTCTATGGAGCTCAAATCCCTTCATGAGAGGAATCCATCCCCCTCTTCATGGAACTGAAACTACCTATATTTCTTTATAAATTGAGCTCATGTTTCAGTCTCAAGGGTAGAGACACATATGTGGTAATTTCTGAAGAAATTCTTAAGAAATCATACTCTCTATACTAGCCAGTTTTGATATGAGAATGATCACACACTCATTTCCATAACTTTATGCTAGTTCAGAGAGAAGAAGGCTTTTCAATATAAGAGAGAATGATTGTTCAGGACCCCGGAAGAACATGTATAACATCAAGGCGAAAGGTTGTAAGGTTACCTCTTATTATACAAGTTAATACAAATGGATTCTATTTTCTCGTTGAATTGTTCATGTATCTATTTTAGTATTTCAATTCTTGGATTCCTTGATCACTGAGATAGATTAGTGTTTTCTCAATTATTATATCTTGCGGGTGCTTTTAATCCTTTTTTTGTCTTTGATCACAGGTTTCGCATCCTGAAGTGACCTCTTTTCGAGTGACTGGATAAAAGTTTTCAGCAAGCGTTGGACTTCAAGTAGGGGCATGTCCTCGTACTTTGTTATAAATAATTCTGAATCATGGATGATCTAGATAAAATGGTTTGCATTTTTTTGTTTGTTTATAGATATCCTTAAGATACTAGGGAGATCATTCTTGTCCGCAAGAAGGATTTATCTGCATAACACCTGCTAAATATTCTACATGGGAAGATGAGAATTTTATACAGAAGCATCCAAAACTACTCAAGTGTTGAGGACAATGATTTTTAAAGCAGAGGAGAATGTTAGGTCCCAATAATACTAGTGTAGCCCCTTATTGATATTGTTAGTGTAGCCCCCTCATTGTTATTTTTCTATCCATGTAGTCCCCATATTGTTATTATTGTTCCCCATAGAAGCCCATTATTTTTATTGTTGTGCCCTTACATTATTATTTTTATGTAGGCTCTGATTATATTGTGACCCCTTAGACTTCGATATATGGAAAGTAGGTTTTTTCATTTTTATCATCCAAGAATGGTTCATTTATGTAATGTAAAGGAGGCTTCCCCCTTCAAGTAGATAATTTTTAAGTGTTGATCTATCTTTTCTTCTATTTTGTGAGTTGGTTTCATAATAGCTTTTCTATATATCCCACCATTCACCGACAAGGATTCCTAGGCCTGATCAAGGTCAACCACCTCTAGGATTTACCATATATCCTTCCATTCACCAATCGAGGATTCCTAGGCCCATCAAAGCACACAATACCTAGATTTACCGCAACTCATAGCTTGGTTCAGGAATTATTAGGATAGTGGCTTTACCGCAATCCATAATATGTTTCAGGGATCACTAGGCCATGTGTTCTTTATTTCAAACTCTCCACCTCACTCAACTTTGAATCCATTCGGCAATCTAGATCCACCAAAACATGAGAAACCCTCACCTCAAGGCTATTCGGAAATGGAAAGGAAAGGTTTAAGAACATTGTCACACCTATAAAAACCCATGCCAATGACAACAAGAGAACTAAGAACACACATGCATAACCATGCATGCCAAATCTAGTGAGGAAATCGCACATGCAAATCCGTTATAGTTGCTTGGTCCTACTCTTCCTTGCTTTATCTTTTCTTCCTCTTTGCCTTCTTTTCATTTCTTTATCCAATGTTGAAGTGCTCTAAGAAAAACATAAGTGTACAAGAGTGAGAGAGAGAGAGATCCTAAACTGAACTAGAAAAAGGTACCTACTGATCATCAGAAGCCTTTTTATCAATGTGGCATTTATTTTCTTCATTTTCCATTATTTTCCTTCATTTTCCTCCTCGCATGCAACCTGTGATCTTTCGCCTTCCTTTTCTCCTAATTTCCACTATTTTCATAAATAAATTGCCAAAAAATCCATTTTGCCTTTCCAAAGCCTTTATCATTTCCTTTTCCAATTTCCTTAGCCATAATAAACCAAATGAACACATGCACTAGGATTTTTTTTCCCAACATTAAGCTCGGAATAAGTGTCCCATTGATCCAGGTGGATATTGGTGGCCACCTGCCTAATCCACTTGGGGCCCCACCATTGTTTCTTTCATTTTTGCATTTTCCTTAATTATAGCACAGTTTACTATTTTTAGCAGTTTTTCGGGTCCTGAACTTTTGGAGTTGTTTTGAGGCCCTAAACGACGTTTTTTGGGCATCGCTTCTCCATCTAATATCAATTTCAATTCTAGCGAATATTATTATGTTCCATAATTGATATTCATAGCCAGCAGTTGTAGTCCTCGGATAGATCTTTCTAACGATGTATCATGTGCGTCAAACAGAGATAGTATGCCAAAGTTACGACCTCGGGATATTGATTTACCAATTTGCACCTACGAAGCCCATATTCTGGTGTTTCATCTCCTAGGGTTAGGTTTTTGGATGTTTAGGGTTTTCCATTGTTTCTCAATAAAATATAGGCCTTCAAACCTCATTCTAACATAGAGTTTAGAGACCTGTAGCCACCACATCTCTTCTCAGAGATAAGATACCAGCGCCCTAGCTAGTTTATTTCCATTATGTCTGTAAACATATTTTAGTTCTTTGTTATTAATGAAATGAAGTCTTATTTCCACTGCATTTTTATATTTATGGTTATATATGTATACTATTGCTTTCCTACATAAATATGGATCAGTGATATCATAGCGGTCTGCTCTTTCTCGTTCCTTCTTTGCATGTCCCCAACAAGGTCGGGGTATAAGGAGTTAGGGATCGATCTGGTTGAAGCAAGATCAGCCTCACAAACCTCGATTGTTGCCCATGGGGGACGAAAAGAAATATGAGGGAGCAGGAGATCCTATCAAAATATTGCTCGAGGAGGCTCTCGAAAAACAAAGGAATGCGATGATGGATAACTTTGCCCAGATCCTTCAACGACTGCCCACTGGCAGCGCATCTACATCCAACAGCCACTCAGGAGGTGCAACTCCTTTTAAGGTACAAGTAAACTTTGAAATTCCCATATTTGAGGGCCAAATACATGCAGACGTCGTAGATAGATGGTTTAATCTATTAGAAGGATATTTCTCAGTTCATGACTTTTCCGACCAGGAGAAAATTATTTTTTCACTTTTCAAAGCTACCCCCCATGTCAAGGACTATTGGAAAACCTACTGTTATAAGAAGGACGAGGGGGAAACCTATTTTTTCTCAGCCATACCCACTTTGAATTCTTTCTGAGATGCCATCAAAGAACAATATTATCCTGTGGGGAGCTATGAGGACAAGTACATACAATGGACTACGTTGCGGCAGCAAAGGGATCAACATGTACATGAGCTGAAAAATATGTTCCATACTTTGCGCACAAAGTTGGGTAACAAAGATTCATAGAAACATTTGGTGCCGAAGTACCGCATTTGTCTTCACATCTACATTTAGGAGGAAATGGAGTTCCTCGACATCTCCTCGCTTGGTATGGCATACCGGTATGCTGCCAAGATTGAGCAGAAATTCAAATAGAAGAAGCGAGACTTTGGATCTGTGAATAAAAGCAATGGAAAGGTGCCCCCAAACCGCAGAACAAAGGAAAAATCCAAGGCATGGTAGCCCAAGATAACCTACTAAAGCCGCAAGTAAATAACAACACCACGAAGCTGAAGAAGGACACGGGAAAGTGGTGTGAGTTCCATAAGAGCTCCACTCACAACACAAGTGAGTGTCGGGCCAAGCAGTCATTGGTGGCTAAGATGAGGGATTCTAAATCAGATGCATGCTCCAACTCTAAATCAAAACCCGACAAGGGGAATCACAAAGGGAAGCAGATTATTGATGCGGAGCCCAATGCCACAGTTTCCACTACAAATATCCAGAAGGACGAACCGAAAGATCCAGAGAGGATGAGAATCTCTTCCACTCTTAGATGTGGGTAAATGGTTCCTTGCTACAGTTCATTGTCGACAATGGGAGCCAAAACAACCTCATTTCAGCAGAGGTCGTGAAACATTTGGGATTGCTGAGCACAGCACACCCACAGTCATACACGATCAGGTGGCTTCACCAAGGACGGGATCTTTGCATCAGCCAGCAGTGTCGCCTTCCCTACAGCATCAAGCCCTTCATAGATGAGGTATTATGTGACATTGATCCCCTTGATGTTTTTGATGGATTATTAGGCCAACCATACTTGTGGAAGCGACATTTTGTGTATGAGTATCGACCTCTCACTGTTATTGTTACTTTGGGTAATAAGTTGTACATGATACCATAGGTACCACATCCTGAGGCTATCTCTTTGGTTACTGCAAAACAGTGCAGTAAGCTCATTTCAAAAAACTCGGAAATTTGTTTTCCTGATGATCTACCCCAAGGGAAAGAAGAATATTGTGGCCACGACCTCCAGATAGGGATCCTCCACATGATAACAACAAATGGATAAGGTCATGGAGGAGTATGGGGACATCTTCACCTCACCCACAGGGGTGCCTCTGCACTGTCAAGTCAAGCACCCCATCGATCTGACCCCAGGTGCGTCACTGCCCAATGGACTGATATACCTGTGCTATGTTCTGGAGAATGATGAAATCAAGAGGTAGATTCAGGAGCTACTACAGAAAGGACACATCCAGCCAAGTTCATCGCCCTGTGGGAGCCTGTTGGAGCAGGGTCTCCCAGAGGCTATGAATTTTGTCCATTTTTGTATAATTTTGTATTTTTTGGTCTAACGCAGGGGTTTTGGGGTGGGTCAAAGCCCCTAACGCATTATAAATGGGTCAAGGGTATACCAAGAGTCCGCAAACCACGGTTTGCGGACCATTGGATGCGTAGGTTAAATCGCTATAAATAGATGAACCTTTTTGAGTCATAGGCAGGAATGAATAGAGATTGATACGAAGTATGAATTGTTAGATCTGTGGTAGGGTTGTTTGGGTTAGGACTTCTACTAGCTCTGTGCGCGAAGATCCTTTGTCATGTTGTGTGCAGACCTTGCTGGCTATGTGCGCAGGTGGTAATTGGGAATGTAAGAGGATTTTGGGTAATGATATATATGTGCAGAGGTATTGTGGATATCTGATGTTATCTGAATATGTTCTGTTATGGTTGATGCGAACTTGAGTTATATAATTATGTATCTTTTAGTAGCTGCGAACTATCTGTGTTTATGGTACATGTATCTATGATATGTTAATTCGCTGTGATTATGTTGTTTTATGGTTATAGCTGATAGTACACACGCGAATGTGAACCTGTTAATTAGATCTGATAAGCTGTGTTCTGGTTATTTACTGAGACTCCTGCGAACAAGCCTCTTGCGATAGTTGCAGACCGGCTTGACTTACCTACTCTCTCCCAGGGTGCGGAAACCTGGTTCCATCACCCTCCCATGCTGCTTTAGGTGATATTTTTTCCTGCGCAAGTAGGTCACTGCCGAAAGGGCCATTAGTATAGGGGTTTGTTAGAAAACATTAACCTCTGAACCTGGGTCAGGACCCCTCAAGCCAACAAATGGTTCCGTTGCTGAGATCGGGAGCATTTTGAGAGAGATTGGGTAATGCCAAGGTCGTATTAGAAACCTGAGAGAAAATAAATCGATGAGTGGTTTGAAAAACAGGTTCAGGAATTCGTAGTAAAATAAAATCACAGTAAGAAGTTGACCACAGAGGAGTGGAAGAATAAGTACATTTTCACAGAGATCTATGAAATTTTCTTTGTAACAATTTTGATTGAGCTCTATGAGTGGCTCGCAAGGATTGTCGAGTTTCGTGAGTGTTGGAAAGACGAACAGGTCACGCAGTGGACCCCAAAGCGGATCCTGCAATTAGAAAAGACTGATAACACCATCACTCGCATGGTAGATCACTGGGTGGACAGTAGGATAGGAGGATTTGTGAAAGAATTTGCAATCGACCAATTCGTATCTTATTCAGAAGCAGAGCAGAGGTTCTTCAAGGGTTTCCAGGGTAAGTTTTTGAAAAATTTTCCATTACTGATTAAGATCCTTTGTGCGAAAAAATCATTTTGTGTATCCATATAGAGTGAATGAGCTCCGACCAGAGCGAAGGTACAACGTGTAGTGGTAAGTACTACAGAACTAACCAAGAAGGGGATCGATATGTCTACAGTCCAGTAAGAAAATTTGTTGAGCATAGCCCTCCATCTACGCCACCTTCGAGCCCTCATAGGGGAAAAAACTCACCTCCACCCCCACCAGAAGACGATATGGCCTTGCACATGAAGCTACCTACCTTCAAGGGCGTGAGTGATCAGGACATGGATCGGTTCTGGTTTGTCGCAGGAACGGTATGGACTATGCAGAACATAGCAAGCGATGCAGTGAAACAGGCACAGATATCCCTCGCTTTCGAGGGGATAGCCTTGGACTGGTACATGGGATACATTGACCAACATTCGAATGCGACTATTGAGGAAATCAAGAACGCATTAAAACAGGAGTTCAAGAAACCTAAGTCCTACTCTCAGATAGTAAACGGTCTTAAATATTTCAAGAAAGGATCATCTGAGTCTGTATGGGAAGCAGATCAACGATTAAAGAAAGTGATCAGAGAAGGAGGATTCCAGTATGATGACAGGCAACACACGGAGTAGTTTATTGTTATGTTGCTACCCCACCTGCGTGTACCTATGGGTCATCAAGCCATTGAAACATAGGAGAAGGCCTTGGAGGTTGCCATGAAACTGGAAGTTTCACCAAGAGATGACACCCAGTTAGGAGTACGGTAGATACAAGGCCAGTTAGAGGTAATGCACATGGAGATTTAGAATCTGCGCAAGGAGCGAGGGACGGAGGCCAGACCTGAAAGATGGTGCATACGATGCAGGGTGAATGGCCACACCAAAGATAAATATCCGCTACTTGCAGACTACATGCAAGCCGGGGCACACAACCCACTGCGCCCTAGGGAAGTTGCGGGACCAAGTGGGTCGACGCTATGGTGTGACGACTGTCGCGTTGCTGGGTTGCATGATACCAACCACTACCCCTGCCTTGTCACATACATCCCATAAGTAAAACAACAATGGTGTAGGTTCTATAGGTCTGTAGGACATGACGAACAAAACTGTCAAATGTATGATTTGATGATCGACCGGGGAAACCTATATAGGGTACAGTCGGAACCCTCATCACCTAGATCCCCCACAAGTATAGGAGGTTCTCCGGCGAGGGGCAGGGGAGGGGGATGAGGGGGAAGTGCAGGTAGGGGTAGAGGCCAACTGATCTGCTATAACTGCGGGGAAGTAGGTCACTTTGCGAGGGACTACACGAACCCAACTCAGAAATCCTGCAGATATTGCAGACAGTTGGACCATGTGATAGAGGACTGCCCAATTCTGATGGCCAAGGTGCAGGAAAAGCAATAGACTCCTACACAGAATATACAATGGGTTAAGGCAGAACCTCGTGAAGAGGGGCTGAGCATTAATGTGATAACGCGCAGCTGTATGGCCACCAAGGGGTCGACGAAAAAAGTTGAAACAGAGTCTCTGATTCATAGAGCAGCTACTAAATCAGAAGGCATGGGCTTACAGAAGGAGAAGGAGACCTCCATCACAGCTCGACAAGACTGTGCTCAAGACAAAACATTGGCTCCAAATAGTAGAATTGAATATGAGGTCAAACCATTCCTACAGGCATGCATGAATTTGTTGTGCAATCAGCAGGCTGTAGAAAACCTCCAAGCCCTACTCGACGGTTGCACAGGGAAAGCAGACGCAGTCATGAAGATTAAGGATGTGCACAAACTTTATGAGCAAAAGAGATGCACCAGCCGAGAGATGCGATTAACGACACAGATTGGTGATTATGAAATGGACCAGGTAATTCTAGACCTAGGATCAGATGTGAATGTACTACCTAAACAGACTTGGCAATGAATGGGAGAACCTAAATTGGAATGGTCCACTATCTAGCTGCGTATGGCTAATCAACAGAAGATCATACCATTGGGAAGATTTTCAAATATTGTAGTAGATATCATCGGGGCTAAGGTATGAGTTGAATTTGAATTCATTCAGATTGTAGAAGATGCAGACCCTTATCCAACACTCCTGGGATTGGATTGGGCCATTGATATGGGTGGAATTATCAATTTGAAGAAATGAAGCATGGTGCTTGAAAGTGAGGGAACACAGGTGATCGTACCACTATACCCTGCAGAAGGAGAAAGTTATACCGAGCCAGCGCATGAGGAAGAAGAGATGGATCACATCTATAAGTTAACTGGGAAGGATGAAGACTGGATCAACCCTACGGCTGATAGTATGCCTTGCTGGAAGAAGAGCAATGAATGTTTTTCCGACTCCGACGAAGAATTAGAAAATTGGCAAAACCGACTGCATGAAATCTCTACACTGCACTGCCTACGAATTACCAGGGACTTCCGGTATATATCTACCGAGGTAAGAGAATTACCCTGCTTTGATGGATCTGGTAGTATAAGGGAATTTTTGCGAACCTTCGAAGCTGAGGTTCCCAGAGAACGAAGGCTACGGGCTCTTAACCTAGATATGCACGCAATGTCTACGAAATAGTGGGACACACATAAGGGGTCATTCCAGTAATGGGAGGAATTTCGGGATATGATGGTACTACAGTTTGAACCTCTGACCGATGTGCGCGTCAAGAGATTCCAGGGCCCAGGAAATATGCACAAACAGTTGTTCGTTTGGATGGAGCAATGGTGTGATTGTACTGCAGAAGAATGGGTTCACTTGTTTATTCATGCCTTGGGACCAATTCTCGTTGCATGGTACCTCGATACAGAGCTACATCAGCGCACCCGCCAGTCGAAAACCTTAAAATATGAATTCTTGGGGACATTTGGGCTAACAAGAGGATTGGAGGTGTGTTTGGTCAATTTAGTGTGTCCTAAATTGCTGCATTTAATTTGTCAATCCGGGATTCGTAAGCTGACGAAGTGTGGCGCACTATATGTGCAAGATAACCTATCTCTTACTTTTTTGTCGTTTTGAGATTTTTGTGAAATTCTAAAAGAAAAGTATGGAGACAAATATTCAAGACAACAATGTATTTCTAATGATTTTCCAAACTTCAAGAGAATTTTAAAAACACATAATGACAAAATTAATTCTTCAAAGAAAATAAAATTGCATCACTACTCTAATCAAACAAACAATAAACTACTGATCATGAAACTCATTATTCTTGCTGCTATTCAAACATAAAAGAAACTATGCTGAAAGAAATCCAAAAGTTGCAACAAAGTAAATCTAAATCAAATTACATCAACTTATCTTCTGATCCCTCATCATTAGTCCAGCTATGATTTTCGGAGGTAACCATAAACAACTTGAGTAACCCGATATCTAACTTGCAGAAAGTAAACTAATATCAAACTACACATTCATAATTCAATCCCTCACCATCAGTCCAGCTGTGGCTTTTGAAGGTAACTGAAGATGTCATGAGCAATTTAATATTTCTAATTTGCAGAAAGTAAACTAATATCAAACTACACATTCATAATTCAATCCCTCACCATCAGTCCAGCTGTGGCTTTCAGAGGTAACTGAAGATGTCATGAGCAATTTAATATTTCTAACTTGCAGAAAGTAAACTAATATCAAACTACACATTCATAATTCAATCCTCACCATCACCCACTGGTGGGTTTCTTGAGGCAACCGAAGATGTTATGAGCAATTTAATATATCTAAATCTAACTAATGAAGCTAAAATGAGCAAACCGAAATAAACGAAGCATCGAAATTAAAATGTAAACTAAGAAAAGCAACAGTGTTAGAACATATTAATTCCATGTCATTAGTCAAAAAGTTATACAAATGCCCGGGCTGCCTATTTATAACCTGAAACAAGAACACTGATCAGTTAACAATAACATAAAACATGAAAGACAGAAGTAAAATGGAAAGCATGAAAGATTATAAATAGAAATGAAGCATATATACCATGAAAGATGCAATGTATAAACATGTGAATGGATTATGGCACAATGAGCTTTAAAGAAATAAAACAAGAACTATACAATAATGCACAGAACCTTGGCGAGTGCAGGGGCCCTCTACACCAGCCTTGGCAACAATCTTCAAGTACGAATTACGTTTGGAAAAAAAGTCTTCTTATATTAAAATGCAGTCATAACAGACAGGTGATATTACGGCACAGTGGCAACGTAATTACATTACAGAGCAGACTAATAAAAACTAATAGAGACTAATCTAATATGCGTATGCAAACGCGTTATGTATAACAAAGGAAATATAACTAATTCCCTGAAGTTTATGCTGATGGAGAACACGTAAACCATTACGTCCAAAGATCTAGGATCATGGCCGCGTTGGAGAGTAAATCTATGAGGAGTGGATGTTTGAATTCGGCTATGGGGCCATGTACAGATGTTGATTTGTCTTCCGCAATTCAGAAACGACCATATAGATCTCCATGTGACACGAAACAGAGTCCTGTCACCGTGGAACTCTACGGTTGACTTCCATTTGGCCACCTTTGACTGCAGCCTCCCTAGATGAATTTGCTCGAGCCAATAGGACACGATCCATGTCCACATCATTTCTGACTTGCCCATGTGGCTCGTTTCTCCTGAAAACACATGTAACATAGAGTTTCACAAAATGGCTGCGGAAAGTGGCAAGATTCCGCAGCTAAATGAGCAAAATCTAAATCAAACAGCAGACACAAAAATATAATTAAAAACCATGTTAGATGCTCTTTTGCAATTAATATACAATGATATTGACAACTTGGGAGGTTCAGGTGGATGAAAAAGGTATAGAAAATTGTATGGAAAAGATGCAGATTTGAGACTCAACATACCCCCACTGTGAAGGTGTTGCATGTCCTCATGCAACCAAAATTTTGATAATCCTTCCTCAGTTCATATGCCTTGACACTTCAGCCAGTACATCCAAACCTCTCCTCTTCTTCCTTGGTGCTGCCAACATCCTAGGCTTCTTCATTAGGCATCTAAATTTGATATTAACCAGTGCTCTGCTTAACTTCTGGCATTTCCTTTTCAATTTCTTGTTCTTCTTCTGCCATATTCCCAAATGTAGCATGGTATTATCATGAATGATTTTGTCCAATTTACTTTGTTCCTTCAATGTCTCATTTTCATTTTTGATGTGTCTATTTAAAAGCTCTAGCTCAAAGACTTCCTGTTTTAGTGATTGGACTAGATCATCTTGTACTGTGTGAGGCTGAATGGACGAAGTACTGGGACTTGTAGCTGCTTTTTCCAAAGATTCTATATAATCATATACTTCTTGCTGCTTGGGGTCTATATCAGGTGTCATTTTTATTGGGCTGTCCCCAAAATGCCGTGAAGGAGAGTTGTCCTCAAAATCTGGCTGAGAAGGGCTCACATCAACATCTGGCTATGAATAGGATGGACTTTGCTCAATGTCTGACTGAGAATGAAATGAACCAGGTTCACTAACTGACTGAGAGTGAGATGGACTATGGTCAGCTGGGGATTGTTCAGATGTTTCTTCTCCCAAATCAATGAAATGGGGTCCCTTCATTTGTGTTTTCCTCAATTTCCCCTTAAGTCTGGAACTTCTTCTCACACGCTGTGGACCACTGTCCTTTTGCTTTTGTTTTCTTTTCTCTGTCTTCTTGGCCATAGATGATTGTTTTTGAAGATAAACTAATCTTTCAGATAGCACTTGATGATCTTCTTCTTCGGAAGAAGAGGTTTGATGTATAGCCTCAATACTTTTTCTCTCTTTTGATGTTATTGGCTTTTTACCCTTGGTTTCTCTCTTCTTCCTCTTTAACAGTCTCTCTTCCCTATCAGTTCTTTCAATTGTAGTAGTAGGAGTATTTTAAATTTCATTATTTGTTCTTTTTCTCCTACTCCTTCTTGATGTGCTACCTTCAGGAACTTCTTGAGTAGGAGTAATTTGAGTTTCATCATTTATTCTTTTTCTCCTACTCCTTCTTGTTGTGCTACCTTCAGGAATTTCCTGAGGTTCCTCAAAGAAATTTCTAATCAAAAATTTTTCCCATGTGTCCTTCTTCTCCTTCAACTCTTTTTCAATCAAAATTTTTACAAGACCGTGGTGATATAGATGTGGTTCTACATCCCCTAAATGTTTCTGAACAGTCACAGACATCTTCTTCAAAATATTTAATAGAAAATATGGGAGATTGAGAGTTTGATTATCTAGAAAATTCATCAGCAACCTGGTATGGTACATATACATGGACCCAAAACGGCCTTCACAGGTAATGAATTTTTGAACAACTAGCAGCAATGTAGCCCATTCCTCTTTCAATGCATGAACAGGAATTCCTCTTTTAAAAATAGTTATGTCCATACCTTGGTTTCGTAAGATTGTTCTCCAGGCTTCATCACTAATGCTTTTATTTTTAAACCAACGCTCACCCTCTTGAGGAAGTTCCGTGGCAGTTGCTACAGATGCCTCGTTCACTGCAAACTTAAGGTCTCCAATCTCTACTTCTAGGCCATTGAACGACCTTGCAAATGCTTTTGTCACTTCTTTATGATAACCTCTGAACTTTTGGATAAACCGCAGCCACTTTTCTTTCTTCAATATATCCCTTACTTGCGGATATCCCTCCATGAACTTAGGTCCTTCTGGTTCTGCTCTTAGCAATTTACACATTCTTCTTTCTGCTCTTCAAAAATTTGCCTGCGTGAGGGTTCAATGGAAATAGAACGGCTGAATGCACGGAGATGAGCACAATGACTGTAGGTAGATATCAGAGAGTGGGTATGCAAATTGCAGCGTAATAGAGAATGAAATGGAGTGAGACAGAACAGAGAGGGATTTCGTGAGCACGGCAGAGATACGGCTGTGACATTAACAGAACAATAGGAGTATAACACATCCGACAGTGTTTTGAAATTTGGTGGCTGCAAAATAAATGTGAGCACGTTTAAACAACGGTTATGGATTTATGCGGCTGTAAGAGTCCGTGGTCAAATCAACTACGTCTCATTGTCACCGGTGGAATATCAGAGTATGAGTGAAGATCGGGGGTTTAATTATGGAACTGTTTGAGAATGAATGCGGGAGGATCATATGGAGATCGTGAAAGGGTTACGGAATTTGTCAATATAATCATTGCACATAATGGATGGACCTTATGGTTTAGAACTATATAAAAATGTGTTTTCAATGCTATTTGAAATGAATTTTACTCATACCTTGGAATCTTTGCCTTTTTCCTTGGTCTTTAATTAGTTTCTCTTCATTGGTATCTTGAATGCTCCATGTCTTTATTTTTGGTCCTCTCACCTGCATTTAATTTCATGATTATGGAAATAACATCTGGCTGTACATTCTTTTGAAAACAGAGTTGTAGCTGCGGAATCTGCTTCTGGCTGCGGAAACTGGTGTCAGCTGCGGAAACAGATGTTAGCTGCGGAAACTGACACAGCTATTATTTGGATGAATGAACATGAACGGATGACAAATGACCAGATGGAAATGGTCATAAAAAAAAATTTTATTGATGAAATGGAATAAAATGAAGTGAAATGGAATGAAGTGGATGGTCACAAAACTTGTAAAATGAAAGAGAGATTTTTTTTTGGAAAATATAGAGTGTCAAGTGTTCCTGATTTTCACCCTATATTTTCTGTATAAGACTGCCAATCAGTGATTGATTTTCAGGCTTTTTTTTTTTTTTTTTAAATTGAAAAGAACAAAAGCTAGGCTGGTGGAGAAGAAGAATTCTTCTGTACCAGCCTGATTGCAGAATTCTCTTGAAACACTTTGACAAAATCCTCTTTTGAGAGAGGCTTATGATAAACTTTCAATCTGTGGCCATTCACAATAAGAGGAGTTTGAAACTCATCAATGGTCTTGATTCTTACCGCTCCATTGCTAAAGATCTTGTCAATCTCATATGGCCCAAGCCAATGAGTCTGAAATTTTCCTTGAAAATCTTTAAACTTGGAATCAAATAACAATGCCCAATCTCCTTCTTGAAACTTTTTCTCTTTGATGTACTTGTCATGCCATTTAGCTCTTTGATATTGAACTAGATCAGTTCTTAAAATTGCTTCTTGTCTGATCTCATCTAGCTCATTCAACTGCTCCATTCTATGCTTTTGGGCTTCCGATAAGTCCATCCCCAACTGAACTGCTATCTTGAAGGTCTTGACTTGGAACTCAATGGGGAGCAGGACTTCTTTCCCATAAACAAGTTCATAGGGAGAATGTCCTGTTGTATTTCTCCATGTAGTTCTGTAGGCCCACAAGGCTTCAGGAAGCCTTTCTACCCAATCTCTTCTATGTAGATGAACAGTTTTGGTGATGATACTTTCAAGAACTTTGTTTGTATACTCCACTTGACCATTTGCTTGCGGATGGTAAGGAGTAGATCTTCTGTGCTTGATTTTGTATTCTTCCATCAACCTCTCCACCAAGTTGGATGTGAATTGGCTTCCTTGATCTGTCACAATTTCTCTTGGAACACCAAAGCGAGTAAAAATATCCTCATAAAGAAAATGAACAACTGAATTTTCAGTAGCAGATACTAATGCTTTGGCTTCTACCCATTTAGTAACATAATCGGTACAAACCAATATATACTTCTTTTGCTTAGATGGTGGATTAATAGGTCCAATGAAATCTAAAGCCCATTTTTCAAAGGGTTCAATGAGTACCTGTGTTTGCAATGGCATTTCATTTGAAAGGGTAGGTTTCCCTACTCTTTAGCAGCGGTCACACCTTTTGACATATTGTTTTGCATCTTTGAAGAGGGAAGGCCAATAATATCCTAAAGAGAGGATTTTATAGGCCGTCCTTTTGTCTGCAAAGTGTCCGCCGCATGGTTCATCATGACATGCCTTAAGAATATCCGGCATTTCATCTTCCCTGACACATCTTCTGATCACAAGATCTGGCCCTGTTTTAAACAATTCGTTAGAAATCCATGAATATTTTGAACTCTCCTGAATAATTTTTCGTTTTTCACTTGGAAATAAATGTGAAGGCAGTTTCCCTGTAACCAAATAGTTAGCAATGTCTGCATACCAAGGAGTCTTAATAGTTACTGCAAACAAGTATTCATCAGGAAACTTATCCTCTACAGGAGAATCTTCTTTAGTATTCTGAATTCTAGACAAGAAATCAGCTACTGTATTCTGTTTTCCTGGTCTATCTAACACAGTAATATTGAATTCTTGCAAAAGTAAGAGCCATCTTGTCACTCTGCCATTAGTAACAGGTTTATTCATTAAATATCTAATTGCAGAATGGTCAGTATGAATAAAAGTTTCATAGCCTATTATGTAATGTCTAAACTTATTAATTGCATGAACAACAGTTAAAAACTCTTTTTCAGTCACAGTATAATTCAACTCTGTGGGAGTCAAATTTTTACTAGTATAATAAATGGCATAAGGAACTAAATCTTTTTGACCCAACACAGCTCCTAGAGCTGTATCTGAAGCATCCGTAGAAATATGGAAAGGGAGTTTCCAATTTGGTCCTCTCAAGATAGGTGCTTCGGATATTCTTGTTTTCAAAGTTTCAAAAGCTGATTGACAATCAGGATCCCATTTGAATTCACAATCTTTTGTAAGCAATTTGAAGAGTGGAGATGCAATTTTAGTGAAGTTTTCTATAAATCTTCTATAGTAACCAGTAAATCCTAGAAAACTTCTAACATCTCTCTGACAATTTGGAATAGGCAACTTGGAGATGACTTCAACTTTTGATCTATCAACCTTAATCCCATCTCCTGAAATATGATGTCCTAAAACAATCCCTTCAGTAAACATCATAAAGCATTTTTCATGGCTTAATGAAAGGTTTGTTTCTTTACATCTTATAAGAACTTTTTCAAAATTTTCTAATGCCTCTTCAAATGAATTACCATAAACTGTAAAATCATCCATATAAACCTCTACACAATCATGGATTAGATCAGAAAAAATTCCTAATACTGCTCTTTGGAATGTTGCCGGTGCATTACATAACCCAAAAGGAAGCACTCGGTAGGCAAAAGTTCCCCATGGACAAGTAAATGTGGTCTTATCTTGATCTTCAGGTGCTACCTGAATTTGATTATAGCCACTAAAACCATCCAAAAATGAAAATTACTTTTTACCTGCTAATGTATCTAATACTTGATCAATAAAAGGCAAAGGAAAGTGATCCTTCAAAGTTGCTTTGTTCAATTCCCTGTAATCAATGCATACCCTCCATTTACCATTCTTTTTAGGTACTATAACCAAAGGAGAAACCCATCGGCTATCTGAAATTGGATAAATGAATTTTACATTGAGTAGTTTTTGGAGCTCTTCTTTCACTATCTCCCTAAGATTTGGATTCATCCTTCTTTGAGGTTATCTGATTTAAGTGTCTAGTTGTTCACTAAAACCCCAAGATATGAGTTTGCAATTCATCAACATATTACCAATCTCTTTGCCCTATGATCGATTCCAGTTTGTTAGCCCTAATAAGAGAAGGATCCCTGAGCCCTTTTCTGTTTTAGATTTTCCTCTTGAGAGATGGACACATGGTTCTGTTATGTCACGAAGTGGGAGTTGAGAAATGTCTCCTTTCCCCATCATGTTTAAAATATCTATCCATTCATCTCTAATGGCTTTTAATATGAGGGCTTTCAAGGTTTCATCATCTAAGTTGCTCATCTTTGCTCTTTCCAAGTTGTATTGAAATCTTTCAAGTAAGTCTTCCAAATTTTCATCTTCTTTTTGCATCATTTTGAATACCTCATCCTTGTGATTGGTGGGCATACAATAGTCAAAGTATCTATCCAAAAATGTTTGTTTCATATCATTCCAAGTCCTAATAGATTGAGTGGCTAATCCCATGAACCATTTCAAAGCAGATCCCTTCAAAGTTGAAGGAAACAGTTTGAGTTTTTGAGAGTCTTCCATATAGTCATAGGTTCGGCACACGACTTCAAACTCAAACAAAAATGTTTTAGGATCCTCACTTCGCAATCCATAAAAGTTAGGGAGGACAGATGGTGAGATATTTTTCATTGTTGTATGAGTTTCCTCATCAACTATAGGGAATCCAAACAAGTTGTCTCCTTCCCTATTTCTTTCATTATTTCCTTCACCATTGTTGTCTCCATTGTTTCCTCCTCTTCTACCTCTACCTCCAAATCCATCTATTATTTCCTCTGCCATGATAGTTTCTTTAGAGTCCTTAAAGTCCTCTGGTTCTTCTATCAATGGAGGATGAGAGAGAGTCTCTTCCTTTTCTAAATGAGATTCAGTAGGTGGTATAGGAGAATCCTCTAATTTAGCTATTCCTTGTATTCCAAAAATCTTAAGGCTAGGGGTAGATGGTGGTGATTATTGTCTATGCCTTGAAGAAGATGGAGTTGTGAAAATCAAACTCTTGGCTTTGGCTATAAACCTTCCCCTAGAATCTCTTGCTCTATGCATGTCATTTTTTTATTTTATTTTTTTTAAAAAGTTGGGCTAATAATCCTCTTTCTGATCTTCCAGGTCACACTAGGTGCAAAAAGAGAGCATACTTAAGAAATTACTGAACCAATAACTCTCTTTTCTGATCCTCCAGATCCCACTAGGTGCAAGAGGAGAGCATACTTCAAGAAGTTATCAAGTTTTCCCTTCTTTTATTATTTTGTGTTTTTTTTTAAGAAATTGGCTACCTATTTACACTTCCCCGGCAACGGCGCCAAAATGTTTGGTCAATTTAGTGTGTCCTAAATTGCGGCATTTAATTTGTCAATCCGGGATTCGTAAGCTGACGAAGTGTGGCGCACTATATGTGCAAGATAACCTATCTCTTACTTTTTTGTCGTTTTTGGATTTTTGTGAAATTCTAAAAGAAAATTATGGAGACAAATATTCAAGACAACAATGTCTTTCTAATGATTTTCCAAACTTCAAGAGAATTTTAAAAACACACAATGACAAAATTAATTCTTCAAAGAAAATAGAATTGCATCACTACTCTAATCAAACAAACAATAAACCACTGATCATGAAACTCATTATTCTTGCTGCTATTCAAACATAAAAGAAACTATGCTGAAAGAAACCCAAAAGTTGCAACAAAGTAAATCTAAATCAAATTACATCAACTTATCTTCTGATCCCTCATCATTAGTCCAGCTATGATTTTCGGAGGTAACCATAAACAACTTGAGTAACCCGATATCTAACTTGCAGAAAGTAAACTAATATCAAACTACACATTCATAATTCAATCCCTCACCATCAGTCCAGCTGTGGCTTTTGGAGGCAACTGAAGATGCTATGAGCAATTTAATATATCTAACTTGCAGAAAGGAAACTAATATCAAACTACACATCCATAATTCAATCCCTCACCATCAGTCCAGCTGTGGCTTTCGGAGGCAATTGAAGATGTTATGAGCAATTTAATATATCTAACTTGCAGAAAGGAAACTAATATCAAACTACACATTTCATAATATAATCCTTACCCATCGGTCAGGTTGTGGCTTTGGAGAGCAGCGAGATGTTATGAAGCAATTTAATATGTCTAAATCTAACTACTGAAACAAATGTGCAAGACTGAAATAAACAAAGCAGTACTGGAATTAAACAAAAACTAAGAAAAATAAATTAGCAGCAGAACAATATTGATTCCATGTCATTAGTCAAAAAGATATGCAAATGCCGTACCTACTTATAACCTGAAACAAGAACACTGATCAGTGATTAATAACATAAAACATGAAAGACAGAAGTAACATGGAAAGCATGAAAGATTATAAACAGAAATGAAGCATATATACCATGAAAGATGCAATATATAAACATGTGAATGGATTATGGCACAATGAGCTTTAAAGAAATAAAACAAGAACTATACAATACTGCACAGAACCTTGGCAAGTGCAGGGGCCCTCTACACCATCCTTGGCAACAATCTTAAAGTACGAATTACATTTGGAAACAGAGTCTTCTTATATTAAAATGCAGTCATAACAGAAAGGTGATATTACGGCACAGTGGCAACGTAATTACATTACAGAGCTATCTGAAGCTAATGGAGACTAATCTAATATGCGTATGCAAACGCATTATTTATAACAAAGGTAATATAACTGATTTCCTAAATTTTATGCTGATGGAGAACACGTAAACCATTACGTCCAAAGATCTAGGATCATGGCCACGTTGAAGAGTAAATATATGAAGAGTGGATGTTTGAATTCGGCTTATGGAGCCATGTACAGGTGTTGATTTTCCTTCCGCAATTCAGAAACGGCCATATCCATCTCCACGTGACGAGAAAAAGAGTCCTGTCACCGTGGGACTCTACGGTTGACTTCCACTTGGCCACCTTTGACCGTAGCCTCCTTAGATGAATTTTCTCGAGCCAATAGGACACGATCCATGTCCACATCATTTCTGACTTGCCCATGTGGCTCGTTTTTCCTGAAGACACCTGTAACATAGAGTTTCACAAAATGGCTGCGGAAAGTTGCAGCAGCTGTGGAAAGTGGCAAGATTCCGCAGCTAAATGAGAAAAATCTAAATCAAACAGCAGACACAAAAATATAGTTAAAAACCATGTTAGATGCTCTTTTGCAATTAATATACAATGATATTGACAACTTGGGAGGTTCAGGTGGATGAAAAAGGTATAGAAAAGTGTATGGAAAAGATGCAGATTTGAGACTCAACAAGGTGCTTGAGGAAGCTCTTCAGACTATTGATACCTTTGTGAGTGATGAATCCAGCCCTGACGCAGTAAGAGAAGGACCCATATGGGACACACAGATGCAAGATAATATCGAGTTCCACAAGGCCACCATGGAAAATTGCGACGCAGATCCGCGCAAGGTCTCGATCATAAAATCGGGAGGGGAACGCACAGTTGCAGGACCTCCGATACATAAGGTGGATGGTACGAAACCGCTAAAACCACGAAGCGCTAACATGAATATGGCAGCACAACTCAAGCTGGCTACAATTGAGAACTGTTGGGATGATGGGATAGTAGGCAAGATTGTGGAACTTCTCATGGAGTATCAAGACGTATGTCCAACCAAATTTTCAGGGCCTAAGGAGATCACGGGGGATTTGGGCGGTATGCATGTCACTCTCAACTCAGATATGCAGCTACTGAAAAAGCGGCCTTATCATACGCAGAAGGTTAGGGAGGAGATCGACATTACACTCATCAAACCAGTCACACGGTCAAACTGGGTAAGGCCTACAACTACGAAGCTGTTGTGCTCGATCCTAGGACATATGGGCTACTACAGAAAATTCAGTCAGGAATACGCACTGATCACTGCACCTTTGAAAACGCTACTTAAGCAAGACATTTCACTCAATTGGGATGACGCATGCCAAAAAAGCTTTGAGATACTCAGGAAAAAGATGGTCTTTGTACCTATTCTCACTTCCACCGATTGGGCGATGATATTTCATGAGGATACTTTAGGAATTTCCCTAGAAGCGACCCATGTGCAACTTGGCACCAGAGACAGTAATCACCCAATCGCATGTGCCAGTCGGGAAATCCCGGGTGCGGAGTGCGATTATGCCACCACAGAAAGGGAAGGGTTTTTCTTGACCTATACGCTACAGAAGTATCAACACAATCTGTTAAGAGATAACTGTAAGATGATTACAGATCATTCAGTTTTAGAGTGCCTGGGGAATAAGCCTGTGTTTGGGGTAACAGTCTGCAAGTGGCTACTGTTTCAAGATTACGGTGTTGAAATCATCGTCAAGCCAGGAAAGTTGAGTATGGAGTGGGAGCACTTGTCCCAAATTGTGATGGATGAAGGACCCACTAGCTGGAAGAAAGGATTGCCTGATACACAGTTGTTCGCCAATAAGGTCATGGATGCGCGCTTCACTAAGATCTCTCCATTCTTGACCACAGGCATGGCACATGCCAAATATTCGGTATGATAGAAGAAGGATTTGGTTCACCAAGCGGCGGCTTTACCATTATCGCAACTCAAGAAGTACTGCGCAGAGATGGCCCGAAGCGTGCAAACCACACTCTCTTGGTAGAAGCCCACGGAGGCATAACAGGAGGTCACCACGCAGGAAAGACGATGGCACAAGAGATATTGAAGGCTGGGCTATGGCACCACATAATTTCAGTTAGAAGGAATCACATCAGAATGAAGTCGGTGTGCTGGGAACGCAGCCGGTTTGCTCAGAGCGCAGGGGTGTGTTGGGATCGCAAGGGTCCGCTGAGCGTACCCCGGATGCGAAAACTAGCCGTTGAAACAGACAAATTGGGTAAAAATAAAAAATTACTGTTGGATTGGGTGGCCGGCCAGCATTTAATGCAGCTATTTTGGGAGATTTTTTACCGTTTACTTGATGGTGAGTCCCACGCGAATTCTACCCTACCGTTGGGCGATCACCAAGGCTAAAAAACAGGTGAGCTAGATCAGACATGGGTTCCGTATTGCTTGAATAGCTTGTACTTAGCCTAGTTGTTCTAGACAAAGTTGTGCTGTAAGAAACTTTTTGCCTATAGCATCTCTTTCATGTCTGAGCAGCCTACTGCCTCTGATAGTAGTAATCCTGAGTTTATATTTTGCACCAGAATGACAGCCACGAACCCTGTCGAACTCTTGGAGCCAATGACCTCGGTGGAACAAGACACTGAGGAGGTGGTGGAGGTTGAGTCTGAAGTCAAAGAGGTCCTCTCCACACCCAACCCTACCATAAAAAAAGGAAAATAAAAAGCACAGGGCTCAGGCAAACTTCTAAAACCTACGAAATGGGCCACGGGGAAGCCCCGTACTTCCCCGCAAAACGTGAAATCCCCAAGGGCTGCTCCGGAGGAGGCGTAGCCCATTGAGCCAATCAACTGGTTTCCCCCCTTCATTCGACCATGGAGGACATCGATGCACACACCAAAGAACCTCGATGGATTAATCACCTACCTGCAGATGCCACTAACCCCAGGGGAGGTTCCCGTCATATGTGAACCTTTTGGACGGCTTCATGAAGTTAAGTTCGATGTTCATGATTTGGCTAACTTTAAGGCCTTCCCTGAGCTAGAACCTGATTTATACCTTGATACAGTTCACGGCGATGATGGAGTAAAACTTGTCCCCCAACGCTGGGTACGTGGTTTGGTTAGGTCCGGGCTCCTAAATCTGCTCAGGATGCCCCACTTTGGACACTACAATGTCACAGATCGACTCGCACGACAATTGCTCGCGGTGATTCATGATGGATGCCTATGGATCCAGGACAGGATCCCCATTGATGTTGTGCTAGTTCATCGGATTACTTTTCTCCCCATGAACGAACCGAACCCCCTAGAGCGCGTGGGTAAGAAATATGAGGGGGATATTGTTGAGTTCGTGCACCAAAAGTATCATGTGGACCGCAATACTTGGGGGTTTATCATTTATACCATCAGTGACCAAGGTACGCAATTGGGAACCATGATGTTAGCCTGTCAAATGATGAGGAAATTTCAGGTCACCTCCGTTCCAGCCTACGTAATTTGGTTGGCCAGCCAATGCGAGAAAGGAGTATGTTTTAACTGGGCACAGTATTTGTCTGATGAGTTTCTCACCAATGTTCGCGAGTCCCAGGAGTAGGGCCGCGCCTTTTGTTACTCTTTGTTGTTGTCCCTTATAGCATTTGTTGCCTAGGAAGCTTCTGCGGAGTCAATCCTCCCTAATTACCCCAGATATGTGCAAAGGGGCTCGCTATGCACACTTATGGGATTCCACAAATCCGCAATGGCTCGAGGACAACCAAGTGTTTTGGGTCCTCTTTCAAAGTAGCATGGCCGCAGCTATTAACTCCCGACCACGGTTGTCCCCTTCCATGTACAACAGATACAAGGGCATTACCGCATTTCAGGTCACTCTGCACAATGTTCAGATTAGAGCACACAAGGATAAAGCCTGGACTTTGCTTCCTTATATGGTGATGGACGAAGAAATCGACAACGTCATTGTGCTCTGGCCCCTTAATTGGAAAATTAACTCCAAAACTGGGGCAAAGGGTGTTAGAGGCACCATCACATCCCAAGTCACCCCCCCCCCTATCGTCGTCCCAGATATCAGAGGCATGCCCAAGAGTACCAGACAAGACACCAGTGCGGCCACCCAAAAGGATGACCAGCAGAAGAAGGACGTCAAGGCAGAGACCCAGACGGATTCACAGACCGGCTTGGGTACAGAAGGTCTGGCTGAAGGCAGACCTGCCTCCCCCCGCGACACGAAGCGAACAAGCGAGCCTTTCATAGCGCCTCACAAAAATCATCGATCTCAGTGAGCAGAACGAGACGAAACAGTCACATTGACTGACAGAGACCTGGAACAAATCATTGATGCAGTCACTCTAGCCACGAAGGACAGATGGGCCATCTTAGAAGAGCAGCAGCGGGCCGCGGTCGACACAATTCAGGCTGAGTTGCAAGTGCTACAATTAAAGACATACACATTACAGTTTAGTGTGACCTCGGTACGGCCAACCCTCGCCCCCTGCAGCGCAGCACTAGTTACAAATGACAGTCCCCTATGTTCTCTCCCTAGTGCAGCTCTGGTGCTTATTCCACCCGACCTGGGACTCAAAGTCTAGGCCAGTACAGATGTCCAGCTGAACTTAGCTAGGCTCCCTCATGAGGCCTTCTAGGGTCTCCACACCATTGTATTTCAGGAAATCCACCATCGAGACCAACAAGTGCACCAACAGCTCGACGTAGCTAAACAAACAATCAATGCAAATAATGTTGAGGTATGCCTCGCCACCGCGAAGCACACAGAGCTCAAAAACATGATTCTCTGACTACGCGCAGATGTTCCTACAGAGATCCCGGCCTCTGCCACCACTCAGTAAAAATTAGAAAGACTGGTCGCAGCACTCAAGGCCTCCCGGGATGAATTTCAGGTTGTCAAGAAATGCATGGAGCAGCAGATCGCAGATCTGCAGGCTAAGTTACAGCCCAAAACACCTCCGGAGGTCCGGGCCCAGTAAACTGCGCTGGTCACCGCGGCTATGAATGTCATCACAGGGTAGATCGCGTAGGGAGCCCAAATACTGGAGACCGCCATGCAGCTATGGACTAAGGTCCACCGAGATTCAACCTTGCGATGGATAAACCAGGACCTGCCCCAAAAGAAGAAGAGTTCAAGACAATCGAAGCCACCTTGCCCACTTTGGTGCCTGCTCAGCACTTGCAACGACTACGCACCATCCAAGCGCTCCAAGCAAATATCGATGACCTTTGGCAAAAGAAGAAGATCCTTGGCGACCGACTGAAGCCATGGGACGATGCAGCCCTCAAACTTTCATAGGATGCTGATGTTTCTATCAAGCAGCTAAACCAAACTTTATAAAGTGTCACCGCCGCGACTGAAGGACCGCTGTCAGAAAATTTGGTCGACATTGCACAGAATGCAGCTGTCTAAAGTGAAGGTGTGTTGCCTCCATTAGCCGAGCGATCAGATTATTGCAAGCATAGGTAGAAGCCCCACCAGCACAGTGACTCGGGACAAGTCACAAGATTGTGTTGGGGGACTGTTGGAGCAGGATCTCCCAAAGGCTATGAATTTTGTCCATTTTTGTATAATTTTGTATTGTTTAGTCTAACGCAGGGGTTTTCGGGTGGGTCAAAGCCCCTAACACATTGTAAATGGGTCAAGGGTAGACCAAGAGTCTGCAAACCACGGTTTACGGACCATTGGATGCATAGGCTAAATCTCTATAAATAGATGAACCTTTTTTAGTCATAGGTAGGAATTATAGTGATTGATGTGAAGTACGAATTGTTAGATCTGTGGTAGGGTTGTTTGGTTTAGGACTCCTGCTGGCTGTGTGCACGGAGATCCTTTGTCCTGCTGTGTGCAGACCCTTCTGGATGTGTGTGCAGGTGGTAATTGGGAATGTAAGAGGATTTTAGGTAATGATATATATGTGCAAAAGTATTGTGGATATCTGATGTTATCTGAATCTGTTCTGTTATGGTTGATGTGAACTTGAGTTATATAATTATGTATCTGTTAGTAGCTATGAACTATCTATGTTTATGGTACATGTATCTGTGATATGTTTATTCGCTGTGATTACGTTGTTCTATGCTTATAGCTGATAGTACACATGTAGATGCGAACTTGTTAATTATATCTGGTAAGCTATATTTTGGTTATTTATTGAGACTCCTACGAACAAGCCTCTTGTTGTATAGATTTGATAGTTGTAGACCAACTTGATTTACCTGCTCTCTCCCAGGGTGCGGAAACCTAGTTCCAGCACCCTCCCATACTGCTTCGGGTGAGACTTTTTCCTGCGCAAGCAGGTCACTGCCGAAAGGGCCAGTAGTATAGGGATTTGTTGGCAAACCTTAACCTCTGAACCTAGGTCAGGACCCCTCGAGCCAACAGAGCCCGATCATGTGAGTGCAGAAGAAGGATGGGACTTGGAGACTCTATATTAATTATCAGTCACTCACCAAGATCACTGTCCAGAATAGGTACCTGATCCCATGGATTGATGACCTCCTAGATCAACTCAAAGGGGCGAAATATTTCAGCAAGATTGACTTGAATTCTGGGTATCACCAGGTAACAATCGAACCATCCAATGTGTGGAAGACTGCCTTCAAAGCCAAGGAGGGCCTTTTCAAATGGTTGGTCATGCCTTTCGGGTTGATGAATGCTCCTGCAACCTTCATGAGGCTGATGGAAAAAATCTTGTCGCCATTCACCAACTCATTTGTAGTAGTGTACTTGGATGACATCCCGATCTTCAGCTAGACTTGGGAAGAGCACCTCCACCACATCCGACAGGTCCTCAAAACACTGCGGCAACACAAATTGTGTGCCAATTTGGAGAAGTGCACTTTTGGCATGACCTATGTTCAGTATCTGGAATACATTACTGATGAACGAAGGGTGCATGTGGATCCAACCAAGATCCAAGTAATTCGGGATTGGCCAGCCCCAACCACTCTAACATAGCTTCACAGCTTTTTGGGTCTTGCAGCTAATTTCTACCGCAGGTTCATGTTGGGATTCTCTCATATCACTTGGCCCTTGAGTGAAGTCAGAAAAATTATTTTGGTCGGAATCTCAACAGAAGGCATTCGTCGAATTTAAACATCGTCTCTGCTCTGCCCCAGTGCTCACATTAATAGACTTGCAACAACGATTTGAGATTGAAGCAGATGCCTCTAAATATGCTATTGCGACAGTTCTTACTCAACAGGGGCATCCAGTGGCATATCATAGTGAGAGACTTTCCAACACAGTCCGCAAGTATCCCACTTATGACAAAGAAATGTATTCAATTGTGCAGGTGTGCTGCCAATGGAATTATTACATTTTGGGGAAGGAAACGGTCATCCACACAGACCACCGACCCCTGCAGATCATACAGACACAAGGGAAGTTACAAAATGATCACCATCAAAAGTGGTCCACATATCTGCAACAATTTCATTTGAACATCAGGTATAAGAAGGGAAGCACCAATAATGTTGCATACTACCTCAGTTGACCATTGATCGTGTTGCTAACCACCATTCTCAACTCTTTTGGGCATGAGACTTCTGATTGGCTGCTTCTCTACAAGGGAAATCTGAAATTCGACAACAATTACAAGACACTCTTGGAGGGTACGCAAGTTCCAAATTTTCACCTCCAGGATGCACTGCTATGTCACCTGGGACACCTTTTTGTTCCTTCAATTAAGCATGCCAAGATGATTTTGGAAGCACACTACAGTTGAGTCGTTGGGACTTTCGGGGTCAAGAAAACTGTGACAGTACTGTAGAAGTATTTCTATTGGTCGAACCTTCAACATGATGTTGGGAAGTACATCAGATCCTGAACTGCTTGCTCCACTGCCAAACCGAACATCAACAAGAAAGGCCTCTATACTCCGCTACCTACCCCTAGTCAACCTTGGGAATCCATCTCCATGGATTACATGTTGGGCCTTCCTTCTACTAAGCATGGAAAAGACTATTTTTTTGTGGTCGTCGACAGATTCTCGAAGATGGCCATTATGTCGGCCTGCAAGAAGAATATCATAGAAAAAGCCATTGCTAAACTCTTCTTTGAACGAGTGCGGGTGAACTTTGGGATCCCACAGTCTATCATCTCAGATCGGAACAGCAGGTTCCTCATCACATTTTGGTGGTCCAGCCTCTGGTCAATGCTAGACACCAAGCTCACCAAGTCCACAAATTTCCATATCCAAACTGATGGCTGAAGAGAGGTCGTCAACAAGATGATTGTACACATTCTGTGCATATACAATTCAAATAATCCACGCACATGGGATGAGAGCCTTCCCTATGTATAACATAGTTATAACTGGGCTCTCCATAGCTCAACTGGCCACAACCCCTTTCAGGTGGGCCTAGGGTTCCAGCTACTATGTCCCATTGACGTAGCCATGCCATTTGTGGCTACTCAGGCCGACTCGACTCATGTCTAATCTGAAGCTGACAAAGTGAAAAACTTCATTAAGCACATTCAGCACATCCACCAGTAGGTTCCTAACATATTGGACAGATCCAGTGCTAATTACAAGCAACGATATGATCAAAATTGGGTACCACACCACTTCTAGGTGGGCAACAAAGTGTGGCTACATTTGCAGAAGGAGCACGTCACTAGACCCCACCACAAGCTTTGCCCGCTCCGATATGGACCATACACCATCACTAAGGCTATAGGGAACAATTCCTTCAAACTCAGTATTCCAAAATTCCTTGGTCTACACCCAATATCCAATGTGGACCGCCTTCAGCCCTATTTCCCACCTCTACTAGACACCTCTGACATTATAGAACAACTGACACCAACAGAGTTAAACCCAGACTACATGGACCCGGCCACCACATATTGTATCATGGACATGCAAATCAATAACACTCGCCATCAGAAGATCCAACTGTATCGGGTGGTCAAAGCTGGCCAACTCCTGCACCAAGGTAAGTGGTTCACCAGGGACCAAGTTGATCAGTAGAAGTTTCCAATGAAGAACTCAACGCAATGGGGACCATTGCTTCCTAAGGGGGGAGGAATGGTCTAGGTGGATATTGGTGGCCACCCGCCTATTCCACTTGGGGCCCCACCATTGTTTCTTTCAGTTTTTCAGTTTCCTTAATTATAGCACAGTTTACTATTTTTAGCATTTTTTCAGGTCCTAAACTTCCGGAGTCATTTTGAGGCCCTAAACGACGCTTTTTGGGCATCGCTTCTCCGACGGATATGATTCTATTCCAAAATAAATATTTGCAATCAATAGTTGTATTCCTAAGATAGATATTTCTAATGATGTATCATGTGTGTCAAACAGATATAATATGCCAAGGTTACAACCTCGAGAAATTGATGTACCAATTTACCCCGACGGGGCCCATATTCTAACGTTTCATCTCCTAGGGTTAGGTTTTTGGATGTTTATGGTTTTCCATTGTTTCTCAATAATATATATGCCTTTGAGCCTCATTGTAACACAGAGTTCAGAGGCATGTAGCCACCACATATCTTCTCAGAGATAAGCTACCAGCGCCCTACCTATTTTATTTCCATTCTGTCTTTAAACATATTTTAGTTCTTTGATATTAATGAAATTAAGTGTTATTTCCAGTGAATTTTTATATTTATGGTTATATGTGTATTCTGTTGTGTTCCTGCATAAATCCGAATCACCCATAACCATGGTTATTATTTTTCTTTATTAACTTTTATTACATGGAATTTTCACCAGGGTTGTTACAGAACCCTTCCCCTTAGGGGAACATTGTCCTTGATGTCCAATGACACCTACAACGAACAAGAGTGTTGAAAGAAAAAACATACTACACATGGATATTTATAATTTAGATCGTTGCATTATTTACAATGATCAACTTGTTAAGAATCAAACCAACATAACAACATAACAAAATGGCATCCATAATGACATGACTCCCATACCGCTTATTGGAGCTTTATAACACAACTCATGGCGGTATTTACATCCATATACATATGTACACATACTAAAACATATATTAAGGACATTCACTCAACCAGCCAATAGAGAAGGATACATAGCCTGCATCTGATCTTCCATCTCCGATGTAGCTTCATTGGGCCCAAAGTGATTTCATTGCACTTTAACATGCTCGATTGCTCGGTTATGGAGAATAAGCACCTTTTTCTCCAATATACACTGAGGTTCCGGCTGGAATTCTCTATTTCGCTCCACCTACAATACAGACCAGTCAATCACATGGTCAACATATTTAACATAATTCTTAAGCAATGACACATGGAAAACATTATGGATTTTCATTGTCAGAGGCAGTGCAAGTCGATAGGCTACTGGACCAATCCTTTCAAGAATCTTGAAAGGTCCAAAAAACCAAGGTGCCAACTTGGCACACTAACCAATCAACAAGGAAATATTCTTGGGCTTGGCGTGTGTTAGAATCAGTATTTTCATCCTGCCATTAGTGATCAAAAATCCTCTTTTCATATCATTTTAGGGGTTCCTCTCAAAAAAAAATTATCATTCCACTAGGTCATGCAAAAATTTAGTCACTAATGGTAGACCTAGTCCAAAAACATCACTCTTCCTCAAATTTGATTACTTGTTGGCATAGTTTCATACCTTGCCGACTATACACCATCCATAAAGTCAATATCATCATGTCATCACATCAGTCATGCCATTATGAAGTTCAGTCCTTCAAGGTCTCATTAGGTATTTTAGGGTTTTTCAAGGTTTCCATTAGGTCATTAGGGTTTCCATAGTCTAATAAAACATCATTTCCACTGCATAATACTAGCAAGTAAAGGGTGACCTAATAATATCTCTTCACCTTATGAAGATGATTTGTAAAGAAAAATTATTGTTTCAGCATGTAATTTTGGTTTTCAGATGTAATTTTTAATTTTCACTATGTAATTTTATGTCATCAAAATGTAATAAGTATCATGATTCCTAAGCTACTAACCTAGAGTTCCAACATCCCAAAGCATAAAAAAATTTCAAATCAAAGAGTTCTCAAAGTCATCAGATGATCAATTTGTCAGGGAAAAATTCAAGTGCAAAGGTAAAAATTCAGAGTTTAAAGTAAAGTGAAGAAAGAAAAAGTGGGTCCCAAGGCCCAATCCATTCAAATGATGAAGTATAAAGACCACTAAGACATCACAAATAAGTTCATTTGGCATTTCATCCATTGATCTTGCACTCCAATAGCTGAAAAAGTCGATTTACAGGGTCAGAGGCCAAATTTTTCAATGGCGATGTGCTTAGAGCAAGCAACGTGCGCTTATTCTCCACTGGCGTTTCGCTTCTGGGCAAGGTGTTGCGCTTTTGCTCAGTGAAGCCTCCAGGCATAAAAACTCACAAAATCACCTCCAAAATCTCCCAAATTTTCAGCAAGTGCCTCTTACACACTCTACCAAGTAAGTACAACAAATTTTTTGCCTCCTTGCACTCCTAAAGAATGATTTCATAGTGTTTTTTTCTTAAGAAAAATTGGCATTTGTTTCTAAGTGAAACCCTATTTTTACTCTTAATTCCTAAAATTTATGCCTTAATACCCTACATTCCTTTCCCAAACATCTAAAAAGCCTATCCCTGCCCTTACATTATCATTACCAACTCCCTAAGACCCTTTCCCTGAAAACCCTAGGTCCTAGGCTTCTACAATCCTATACATCCCCTTCCCTAAACCTGTAATTAAATTCTCATTTCCAATTCCCTTGACATTTTGACCTCCCATCACCTCCCAAATTTCCCTAATCCCTTCCCCCATCTCCCTAAATTTTCCTAGAGTTATCCATAATCCCTAGACCCATCTTCACTGCTCAACAAACTCCACATGTTGAAAATGTGCCTTCTTCATCTCACCCTACTGCATCTATGCCTCCACCTTAGTCCACTTCACCTACTCCATCACCATCACCACCATCATCACCATTGTATGGTCAGGATGAGTCACCTAGCAGAGTTAAGGTCAGCAAACCTAAAGAGAGTGAAATGAGCACATTGGCAAAGACATATCAAAAAGGGCATAGGCAGGTGTTTTCCCCACATATTGTGGGAGAGGACCTGCCTTATTCACCAACAAAGCAGTTACATAAGGGCAAACAAAAGATGGCAGAGGAAGATGTACATGAGGCAGCCATTCATGAGGAGGATGACCTCCATCAGGTAGAGACTGATTTTGACCTTGTTGACTTGGATGAGGAGCATGATGATGAGGCCTCGAAAATTATTATCAAGCGCAAATATTCCCAACTTAGAGAATATTTTTTCAATGCAGACTATGAGTAAGAAAATGAACAACTCAAGACCAAGCAGGCCATCATGGAGATGCAGCTTCTCAAGGAAAAAAGAGAAGAAAACAAAGTTAAGGCCTTGCTTGATGAGGCTTATGAAATATATGATGAAAAAAATGAGGCAAAAGAACAAGTGCCAAGAAGAAGACCTAGGACTAGAGGGTTGAAAAGAGCTATAGAACTAGAAAGGCAAAAGCAGGTGGAGCTTGCTAATGAGCTCACTTTGAATGAACAGTTTTCCATCATTGTCAATGAGAACTGAGAGAAAAGGCTTGACAGGGCCAACCAGCATCTTGAGAAGCTCCTGGAGAAGGCAAACAAGAATAATGGCATATTGATAAAGATGGCCAAACACTACTTCAAGAAAAACCAAATTGCAAGCTCAAAGCTCAAAAAGGCCAAATCAAGACTTGAAACCCTAACCAAGAAAAATGAAGGGGAAAAACTTGATATTCTTGTTGATGCATCACTCGTTGCCTAACACACCTCATCAGTATCCCACATAAGAAAATTTGAAGAAATTTGGGCAATTTTTGAAATTTTGGAAATTTTTGTATTTTTGCCAATTTTGCACAGTGACATTGGCAAAAGCGCAGCGCCCTAGGCGTTGCGCTTTTCCTAGGGACATCAAATGGAAAAAATGAAGGTACCATTAGATTCAAAAGGTAATTTTAAATTAGGAAAACAACTTTTCTAAGCTTTTTTGGGTCAAAGAGGCAATGAAAAGGTCAAAAAACACTCAAAAATGGACATTTCTGCCCTGTTTTGGAGGTTGGCGCTGCATTTTTTACCAGTCTTGGGAGAATTAGTTTTTGGAGGGCCAAATAAGCACCAGTTTGGAAACCAGGCATAGATCTGGAAATTATACTATATAGGCTTTCCAATTAGCTATCATGAGCTCAATTTGGACACCTGGAACCCCCTCAAAAGTGGAGCTTAAGATGGAACTGCGCTTTTGACCTTGGCGCTGCGCTTTTGACAAATTTTTTCAATTTGATGATATTTCCCAATTTTCTTAATTTTTTCCAATTTCACTTGGGAAAATGATGTTTTACCTCTATAAATCAATGATGTAAATGTAATTATGGTGTTTTTACACTTACCTAGGTCAAATACATTAGATGAAAACTATTGATGATGACGCAATGAATCAGTTTCCAAAAAGTGAGGGATGAGTCAGTTTGACCTCCCTACACTCTAGGTATCAGTTCAGTTTTTGGTGGAACTTATCCTACACTCATGGAGTCGACCCCTAAGGATGGAAGGAGTTGTTTTATAGTCTATATCTTGTATTTTTTTACTCATTTCCTAGGTCTAATGTTGTTGCATTGATCAGATACTCTAGTGTAATCAGTATATGTCAGGAAATTAATGAAAGAGTTGCAGCTATTTATTTGGGATACCTATGGTATGGAAATTTAGCATTGATATTCTTATGTATCATTATGTATGTATGTTTTGTTTCATGATCCATTTCATCTCTATTATATGTTAGTTTTCAAGTTGATATGGAGAATACATCCTTCATGCTCTGTTTTGGGAAAATCTTCATAATTTGTTAATTTTATTCAGTTTAGCAAGAATACATGCTTTGCCTTGCTCTTTCTAGCTCCTCGTCAGTTTGATCCATATCACCCTCAAACCCTAAAGTGTTAGCCTTCCTACCTACCTTACCCCATTTAATCTCTGCAACCCTAATCTTATTTTCCCTGACCTAGCCTCTTTGACCTAATTCACCCATCTGGAAAACCAATTCAAACAAACAAACCCCTGTACTCATACCTAGCCTAAAACCCTAATTCATCCAAGCCACTTGGCTGTGATTTTGTGGAGAGAGCCCTGTCCGGTTTGGTAGGACTAGCTACCAAGCTAAAATATTGGTCTGTGGTTACCTCTGTTTGGACTCTTTCCCAGCCTTAGAGATCTGGTGGAGTGATAACAACGTGCAAGTACACTTGTTCCCCAACCTGAAACTCCTTAAACAACCTATTTCGATCTGCATAGATTTTCTAAATGTCCTATGATGCCTTTAGATTCTTCTTTCTTACCTATGTTTCCTATTCCATTTCTTCCAACATGTCTGGTCTAATCAATATCTTGTTCACCAGATGACTACAACTGACAGGAGTATGACAACTCCGCTCATACAATGCCTCAAACAGACTCATCCTCGATGACTCCTGGTAACCATTGTTGTATGAAAACTCAACCAATAGAAGGTACTTCTCCCACCTCCTCTGTTGATGCATCACATACATCCTCAAAATTTCCTCACATACTTCCAATCAATCCATCTGTGGATGATAAGTTGTACTGAATGCCAACTCTATACCTAAACCTGCAAACAACTCCTTCCAAAACTTGGAAGTGAAATTTTCATCCCTGTATGATATAATTTTCTTCGTAAAACCATGCAATATGACCAAATCTCGAATGAATACATGTGCCACAACACTAGATGAATACGTAGTCTTTATTGGAATGAAGTGTGCTACCTTATTCAACTTGTCCACCACAACCATGATGGAATCATGTTGTCTAGATGTCCTCGACAAACCTGTAATGAAATTCATGGAAATGACTTCCCATTTCCACTCTGGAATCAAAATTGGCTATAGAAATCCACCTGGATGTTTACACTCTACCTTTCCCTGGTGACATTCCAAACATCTGGCCACAAACGTTGCCATATCCTTCTTTGAATTCGGCCAATAATAAAATTTCTTCATTGTTGTCAATGTCTTATGATATCCTGGGTGACCTGAATATGGTTTCGCATGAAACTCCATTAAGATAATATTATTGAGCTCACTACTATTTGGCACATATATTATGTTTTTGAAATTTGCAACAAGAAAAATTAAAAATGGCAACCAAAAATGGAATCCATAAAATGGCACTATATGAGGCTTCTGATTTAATTTTCCCTTAATTAAATTGGAAGAGAAATTGTAATTTCATATCATGACAACTTGTATTAGTTAACTGAGTGAGGAAGACATAGTTAGCTTAGGAAATTTGAGTTAGAGGGCAAAGAAGAGGCATGTAGAGGATTTTCCATGATTTTAGGGGGTCCATTTACAGCTGTTTGTGAGTTGTAGTTAGTTAACCCAAGAAATTCAGTTAAAATTGGTTTAACTAGTTCCAAATAAGAGATGAGCTTGTGAGAGGTCGATTGAATTAAATATAATTTAATTCACAAGTAGTGATCGATCAGTTAACTAATAATTCACTATAAATATTTGTTGCATGTCAGTTCTAAGGAAGACCCAGTTGAGACTGAGGTTAAAGGGAAGAGATATATCAATTGTACTATTAGAAAATTGTACAGGTCATGCATGAGGTCATCGACAAGGCCTTGAAGGATTGCACAATCATTAATTGGTAATTTCCTAATTAATATGGGCTCAGTTAGCCCAAGAATGTTTATGCAATGCAGGCCAGGCATAGGCAAGCAAAAGGTTAAATACTAGACCAATTTTGCTTAGATAAAAAGACAGATCCAAGCTAGATCAAAGTGAGGCAGTCAACCGAGTGCAAAAGGTTTCTCAGTGGAAAAAATCATTGTATTGTTTCATGATCTTGACCATATGAAATATAAATATAGAGGGGTTTTGAGCAGTTTCTTTCCCTAGATACATCTTTTGTTGTGTGATTTCTTATTTCTTTCTCTTTCATGTTATGTGATTATGCGATCAAATTTTGTTTCTAAAAATTGTAGAAGGAGTCATTATCTTGTTTTAGTACATAATAATATAGGATTGAATCCTGTTGATATATTTTCTACATGTTATCAGAGAACCAGGAATCATAATAGAAGAGAAGAAGAAAGTTTGCCTTGAACAGGTTCGAATTTGCAAATTTATTCTTCAGGATCCCACACCAGATCAAGATGTCTTTCAATGGCTTGAGACTCGAATATGCCCTTGAGGGAAATTTGGATTACATATCATGGAAGAACAGGATGGAGGCAGTGCTCGAGGATAACAGACTGAAGGAATTCTTAGATAGTGATACTCCCCAGCCCACAGCAACATATGCTCAACTTTTTGATGCATGGAATAAGAAGGTAGCAAAGGTGAGAAGGATACTGTTAGGAGTTCGAGATCATATTGTCTCAAGTATCCATGGGAAGGTGACTCCATATGCTATGTGGAAGGCCTTAACAGATATGTTTCAGAATAACAATGACCACAGGAAGTTGGTGCTAAAAGACAAGCTTAGAAGAATCAAGATGGAGGAGGGTGGGATGATACCAAAATACTTGATGAATTTCACTCAATGTCGAGATGAGCTTGGAAGTGTTGGTGTGACAGTAGCCCAGGATGATTTGGTGAGCCTATATCTTCTAGGATTTCCAAAGATCTGGTATAGTTACCAGGACTCTATGAATGGGAGGGAGAAGCTACCATATTGGGAGTGTTTGTGGTTTGACTTGGTAATAGAATAGATAAAGCACAGCACCAAAGACGGGACCTCTGAAAAATATAAAGAAGAATATTTTGCATTGGTCGAAAAAGGCAAGAAATCCAAGGGAAAGAATTCCCAAGGTGAAGAGGGCAAGAGAGACTTGTCCAAGATCAAGTATTTTCACTTTCACGAGCACATGAAATATGCCTCGAATTGTCCACAGAAGAAGGAAAGCATGAATGATCCTGCAGTTGCAGCAGGTGAAGTGCTAGCTTCACAGTTCGAGCTTTATTTTACTCTCATTAATGCATTTCCAACACTATAATGTGATGCATGTGGTATCTAGACAACAATGCCTTGTTCCATATGACAGGGAATAGATATATCTTCAGTGACTTGGAGGAGAAGGACCTCCAACAAAACATAGAGTTTGGAGATTATGTGAGGTATAATGTGACCAACATAGGTACAATTACCTTTTAGAGGGAGTTTGTCTCCCATGTCAGACTAACAGATGTCTTGTATGTTTGAATACTAAAGAATAATCTTGTCTCCGTAGTGGTATTGGAAGACTGTGGTTATGATGTCATATTTAGAAAAGGAAAGGTGTCCCCACATTGCCATGAGACAGGTGAAACAGATCAGTGTAAGAGTCAAGAACCTGTATTATCTAGAGCCTAAAGATTCATGCAAAGATTTGAGGAGAAAAGAAGAGGTTAGTGACTTGGTGGTTGAGAAGGAGCATAAATTACCTCTCAACATGCAGCCTCATAATCAGTCTCAAAAAATTGTGGAGAAACCACAATTGGAGAAGTAGAGAGAAGACCGAGTGGAGGCATCCACTCAAGCAGAGACCTCCAAGAGGGGGAAATTTTGAGCTATATGGGTAGAGGGAGCACATGCAACCATATCTCTAGGTGAGAGGTGAGGCGATGTGCAGACATAATCCCAAGAGAATAAATTTGGGCAGGATCCATTGAGATGGCTTGTCTCATGGATTGAACTTGGCTAGAGGAGCCCACAATACATAATATCAGGAAGAATCAGTAATATTGATGTATTCAGATATCAGGAAGACAAATATAAGGCTGACACATGTCAGATACTAGAGTGCAGATCAGAGTTGGCAACAGTGTAGAGGGCACAAATGTAGAGTCAGCAACAACACAAAGTTTCTAGTAGACAGTGCAGTAGCTAACAGTAGTCAGAGACTCTAATGACAGATGCATCATACTTATTATGTTTTTGGAGGCTATTTAGTTTCATGAGTTGCAGGAGAAAACAACACTAGAGAAGTGTTGCATGTAGAACATTTCAAAGGTACCAGATCGGGATAGATTGAATTCCTTTCTTGTTGAGAGGGAGTGTTGAAATTTTAAACAAGAAACATTGAAAATGGAAAACAAAAATGAAATCCAAAAATATGGCACCTATAAATGGAACCATATGAGGCTTCTAATTTAATTTTCCCTTAATTAAATTGGAAGAGAAATTGTAATTTCTTCTCATGACAACTTGTATTAGTTAATTGAGTCAAGAAGACTTAGTTAGCTTAGGAAATTCGAGTTAGAGGTCAAAGAGGAGGCATGTATAGGACTTTCCATGATTTTAGGGGGTCTCATTACAATTATTTGTGAGTTGTAATTAGTTAGCTCAAGAAATTGAGTTAAAATCGGTTTAGCTAGTTCTAACTGAGAGATGAGCTAGTGAGAGGTCCAGTGAATTAGATCTGATTTAATTCACAAGTAGTGATCAATCAGTTAACTGATAATTTGCTATAAATAGTTGTTGCATGTCAATTCTAAGGAAGACCCAATTGAAAATGAGGTTAAAGGGATGAGATCTATCAGTTTTACCATTATAAAATTGTACAGGTCATGCATGAGGTCATCGGGAAGGCCTTGAAGGATTTCACAATAATTAATTGGTATTTTACTAATTAATAGGGGCTCAATTAGCCCAAGAATGCGTAAGCGAGGTAGGCTAGGAGAAGGCAACCAAAAGGTTAAATACTTGACTGATTTTGCTTACACAAAATGCCATATCTGAGCTAGATCAAAGTGAGATAGTCAGCAGAGTGCAGGAAGTTTCTCAGTGGAGAAAATAATTGTATTGTTTCATGATCTTTACCATATGAAATATAGATATAGAGGGGTTTTGATCAGTTTATTTCCCTAGATACATATTGCATTGTGTGATTGATTATTTCTTTATATTTTATGTTATGTGATTGTGTGATCAAATTTTATTTCCGCAAATTGTAGAAGGATTCAGTATCTTATTTTAGTACATTGTAAGATTGGATTGAATCCTATTGATAGATTTTATACACCTGCCACTAAACCTAATCAAGCCATCTACTGAGAGATGATATTCCACATCATGTGCACCTGTACCACTACCTATACATGTACCTATACTCTATTGTAACTTGTGACTGAACTCCATGTACCTGTTATCATGTTGACCTTCCTGTATTATATGATCCTGCAAGTTTGTCCCATAAGAGCTCATAGATTCTATATGATTCACCTGTATCCACCTACTAAGAGCATATGCAACCCTGTCCTCTTTACCCTTGATGTCACTTATCTTGAAGTTAAACTCACTGATTGTGGCCAACCATGTAGCTTGTTTGGCATTCATAGTTGACTAGTAAAACAAGTATCTCAACCCACTGTGATCACTCATCAGTACAAACCTCTTGCCAATAACATAGTGCCTCCACATCTTCAATGCATAAATTATCGTTTCCAACTCAAAATCATGTGTCTGATAGATTTTCTCATGCTCATTTAGTTTCTGTGAATCATAACATAATACCTGTCCTTCCTGAATAATAAATCCACTAATTCCTCTCTTGCAAGCATCTGAAAACACTACAAAAAAATTTTTGGATCTGCATTTTTTAACACTAAAGCATTTGTCAACAACTTCTTCAATTGTTCCAAACTTGTTGCACATTCCTCTATCCATTCAAATTTCTTACCTTTCCTCTATAGTGGTGTAATATGATATGCAATGCAAGAGAAGTTCTTTATGAACCTCCTATAATAGCCTTTTAGCCCCATGAATGATCTTACCTCATCCACATTTCTAGGAGCTTTCCTCTCCATGATATCTCTTATATTCTATGGATCCACTGTTATGCCCTCCTTGGAGACAAGATGCCCCAAGTAATGCACCTCTACCTGAAAGAAACTACATTTACTAAGCTTGGCATACAATTGATGCTCTCTTAGCAATATCAACATTGTTGCCGAATGCTCGATATGCTCTTCCTCATTCTTAGAATATATCAAGATGTCATCAATGGATGTAATAACAAAATTGTCCATATAAGGAATCAACACACTATTCATCAAGCACATAAAGGTAGCTGGAGCATTAATCAAACCAAATGGATATACAACAAACTCATAATGGCCATACCTGTCCCGGAAAGTCATCTTGTAAATATCCTCTTTTTTGATGAGTACCTGATGATATCCTAATCTCATATCAATCTTTGAGAACATTGCTACTCCCTTCAATTGATCAAACAAATCATCAATCCTCGACAAAGGATACATGTTCTTTATGGTCACCTTATTCAACTACCTGTAATTGATGCACAACCTGAGAATTTTATCCTTCTTCTTTACAAACAATATCAGTGTGCCCCATGGAAATACACTTGGCCTAATGTATCCCTTGTCAAGTATTTTCTTCAACTGCAACTTCAACTCTACTAACTTTGGCGTGCTCATTCTGCACGGTGCCTTTAATTTTGGTGTTGCCCCTAGTATGAACTCGATATAAAAGTATACTTCCCTATGAGGTAGAAATTATGAGATATCTGCTACAAAAACATCTTGAAACTGTTGAAAGATCAGGTACCTTCTCAATATCTCAGCATCCTCATCCTCCGTACCTTTATCACTAGAAATGCGCATTGCAAATAACATACATCCCTTTTTGTGATTGCGCTTTGACTGCATATTTGTCACCATCCTAACTAATGTTGCTTTCTTCTTTCCCTGTAAGATTATTTATTCTCCATTGTCATCCAAACACTCAATGGCTTTGTCATAACAATTCACTTTAGTCAAGTGAAGATATATGCAGTCCATACCCAAAAGCATGCTATATGACCCAAATGGTAATACATTTAGATGTGCTAATGTAGGCATACCATTCAACTCAAATGCACAATCTCTTACCCAAAGATGAACTCTCTTATTGGTACCTGTAGCTAACTGCACTAACCAAGATTCTGCATGCACTTCTTTATACAAGCCACACTTATCCACCAAGTTGGGGTTAACATAACTATAATTAGATCCATGGCCAATAAAATTAGAAACAACTTGATCACACAGCTTACCTTCCATCTCAATGATAAATGTATGATGATATTCCTACATGTTATCCAACGCTGCATAGATATGATGAATGATATTCCCAACATCCACAATAGTCCGTGACTCTTATGCATTATAGATTTGAGGCCTACCACCCTGATTTTGCAGACAATCCTTCCTAATATGCTCCTTACCACATGTCTAACACTCCAACCGTCCTATACCCTCACCTATATTATGTCTTTGTGACCCATGTCCCTGTTTAGATGCATTGAACTTCTTAGGTGGTGCAATATTCTCTTTCTCTTATGCATTCAGAGGTCTTGTTCTTTTTAGATGCCATTTACCTTTACCTTTATCTTTCCCTTTCCATCATTTTTTAGATTCATTCTTACGCTTTGAATTCTCATAATAGTGCTTCAGTTTCCCAGTTGTGGAAATTTATTAATACTGATAGTACTATGGGATTCTCCTGATCTAACAAATTAATCTTATGTTAAATACAGAATCCTTCCACTTAATTCTTTGTGGAAATTAAATCGACAATTGAAAACACATGAAGAAAATCAATCAAACATAAACACGGTTTCTTAACGAGAAAGATTAAAGATAAAAACCCCAACTATCATATATTATTTATATCAATGGAATCATGTAATAATCTCATACAAAGCTTTGTACATCAAGCTCTCAGTACAATCAACAATCATTACACACTGTCATGCAGAAATTTTCATATCTATGCACCAATTTCTTGCCTCCTGACAGCCTGCCTCCACTGCGCAATCCCTGTTGAAGAAGACCTCTAAATGAATTTGAATTGGCCTTGCCTTGACTATGAAATCCTCATTGGCATCTCCAATGTGTGTCAGATGCATTGAATGCATCACTATAGTCACGACAAATAGTCCATCTCACCCTTTCACCTATATCTCCATTGGGTCTCCACTGGAACTGACATGCAAGTAGTTAACTGTTGTATTTGTTCAGTTGCAAGTGAGTCTCTAGTTGTGAATTAATTAAATAATTAATTCACTAAAATCTCACTAGTGTGTCTTCAATTAGAACTAGATACAACTAGCACAACTGAGTTTAACTCACTTAACTGTGTTAAACTGAATAACAACTCCCATAACTACTCTTCCAGCACTGTCACAACTTTGCCACTTCAGTTCTAACTAAGTCCTCCATGCCTGAGTCACCAACCATCCTAGGAATTGCGTAAGTCCTTCAGCCCACTAATTTTCCAAATCTTTTCACTGAAATAAAGTGCTCCAAGAGAATAAGTTGATATTTATTGTCGGATTATTATTAAGGGCTAAGAATAATCCACATGCATCTATTTTTAGATTGACGATCTATAAATAAACTTCGCCCAATATTATAAAAATAGAATCTCATATATTTTTCACATTTGACCAACCATCTACAAATAGAATCCTACAACTTATAGAATATTCTCACCATGTCTAAAAATAAACATACACCTAAAAATAACATGTGGGCCCCACTTAGTGAAGGTGCTTAATTTTCACTAAGCTCATCATCTTGTTGAATCTCAACACTCCCTCTCAAGAAGATAGGGATTATCCTTCACCCTGATCCCGCCTCTATGGTATTCGAATTTTCTCCTGCTGAGCGCCTTCGTCAGAATATCTGCATCCTGATCTTCCATAGGAATGTACTGAAGCAACATGATCTTCTGCTGCACACAATCTCTGATATGATGATACCAGATATCTATATGTTTATATCTATCATGAAACAAAGTATTAATCGAGAGTTTAATGCAACTCTGATTATCACAATGTATCACTGTAGGAACTAAATGAGAACCGAACAAACCGACCAAGATCTTCCTCATCCAGATAGCCTCACATGCAGCATGACTTGCTGCCATGTATTCTACTTCCGCTGAACTGAGTGCCACGGATCTTTGTTTCCTACTGTACCAAGAAACTATTGTAGATCCGATACTGAAAACCCCTCCTGATGTGCTCTCTATGTCCGTTGGGCTGCATGCCCAATCTACATCCGTGAAGCCACGCAACTTCACCTCATCCGTATATCTGTACCATAAGCCATACTTAGATGTGCCCCTGAGATACCTCAGGACATGCTTGCCTACCTTCCAAAAGAGCTAGGTAGTCTTAACCATCGCTTGACTAAGCCGATTCACCGCATAGAATATGTCCGGTCTTGTATTAACTAAATACATGAGAGAACCCACCAACTGTCGATAAACAGTGGCATCCACTACCTCTGTTGATGTAGCATCCTCTTTCCTCCAATTTCCTGGAAGAGGAGTATCCATGGGTTGCAGTCCTCCATGTGAAACTTACCAAGTATCTCCCGAACATACTTGCCTTGAGACACAAACAGTTCACCTTCTCGCTGCCATATTTCCAATCCAAGGAAATAATGAAGGAGGTCGAAATCCTTCATCTCAAACTCCTTTGCAAGATCTCCCTTGCATGAGTGTATCAACTGCTCATCACCCATTAGCATTAAATCATTGATGTAAAGAACAATGATTAAAATCTTACCCTCCACCACAATTTGTTACAGGTTTGCATCCGCCTCACTCTTGGTGAAGCCAAGTCTAGTGAAATAGATGTCGATCTGAGTGTACCAAGCACGTGGTGCTTGCTTTAGCCCATATAGCGCTCTTTTGAGTCTGCACACATGCGACTCGCTGTTGAAGATCTCAAATCCTTCAGGCTGCTCAATGTACACTTCTTCCTCAATAATCCCATTAAGGAATGCAGACTTCACATCCATCTGATGAATGTGCCAACCCATCTACGCTAAGAGATCAAGGATGGTCCTTATGGAAGAATACTGTGCGAGAGGTGCAAAGAATTCTTCATAATCAATCCACTCGATCTGTGAGAAGCCTCAGGAAAAAAAATCTTGCCTTATACTTCTCGACACTCCCATCAGCAGCTTGCTTTACCTTGTAGATCCATCTTGAACCTACCACTAATTTACCCATCGGCCTTGGAACAATCTCCCAAGCATTGTTTCTAACAATGGAGTCATACTCCTCCACCATGGCATCTACCCATGTGGGCTCCTGCGCTACTTCTTCAAAATAAGATGGCTTTGTCACGATACACTTGCTCATAAGAGCCAATCGGTCAGGCGACTGTCTCTGTATGTGCTGTGATGTAGGGACTCCTACATTTTGTGCCGCATCAAGATTCAGTCTCTCAACTTTTGTGGTACACTTTCTACCTGTTCTGATGTGTGGTTCTACATGAGTGGACTCCTACACTCCATGAATCTCCTCCTATGGTTGATCCACATCTAGAGGCCCATATTTAGGAGCAAGTAGCTCCTCCTCTGCATGCAAGTGTAGCTCCCTCTCAAGCGACAACTTCATGGCTTTCACCTCATTGAATTTTATATCCTGTCACACCACAGTCATCCGACTGTTTGGAAAATACACATGATAATTATGGGGAGTTTCTGTGTATGCCACAAATATCCCAACTTCTGCAGTCGGCTCCAGCTTCTTCCTAGTGTCCTTTGTCACATAAATGTAAACAGATGAGCCAAAAATCTTCTAATGAGAAATAGCAGTCTTCTTACCAGTAAAAGCTTCTTCAGGTGTACTCATGCCAAGTACTCTATGAGGACAACGGTTTTGCACATAAACCACAATGTTGCATGCTTCCGCCCACAAGTGCATCGGTAGACCCTGGTCATGCAACATAGCTCGTGCAGCACCCGCGATCATTCTGTTCTTCCTCTCTGCGACCACATTCTGTTGTGGGTTATGAGTCACTATGAGTTCTCTTCGAATTCCTTCTTTGCTAAAAAAGTGTTTGACTTCATTCGGGATATATTCACCACCATTATCGCTCCATAGAGCCTTCACTTGATTCCCCGACTCCTTCTCCACCAATGCTTTAAACTCACAGAACTTTGAGAATTTTTCACTCTTCTTATACATGTAGAAGATCCAGCATCTACGAGAATAGTCATCAACAAATATAACATAATACACGTGTTTTGCTGTTGAAGCAACCGAGAAAGGTCCACACACGTCTATGTGAATTCTCTCCAGGATCACCGAAGCACGGTTCTCCTTCTCATGAAAGGTGGTCTTCAAAAACTTACCCATAGTACATCCCTTGCACTGATTTGACTGCACAAGAGTACCCTTAGGAATTCCAATAGAAATCTGCTGCAAAATATTCAAGGCGCCATGGTGAAGATGGCCCAATCTCTTGTGCCATAATTCGCCCTCATCCCGGCTCACCACTTCTTCTGCTTTGCCCATCATTGCAGCGCAGCCATCTACCTCCAGCTTTTAGAGATTCTTAACTCGAATCCCTATCCTCTTGGTTTGACCCATTGTTTTATTTCATAGGAAAGATTTTCCCTTGCTAAAAAAAACGTCATAACCTTTGTCCTCCAACATGGCGACCGAGACCAAGTTCTTCTTCATACCTGGAACATCCACAACAATTTTCAACAAAAATGGTTTACCTTACTCCCTCTCAAAGGTAATGGTTCCAATGTCGGTCACACTGTATCTACCATTGTCTCCCATCACTATACACATTTGGAGATCCTTCTCCTCCAAGTCACTAAACAACTCCTTGTCTCTCGTCATATGGAAGGAAGTACCACTATCAAGATACCACACCGATCCCATTGCGCTTGAAACCAAGCATGCGATCAAGGAGAAATCAAGTTCAAATTGTGAGGTTAAGGCCTCAGCTGCTATAGCTCCAGCAGCCTTCTTGTTCTTCTTTTTCTGTGGGCAGTTATTTTCGAGATGCCCATGTTCGTGACAGTGAAAACACTTCACCGTAGACAAATCTAGCTTCTTGCCTTTAGTCTCAGATTTTGGATTGGATTTCTCCCCCTTCCCTTTCCTTGCTTTGGTAGCCAAAGCGCAATTCTCTTCATCATCATTCTTTGATGAAGAGCCATCCCTGGTATTCCACCTTATCTCCTCCTGCACAAGATCCGACCAAAGTCGCTCCCAATCCGGCAGTTTCTCCTGTCCAATGACAGAGTCTTCATAGCTGTGCTAACTCTTCGGAAGCCCAAGGAGAGCCAAGCTCACCAATTCATCATCTACAACTGTAATTCCCACATTCCCGAGCTCATCCTTACATTGGAAAAACTTTGTGAGATATTTTGGAATACTGTCACCCTTCTCCATTTTGATTTTTATGAGCTTATCTTTCAGCGCCAACTTCCTATGGTCGCTGCTGCTTTGGAGAAGATCTGTCAAAGCCTTCCACATTGCAAATGGAGTGGCTTTCCTGTGAAGTCTTAACACAATATAGTCTTTCACACCTTCCAACATAATTCTTCTTGTCTTTTCTACCTTCTTTTTCCATGCATCAAGTACTGCACAATCGCTAGAAGTAGGCTTAGGAACACTGCTATCGATGAACTCCTTCAGCCCATTATCTTCAAACACTGCCTCCATCCTGTCCTTCCAGGCTATTTAGTTCGAGCTACCCTCAAGGGAATACTCCAACCACAACCCATTGAAAGCCATTTCAATGAATGCTCAATTGTCGCACCAAGAAATTTCTGTAGCAAATTCGAATTGTCCACCAGCACAAAACTCAACACTACTTCACTATTGCAATCTCCAGTGATTAACACTACTCCGATACCATGTAGAAATTTATTAATACTTATAGTATTACCGGATTCTCCTGATCTAAAAAATTAATCTTATGTTAAATACAGAATCCTTCCAATTTATTCTTTACAGAAATTTAATCACCAATTGCAAACACATGAAGAAAATCAATCGCACATAAACACAGTTGTTTAATGGGAAAGCTTAAAGGTAAAAACCCCAACTATAATAGATTATGTATATCAATGTAATCATGTAATAATCTCGTACAAAAGTTAGTACATCAAGCTCTCAGTACAATCAACAATTATTACACACTATCATGCAGGAATTTGCATATCTGTGCATCAATTTCTTGCCTCCTGATAGCCTACCTCCACTGCGCAATCCCTGCTGAAGAAGACCTCTGAATGAATTCGAATTGGCCTCTCCTTTACTGTGAAATCCTCATTGGCATCTCCAATATGTGTCAGATGCATTGAATGCATCACTATAGTCACAACAGATAGTCCATCTCACCCTTTCACCTATATCTCCACTGGGTCTCCACTAGAACTGGCATGCAAGTAGTTAACTGTTGTATTTGTTCAGTTGCAAGTGAGTCTCTAGTTGTGAATTAATTAAATAATTAATTCACTAAACTTTGACTAGTGTATCTTCAGTTAGAACTATATACAACTAGCACAACTGATTTTAACTCGCTTAACTGAGTTAAATTGAATAACAACTCCCATAACTACTCTTCCAACTCTGTCACAACTTTGCCACTTCAGTTCTAACTGAGTCCTCCATGCATGAGTCACCAACCACCCTAGGAATTGCGTAATTCCTTCAGCCCACTGATTTTCCAAATCTTTTCACTGAAATAAAGTGCTCCAAGACAACAAGTTGATATTTATTTTCGGATTATTATTAAGGGCTAATAATAATCGAAATGCATCTATTTTTAGATTGACGATCTATAAATAGACTTCGCCCAATATTCTAAAAATAGAATCTCATATATTTTTCACATTTGACCAACCATCTACAAATCGTATCTTGCAACATATAGAATATGCTCACCATGTCTAAAAATAAACATACACCTAAAAATAGCCTGCGAGCCCCACTTAGTGAAGGTGCTTAATTTTCACTAAGCTCATCATCTTGTTGAATCTAAAAACCAATAACTTCCTCAAGTGACCAAGGCTCATCATACTCAATCCGATCTCTAAATTCTAATGGAAATCCACTAACAAATCTCTGAACTTTATCCTTTTCATCTTTAAGGTATGGTACATACCTAAATAGCTCGAAGAACTTGGTAGTGTATTCCTCATTTGTCATTGATCCTATTTTAAGCTCATTGAATTCCTTGGATTTTCTATCATAGTACCCTTCTGACAAGTATTTATTTATTAAGATTCTCTTGAATTCATGCCAACTCAACTCCTTTGTCCTGATGTCTCTGACCCGTTTTACATATTCCCACCAGATGTCTACTTTAAATTTCGGGTTGAAGATAGCTATTCTGGCCTTCATATTCTCTGCGTACTCATGCAGTTCAAAGAACTTATTCATCCCAAGTAACCAAGCCTATGCATCCTCAGGCTTCTTCAACACTCCATCAAAATTAAGTGGCTTCACTTTCTTAAACTCATTCGATAAGTATTCCCTGTCACTCCTCTTGTAAGGGTGATAAGGATGACAATCATAGTGTCTGTCAAAACTAGAACTAGAATAGTACCTATGCACATCACCTCTCCCAACCAAAGTATCCAAGAATCTACCATATTTGACTGTGTCATATCTATTTGACAGGTGACTAGCATGAGACCGATTACCATATTCCCCATTAGTCCCATCCTCCTATCCATATTTGATCCGGAGTGGCCCTTATCTCTGTATTTCTGAAAAACTCTAAAGAATTATTGCATTCACTTTTTCTTGTTTCTCTTATTTCTGCATGATTATGTCATTATCTTCTTTGCAACTCCTTATTTCTTCCTTCAAACTCCTCAATGTGTTTGCTAAGTCGGAAGAGTGCCCGACACCAAGTTGCTCATCTGATTCATAGGGAGAATATTTGTAGTCTACCATATTTCTAGTCATTTTGATATCTTTTTGCAAGGCATACTATGTTAGCTAAACCCAATCATGAACAAACCAACGTACCTTAGTATAATTCGGGGAGGATATCTCGTCTGCAAGACCGACCAAATTAGCACAATACACATATACATATATAAACATAATCAAATCAATATATAATCATCACTCCAACCATTGTCCATTTATAGATGCATGACCATACTCACCACATATCATGACCTCATGCATGGTAACTACAACCATATCATTGTATGAATAACAACATATGTATGACACGCACACATACACATTACATACAGACACTAACATGCACATCTAGTGGATAACTGACATAAATTCATGAAAAACACATCCAACAAAAACACCATTAACTTTCACATGGCGACACCACTGAAACCATCACCAACAGCATGCATACAAAACCAATACCTAGACCACGAACATGAGAACACATATGCAAATGACATGAACGCATGAACACCACACTGCCCATCTAGTGCAAGGGGTGAACCATGCTCTAATACCACTCTGTAACACCCTCCTCCTACATTTACCCAAGTAATTGACCAACCGAGGTAAACATGTGATGAGAGGCTACTATGATCTGATTCAACTCCCCATGTACAGTTAAGGAAGTGGAACCGACACAACACGACCAATATGACCTTCCACACATGCAAGAGAACCCCCAGGAGCCATCCAACCCTTCCAGGTGACCAGCTCCTGAGACAACTTGACATTTTTATGCATTAAAGCCTCAGTCTCTCCCCTGGACCCTCCAATTTCTCCCACAGCAAGGCATGCCTGCGACTGAGAACTTTTCCAGGTAGTTTTGTGCCAGCAACTTCGGATTCTGTGCCACTTTTTTAGGGTCAAGACTCAGGCCACTGCCAAGAACTCCATGAAACTTCTAGAAATGAAAAGTGACATCGAAACAATGATATGAATGTAAATACTTGAACAAGGACTTGATTGTACCCCTACTAGCCATGACAAACATTTCATCAAACATGCCACAAATATGCATTCTACAGGTTTAAACAACAGATTTGTGCAATGGGGTCTCATACTTATCTGAGAATCGCTAAGAAGCATTGGTGCCCTATCTATTGGGTATGTGTTATATTCCTTCCATAACTAGTCACATGTGGGGGTCAGTTGGGGGGGGGGGGTGCAGCTACCTTGTACGCTGGGCTGGTTTGGGCGCCTTGCTTTGCAGCCTGCAAGTGCACCGGAAAATTTCATACCTTATTTTTTTTTTGGCAAGATCTCGCCAATGTTTTGTGCATGAGTTTGCACATGGTTTTGGGGTACGATGGTTTTCGGCCCCTGGTATTTTGTAGATCCTGTCAAGGGAACTACGATTATGTTCTAATCCAGGGTTAATGGATTGGGGTTTATGTATGCTTCGGCATGTATATATATGTGTTGTAACACTAAAAGGAATATAATGAAAATCAAGCTGGTCGTCCCGATTTGGGATCCAGGGGAAAATCTCTGTGTTTATCTGTTTTATGTTTTATGCTCTCGCTATTGTTTATTTTCTGTTATAAGATTCGTGTGTAGATAATTTCTGTTCAGGGTTAAAACCTACATTTGGTATCAGAGTTGTTTCAACTTCAAGGGGACGCCTTTGCTGCTGAGGGTTTTTTTCTCGGGCCTGAGGTAGACCCTGTTCAGTGGGAGATCTACGGGATCGATTTCTCCTCGTAGTGAAAGAAGACGATGAGCAAAGGAAAGATAGAGATTGAGTGAAATTTACCCTGTCGCATTTTAGTTGTAGTTTTAAGATGGAGGATCTCATAGTGGATGAAGACTAGTGGACCGAAGTAGATCCAGTGTACTAAACCAACTAATGCTCTGGCGAACACCGGAAAAGTTGGATCGGAAGGCGAAGACCACAATGGCGCTGTGTGTCTCGTATCTTCATGATTATGAATGTATCCGGGGGAAGCTAACAAGAAGAATTTAGACAAAATTGGGACTTCTTAGAACAATCTAAGTCTTCAGGAACACCTTTTTCCCTATGAAAATCAGACAACTCGAGGATGAAGAATTGGAGACCGCGTGAAAGAGTATTCAAATGCCTTCGAATAATATAACGAATTATCACCATTATAGTTGCAACTTCCGACACGCAAAGACAAGCCATTAGTTCGTTGCGTTTCTCACTAGGACTCGTACTTCCGTTATTGCAATAGGTAGCAATAGAACTACCTTGAATTTTGATGACATTGTCTCAGCCTTGCTGTCGGAGGAAATGAGACGGAGAAATATGGAGGGTCAAAATGGAGATGCCTTATCTGTACAAGGGAGGTCCCAGAAAAGAAACAAGAATAAGGTTTCGATTTGGGAGATCTAAATCTCCTGGAAAGTTTGTAAAGGTGTGTTGGAAATGCAGAAAGGAAGGGCACTACAAAAAGGACTGCAGATCTAAAGCTCCTGAGAAAGGAAAGGGATTTTATGATGCTCCTTCTCCAAAGGAAAAAACCACCTCAGATGAAGGTGGGGATGTGTATTTGGCTTCTTCTTCAAATACACATGTAGATCATGATTCATGGTTGATTGAATCGGGTGCATCCTTTCACTTCACTCCCCCTAGGGAGTGGTTCTACGAGTATGAGAAATATGATGGTGGTGATGTCTTCTTAGGTGATGATAGGAAGGCCAGAATCGTCGGACCTGGAAAATTTAAGTTGAAGCTGCAAGGTGGAAGGATTAGAACACTTGCTGGTGTTCTGCACATTCTTGCATTGGCCAGAAATCTGATTTATGTAAGCAAGATGGATGATGCAGCTGTAAAAACAATGTTCGAGAAAGATTCCTGTAAGATGGTTCAGGGAGCACTGATATTAATGCGAGGAGTTCGGATTGGAACTCTGTACAAGCTTCAGGGCAGCACTTTATTGATGGGTGCAACAGTTATGTGGTTCCCAAAAGTGGAGCGGAAAGCCTAGCGGTCTCTGGAGAAAAGACCATGCTATGGCATCAAAGGCTTGGACATATTGGAGAGAAGGGCCTTTGGATACTGCATGGAAATGGTATGGTAGAAGGTATATCTAATAGCTCTTTGGATTTCCATTTTTGTGAACATTGTGTATATGGGAAGCAGAATCGGGTGAGTTTTCCTTCTGGTTCTAAGAGGGTGAACAAGATATTAGAGCTTGTGCACAGTGATGTGTTTGGACTTGTGTTTGTTCCATCACTGGGTAAGTTTGTGTAATATGTTTCATTCATAGATGAATTCTCAAGGAATACATGGATATATTTCTTGATGAATAAATATGAAGTCTTTGATAGATTTAAAGAATTTAAGGCTCTGGTGGAAAACCAGACAGAGAAGAAGATAAAGGTGTTGAGGACAGATAATGGTGGGGAGTTCTGCAAGAAGGAATTTGAATAGTTCTATAAGAAGTGGGGTATAGCGCGACAGAAGACTACTCCATACACACCTCAGCAAAATGCAGTTGCAAAAAGAATGAATAGAACGTCGATGGAAAAGGCAAGAAGCATGCTCAGTGGTACCAGGTTAGGACAAGAATTCTGGGTAGAGGCAATGGAGACTGCATGTTACTTGGTTAACAGATCACCTTCATCAGCGTTGGAGGATAAGTCTCCACATGAGGTATGGGCTGGTAAGAAACCCTCTCTTTCACATCTGAGGGTATTTGGATGTGATGCATATTTACATGTTCCAAAGGAGAAAAGGACCAAGTTGGATAATAAATCGGAAAGGTGCATCTTTATTGGTATAAGGATGGTTTAAAGGGTTACAAGCTTTGGAACCCAGAAACAAGGAAGGTTGTGTACAGCCGAGATTTGGTGTTTATCGAGGTGAAAGATGTTGTTAAACATGAATTCTTACCAAAGGAACCTGAGAAGATATATTTTTAGCTAAAGGAGGATGAATCAGACTCTACAACAGAAGAAGACTCAGAAGAGGAAGAGCCACAAACTCTAGCTGTGAGAAGATCAGTTCGGGAAAGAAGACAACTAGAAAGGTATATTCCCTCTTCTTTCCATTCAAATTTTGATTTAACTATAACTGATGATGATCCTAGAACTATCAGGGAGGCAGTAGATTCAGAGGATGGAAGACTCTGGAAGGAGGCCATGGTTGATGAAATGGCATCTTTGCATAAAATGAGGCATGGGATCTAGTGGAGTTGTTGGTTGGAAGGAAGCCCATTGGGAGCAAATGGGTGTTTAAGAAGAAGATGAATGTAGAAGGAAAGGCGGAGAAATACAAAGCTCGGTTGGTAGCAAAAAGCTATTCCCAGGTGCCGGGAATTTGTTTTGGTGATATTTTTTCTCGTGTTGCCAAAGTTACTTCTATTAGATTACTTGTATCTGTTGCTGCTGCATTTTATTTTGAGGTAGAACAGATGGATGTGAAGAAAAAATTTCTTCACAGGGATCTGGGAGAGGATATTTACATGAAACAACCTAAAGGCTTTATGGTGAAGGGGAAGAAAGAACTGGTATGTAGGTTAAAGAAGTCTCTGTATGGGTTAAAATAGTCACCAAGGATGTGGTATCAGAAATTTTATACCTATATACGGGGACTTGGTTTCACCAAAAGCAAGGAGGATCACTGTGTTTATTTTAAATTAATTGGTGACCGTGTTATTTATTTGTATTCTATGTGGATGATATGTTTTTGATTGGAAATGACAAAGAAATTATCCAAGATTTGAAGACCCAACTGTTCTCCAAATTCGACATGAAGGATCTTGGTGCTGCAAACTATATTTTGGGCATGAAAATTAAGATAGATTGGGAAAAGAGGAAGCTCTGGTTAAACCAAAGGAAGTATGTCGAGACTATATTCCAGAGGTTCATTATGTAGGATAGTAAACCGGTGAATGTTCAGATTCCCATAGGTGTAAAGTTGTCTGTTGAACAGTGTCCCAAGACACAAGAAGAAGAGGAGGATATGTCCCGTGTTCCATATGCAAGTGCAGTGGGTAGCCTGAAGTATGCAATGGTTTGTACTAAACTAGACATTACACATGTAGTGGGAGTATTGAGCAGGTTTATGTCAAACCCAGGGAAGGAGCATTGGACAGCAGTGAAGGGGGTTTTCAGATATTTGCATGGCACTAGTGATTATGGCTTGTGCTACAGGATTGGAAATAGTGTTGGGCATTCATGGTTTTGTTGATGCAGACTGGGCTGGAGATCTGGACCAAGATCTACAAGTGGGTATGTGTTTAGCCTATTTGGATATGCAGTCAGTTGGATGAGTAAAACACAGTCTGAAGTGTCTCTTTCAACTACGGAAGCAAAATACATGGCAACCACTCATGCAAGCAAGGAAGCAGTTTGGTTGCAGAGATTGTGTTCAAGTATGGGGGTGGTGTAGCAAGCTATAAGGATAGGATGTGATAGCCAAAGTGAAATTTTCTTGGCTAAGAACCCTACTTATCATTCAAAGACAAAGCACATTGATGTTCAATATCACTTTGTGAGAGATATGGTTGAGGCTAAAAGGGTGTTGCTGCTAAAGGTGGAGACTTTGAAGAATGTTGCAGATGCATTAACGAATTCTATGAGCACTCAGAAGTTCTCTTGGTGTAGAGAAACAATGGGTGTTGCAGAGCTGGACTAATGACTAAGCTCTCTTGTGGCCCCCTGCGGAAAGAAAACAACAAGTGGGAGAATGGTTGGTATGTGTTATATTATTTCCACGACTAGTCACGCCTGTATGTTCCGCCTGGGGGTCACAGGGGGGGAAATAGTTCTACCTGTACGTTGTGCCAGGTGCAGCAAGGGGGTCACAGGGGGGGTAGCAGCCACCCTTATTCAGGGTCCGAGGCAGTGCCATGGGAAAAAAAAATTGGACCCTATTTTTCGATGGGCGGACCCGCCCATGGTTTTGTGCATGGGTTTTCACATGGTTTTGGGGCATGATGGTTTTCTGCCCCTGGTATTTTGTAGATCCGGTCAAGGGAACTACGTTTATTTTCTAATCCATGGTTAATGGATTGGGGTTTATGTATGCTTCAGCATGTATATATATGTGTTCATGTAACACTAAAAGGAATATAATGAAAAATCAAGCTAGTCATCCCGATTTGGGATCCAAGGGAAAATCTCTGTGTATATATGTTTTATGTTTTATGCTCTCACTATTGTTTTTTTATATTTTTAAGATTCGTTTGTAGATAATTTCTGTACAGGGTTAAAATCTACATTATCACATTAGCTGCATTATCATAAATTGGGTCATATATTCATTTCTCATTCATTTCTAAAACAAAACATGATGACAACCATACATTTTAATTATCATAAAACATATTCATAACCACCATATAAACAACATAAATAATGAGGATACAACCATATATGCTAACAAATGAACTAGTACATTACATTCACACATAAAATACCAAGGAAAGGAACTCTTATTGATGAATGCAAAAGCCAACCCAGTATGGGACTACCACGTTCCACCGGACCATGATGCCTAAGCCAAATATCTCTTCATCCAATCACCCCCGTGCCATATTCCAAGCATGAATGTGGGACTCATAATCGAAAATAAGAACCAAATGAACATGGATGCCACCATATTTCTCCACCTACACTATGTTGAATTTTACTACATCCTGGTACGTAGGCTTTACCACAACCCACAAACCAATTCAGGGGTCACTAGGCCTTAATCGAAACACTACCCTCCAGGATTTAACGTATATCCTATCATTCACCAGTAAGGATTCCTAGGCCTTATCAAGGGAAACCACATCTAAACTTTGTCGTATATCCAGCCATTTACCGGTCGAGGATTCCTATGCCCACTGAGGCACACAATACTTGGATTTATCGCAACCCACTGTTTGGTTCAGGGGTTACTAGGCCAGTGGCTTTACTGCAATCCACAATCTGGTTCAGGGATCATTCGGCCATGTTTTCTTCCTTTCATAGATGCACCTCACTCAGCTTTGAATCCATCTGGCAATCCAGATCCACCAAAACATGAGAACCCATCACCTCAAGGCTATCCAAAAATGGCAAGGTAAGGCTGAAGAACACTGTCACACCTGGAACAATCCATGCCAATGACAATAAGAGAAACAAGAACACACATGCATAACCATGCATGCCAAATCTAGTGAGGAAATCACACATGAAAATTGATACCTGCAAGTAAACCTGTTGTAGCTACTTGATCTTACTCTTCCTTGCTTGATCTTTGCTTCCTTTTTTCCTTCTTTGCCTTTCTTGATCCAACATTGAAGTGTTCTAAGAAAACTCTAAGTGTTCAAGAGTGTGATAGAGAGAGAGAATAAAGAGAGAGCTCCAAAACTGAACTGGAAAAAAGTACCAACTAATCCTCAAAAGCTTTTTTTAATCAATGTGGCCTCCTCAAATGCAACCTTTGACCTTTGACCTTCTTTTTCTCCTAATTTCCATTATTTTCATAAATAAATTGCTAAAAATGTCATTTTGCCTTTCCAAAGCCTTTGCCATTTCCTTTGTCAATTTCCTTAGCCATAATAAACCAAATAAACACCCGCACTAGGATGTTTTTTCCGAACTTTCAGCTTGGAATAACTGTCACATAACTGTGGTTATTATTTTTCCTTTATTAATTTTTATTAATGGAATTTTCACAAGGGTTTTTACAATAACCTTTATCAAAGTACATCTAATCAGATAGTTTATTCAAATAAAAATCTTTTTAATTTACTATATTATAACATCATTTTATATAACTTATTAATTTGAGTTTATTTAGATATCTAACGATTTATTTATTTGTTTCATTTCTATTTTATTTTATTTTAATTAAATTAACTAATTTCAAATTTAAAAAATTTATATTTATAATATCCATTACTTATTATAAATTACTCGATAAATTATTTATTTTTAATTTAATATGTTAAATTTATATAATAGTTTTATTTAATATATCCAATTCATATGACTTTTGCATTTCCTTAAAATAATAATGGTTGTCGAATCTATCATGGTAAAGACCCCTTTATTGGTGGGAGTCATTTTTATTTCTTGGCTGACTCTTTGATTACCTCTCTTAATTCCAAAGGCATATATATTATAGCCCAAGCATTCAACTCCACTTTTGAATACACCAGGGGTCATTAGCTCTCAGTTGCAGAACTTAGTCTTCAAGGAGATCTTGCTTCTGAATGGAATCACTTTGTCTGCAACTTATCTCTCATGGTATTTCCCTTACAAGAAAAGAATATAGTCTCATGTGGTCATGGGGGAACTCCTTTGAAGGAGTTTTTCCCTAGTCAATGTTCTCGGTTATAGCTAATTCCATTGTTATGAGAGTGTTCTTTGGTGGTTTTCATCCATTTGGAAGTGGAATCTTCTTATGAAAATCAAAAATTTTATGTGGTTAGTCTTCAAGAATAAAATATTAACATGGGACAACATGTAGAAAAGAGGCTTTCAAGGACCACACTATTGTGTCTTATGCAGAATAGACGAGGAAAATATAGATCACCTTTTCTGGGGTGTGAAGTGGCTAGAAGTTTGTGGAGTTCGGTATTATAAGCCCTTGGAATTGTGCATTTGGATCACTTTAATTCATTTTCAAACAACCTTACAGTGTCTCGTTACAATTATTTATGAGTTGTAATTAGTCAACTCAAGAAATTGAGTTAAAATCAGTTTAACTAGTTCTAACTGAGAGATGAGCTAGTGAGAGATCTAGTGAATTAGATCTGATTTAATTCACAAGTAGTGATCAATCAGTTAACTGATAATTCGCTATTAATAGTTTTTTCATGTCAATTCTAAGGAAGACCCAATTGAAAATGAGGCTCAAGGGAAGAGATCTATCAATTGTACTACTAGAAAATTGTACAGGTCATGCATGAGGTCATTAGGAAGGCCTTGAAGGATTGCGCAATCATTAATTGGTATTTTCATAATTAATAGGGGCTCAATTAGCCCAAGAATGCATAAGAAAAGTAGGTTAGGCAAAGGCAGGCAAAAGGTTAAATACTTTACCGATTTTGCTTACACAATATGCCATATCCGAGCTAGATCAGAGTGAGACAGTCAACAGAGTGCAGGAAGTTTCTCAGTGGAGAAAAGCATTGTATTGTTTCATGATATTGACCATATGAAATATAGATATAGAGAGGTTTTGATCAATTTATTTCCCAAGTTACATATTGTGTTGTGTGATTCATTATTTCTTTCTCTTTTATGTTATGTGATTGTGTGATCGAATTTTGTTTCCGCAAATTGTAGAAGGATTCAGTATCTTGTTTTAGTACATTATAAGATTGGATTGAATCCTGTTGATAGATTTTATACACCTGCCACTAAACCTAATCAAGCCATCTACTGAAATATGATAGTCCACATCATGTGCACCTGTACCTATACCTATACTCTATTGTAACTTGTGACTGATCTCCATGTACCTGTTATCCTGTTGACCTTCCTGTAATATATGATCTTGCAAGTCTGTCCCATAAGAGCTCATAGCTTATATATGATTCACCTATATCCACCTGCTAAGAGAATATGCAACCATGTCCTCTTTACCCTTGATGTAACTGATCTTGAAGTTAAACTCACTAATCATGGCCAATCATCTAGCTTGTTTGGCATTCATATTTGGCTAGTAAAACAATTATCTCAACCCATTGTGATCACTCATCAGTACAAACCTCTTGCCAATAACATAGTGTCTCCACATCTTCAATGCATAAATGATTTTTGCCAACTCAAGATCATGTTTTGGATAGTTCTTCTCATGCTAATTTATTTTATGTGACTCATAACATACTACTTGTCCTTCCTGAATAATAAATCCACTATGTCCTCTCTTGCAAGCATCTAAACACACTACAAATTGTTTTTCTGGATCTACAATGTTTAACACTAGAGAATTTGTCAACAACTTCTTCAATTGTTCAAAACTTGTTGCGCATTCCTCTATCCATTCAAATTTCTTACCTTTCTTCTACAGTGACATAATAGGATATGCAATTCAAGAGAATTTCTTGATGAACCTCCTATAATAGCCTGTTATCCCCATTAATGATCTTACCTCATCCACATTTCTAGAAGCTTTCCTCTCCATGACATCTCTTATATTATATGGATCCACTGTTATGCCCTCCTTGGAGACAAGATGCCCCAAGTAATGCACCTCTATCTGAAATAAACTACATTTACTAAGCTTGGCATACAACTGATGCTCTCTTCGCAATCTCAACATTGTTTACGAATGCTCGACATGCTCTTCCTCATTCTTAGAATATATCAATATTCCATCAATGGATGCAATAAAAAACTTGTCCAGATAAGGACGTGTTAGCCACCTATGAATTCTTTGTCAAGCAAACAGGTGGCTAAATATTTTTCTGAGCCTTCAAGAAATACATTTCCTATGAAAATATCTCATTCTTGAAGCCTCTATGTGTCCTTTGCCTTCGAAAATATCTTCACTGTTGTTCCATCAAAAAAGCCTTACTGTCTGTGAAAAAATTATGCTTAGAAAAGCCTCCATTTGCCCCTTGTATCCCTACAAATTTCCTCATTTTAATCCTTTCTTCCCCTTTTCAAATTTTCCCCTTTAACCCCCAAAATCCCTTCCTAATCTTACTAAATCATCCCATCCCCCCTTTAAACCTTACAAACACCCTTTGTTTGGCTTAAAATTTCCCTTTTTCCCTCTACCGAAAGCCTCTTTTTAACTTTAAAAACTCTTTTTTTAAGCCAAAAAACCCATTTTTTACGATATACAGGCTTAGCCCCTTTCAGCCCAGCCCTAACCATTTCCCCTCCATGCACCCGAGCGCTAATACCAAGCACTAAAGCATATGGCGCTTATCGGAATCGAAAGATGTCCGGGAGCATGTTTTATTTGTTAAGGAAAAAACTTCCGATGCGAGGTGTATTTGTTCTGTTGGTCTCGGGAGCGATATCAATCGTCGATCTATACAGATCTGACGATCCGCGCTTATTTCATCGTGCCCCGCCTGCTCCCTTTGTTAACTCTCGATGAAGATCTCCACAGTTGATCTTAAAGCAATCCAACGGCCCAGCACCAATCGCTATGTCGCAAATCAGAAGTTCTTAATACACCTCCCTCTGCGTTCCCCAATTGCGATCATTTGATGCAATCCTGGCCATTGAATCCACAAGAACCAACGCCCATAATTTTATCTCACTCCACCCCGCACCCTCAATTGGCCACCCTCCGATCCAATCGCAACCGTTGATCTGTTGCCAATCTGACGGTCTAGATGCAATCGCTCCTTCACCCCATCGAAGTTTTGGCCCCTGCCTCCTCCAGTTGCGATTAGATCCTGACCGTTCATTCCTTTTGATCCAGCGGCCAGGATTACTCCCGCTCATCCATATGGCCCATTTACCACCACCTCATCATTCAATCTCCGTCGTCCAATCCCCTGGATCTAACGGCCAAGATTACTCCCGACCACTAACCAACTCCCCCACCTTTGTTTCTCCCTCTCCAGATCTCAGTCGTTCATTCATAGATCAGACGGCCTGTATGGAAACCACCTTTGGTTGCCCCCCACCTTACCAACCACGCACCTCACTTTATCACACTCCTCCCACCGTCAGATCTGATGGTCCTAGATCCAACGGCCAACATCCATATCGCATTTGTTCTGCGTCTGAAGTTTAACAGTTTGAACTCACGTGATATAGGTGGTTTCATAAGGCCACGTGTCAGCCGGTAACCTATATTGCGTTCGAAAAGTTAAAACCGCCTTCCTCCCTTTTCATCGCACGAAAACAGTGGTTTTTATCCTAAAAACCACTTCCCCACTATTTTTCTCGAAGGTCCATCAATAGATCTCGACCGTTGATCTATATAGATCAACGACCCTCAATGTATCTCGCGTTTCATTCATATTTTTCAATCAGGCGACCATAGAATTTCATCACGTCATCTCAACTGTCGATCTCCTCTTGAGATCTGATGGTCCATAATAAATCGCTTTCCACCCACGCCTGGTCCCACCATTCAAACCCATTTCATCGCATTTTCACGCATTTTCTTTGTATTCCATCCAAAGGTCCAAACCTTATGATTTACATTAAAAACTCATTTCTTTTTCCCACATTAAACTTTTAATATTTTACATTAAAGTGTTATATCATTCCACCTAATTTCTAAAGGCGGTTCATCAATAAATCACCACTGTTGATCATCCCCTCCACATCTGATCTAACGGCCCAGAACCATTCCTCCACCAAACCTTCATCAGATCATATTTTCACCATTAAGCCGCATTTTTCACCATTTTCTCCTCTGCATCCACTGTTTCCACCGCTACGTTGCCTTCTCACAGCCTTCCACTGCATCCACCATCACTCCGCATGGATTTTCTTAACATTTTTGTGTGTTTTGCAGGGTTACAGGCGGTGGAAACCGCCATGGCTCACAGTCACTGTCATAGTGACACAAAGCGCAAAGAAGACCATTTTCGAACCTGGGATTGCAGAGAAAGCACTCGGGAAGGTTTCTAAATGAAACATTTCCATTAAAGGACCAGTGTTTAACTCTGTAAAGCCTCCAGGGCCATTAAAACTCCATTTTCACAAACAGAGATAATCAATGAAGCGACAAAGAGTATCAGTGAAGAATTAAGAGGTCTTAAGCATGTTTTTGAAGATTTTAAGCCTTAATTCGATGTTTAAAGGGAAAATGTACCGTATTGAAGACCTTGTGATTAACACAGAAGGCCTATTGAGGCCTAACACACAGAAAAAAGAATATTATCAATGTTTCACATCAGCAGAAGTGTCCCTCCCGAGAAAGGACAAAGTACCCATACTATTTTCATTCTACATCGTGTTCATGAGAATATTTCCACAATGACAGAAGTCCTAATGCTGCCAGAGCATTTGTTATGCAGTATGGTAGACCTAAAAGTCATTTATCTGCCTTTGTTCCTGTCACCAGAGTACTATAGAGTACTGCAGCCTAAAGTACGTCAAAGAACATACCTGGAGTTAATTTCAGCCTGTCGAAGACCACTCTTTCACCCAAAGAGTACTGAAGATTAATGCATAGATATTAAGATAGAATGGGCCTCGAGCCTCTTCTACTACTTCTATTTTAATGTTTCATTTAGTGTTTCATCTACCTCCTCTGCCTCTCTTTCAGATATAAAACTCATGAGGAAAGTTGTTGTTGTTGTTGATCGGATATCTGTGAATTGTAAGTTGTTTCTCTTGAAATAGAGTTATCTGTGTAAAGTTGTAAGATAGGCTGAGGAAGATGATTTCAGACTAAATATCAAGTTGTTGGACAATGTTGTACATGACTGGTGTTGCTCTTTAATATGAAAAGCATATTTCTTTGGTTCCTAATTTAAAGCAGCAGTGATTTTTTCTACCTTTGTCTCTGTTTTCCTTCTGTAATTCATTTCATTTCATTTCTCTGGTAAGAATCAGAAATCTAGCTTGGGATATACCTCGCATGGTACCCTAATGCCCCTGCTCTCCTTATCTTTGATGTTTTCTATTGATTGTGCTATCTGAGTACTGATTCGGGACAATTTAACCAGTGTAGTAGCTGTTATTCACTGCTAGCTGATGTGTGAATTTATGAATCTGTTCTTATATGTTCTGGTTGGGTTTTAATTGAAATAATTGGGATGCTGGGAGCTTAGAATAATGATTTTGTCTCAATAGGGTCTTTTTCAATCAATTTAACCCTTCTAAGTTCCCTTAAGTTGAATGCCGAAGCATTGAAAGTTCAAAGCCTTTATCTGATCTGATGTTCCTTTGTTTGAAGAGTTAACCTTTTAGGAGGTGGATCATAGGTGTTTAATGGCATGTCCTGTCCCTAGATCTTATTCCTAAGTGGTCACCTTGGATGTTTCCTTGTCATTCACCTTCTTTCCTTAACATTTCATACCACAATACCATCTTTAAGACCCTATGCTTTAGATGACTTGCCCAATTGAAAGCCTTGAATACTGAATAGCAAGTAAACCCTTTCCTGACTCCATTGCCCAATAGTCTCGAGTGTTCTCTGAATTATATCTCCTTTGCCTAAAATCCTCTTTGCTCACCCTTTATCTTGTATTGAACCCTTCCTTTCATGATTCCCAACAACCAAACAAACAAACAAACAAAACTAAACAAACCTCGTGCCTTATAACTAGCCTAATATCTTAAAATTGAGCTTCAAGACATATACCTTTGCCTTTATAGAGAGATCCCTCTCTGGACCCAGGAGGGCTAGATCCTGAGATCCCAAAGCGGTTTTGATGTTGTCTCATCTTTTGGTACTGCCAAACTTGCCAAAACATGGGAACCCCGACAGGACGCAACACACTATTCATCAAGCACATAAATGTAGCTAGAGAATTAATCAAACCAAATGGATATACAAAAAACTCATAATGACAATACCTATCTCGGAAATTCATCTTGTAAATATCCTCTTCTTTGATGCATACCTGATGATATCCTAATCTCAGATCAATCTTTGATAACAGTGCTGCTCCCTTTAACTGATCGAACAAATCATCAATCCTTGACAAAGGATACATGTTCTTTATGGTCACCCTGTTTAACTACCTGTAATCAATGCACAACCTGAGAGTGTCATCCTTCTTCTTTACAAATAATACCAGTGTGCCCCATGCAATACACTTGGCCTAATGTATCCCTTGTCAAGTATTTTCTTCAAATGCAACTTCAACTCTACTAAATTTGGCATGATCATCCTGTACGGTGCATTTTATGTTGTTGTTGCCCCTGGTATGAACTCGATAGAAAAGTATACTTCCATGTGAGGTGGAAATTATGAGATACTTGCTGCAAAAACATCTTGAAACTGCTGCAATATTGGGTACCTTCTCAATATCTCAGCATCCTCATCCTCCTTACCTTTTTCACTAGAAATGTGCATTGCAAATATAACACATCCTTTTCTGCAATTGCGCTTTGCCTGCATAGTTGTCACCATCCTAACTGATGTTTCTTTCTTCTTTCCCTATAAGATTATTTTTTCTCCATTGTCATCAAAACACTCAATGGCTTTTTCATAACAATTCACTTTAGTCATGTGAAGATATATCCAGTCCATACCCAAAAGCATGCTATATGACCCCAATGGTAATACATTTAGATGTGCTAATGTAGGCATACCATTCAACTCAAGTGCACAAACTCTTACCCAATGATGAACTCTCTTATTGGTACCTGTAGCTAAATGCACTAACCATGATTCTGCATGCACTTCTTTATACAAGCCACACTTATCCACCAAGTTAGGGTTAACATAACTATAATTAGATCCATGACCAATAAAATTAGAAACAATTTGATCACAAGGCTTACCTTACATCTCAATGATAGATGTATGATGGTATGCCTGAATGTTATCCAGCACTGCATAGATATGAGGAATGCTCTGCCCAACATCCCCAATAGTTTGTGCCTCGTATGCACTATAGATTTGAGGCCTACCACCCTGATTTTGCACACAATCCTTCCTAATATGCTCCTTACCACATGTCCAACACTTCCACCGTCCTATACCCTCACCTATACTCTATCATTGTGACCCATGTACCTGTTTAGATGCATTGAACTTCTTACGTGGTGCAATATTCTCTTTCTCTTATGCATTCAGAGGTCTTGTTCTTTTTAGATGCCATTTACCTTTACCTTTATCCCTCCCTTTCCATCCTTTTTGAGATTCATTCTTACACTTTGACTGCTCATAACAGTGTTTCAGTTTCCCAATAACTTCCTCAAGTGACCAAGGCTCATCATACTCAATCCAATCTCTAAATGCTAATGGAAATCCACTAACAAATTTTTGAAATTTATCATTTTCATCTTTAAGATATGGTACATACCTAAATATCTCCAAGAACTTGGTCGCGTATTCCTCATTTGTCATTGATCCCATTTTAAGCTCATTGAATTCCTTGGCTTTTCTATCATAGTACCTTTCTGACAAGTATTTATTTATTAAGAGTCTCTTGAATTCATGCCAACTCAACTCCTTTGTCCTGATGTCTCTGACCCGTTTTATATCTTCCCACCAGATGTCTGCTTTACCTTTCAGGTTGAAGATAGTTATTCTGGCCTTCATATTCTCTGTGTACTCATGCATTTCAAAGAACTTATTCATCCCAAGTAACCAAGCCTATGCATCCTCAGGCTTCTTCAACACTCCATCAAAAGTAAGTGGCTTCACTTTCTTAAACTCATTCAATAAGTATCCCCTATCACTCCTCTTGTAAGGGTGATAAGGATGACAATCATAGTGCCTGTCAGAACTAGAACTAGAATAATACATGTGTACATCACCTCTCCTAACCAAAGTATCCAAGAATCTACCATATTTGACTGTGTCATCTCTATTTGACATGTGACCAACATGAGACCGACTTCCATATGCCCCATTAGTCCCATCCTCCTATCCATAGTTGATCCGCAGTGGCCCTTATCTCTGTAATTCTGAAAAACTCTGAAGAATTACTGCATTAACTTTTTATTGTTTCTCTTATGCCTGCATGATTATGTCATTATATACTTTGCAACTCCTTATTTCTTCCTTCAAACTCCTCAATGTGTCTGCTAAGTTATAAGAGTGCCCAACACCACACTACTAATCTGATTCATAGGGAGAATATTTGTAGTCTACCATCTTGCTAGTCATTTTGATACCTTCTTGCAAGGCATACTATGTTAGCTAAACCCAATCATGAACAAACCAACGTACCTTAGTATAATTCGGGGAAGATATCTCGCCTGCAAGACCGACCAAATTAGCACAATACACATATACATATATAAACATAATCAAATCAATATATAATCATCACTCCAACCATTGTCCATTTATTGATGCATGACCATACTCACCACATATCATGACCTCATGCATGGTAACTACAACCATATCATTGTATGCATAACGACATATGTATGACACACACACATACACATTACATACAGACACTAACATGCACATCTAGTGGATAACCGACATAAATTCATGAAAAACACATCCAACAACAACACCATTAACTTTCACATGGCGACACCACTGAAACCATCACCAACAGCATGCATACAAAACCAATACCTAGACCACAAACATGAGAACATATATGCAACCGACATGAACACATGAATACCACACCGCCCATCCAATGCAAGGGGTGAACCATGCTCTGATACCACTCTGAAACACCCTCCTCCTACATCTACCCAAGTAATTGAAAAACTAAGGTAAACATGTGACGAGGGGCTACTATTATCTGATTCAACTCCCCATGTATAGTTAAGGAAGTGGAACCGACACAACACAACCAATATGACCTTCCACACATGCAAGAGAACCCCCAGGAGCCATCCAACCCTTCCAGGTGATCATCCCCTAAGACAACCTTACATTTTGATGCATTAAAGCCTCAGTCTCTCCCCATGGACCCTCCAGACACTCCCACAGCAAGGCATGCCTATGACTAGAGACTTTTCCAGGTAGTTTTGTGCCAGCGACTTCGGATTCTATGCCACTTTTTCAGGGCCAAGACTCAGGCCACTGCCCAGAACTCCATGAAACTTCTAGAAATGAAAAGTGACATCAAAATACTGATATTAATGTAAATACTTGAACAAGAACTTGATTGGAACCCTACTAGCCATGACAGATATTTCATCAAACATGCCATAAATATGCATTCTACACGTTTAAACAATAGATCTGAGCATATGGGTCTCATACTTATCTGAGAATCACTAAGAAGAATTGGTTCCTTATCACATTAGCTGCATTATCATAAATTAGGTCATATATTCATTTATCATTCATTTACAAAACAAAACATGATGACAACCATAAATTTTAATTGTCATAAAACATATTCATAACCACGATATAAACAACAGAAATAATGAGGATACAACAACCATATATGCTACAGATGAACCAGTACATTACATTCACACATAAAATACAAAGGAAAGGAACTTTTATTGATGAATGCAAAAGCCAACCCGGTATGGGACTACCACGTTCCACCAGACCATGATTGCCTAAGCCAAATCTCTCCTTAGCCAATCACCCCCGTGCCATATTCCAAGCATACATGTGGGACTCATAATCGAAAATAAGAATCGAATGAGCATGGATGCCACCATATTTATCCACCTACACTGTGATAATTTTACTACGTCTTGGTACGTAGGCTTTACCGCAACCCACAAACCGATTCAGGGGTCACTAGGCCTTGATCGAAACACCACCCTCTAGGATTTACCGTAAATCCTGCCATTCACCGACAAGGATTCCTAGGCCTTATCAAGGGAAACCACATCTAGGATTTACCGTATATACAGCCATTTACTGGTCGAGGATTTCTAGGCCCACCGAGGCACACAATACTTGGATTTACCGCAACCCACAGTTCGGTTCAGGGGTTCACACATGAAAATTGATACCTGCAAGTAAACCTGTTGTAGGTGCTTGATCTTGCTCTTCCTTGCTTGATCTTTGCTTCCTTTTTTCCTTCTTTTACTTTCTTGATCCAATGTTGAAGTGCTCTAAGAAAACTCTAAGTGTCCAAGAGTTTGAGAAAGAGAGAATAGAGAGAGAGCTCCAAAACTAAACTGGAAAATAGTACCAACTAATCCTCAAAAGCTTTTTTTAATCAATGTGGCCTCTATTTTCTTCATTTTCCTTCATTTTCCTCCTCAAATGCAACCATTGACCTTTCACCTTATCTTTCTCCTAATTTCCATTATTTTCATAAATAAATTGCTAAAAATGTCATTTTTCCTTTCCAAGGCCTTTGCCATTGCCTTCGTCAATTTCCTTAGCCATAATAAACCAAATGAACACCCGCACTAGGATTTTTTTTCCCAACATTCAACTTCGAATAACTGTCCCATAACCATGGTTAATATTTTGCTTTTATTAATTGTTATTACATGGAATTTTCATGAGGGTTTTTACAATAACCTTTACCAAAGTACATCTAATCACATATTTTATTCAAATAAAAAGTTTTTTAATTTACTATATTATAACATCATTTTATATCAGTTATTAATTTGAGTTTATTTAGATATCTAACGATTTATTTATTTGTTTTATTTCTATTTTATTTTATTTTAATTAAATTAACTAATTTAAAATTTAAAAAAAATTATATTTATAATATCCATTACTTATTATAAATTACTCGATAAATTATTTATTTTTAATTTAATATGCTAAATTTATATAATCGTTTTATTTAATATATCCAATTCATATGAATTCTACATTTCTTTAAAAATAATAATGGTTGTCGAATCTATCTTGGTAAAGACCCCTTTATTGGTGGGAGTCATTTGTGTTTCTTGTCTGAATCTTTGATTACATCTCTTGATTCCAAAGGCATATATATTATAGCCCAAGCATTCAACTCCACTTTTCAATACACCAGGGGTCATTAGCTCTCAGTTGCAGAACTTAGTCTTCAAGGAGATTCTTGGTGTCACAGAGGTGGCTTATTATAGGCAACCTTAGTGCTTCTCATCTAATTATCAACCTGTGGTAAGTCTTCTTATTTCAAGAGTGTCAGCACAATATATGCAAGTGAGATTGACTGATAGTTACTCTATGTTGTTTATGAGAAAGGATTATCTAATCTTCTGAATTCAATCAACTTAAAGAGGAAATGTTTGGTAGATTATGGCTAATCATTCTATCTAGCTTAGAAAAGAGAAACCTATGATATAACAGCATAATGATGGTTTGAACAGCAATCTTGATGAATTGAACAACATTCTAAATGAATTTAACACCATTCTTAATGAATTGAACAGCAATCTAAATGAAAGGAACAACAATTAGTTATATAATTTTGCAATGGAATTCTCTTTGTAAAATGAGTAATTAACATTAATCAAAAATTGGACGCCTCACTGTGTTGAAAGGACAATATAATCCGCAAAGACAAGTAATCATTAAATAGTAATTATCCTACGATTTTTAAATCAATTGCAAAGTTCTTAGAAGAAAATGGAAACATCTAACAGCTATGAAGCATTATTATATAAACCAGAAGATGCGAATGCGATTATTCTAAATCAAGGAGTACAAATGCTAAACTATTCCGAAGGAAGAAAAACTGTAACTTTATTGAGTAGAAAAGTATTTTACAACCGCATCAGATAACTGGGCATGGATTCTGTAACTAACGCACAACGCAGAAATTGGCGAGGAAACTCCCAGGGGTTGGGCCCATACCACTAGAAGCTTTACCATGATGAAAACCTCAAAAGGTAATTGTTCAAAACATCAAAACTCTTAATTAACTCAAAGGATAATACGGGAATACAATCTGACATCTCTCTCTGGATGCGTTGATTACAAACGGAAAATTCCTATTCGACTCCCTATCTAGTTCGTCCCTGGCCCTTTTAAAGTCGTTTTCATGCAATGAGATAGTATTCTCCAAATGACAACTGCTGCGCATGGCTGTCGTTTGAGTCTTCGAGCTTGAATCCATCTCTCTGCCTTCTGTTGGCTCATACATTCGTGTCTGTCGGTTGTCTTCTGTTTGCCATTGGTTTAGCTGCTCTGCCTTCCTGCATACGGAGATACAATAAGTCAAATTTCTGTTATAGAAACGTTCATTTTTGTCCTTAGCTCAATTGCTCTGATTTTCATAAATCTTTTCTTTCTTTATTGTTAAAATGAGGAATAATTCCCAAGACTGTGTCATAATTCGAAGTAATTATAGGGTGAAAACATACCTTAATTCTGGCCCAACATATACTCCCCTGCTTACCTAATTTCATGTCCTCATGCAAATAGATGGTTGAGATGCAACTGTGTTAGGGATTAGGCAAGGTAGACCTTTTCCTTGTATGCTTTGAAACCCTTTTTTTGTCTCATTATTGCAAAGGCAGCGCTTGCGTGCCCCTCTGGTAACTCATAATTATGATTATAGTCCTCAGGAGGATACTAGAGAAGAGGGCTTCTATATCTACATCCTAACCATGCAGGCCCCATTCTAAAGACCAGGTTATTGTACGAGAGGAATCTCGAGGCAGCAGCCTTGAAATTCCTGTAGCCAAATGGCTCCCTATTCTTTACGTTGTTCATGGAGGCCATCCATATTTTTTTAGCTGCTTCTAAGGCTGCTTCTCGAATATATTCAAAGTATTCCTATCCATTTTCTATGATGTCCTTATGGATGGGCCCTAGCCTAGCCCTTACGCCTTCGCATGAATTTCTTGTTCTGGATAAATAGTTGCAAGGGTTTTGTAGGTTCCCCTTTGACCCACAAGTCTAGGCCATGTTCTCTCTTTTGGAAGATGTTATAGGCCTTGGCCCACTTAATCTGGTTCTTGGCGAATGAGAGGAAGGCTTGGAGCTGAACATCTCCTATAAAGGGACTAGGATTTTTGTCTGTGTCCTCTTCTAAAAATAAATTGTGCATGTAAAGTTCAAATAGAAGGCGTTGGACTTGTTCATCTTGATCATTACAGTAGTGGACAAACTCTTATATAGTCCTGAAATTTGTAGAATTTCCTGCCCCGACGGCCTTGACCTTCAGCAGTAAATATCGTTCTGTTAAGAATAGGGCATAGTTGGTGGTCAGTGCCCTACATGATAGTGCATCATTATACAGAGAACAAATCGTAGTGATTTGTTTCTTGGCTTGCTCCACCCGCTCTTGTGCCCTTTTTACCTTTGCTTGTTCTTCTCTAAGCTGGGCAAATGTTCCATCTTCTATGGAGGAGAGGTCTGTGAATTTCCTTAGTCGTGCTTGGTATTATTGTGCTGGCACCACCTCCTTCCTACATTGTGCTAGCTCATGTTGTGCTTGCACCAGTTCATTGTGTAATTTCTGAGTAACAGCTTTCTCTACTAGGGGGGCATAGGCAGGAGCTTCCTTTGTTTGGGTCTCCTTCTCTTCTGTAGTTTTCTGCTCAATTTTTGTAGGAGCTTTAATGGTATTTTCTAGTTCTGTCTAAATTTCGGCCTCAGTAGTACCTGCTTGGTTAGTCTGTATCCCAGTTTCAGCAATATCAGTTAAATTGGTATGCCCTCAGCCTCTGTAGTAGCTACCAAGTCAGTTATTATCTCAGCCTCAACGATGCCAGCTAAGTCAGTCTACATCTCGGCTTCAAGAGTGTTTATCAAGTTGACAGCTAATTCTGTTTGAGTTCCTGCAGTGGTGGTTTCCTTCTTTGGCTTTCGGGCCCTTATTTCCTCATTCAGTTGTTTCCTCAGATATTTCACCATTTTCTTTAATCTTCTACAGGCCCTACTCAGTTTCTTAATCTTCTTTTCGGCTGAATTCTCACCTGACCTGATTTCAGCAAGTGGTGGAGGAGTGGTATTCCCCTTTTTAGGGATGGTGTTGCCAACCTCAGGGTTGCTTGTGATGGTGTTTCTTATTTGATCTTCAAAGTTTACTTCTACATGAGGGTCCCGACTAGGTGGGGCAGTGCTACTTCCTGGTGTCAAAGGGATTGTTTCTATGCTTATGTTTTTCTCCAGAGGGACAGTGTCGCCTGACTGATTTTCTGATTCCATTCTCTCCTATGCCTGCCCTTCACTATTCACCTCGTAATTCTCAAGAGGGAACAGAGCCCCATCGTCTTGTGGTTCCTCTTGGTCGGGTAGGACTTCAGTGTGACCAGAACTGCTGGCGGTGGCGGACTTATCTATGGGTTCCTCTTGCTCTTCTGCTCTCGATGGGTTTCTAGATTCGTATTCTGTCCTCATTTGTTCTAGGACTCAAGCCATTTCTTCCTTGAAGTCTTTTAAGGGTGCATTTTGAGGGTGGGATGGTCCTGCCTCCTTTATGAGGTTCGAGGTTCCTTGAAGGGTTTTGGAACATTTTTTCCTACTTGGTTCTGAGGTTGCAACTCGGGTCCTTTTTCTTCTAGGTATGTTTACCCTAGGAAGCTCAATTTCGGTTTCTCTTGGGTTTATTTCAAGTTCATGTGCAGCAGGGTTAAAAAACTTGTCCCAGGCTATCTGCTGCTTATCCAACTCATGTATGATGACTAGCTTAATTAACCCATGGTGACTAACTACTGCTTTGGGATTTTTGGCTCGTCTTAATCGAACAGTAGTATCATGCAATATGGAATTTAATAAAGTAGGTAGATTAACTGAAATATTTTGCTTAAGTACAGCTAAGAGTTTAAGCTAACAAGGTTTTACCACGTCTTGACGTCCGTCACATGTAATGAACCTTTGGATGAATGCCGTCAGTTCCTACCATGGTTGGTGTAGAGAGGTAGGGTTAATCCCTTTCCCTTTTCACTCTAATGGCTTCTCCAGATCCTAATATGCTGCTACTGCCTCTTTTAGGAGGAGATGTCTCTTTGTCCATCTTTCTCCTTCTGCTAGTATTCCAGAGACTCCAGCAATAATTCCTCTGTGACTGGTATAATTCGACCCTTGATTCTGGTATGACCTTCTTGCAGATTTTGCAGAAATTCAATTGCAATTTCCGTATCAAATCCCTGTAATTGGTGTACATATGTCAGCCAGCCGGCTTGCTGGAGGATTGCGCTAGCTGCATCTAAAATTAGAAATTTTACAGGCTCGTTCCGAAGGGAATTTCCTCCCATAGCTGGTGTGCTTTACTAGGTCTCTTCCTCTGATTGTATTCTCTCTTGACTCTGTTGTTTCGATTGAATGTTGTATGCAAGAGAAAGAGAGATTGCAGTTCTGCGCAAGTAAATTTATGCCTTAATTGCAGTGTTCCTCTGGTCTTATCGATGTGTCTAACGAGATTTGTGCAGAAATTTCGCATGCTTGCCAATTTAAGACTAATTACACCCCCTCCATCGAAGAAAGGGTGCCCACATCCTCAAGTACAAGAGGGATTTGGCCAATCATGAATGCGATCAACAAGGGAATGTCAGGATTTGGTTATAATGACCTATACGTGAAGGAGAAGGTTGTGGCTTTCAAGCTTTAGGGGGTTGAGTAATTACTATCATACGCAGTGTAAAGGTCAGATTTGGAAGTTTTGCCATAATTGCATCTTGTGCGGAAGTGACCGGAAAGGGAGAGGGAATAGTATAACTATCATTATGATATGATGTCCTTCTTCAATGAAAAGTTATGACGAAAGCAAGACTGAGATAGGTAATGATTGGTGCTGTTATCCTGGGGTTCAAATATGTAAGCATATCTATGTTAGTTATTCATGTGGTAGATTATAATTATCACTAATTCGAGTAATAGCTTATGGAAGAAGAATGGAAGATAAAGTATATATAATAGTAATTGGCTATTGATGAAGCATACTTTCATACCATAATCAGAGCCATTGCTGCCAGCAGGCATTCATAGCCTCGACGGGGTTGTTATATTAACCCAAAAGGATGAGTCGGGATCCTTATGTAAAAATAGTTATTTTCCAATTTTGTGGATAGATCACCATGCTGGTATGATAGCTAGATAACGATAGTGCCACTCACCATAGTTGTAGCAAAGTGATCAGGTCGGCTCATGATGAGACCTTCTGTCCTTCAAGCGGATAATAAGGTCATTACCCTAGTGTGGTGGTCATTGTGGGCATGTCACTTGCTAAGCTCTTATGAACGTGGTAGGTTGCCTCGTGATGAGACCCCTTATCCTCTCTTGAAAATTTGCATGTAAGCATAGTACTTCTTTTTGAATCATAACATTTTGATTTATAAGGAGGTCACTGTGCTGGTGCGATAGCCAGATAGTCACAGTGCCATTCACTAGGATTGTAACAGAGTGATCAGGTCGGCTCGTGATGAGACCTCCTGTCCTTCAAGCAGATGAGAAGGTCATTACCCTGTTGTGGTGGCCATTGTTGGCATGTCACTTGTTAAATCCTTATGATCATGGTAGGTTGGCTCGTGATGAGACCCCCTATCCACTTTAAAAATTTTCATGAATGCATAATGGTTGCTTCTTTATACATGGAGGGAGGCTCATTAACTCCTTAAGAGTTAGGGATGGTGAGAAAAGTGAAAGAATGTCAATACAATTAATACCCCTTATTCCCATTTCTTCATATTGGAGGAAAATATTACTCGAATAGTGCAAAAAGATATACCATCATAAGGTCATGTATTGTATGATAACATATTTGAACTAGGAGGACTTAGCCTTTCATTTCATGTATGTATAATGTCAGCTTCCTGTTTAATGATTATAGTGCCAAGGAATCATCATATTTGTAATTTTACGGTTTCCCTCTCTTCTTCAACTGTCATTCCCTACTCAGAGATGCCTTTATAGCTCGGGTGTAGATTAGAGAAGGGGTGCTGGATAAAGGGAATAATAGGATGTAAAAACAAGGTTATTCAATTTGAACAGTAGTTGTTCAATAGGATTGAGCAGCAGTCGTTTGGAAAGTTTGAACGACAAAAAGAAAAACACAAAACTCGGTTGTTCAATCCGGTCGAACAGCATTCGTTCGACGATTGAACAGCAGTTGTTCAATTGGATTGAATACAAAAAAATGAAAATGCAAAAACACATCTATTCAATCCGGTTGAACAGCAGTTGTTCGACGATTGAACATCAGTTGTTCGAGAATTGAACAGCGAAAAAAATAAAAACGCAAAAACACAGATGTTCAATCCAATTGAACAGTAGCCGTCCGAGCATTGAACAGCAGCCATTCAAATATTGAACAGACGAAAAAGAGAAAAAATGTAAAGACACAACTATTCAATTCGGTTGAACAGCAGTCGTTCGAGGATTGAACAGCGAGAAAAAACGCAACTCGTGGTTGTTTGATCCGATTGAACTGTAGTTGTTCAATTAGATTGAACAACAGCCGTTCAGGGATTGAACAGTGTTAAGCGCAAACACACGACTATTCAATCCGGTTGAACAGTAGCCGTTTGACGATTGAATAACAGTTGTTCGAGAATTGAACAGCGAGAAAAAATGCAAATCTTAAGAGGATGAGAGGAGAAAAATTGTGAGTATGAAGAATGTACAATAAAGTAAAGAACTTATATACATTATTTACAAATTATGGTAGCAAACTTCTCATGTACTTGAGTTTGAGGGGTTATCACCCCCTTGTGCCACAATTTGGATGGTGGGATCGTTTCGTACCTATTGGCAAAAAGATTCTTTCATGAGAGGTTTACGATAGAGGCGTACTATGTGCCTGTTGACTCGAAATGTTGAACCATACCCATCTATGGTGGTCAAAGTGAGTGTGTCATTTTTGTGTACTTCTTGAATCTCGTATGGACCAAGCCACCTTGTTTGTAATTTACCTAGAAAATCTTAGAATTTGGAGTCATAGAGGAGTGCCCAATCTCCTTTTTGAAATACCTTCTCTTGATAAGGTTGTCATGCCACTTAGCTCGCTATTGTTGGATGATCGTTGTGCATTGAAGGGCTAGTAGTCATATTTCATCTAATTCATTTATTTGTTGGAGTCTTCTAGCTTGGGCTTCTGTTAATTCCAACCCTACTTCCTGGGCTGTTCTTAGAGTTTTGATTTCGAATTCAATAGGGAAGATAGTTTCTCTCCCAAATACTAGCTGATATGGTGAATATCTAGTGGTGTTTCACCAGGTTGTACTACAAGTCCATAAAGCTTCTGGTAGTCTAGTGGGCCAGTCCCGAGGATGTGCTGATACCGTTTTGGTAAGGATTGCCTCCAGGACTTTGTTGGTGCTTTCGACTTGCCCATTTGCCTGCGAGTGGTAAGGAGACGTAACTCTATGGATGATATGGTGATTCCTTAGGGTGGTTGTAATTTTTTTACCTATGATTTGTGCCCCCCATTGGTTATCACTTCCTGTGGAAAAACATATCGCACGAATAGCTCGAAAATAAAATTAATCACCGATTCTTCCATGGCTCTTGATAAGGCCATTGCTTCTACCCATTTGGTTACATAATCTGTGGCAACCAACATGTATAATTTATAGTTTGATGGCGGGTTGAATGGTCCAACGAAGTCCAGCGCCCATCGTTTGAATGGTTCTACCACCAATTGTGCTTGTAGCGGCATTTCAGCAGCTTGGCCTGGGCGGCCAATTCTCTAGCAGCTATCACAGGCCTAGACATATTTTTTTTGCATCTTTGAAAATCGTAAGCCAATAATATCCTAATTGTAACACTTTATACCCTGTTATGCGTTCTGCTAAATGGCCGCCACAAGGTTCATCATGATAGGCTCGTAAGATGTCATAGATTTCATCCTCTTTTATGCATACGCATATGTGCATGTCGGCCCCTGTATGGAAGAGGTATCCACCGATCCAAGAGAATCTTGTGATGTGTTCTACAATCAGTTTCCGTTCTCTTGATGTTAAATGTCTGGTCAGCTTCCCTACTGCCAGGTAATTTTCCACGTCTGCATACCATGGTGTTTTTACTGCTACAACAAACAGATGTTCATCAGGGAACTGATCATCAACTGCTAGGGTGTCGTCCGACTTTGGAACCCTGGACAGGAAGTTTGAGACTATGTTTTCTTTTTTTGAACGATCTTTGATTGTTATATCGAATTCCTATAATAACAGTAACCAACGAGTTATTCTCCCATTCGTGATTGGTTTATTGGCTAAATATCTAATGGTAGAGTGATAAGTATACATGAGTACTTGATAACTATTTATATAGTGCCTAAATTTATTAATAGCATAGATGACAGTTAGGAACTCCTTTTCGGTCACAGTATAATTTAATTCGGTAGGAGTGAGGTTTTTGATGATATAATAATTTGCATAAGGCTTTTTGTCTTCTTCTTGGCCAAGGACTGCTCCTATTGTTGTGTTGGATGCATCTGAAGAGATGTGAAAAAGAAGTTTCCAGTTAGGCCCTCGTAGAATCGGTGTTTTCGAGACCAGTTTCTTCAAATCTGCAAAACTATGCCACATTTTTCAGTCCAATGGAATTCAACATTTCCAGTTAATGCATACAAAGGTGCGGCTATTTGTGAGAAATTATTTATAAATCTGTGATAATATCCTGCATATCCCAAAAAACTGTGTACCTCTGTCTGTGTACAAGGCGTGGCTAATAGAAGGATTACCTCTATCTTAGCCGTATCTACCTATATTCCAGCTGCAGAAATGTAGTGACCTAGGATCACCCCCTCAGTCATCATCATGTGACATTTTTCATTGCTTAGACATAACCTAGTAGCAATACATCGCTCCAACATCTTTTCTAGCGTTTCTAGAGCTTGATCAAAGTCCTCCCCATATGGTGTGAAGTCATCCATATAGATTTCAAGTCCCTCATTTATTAAGTCAGAAAAAATGCTGATTATGGCTCTCTGAAATGTGGCTGGGGCATTGCATAACCCAAATGGTAAAATTCTGTAAGCAAAAGTACCCCATGGGCAGGTAAAGGTTGTCTTATCCTGATCTACAGGAGCTATTTGGATTTGATTGTAACCATTGAACCCGTCAAGGAAGGAAAAGAATCATTTCCCTGCCAATGTGTCCCGGACCTGGTAAATGAAGGGGAGGGGGAAGTGGTCTTTCTACATTTCTTTATTCAATTCTCTGTAATCTACGCAAATTCTCCATTTCCCATTATTTTTAGGGATGACTACCAGAGGGGAGACCCACTTGTTGTCTGAAATAGGATAAATGAAATTTACATCTAATAGCTTTTGCAATTCCTCTTTTACAATCTCTTTTAAGTGTGGGTTTAGTTGTCGCTAAGGTTGTCTAATGGGACAGATTTCCTTATCGGTATAAATGTGATGGGTGCATAGTTGAGGGTCTAAACCTTTCATGTCTGGTAATCCCAAGCAAATTCCCCTTGATACTTCCGAAGGACTTTTATGAGCTTTTTTTTGGTCATCATCCAAATTGTCATTAATATTCAGAACCTTTCCTGGCTCAATCTCAATAGGTATGTTGTTACGTGCAGCGGTTGTGGGAATATGTTGATCCTCAAGGTCTGTCATGGGATCCTCTTGAGCTTCATCTTCAAGGACTGTTTTCAACATTTGGCATTTTAAATTTCCAGATGTGGGTGGCTGACTCATAAAATTATTGATTACGTCGTCTTCAGTTTGATCCTTAAATTCAAGAGCTTCCACTAGTGCCAGAGGTGAACGAATGTTTTGCTCCCAGTATGTACATGGATGCTTGTGAATTTTTACCGTGGATAATCTTGGTTTGGCAGGCGGATAAATAATGATATTTTTTATAGAATCCCCTCTAGTGATAATTATGTTTCCTGTTTGGAAACCTATGTAAGCATTGGCTGTGGCCAACCAAGGTCGCCCAAGAATCAATGAGTGCCCGTCCATCCTGTTCTTTGGATTAATAACTAAAAAATCAGCTGGATATTCCCATGAGTCCAGAGAGACTAGGATGTCTTGCACTATTCCTTTTGGTCTGATAATAGACCTGTCAACCAGTTCCAGCAGTGTAGCCGTAGGTTCTAAAGTTGATATGCCCAGTCTTTCACAGGCCCCTGTAGTTCGGATGTTAATGGTTGCCCCTAAATCAACCAATGTGTTTGGAAATGAGTGGCCCGAGATTTTTACAGTCACAATGGGATTTCCTGGGTCTTCATATTTCACGGGTGGTTCCCTACCCAGTAAAAAATCAGATAGCGCCCCTACCACATGAACGGTGGGCGTAGCCTTTGTTTTATTTACTTGCTTTTTCACACATAGTTCTTTAATTGTATTTGCATAGATGGGAATGTTTTGGATGGCCTAGAGGAGAGGAATTTTAATACAGAGGTTTCTCAACTCCCTCAGGATGTCAAAGTTTGAAGAGATTATCGATCTGGGCAGAGTTAACCTTTCAGGGAACGGAGGCGGAGACATCCTAAGTTTTTCAGGTCCCCTTTGGCCAATCGTTTCTTTATCTTTGCCTACCTCTTTCCCTGTTATATTTGCTTGGCTAGGTTCTGTTGAAGTCTCAATTCAGAACTGAGGTAGAATCGTGGCTTCTACAGGTAAGGTAGGACGTCCTGATCTCAGCCTTAGTTCGTTGAACTGTTTGTGTTCAGTGCCAGAATTTAGATTTTCTATGATCTGAATTAGTTGAACCGGTTTGTTGTTGGGATTAGGATTGGGTTGGGCCGGTAATTGGGGGCATATGACAGGCTGCGGGTTATGCTGGACTGGGTATGGAGCTGGCAGTGTAGGTTTATTTTTAGATCCCGCCCCCATTGTTAGGTTGGTCATCCCAGGGGTCACTGCCAATTCCAATTAGCGTTTTGAGGAGGAGGGTTTGGCCACTGGGCTTGATATGGAACATTTTTCCAATAAGGGGGAGAATAAGGAAAGCTTGGCCAATTGTTCCCTGATGACGGTTGTGTAGGCCAAGGTGGTATAGGAAATGACTGGTTTGGCCAAGTAGAAAAAGGATTTTGATTCTGCCAAGCTGCTGCAGGGTTTTGCTGGTTAAACTGCAGAGAAGAAAAGAACTGAGGCAGGTCTTGTGGCATACCTGGTCGTGCCTACCATTGTCGATGCTAATTCATTAGGTAGACTGGTTCTGCTTCTTCCTCTGCTTCCTTGTAAACTGCTTTCAACCCAGGAAGTGAAGGACATTGGTATGTGGTATGATCCTTAGTGCAGATGGCACAAGTCTGAACCATGTCTAAAGGGCATTCCCTTTGGTTGTGCTTCTTCCGACATTGTGGGAAAAAGATGGCCAAGTTTTGTTCTACTATAGCTTGTTTCTGCTTGGCTTGTAAACATCAAGCTGTGTTGTCAATGTACCCAAAATGTCAGTTTTGAAATCTTCCAAAATATTGCCAACTCTGCTCTAGTTACGTTGCCATTAGACTTCTTAAGATATTTTTTCATAGAATCACACCCATTTGGTCGATTGCGCGCACTACGCCGAGAGCATCTAATACACAGGGAAATAATCTCATCATATTCTTCCTAGTAAATGTCTCCTTTTCCCATTATGTTAAGCGTTTCAACCCATTCTTCCTTCATTCCTTTAATCATCGTGGCTTTCAAGATGTCCTTGGATAGCGTGGTATATGGAGACCTTTGTAAATTGTATTGAAATCTTTCTACGTACTCTTCTAATGTTTCATTGTATTTTGCAGAAATATTGAAGATTTCATCTTTTAGGTTTGGGTTTGGCAATAGTCTTGATATTTGTTAAGGAAAATGTTCTTCATTTGGTCCCAGTTATTGATGGTTCCCCCACCTAGTCCCATGAACCAGCGTAGTGCTATTCCTTTTAAGGTAGAGGGAAATAGTTTCAGTTTCTGAGGATCAGTGGTGTAGTCATACCCCCTACATAAGACATCAAATTCAAATAGGAATGCATCAGGATCTTCCGTAATCAAACCATGGAAGGTGGGAATGTTATGCAAGGGAATGACTTTCATAAGGGCATTTGCAGCATGATCAAAATTGGGGTATTCCAATGTTGATGTCTGCCTCTGATTCTGATTTTGATTATTTTCCATTTGATCGAAGAGGTGCTAGAAATCTTCAAGGATTTCTTGTTCTTGAGGAGTCATCCTAGGGGCTTTGGGAGGTGAATGCGGTGGAGGCTTTACAGCGCTTCCCTGATCTGGGATCCTGAGTACCTCTATCTCGACCACTCTTTTAGGTGATTTAGGCTTTGGAGCTTCTCTTTGAATTACGCCGCTAGTTTCTCCTTCCCCTTCTTGCAAATTGCAAGAACCTCCCTCTCTCGAAGGGCCAGTGCCTGCAGTTTGAAGGCTTCACTCAGATCCTTCTGTTTCACCGTGAATCTCGACGTGGGCTACAGATGGTGAAGTTGCGGCTTGAGGGAGTGTGATAGTACTTTGAATGGAAATAGTTATAGGTCCTATGGATGCCTGAGATTGAGATTTCTTAATGATTTCGTCTATATATGTTGTTCTTCCAAGGATCACCGGTCCTTGGGATTGTCAGGATTTTTTTAGAGTTATTTTGAATTGTTTCTATCTTTTTCTTCCTAGTCATAAAACAAGAGAACCTATTCTACTGGTATTTGAATAATTTTGCTGAGAAGCGGGCTAGAGAGCAAGGATTTTTCTTTCTGGTACGCAGGTTCTTACCTCTCGTTTTTAATACCCAATTCTTTACAGCAATGGAGAAAGATGAATAAAGGATATCACTCTTAACACTCTCCCCGACAATGGTGACAAAAATGTTGGTGTCATAGAGGTGGCTTCTTATAGGAAACCTTAGTGATTCTCATCTAATTCTCAACCCGAGGTAAGTCTTCTTATTTCAAGAGTGTCAGCACAATATATGCAAGTGAGATCGACTAGTAGTTACTCTATGCTGTTTATGAGAAAAGATTATCTAATCTTCTGAATCTATTCAACTTAAAGAGGAACGGTTTGGTAGATTATGGTTAATTATTCTGTCTAGATTAGAAAAGAGAAACCTATGATAAGACAACATAATGATGGTTTGAACAACAATCTTGATGAACTGAACAACAATCTAAATGAATTGAAAAATTTTCTTAATGAATTGAACAGAAATCTAAATTAAAGGAACGTCAATTACTTATATAATTTTGCAATGGAATTCTCTTTGTAAACTGACTAATTAACATTAATCAACAATTTGACTCATCACTGTGTTGAAAGGACAATTTAATCCACAAAGAAGTAATCGTTGAACAGTAATTATCCTACGATTTATAAATCAATTGCAAAGGTATTGGAAGAAAATGGAAACATCTAATAGCTATGAAGCATTATTATATAAACCAGAAGATGTGAATGTGATTATTCTTAATTAAGGAGTACAAATGCTAAAATATTCTGAAGGAAGAAAAACTGTAACTTTATAGAGCAGAAAAGTATTTTACAACCACATCAGATAACTAGACATGGATTCTGTAACTAACGCACAGCACAAAAATTGGCGAGGAAACTCCCAGGGGCTGGGCCCAGACCACTAGAAGCTTTACCACGATGAAAACCTCAAAAGGTAATTGTTCAAAACATAAAAACTCTTAATTAACTAAAAGGATAATACTGGAATATAATATGATAGCTCTGTCTTGATGCGTTGATTACAAAGGGAAAATTCCTATTCGACTCCCTATCTAGTTCGTCCCTGGCCCTTTTAAAAGCATTTTCATGCAATGAGATAGCATTCTCCAAACGATGGCCACTACACGTGACTGTCGTTTGAGTCTTCGAGATTGAATTTGTATCTTTTCCTTCTGCTGGCTCATACATTCATGTCTGTCAGTTGTCTTCTGTTTTCCATTGGTTCAGCTACTCTACCTTCCTGCATACGGAGATATAATAAGTCAAATTTATGTTATAGAAACATTCCTTTTTTTCGTTAGCTCAATTGCTCTGATTTTCATAAATATTTTCTTTCTTTATTGTCAAAATGAAGAAGAATTCCTAAGACGGTGTCATAATTCGAAGTAATTATAGGGTGAAAGCATACCTTAACTCCAGCCCAACAGAGATCTTGCTTCTGAATGGAATCACTTTGTCTGCAAATTATCTCACATGGTATTTCCCTTTCAAGAAAAGAATACAGTCTCATGTGGTCATGGGGGAACTCCTCTGAAGAGTTTTTACCTAGTCAATGTACTCGGTTATAGCTAATTCTATTGTTATGAGAGTATTCTTTGGTGGTTTTCATCCATTTGGAAGTGGAATCTTCAAATGAAAATCAAAACTTTTATGTGGTTAGTCTTCAGGAATAAAATATTAACACGAGACAACTTGTAGAAAAGAGGCTTTCAAGGACCAAACTATTGTGTCTTATCCAGAATAGACGAGGAAAATATAGATCACCTTTTCTGGGGTGTGAAGTGGCTAGAAGTTTGTGGAGTTCGGTATTAGAAGCCCTTGGAATTGTGCATTTGGATCACTTTAATTCCTTTTTAGACAACCTTTATTTTTGGCATTTCAACATAAGCAAATTCCAATCCCTTTCAGCTATCATTTCCTGGAAAATTTGGGGCATGAGAAAGACACTAATTTTTTAGAATACCAGGTCTAATGTGATTTTGACAACATCGAAGGTCATCGCTCTCTTGAGGGAATATCCTCCTAAATCTAAGGAACAAAAAAGTTGTATTCCCTCCAGCCAAAAAATAAAACTCCTATCCTACTTCTTTCTTTGATAGTGCTGCTCAACAAGACATGTATGCAGGTGGTTTCACCATTCTCCTTGTAAAAAATCATATCATTCGAGCTAGTATGTGTTTTGGTTCAGGCATGAACATGAGAGCAAAACTTTTGGTTGCCTGGGCTACTATGCTAATAACTAAATCCTTATCTATCTCTAATTTAATGATGGGAGGGGACTCCAGGATTATCGTACATTGGATCTCAAGAGAACCTAATTTTCAGGTATTAGAACTCTATGACTATAAGGACAAGGTCGAGAAGCTTCATAAATAATTCCAATCTATTTTTGTCTTTCATATCTACAGAGAGTTTAACCATCAAGCGGATTTGTTATCAAAGAAATGCCTCCTAATATAGCCTAGGTCTATCTTCCTGGAAGAAACTAATGCAAGAAATAGGCTTCATACAAGCCTTTATCAATTACGTCAATCTAGTTGAGTCTTTTTGGATAAAGGTTGTTCCTTATTATGTAAGTATATTTTAAAGTTCATAGGAGAATTTCCAAGCTAAGCTTAGTAACTACGTCATCTAACAGTATGTTTTTGAATCTTCAATCTTTGAGGAACTTTGGGATCCTAGCTATAGGTGCTTTTGTTTTTTTTGGTAGGCATCCTATGCATTTTGTTAGCATCCATATATGTTTTTGTTTAGCATCTAGATCTATTTTTTGTTAGAAGAACCGATACTTTGTAAATATCTTTAATTCAGCAATACATAATAGGATTTATGCCTTTAAAAAATATAACTCACACTTCATTATCATATATATATCACTTTCAATGACATATTCCTACTATTTTTTAATTATTTATTATCATCACACTCAATTTTTCTTTAAAATTTGAAAGATGTGACATGGTTGTACTTCAATCTCACATTGTAGCATGTGTAACTTGGAATAATACTTACATGTCTTAGTATTATCACATATTTAATTTTTATCCACACGAGAATTTTTAGTTTGTGTGTTTGGTGAATATCCCCCTAAAAAATATCCTTACCAACCACTATTTCATTATCTCTAAGAATTTTTATTTTGTGTGTGTTTGGTGAATATCCCCTAATAAAAAATATCCTTACTAACCGCTATTTATTTATTTTTAAAGAGATATCCTATTATTGACTATGAGAATCAAGATATTTAAAAGGACAGTTGACATGGAAGGTTCACATCTTGATGTGAAAGTATTTAGCTTGAGCTTTAGACTAACTTAGCTCAGAATTGAAGACAAAATTACATACAAATCATCTCAAGATCAAATATTCTGCAATAGTATAGTATATCGTCAAAACATCAGAGGCGAATCATTTTCCATAATAAAGTAGAAAAAGGACTAAACCATCACACATGATCCTATCAAAACCAGAATCATGAGAGTCAAAACAAAGCTTGCCTTAAAATTGAGCCACAAAAAAAAAACTTGAAATCTAATCTGATAAGAAGCGAGAGATCTAAGTCGACCAAAAAAGCTGGTAGGAACCAGCATGAGTAGTTTCCCCAAGATAAGTTTCCTCCAAGGAGATGAAACCTGGATGCATTTGAAGAACAACCTTAGAGAGATAGTCAGCCTGCATAGTAAATTATCTGTATATATATGGAAAAATGAGATGGAATAAAACTACTACAGTGCTCCAATACTTTTTCTTTGCAATTAAATAGATTTACAACTTGAAGGTTGGATTTCCCAGACATCCAATCAATTATGATTTTAGAATCTCCTCCAATCATTAGGTTGGAGATACCCAAAGACTTTGTTATTTTCATGGATGCGCAAGGGTCCAAGAGTTCAGCTTCTATGTTAGATCCCTATCTGAACCCCACTTTAGCTTTAATGTAGTGCTTCCTATTAATTAGGATGATGAATCCCCCTACACATAGTCCCTGTTGAGCAGCGCCATCAAAGAAGAATATCACAGGATACTGATGGGAGATTCCATTCCAAGTGACCTTTCTTTTGTGGTGATCTTTGGTCCGGGGGGTAAACTCCTTCCAAAAAGCGATGACATTTGAAGAGGCCACTTGGATATTAGGTGCAATATTTTCAAAAACCAGCTTGTTTCTAATACCACAAATTTTCCCAGCAATGAAAATAGGATGGTGTGAGTGGATCTTACATTGGTGTACCAAAAGCGAATACAGCCATAGAAAGAGATAAATGGATTGGACCAATTTATTTTAAGGATGTCCATAATAGAGGTCAACATAACCAATGTTACCTCACATTTCAAAAATATGTGATTGCTACTTTCTTCTTCCTTGTTGCAGAGAACACAAAAATTGGGTCCTTGGAAGCCTCTTTTATGGAGATTGTCCCATGTTATAACTTTATTCATCAAAACAAGCCATAAAAATGTTTTTAATTTCAAGGGGAAATTCCATTTCCAAATTATGGAAGACCACCAATTGTCACTCTCCTTACGGTTAACTAAGGCAATAACATCATAGACTGATTTTATTGTAATAATATCTGTCGAATTCCCCGAGGCCCACACGATTACATCATTTTGGTTGGAAATATCGATACCATTAAGATTCAAATTTAAAATAAAACTATCCCATTAAACTGTTAACTCTCCTTGCAAGCATAGGTATTAAGAATAGATCCAATTCCCTCATGAAAGTTCAAAAGGAAAATAGGTAAAGGCTTCCAATAAGAAGGTGACATTTAAATTGAGATAGGATATCAGAGGTCCAGATAAGAAACATGAGTGGTTTCCTCCAATAAAGGGATATTTACCAAGAAGAACCTGGAAACCGTTACCCACTTTCCAAAAGAGTCCTTTAAAAATCCACTTGAAGGTGCTCATAAGACTTTTCCACACAATAGACCCAGAGGGGGAAAATGAGTCAGTTAACGCCGCTTTACGAAACCAATCATACACAACCCAGTTTTTACGGTATTTATCTCTGATCACTAAACTCCAAAGACCATTTCCTTCGATGAAACCCCACAAGTTCTTGGAAGCTAAGGATTCACCGAACCAAACCAAAATATATTCTTGAGCCCCCATCCACCCATCTCTTTTGGCTTCAAAATAGAATCCCAACCAGTGAAATGAATCTTGTTAGTAAATTATATATTACAGAGCAATGGAACACATAAAATATGTGGAAAAATAAACACGTAAATAACATATAAAACAAGAGAGACACAAATATATGTGGTTCACCTAACTTGGGCTATGTCCACAGAAATAGCCAGTCCTTCCTTTCTATTATCCAGCAAAATGAAGAGACACAACCGATAGCAGATCCGTTGTAATATCCTCTACTCTCTCACACATCCCGCCTTGATATTTCTCGCTCAGATTATACACACAATACATAGACATTGTTATCTCTCCGAAATTTGTAAGATTGGCAAGAAAAAATGACAGAGGACAACATCAAGCCACTTTGGAGTCCAAGACCTAGCCTTCTTAGACTCAGAGAGGGCTCTCTCTATATTTTATGATTTATGATTTAGCTTGATGATTATAATTGCCGATATTAAGCTAGTTATAAAGATTATGAGAACTGTTGGTTTTGATTGGTTGGGTGGTTGGATAGACATAGTTGTGAAACATAATCCATTGGGCTATGGAGTCATAAGGGGTTGAATTGTGCATCAAATTTTTCAAGGGGCATTCACAGGGCAAGCTAACTATGCAAATTGGATCTTACTGGTAGTGTGAATATGAGATGAAAGAAAGTAGTGAGTTCAGTAATAGCTAAAGAACAGTTAATAATTATTTAACTATACTTCAGAGGAAAAAATTAAGATAACAAAAACATACATAATTAAGGTGCTCTCTCGGAAAATCTTAATCTAAAACTCTTGTTTTGTAATCAGAGAAACTGATGCACAACATGAAAAGACAAAGGAAAACATTAACACAGAGGAAATAACATCACCATTAACATAGCTCATGAATCCTGTGAACAGTCTCTTTATTATTGATGCCCAGTTCAAAATAGTTACAGTGCTCCAATACAATTATATTTTACAACACATAGTCTAACAAGGTTCCAGCCTCCAACCCTTGATAATGAAAATTCGAGCAGTATTTAACTAAAACTTGAGTCGGTTGCCCTAATCTACTTGGGTCAAACTTAATTTATTACAAAACAGCAGAAATTAAATAGGCATGGCCACGCAAGGCTTGAGAAAAATATCTCTGACAACATATTTCCTGTAAAATTAATTTTGAGCATCTCTTTATGGATCTAAATGCTTTGATGGCTCTGACATATGGTCTTGCTTTTCAGAATATCGGTGTTGGGTAATTAATTCTGGTGCAGCGCTGGCTACTTTCATTTATTGATGCTGGTGCTAATATGCTTTTTTGCCCCTTTAGTCTCTGCTGTTAAATCTCTGCATAAATGCCCGACTTGACCTTTACCGTTTTTTTCCTTGTGATGTTCAGCCTCGCCCTGCCTTTTACCCCTTGTTGGGTCTGACCCGAGTCTTTCTACCACATGTAGCCTATTTCCTCATAAATGGTGCACAGACCTTATATGCTCGGTTGTGGAGGGATGGTGATTGGCGGACGTGGCGCAACAGTAGTGGTAGTGGTAAAATGAATACGACAGCGGTTTGGAAGCGATCGAAAACCAATTTTTGGAGGGGGTCTTAGGTGGTAAGCAATATATAGAAGGGAGGCGCTAAATAGCAGAAGGGCGACACGTAGCAGGGAGGGGGTAAGCGATACCAGCCATTTTGGACACCCCCCCTCCCCACCCCCCCCCCCCCCCCCACATGGTTAAAATTCGGAATTTGAGGGGGGTGCAAAATGTAGAAGGACTGTCAGATGAGGAAGGGTTGAGTGGAGATGGAGGAAAGATGGAGGGTGATGAGGAGAAGGAAATGACGTGGAGAAATGGAATGGGAATGATAGCGGAGGAATGGCGTACTCGCGATGAGCGAAGTATTATGGTGGGGCCAAAACGCATCGCAATCACAAATCTTTACCATGAAGTAGTAGAGGTAAACTCTAAAATGTGTGATGTGTGAAGCGTGGGGAGGAAGGAGGTGACATGGAGGGAAAGTGAGACCGGACTGCATCACAAATCGCAAACTTTAAGTTTTAGTTTATAAGCGCGGAGGTAAACTCTTAAATCCGCTAAGTGCGATATGTGACGCGTTGAATGCTGGAGAGAGCAAAAAGGCGAAGGGTAAGGAAAATGCAGAGTATGAAGGTTTGCATATAGGTTTGGAAATGTATAAAGGTTGGATATGTCCCACCCAATCGCATCGAGGAATCGAGGAGGCGAATGGTAAACGAAAACAGTGATATGCGATGGAAAAAGGTAAAGTAGCAATATAAAGCAGAAAGGCGAAAAGGTAAGGTTTGAACGAAAGGGAAATGAAATGAAAGGAAGTGTGGTGGGTGAATGGGTGATTTAATCTCAGTGATCGATCAATTAGATCCAACGGTCCTCACTGCTCCCTTGCCTCTCTGTTTCCTTTTTTTCTTTTGATTCTTGCTTTGGAAAAGATTTTGAATATTGACATCTATGTACAGTATGAAAATATTGCAAAGAAGAAGTACATAGTCACCTTGTGATACTGTAAAATACAGGAGTCTAACAGTGGCTCTAGCTGGGGATGGAAACTCCTTCAGGAGGTGTCAAGAACACCATAGACTATTGGCCTACTCCATTTGGTTGATCCCACTCTGCAACCTAATCTTCCACAATCTCTGCGACTGAAAACCTTTAAGTTGAAATCAACACTCTCTGCAATATGTAGTCTCGGACACACTTGAACTGAAAACTAGAAAGCAGCTAAAACTAAAACTGGAAAGATGCTCAAAGTGTTAAGCTTATTCGCACACCTACTTACCCTAATCTATATTGGAGATGATATATACACTAAGTGAACTCCTTTCTCCAATACAACCAATCAAGTAAATGACTACATGATTGATTTTTGTTCACTTTTTTTAGTAGGCTGAAAAAACAAAAAGGTCATTCCCATCTTACTTGCCATTGAACAGCAGGGCTCAAAATTTTTCTTAAACTCTGCAACACACCATTCATGCCATATCATACTCCTTATATAGATGATTCCAAGAAACCAGCAAAAGGATCTTGGAACAATACATGGCCCTGAGGATTTAAATAACAAACTTCATCTAGGGTTGCTCCTTGTTCCACTTTGTCATGCTCAGGATCCTTCTGGTCCTGAGGATTTAAATAACAAACTTCATCTAGGGCTGCTCCTTGTTCCACTTTGTCATGCTCAGGATCCTTCTGAAAAAGAATACCCACACAATATTCATGGTCATATGATAGGGCATCCTCATTGTATACCACTATGTTGTCCTCAAGCAAACCTGATATGTCTTGACTAAGTTGGCTGAATTATGTTGGAAGGCCATCATTCTGATGAATAGGAGCACTTTCTAGCAATAGGCCTTCTTGAGAAGGTAGAATAGCATCAGTATCAATCTGTTCTTTCGTTTCTTCGTGAGAAAACACTTTAGTACATAAATCAGCAGTAGAACAAATAGGAATAATCCCTTCATTACATAAAAATTTGGAGGTTGGTTGCATGCTTAGAATCTAATTGATTTTTTCTCCAGTTAAAGGAGGAGGGAGTATTTGTTTTCTTTGCATTGAACATCAATTGTTTTCTTTCTCTTGTGAGGACTGATCATGAGGATGAATTTCCTCTTTAGCCTCACAAAAAAGAGCAGATAGATTATCATTTGACCCCATAGAGAGATCTTGTGGATCTTATTTCATTTCCTGATTGCTTTCATTCTCAACTAAATTCTCTTGGTTGTCATGACAGTTAATTTGAGCATGAAATTCATGAATTGCTTCTAATAGACCCTCGAGATACCAATTTCCTAAATCTTCATCAATATTTATAAGGTATTGTATGATATCCTCAGATTGATCACAACAATTTTCAGCTAATGATAAAGATGGAGAATATTCTTTATAATGCTCATAAAAAAACCTTGTGGAGATCTTTTAAAGAAAACAAACTACCAGGATTCAAATCTTCATACCATTCCCTCGCTTTCCCTTCTAATGTTTCCATGAACATATTCATGAGGTAATCCTCATGCCATTCGACCTTCAACTTCCATGAGTGTATATGAAATTTAATGAGATGTAACGAAGCTTCATCAACATTCTCATCTTGAAAAATAGGAAGATTTCTTTGCCAATTTACTTGAGGCCTTTTATGTGGGAATACAGGAATGTGATCTCTGTTCATTGGAGCATAACTGCATTGTATTCTTGGATCCATCTTGTTAATCAGTCAGAGAGTGGGGTCACTGTATATTCACAACCAATCTGGATTTTTCTACCACTGGAGTCTTTAGGTCAATGGAAAAATGTGGAGTCTCCAGGTGGATGATTTCAACTTTCTTATGTCCAGATGTTGTCCACCATCAACAACCAGATACCAATCTTGGAACATACTTGAATCATACACTATTTTGACTGGGGTTTCTGAGTTCTGATGGAATATTAACTTTTTAACAACTCCCCAGTATGGTCGCCATTATGTTAGCTCTCTGTAATTTGTAATATTGGCAATAAAAAACAACAGAGGACAACATCAAGCCACTTTGGAGTCCAGGACCTAGCCTTCCTAGACTCGGAGAGGGCTCTCTCTGTTCATTATTATTTATGATTTAGCTTGATGATTATAATTGTTAATATCGGACTAGTTATAGAGATTATGAGAACTGTTGGTTTTGATTGGTTTGGTGCTTGGACAGACAGGCTGTGAAACATAATCCATTGGGCTATGAAGTCATAAGAGGCTGAATTGTGCATCAAGTTTTTCAAGGGGCATTCACAGGGCAAGCTAACTATGCAAACTGGATCTTACTGGGAGTGTGAATATGAGATGAAATAAAGCAGTGAGTTCAGTAATAGCTAAAGATCAGTTAAGAATTATTTAACTATACTTCAGAGGAAAACATTAAGATAACAAAAACAAACAGAATTAAGGTGCCTCTCAACAAATCTTAATCTAAAACTTATGTTTTGTAATCAGAGAAATTGATGCACAACATGAAAAGACAAAGGAAAACATTAACACAGAGGAAAGAACATCACCATTAACATAGCTCATGAATCCTGTGAACGGTCTCTTTATTATTGATGCCCAGCTCAAAACAGTTACAGTGCTCCAATGAGCAGTATTTAACTAAAACTTGAGTCGGTTTCCCTAATCTACTTGGGTCAAACTTAATTTATTACAAAACAACTGAAATTAAACAGGCATGGCCATGCAAGGATTGAGAAAAAAATCTCTGACAACATATTTCCTGTAAAATTAATTTTGAGCAGCTCTTTATGGATCTAAATGTTTTGATGGCTCTGACATATGGTCTTACTTTTCAAAATATCGGTGTTGGGTTATTAAGTCTGGCGCAGCGCTGGCTACTTTCACTTATTGATGCTGGTGCTGATGTGATTTACTGCCCCTTTAGTCTCTGCTGTTAAATCTCTACATTAATGCCCTACTCGACCTTTACCGTCTTTTTCCTTGTGATGTTCAGCCTCGCCCTGCCTTTTACCCCTTATCGAGTCCATCCTGAGTCTTTCTGTCGTGCGTAGCCTATTTCCTCATAAATGGTGCACAAACCTTATATGCCCGGTTTTGTTGGGATGTGGACGTGGCGCAGCAGCAATGGTAGTGGTCAAATGAATACGGGGGTGATTTGGAAGCGAGCAAAAACAAAATTTTCGGAGTGGATCTTAGGTGGTAAGCGGTAATATAGAAGGGAGGTGCAAAATAGTGGAAGGGCAACACGTAGCAGGGAGGGGGTAAGCGATACCATCCATTTCAGACACCCCCCCCCCAGTGGAGATGGAGAAAATATGGAGGGCGATGAGGAGAAGGAAATGACGTGTAGCAATGGAATGGGAACGATAGCAAAGGAATGGCGTACTCACGGTGAGCGGAGTATTATGGTGGGGCAAAAATGCATCGCAATCGCAAACCTTTACCATGAAGCAGTAGAGGTAAACTATAAAATGTGCGATGTGCGAAACGCGGGGAGGAAGGAGGTGACATGGAGGGAAAGTGGGACCAGACTGCATCGCAAATTACAAACTTTAAGTTTTAGTTTATAAGCGCGGAGGCAAACTCTTAAATCCGCGAAGTGCGATATGCGACACGCTAAATGTTGGAGAGAGTGAAAAGGCGAAGGGTAAGGAAAATGCGGAGTATGAAGGTTTGCATACGGGTTCGGCAATGTATAAATTTCGGATAGGTCACACCCAATTGCATCGGGGAATTGGGGAGGCGAATGGTAAACGAAAACATTGATATGCGATGGAAAAAGTTAAAGTAGAAATATAAAGCGGAAAGGCAGAAAGGTAAGGTTTTATCAAAGGGAAAAGAAATGAAAGGAAGTGTAGTGGGTGAATGAGTTATTTAATCTTAGTCGTCGATCGATTAGATCCAACAGTCCTCACTTCTCCCTTGCCTCTCTGTTGCCTTTGTTTCCTTTGATTCTTCATTTGGAAAAGATATTGAATATTGACATCTATGTACAGTATGAAAAATTTACAAAGAAAAAGTACATAGTCACCTTGTGATACTGTAAAATACAAGATTCTAACAAACGCAATACAATACCCTCATACAACAGAGGGGTTGCCTTCTAGGGAAAAAAAAACTAAATTAAAAATAACTTATATCATCAGATTATCCACCTAATGAACAGACCAGATTGACTACGAAATTATAATATTTTACAAGGAAATTTTACATCTGTTTTTAGATTCGGGGGTTCTGCCCCCGAAACCCCCCACCTGGGGGGGCTCCAAAAGGTTGTTGCCACCCCCCTGGACACCCCTGATGGCAATCAAGCGATGGGCGTGGTTGCCACCCCATTAAGAATATGGGTCCAACACGACGATACATCTAAATAAAGAAGATAATCAGGCTCCATACCCAATAATCTCCCAATTGGACACTGATTATAGTAACTCCACTGCTACTCAATTTGTTGGATAATGACTCCACTTTGAACTTGGATGTTTCTCATGTTCATCATCATACTTGAATACCAATTGAAACTGAGCAGAATCTCAGTTTTCCCCTGGTTACAACTTTTGTTAACATATATGTAGGATTTTGGCTAGTGTGCATCTTTTCCAGCTTCAACTCTCCTTCTTCCAACACTGACCGTATGAAATGGTACTTGAGTTGTATGTGTTTAGTCCTTTAATGAAATTTTGAGTCCTTTGCAAGATGAATGGCACTTTGGCTGTCACTATATAACCTCCCCATCTCTTGCTTCTTACCCAATTCATCCATAAACCTTTGTAACCAAATCATTTCTTTACTAGCCTCTGTAGCAGCAACATACTCTACTTCTGTTGTTAAAAGTGAAACAACACTTTGCATTTTTGAAACCCAGTTGATCGATGTTCCACCTACAATAAATACATACCGTGTAGTACCCCTCTTGTTATCTCTACCACCTGCCATATCTACATCAACATATCCATGTAGACAATTGTTTGAACCACCAAAGCATAATTTTTGATTTGTGATACCTCTCAAATATTTGAGAATCCATTTCACTGCCATCCAATGTTCTTTTCCTGGATTTTTCATGCACTTTCTTTCAACTCCCATTGCATGTGCAATATCAGGCCTTATGCAGACCATTGCATACATTAAGCTTCCAACTGCTGATGCATATGGAACTTTAGACATATAATCCATTTTTTCCTGGATATTGGGGCACATTTTCTTACTAAGTTTGAAATGGCTAGCCAAAGGTGTACTAATTTTTTCATTCTGCATATTAAATCTTTTCAAAACCTTTTGTATGTACTCATTCTGAGACAATGTTAATTTGTGATTTTTCCTATCTCTAGTTATTCTCATACCAAGGATTTGTTTTACAGCTCCCAAATCCTTCATTGCAAATGAATTTTCCAATTTTCCTTTGAGCACATTTATTTCCTGCATGCTAGACCCCGTGACAAGAATTTCATCCACATACAATAACAATATAATATAGTTACCATCATTTTGATTTTTCAGATAAACAAAATGATCAGAGTGACATCTAGTATAACCTTGTTCAAACATAAATCAGTCAAATTTTAGATACCACTGCCTCAGAGCCTGTTTTAAGCCATACAAGCTCTTCTTCAACCTACACACTAATTTTTCTCTCCCTTTGACCTCATATCCTTATGGTTGTTACATATAAATGTATTCCTCCAAATCCCCAGGGAGAAAGGTTGTATTTACATCTAATTATTCAAGATGCAAATATTTTGCTGCTACAAGACTTAAAATAGTTTTGATTGAAGTCATTTTAACAATAGGAGAAAACATTTCATCAAATTCGATACCTTTCTTCTGTGCAAACCCCTTCACCACAAGTCTAGCTTTGTACCTTTGTTTTCCTCCATCTTCTTCCTTCAACCTGTAAACCCATTTATTTTGCAATGTTGTTTTACTTGCAAGAAACCTGACTAAGTCCCAAGTCTATTTATGCATTAAGGATTCCATTTCTTCTTTCATGGCTAGCTCCCACTTTTTCCTGGTTTCTACCTGCATTGCTCCTTCATAACATTCGGGTTCACCATAATCAGCCAACAAAACATAATATAATGAAGGAGAATATCGTTCAGGGAGTCTACTTATCCTGTAGATATTCTGACACTACTTTCTGGTGTTTGAGGTGTATGTTGTTGATGTGGTTGTTGTTGTTGTTGTTGTTGTTGTTTCTTATTATTATTTTCATGCACCTTTACTTTTATGTGATCTCATCAAGAACTGTGTATTCTTTGTTTTCTTTTCCCTGTTTATTTTCCTGCAACTGATCCCTATACAAAATGTTTTCATTGAATATTATATCTTTGCTCCTAATGATTTTGTGATTTTCATAATCATATAACCAATAACCAAAATCATTAACACCATATCTAAAAAAGGTACATTTATTTGATTTTTCCTCAAGCTTTGTTCTATTTTCTTTATTAATATGGATAAAGGCCACACAACCAAAAGGCTTTAAAAAGGAGTAGTTTACCGTTTTACTTGTCCATGCCTCCTCTGGAATACCACCATCCAAGGAACTTGAAGGCCCTCTGTTTATTAGATAAAAAATAGTATCTATAGCATTTTCCCAAAATTGTAAACGTGATCATGCATGCAATCTCATGCACCTTGCATGCTCCATGGTTGTCCTGTTAATCCTTTCTGACAAACCATTTTCCTGTGGTGTTCTTGGAACTGTCTTCTCTCTGTGAATTCCATGCTCTAAACAATACCTATAAAACTCTTTGCTGCAATATTCACCTCCATTTTCTGATCTAAGACACTTCAACTTCTTTCCTGTCTCAATCTCAACCAAATATTTCCATTTCTTGAAAGTATCAAATACATCATATTTATTCTGAATATAATAAATCCAAGTTTTTCTAGTTGCATCACCAATAAAAGTAACATAATAACGAGAACCACCGACAGATGATACCTGAGTAGGTCCCCATACATTTGTATGCAGAAGCTCTAATTTTTCGCTCTTCTTTTCTTTCCCAACTCTAGTAAATCTGACTCTCTTTTTTTTTTCCATAAGCACAATTCTCACATAAATCCAAACCAGTATTATTCAAACCACAAAACAAGTTTCTTGAGTGAAGAATTTTCATCCCCTTCTCACTCATGTGTCCGAGCCTATGATGCCATAATGTTGCATCTTCTCCTGTGGAGGTTAAAGAATTAACACAATTAGAAATACCATTGCATAAATACAATGTACCAACCTTTTCTCCTTTTGTTATTACCAAGGCTCCTTTAGTGACCTTCCAGGTTTTATCTGAAAAATTTGTCACACAACCTTCACTGCCTAACTACCCTGTTAAAATGAGATTCTTCTTCAGATCTAGAACATGTCTTACCTTCTTTAATAACTATTGGTATCCATTCTACTGTCTTACAATAACTTTACTCCTTCCAATGATTTTACAGGGTTTATCATCACCCAAACGAACCTGTCCAAAATCTCCTTGAACATAGTCATGAAAATGTTTCTTATCAGGTGTGGCATGGAATGAGGCCCCTGAATCTACCACCCAGGCATCAATAACATTTTATAAAGAAATAATCAAAGCATCTTGTAACACGTCACCTATCACATGTGCTTCATGATTGTTTTCTTGTTGTGTGTCTCCTTCTTTTCCCTTCTGAGACTTACATTCTTTCTTTAGGTTCCCGCATTTCCAGCACACTATCCCTGATTTGGACTTGGATCTTCCTTTCCTTGATTAACTGGGATATCCTAAGCTCTTTCCCCTTTCCATTTTTCTTCCCTTAGTCTCTGCACTCAAAGCATTTCCCGATGTCTCACCAAAGCTTTTCTATCGCATTTCCTCGTTAAGGATGGCACCGATTACATAGTCAAACTTTAAAGTACTAGATCCAGAGACAAAGTTACTAATGGCCATAACTAAACCATTCCAACTTTCTGGTAACGAGCACAGAAATAACAAATCCCTAACTTCATCATCAAATTTTACCCCTACAGAACTTAACTGGCTGGTAACATTATTAAATTCATTTAAATGGTCAGCAACAAATCCACCTTCTAACATCTTCATATTAAATAAATGTTTCATAAGAAATACCTTATTTGAGGCTAAGGGTTTTTCATATAGTTTCGAAAATGCCATCATTAAACCCTTTGTTTTCATTTCCTTCGAAATATTGAAGGCTACCAAAGCCACCAGGCACAACCGTATTGTTCCAAGTGCCTTTCTATCGAGAACCTCCCATTCTTCATTTGTCATACCCGACTGATTCCTTGTTTTTTGACTAAATGGTGGGTACAAATCTTTCTGATATAGATAATCTTCCATCTGCATCTTCCACAGCTGGTAATTTTCACTGTTAAATTTCTCATCCCTAAACCTGCATTTTCCGCCATTCCTCCCACTCAAACTAGGAACCCTTCTTTCCTGCGAGTTTATTAGCCAAATATACCTTCGGCTTTGATACCAATTGTTAGTAAATTATATATTACAGAGAAATGGAACACATAAAATATGCAGAAAAATAAACACGTAAATAACATATAAAACAAGAGAGACACAGATATATGTGGTGCACCCAACTTGGGCTACGTCCACGGAAACATCTGGTCCTTCCTTTCTATTATCCAGCTAAATGAAGAGACACAACCTACATCATATCCTTTGTAATATCCTCTACTCTCTCACACATTCCCCTTTGTTATTTCTCGCTCAGATTATACACAAAATACACAGACACAATACAATACCCTCGTACAACAGAGGGGTTTCCTTCTAGGGCAAAAAACCATAAATTAAACATAAATTCTAATGTCAAATCATCTGCCTAATGAACGAACCAGATTGACTACGAAATTACAATATTTTACAAGGCAAATTTACATAAGTTTTTAGCTTCGGGGGCGCTGCCCGAAACCCCCCGCCAGGGAGGGGCTCCAAAAGGTCGTCGACCCCCCTAGACCCCCTGATGGCAATCAAATGACAGGCAGCTTTCCCGCCCCGTTAAGAATAGGGGTCCAACGCGGTGATACATCTAAATAAAGAAGATAGCTCCACACCCAACAAATCTTATCCTTTTCTGCCTTGACAGACCACAAGAAATGAAACATTTTTTGACTCATAGTGTTGATTACAAAGGAGGGGATTTTGATCAAGCTCATCCAAAAGATTTGGATGTTCTTAAGCACCGATTTGACTAAAGCCATATGCCCTCCAAGCGATAGCCATCTATAACACCGACAATTGATTTTTTTTCCTATATTTTTCACAAGCCAAAACCAATCTTCTTTTCGGTAAATTTTTGGCTTGAGCCAAAATCTTAGACACTTTATTCAGATATTCAGGTTCTCCGTCTTACATAGCCATATGTTCAAATCGCTTGACATGGTATGATCATCAATCCCATGAGACAGGAAGCAAGATTTTTCCATATTAACCTACATTCTCGAAGCCTTGCAAAAAGCATAGATTATCCTTTTATAGACGATCCATTCATTGAGACATCTCCAAAGATTAGTACATCATTTACAAAAATTAAATGAGAGAATAATATTGATTAATACTTTAACACCATTATCAATAAGAAGACACTTCTTTATATAGGTTGAAATTATACAAAACTTCACATTCTTTACAAAATAATAAAATTGCACCCATCTATATATGTCAAAACTATATAAAATTATGTATTATTTATAAAATAATAAAAATAATAATTATTTATATTATAAGTGATTAAATATAATATATGAAAAATGAAAAGTATATATATATATATATATATATATATATATATATATATATATATATATATATATATATATATATATATATATATATATATATATATATATATATATATATAATTCAAAATTAAGTTTTAATATTGATTGTGTTGAGAGGTGCTCTTGAGCCCACCTAGTATGGAAGAGATGTACTGAATTATCCTATTAAACATTTTGACTTGATCAAATTACATAAAAATAAAAATAAATAATAATTATAATAATTAAAAAACATTTTGATGAAGCCAAATTACATTAAAAATAATAATAATAATAATAAACCAAGCACTAAGAGGGATCAAATATCTTGAAGTGCAATCTCTTTTAGAGTGCAAAGAGATTTGATTCCTCTCGGCACTTGGTAGATCCAGAGTTAAGATGGATCTAGGCTGGTGTAAAATTAAAATCATTAATGTGAAGATCAAGTTGTAATAAGAGTGATACTTACCTTAATAATTTAGCCTTTCTAAAAATATGCCTTATTTAAAAATATTTTTTTTATGTCAATAGGTATACTTATTTTGGAAGTATGGCCTAAGAATATAGGTTTTTTCTATAATAAATAATAGATAAATGGAAATAATTTAATAAACATTGAATATTTCATGTTCTCAACAATAAATGAATGAAATGAAATTCTAAACCTAATCTCGATGGTCATTTTGAATAAGGACATACTAACTGTTCACAATTTTTATTTTGTATTTTTCTTTTATTAGGCCAGGTGTATGGTAACTCCTAAAAAATAAATTATATTAAGAAGATCATCAATATATACACGTAGGAGTGAGACCCTTGGGATTCACATTGCAAGGTATCTTCGTATTGTCATTTTGTATTCACATATTTAGAAGATATTTTCCAAATCCTGAAGTATTGGGTGTCAACATTCCCCCCTTAATTTGAAGGGGTGCTTGTAAGTCCAAGCATCATTTTGAATCTTTCAAACTTTTCTCTTCCAAACGCTTTGGCGAAGATGTCTGCAATCTGCTCATTTGTGGAACAATTGTGTAGGTGAATAGTCATTGCCTCAACATGTTGTCGAATCAAATGATACTTTATATCGACATGCTTGCTTTGATCATGGAACTTTGGATTTCTTGCCAATTTTATTGCAAAAATAGTATTAATTAAAAGAGGAGTAGAGTGCACCCATTTCTCCTGTGAATCTTTAAGAATTTTACTCAACCACACAATTTGCTTTGTTTATTTTGCAGTTGCCACATATTCTGCCTCTGTTATGGAATCTGTTGGAATTGATTGTTTGTGTAACCTCTAGGAGATAGTTCCTGATCCAAGACTCGTAACGTAACCTGAAGTAAATACTCCATTTTCCTTATCTCCATCAAAGTCTGATTCAGAGTATCTAGTCAAGCTGGATTAATCCACTTGTGTATATTTGATTCCAAATTCTTGAGTTCTCTTCAAGTACCTTAGAACTCTTTTTGTAGCAAACCAATGGCCCTCACAAGGTTTTGGCATAAACATGGAAAGGATTCCAACAACAAATGAAATGTTTGGTTTGATAGTAATGAGGTAGTTAAGACGTCCTATGAGCAACATGTACTTAGTTTCATCTTTAAATTCATTTCCTTCTTTGGATGTGAGCTTTAAATTTTGTTCCATTGGAGTGGACAAAGGATTGCAATCAACCATGCCGAATTTGTTCAAAAAATCTCCAATTTTCTTCCTCTCACAGAGGAATACAAATTTCTAATGTTGGGTTACTTCAACACCCAAATGGTAGTCAACATGTCCCAAATATATCATCTCAACTTCTCTCCTCAGTTATTTCTTTATGGATGCAATATAATTTTCATTGTTCCTTAACATCATTAGATCATCTACATACACCACAATATAGAAAACATTTTTTCCAACTTTCTTGACAAACAAAGTTACATCATCAAGATCAAAGTGTTTGAAATTTAGCTTAAGAAGATGCTCAATCAAATTTTCATACCAATCTCGCGGTGCTTGTTTGAGGCCATACAAGGATTTGATAAGCTTACATACTTTATGCTCTTATCCCTTCACAACAAAACCTTTTGGGTGAGACATAAAAACATTTTCTTTCAAATCTCCATTCAATAAAGTATTTTTTCATCCATTTGATGGAATTTCCATCCCTTCTAAGCTGCCAAGGAAAAGAGATTCCAGATGGTAGCCCATTTTTCTTTGGGGCAAAAGTCTCCTCATAATCAACCCCTTTCTTTCTGTGTAAATCATTTTTCCACGAGCATTGTTCGTGCTTGTAAAGTGAACCATCCGATTTATACTTGTTCTAAAAGACCCACTTGCAACCAATCAATTTGGTTCGAAATGGAGGGTCCACCAACTTCCAAGTTCCATTCTTTATAAGAGCATCATACTTTTTCTGCATTCCTTCTTTCCATTCATCATGAGAAGCAACTTCTTTAAAGTAAATTGGTTTGAAATTAGTAGACAAATTTAATTCACAATCATAAGAAACACCCATATCAATAGTTGAATCAGGATCATCTACATCACCTCCATTTTGTCAGGTGGAACTTCTTGTTCTTGTATTTCCAACCTCATCAAGATGAACACTTTCAAGTGTCTTAGTAACATTTTGGAGGACCTTTCCGAGAAGGCCTCTGATGTTTTGTTGGCTAAGATGGGGTTGAATCAAGATTTGGCCTTCCAATTCTCTCAATCACATCCCTCAAGGTGTCTTCTTAATCAGTGGTAGGAGCTTCATGAGGGGGAGAGAGTGATTTAAAATGATATTCCATATATTGATAAAGGATAGGGATTCTCCCTTCAAGAGGTGAAGTCTCATTATCAAATTCCTATAAATATTTTGCATGCATGAATCTATCCAAGCGATTAAGTTGTCGCTCAACAACATTGTCAGCCTTGGAAGATTCAAGAAAAATCACATCTCTAGACAGTATAAACTTCTTATTTACTTCATCATATAGATGATATGCTTTGGAGGTATTTGAGTACCCCAAGAAGACACTTTCGACTCCTTGCACCAAGTTTGTTTCTCTGTTCCTTAGGAATTAAGGTATAGCAAGTGGAACCAAAAATGGTGAGATGCCTCACTGAAGGAATGTTTCCATACCACATTTCATAAGGAGTATTTTTTTTTAGAGCATGATATGGACATATGTTTTTAATATACACTACACATAGAAATACATCAACTTAACATTTTTGAAAAATATCATTGAACGAACCATATTTAAGATTGTTTTGTTCATTCTTTCGATTGCACCATTCTGTTGAGGATTATAAGGCATTTTTGTTTGATGTTGAATCCCATGTTGGTGAATATATTTTTCAAATTCATTTTAAGTGTATTATTTTCCAATATCAGTACGAATAAAACCAATATGAGATTGTGTATCAACTTCAATCCATGCATGAAATTTTTTGAAAGTTTCAAAGGCTTCAGATTTATTCTTCAATAGATTCACCCAACACATTCTAGTATAGTAACCAATAAAAGTCATCATATATTTATTTCCATTTGTAGAAGGAACATGCATAGGGTTACACAGGTCAAAATGAATCAGTTCAAGCTTTATACATGCTCTAGAAAGGGAATCCTGAAATGGTTGTTTGCTATGTTTTCCTTAGATACAAGCATCACATTGATTCAATTTCCTAGGAATGGTTGGCAAACCAGTAACACCATTTATCTTTAATAAACGAAGATTGTCATAGCTTAGATGTCCAAATCTAGCATGGCATAAAAGGCTGGATGGAAATGTACCTTCATTATACTGAGAATTAAATGCATAGTTCTGCGCACGAGCAAACATTTCTTGCAACTTCAAGAGTCTTTCTTCTTCTATTCCCATCAAGACAAGTGAGTTGTCTAATGATTTTCTCACTTCAATTTTTCCATCGAACATGTCAATGGAGTCTCCTTGCTAGCGGATGTGAATCAAGGACGAAAAGTTTCTCCACAACTTTGGGAGGTAGAGAACATCATGAAGAACAAATTCAGTGAGTCCAGGTAGTTTGAGCCTGATGGTGCTAAGTTTGGATGGCTTGATTTTTGACTTGTCTAAAAATTATATTGCTCCATCTAAATTGTCACTGAAATATTCAAAGAATCCTTTTGAAAGGTCATGTGGAAGGTTTCACCTGTGTCAAGCAATCATCCATCTTTCCACAAAGCAAATGAAATATTAAACAAGTTTTTAGTTACTCCAAAATTACAATGTTCCACAATATAATGAGCATATTCAAGTGCTTTACCTTTCCCTGGATTTGATTTTTACCTTTCTCTTCATTTATTTCCTGCTTGATTTTGTCCCAAGAGAGCTTGCATGTGGATGCATCATGTCCATTTTTGTTGCAGTGTATATAACGAAGATCAACTATTCCTGTTTGGTAATGTTTTCCCCCCCTCCCTATGTTATTCTTCTTTCCACGCCCTCCTCTACCACCTCTTCCTCTAGAAGAATCATGTGCATGATTCTTCTCTTTTGGTGTAAGGCACACAACTTCTTCAGAAGATTGAGCAACTATCTTTCTCTTCCAAAAATATTTATCTCTTTCTACAAACTTCTCCACAAGAGTGCCAAAAGTAATCTCTTTGAGTTGGCCATTAGTGCATACTCATTCAAGATAGTGAAAATATGTGGGATATAGTGCCTTGAGTTATAAGAGCAACATCCATGTTAACTCTGGTGGCTTCTACATCATGCATAATATATCTGGTTTCAAAGGCTAGGGAAAGGGGATCGTCATCTTTTAATTCAAGCATGAAGAGTTTGATAATTAGTTGGACTACATCAAGCTCTGAGTGTGAGTCATATAAGTCTTTCAATTTCTTTAAGACATTAAAGCATTGCTAATTGGTGCGTTGTGACAACACACATCTTCATTTACTGATGCAACAATCAAGGCATAGGTCTTGTTGTTCGTTTTCTCCCATATGGCGAACTCTTTATTAGATGTGGGCCTTATAGGCAGATGATCACCTTATCCTTCACATACACCATTCATAATTCATTGAAAATGAGGATATGTTTTATATTTTTGGATCATGCATGGTAGTTCTACTTTCTAGTGAGAAATACTCCAACTATTGAGATGAGAGAATGCATTATTAAGTGAAATTCTGAGTTGAGCCCTAAATAGTCAAAATACTTGCAAAAAAAATCTAATATTTCTCTATAAACAATAAAGACTGGTCATACAACTTGTCTATAATTCTCATCAAAATAACTCAAAAAAATGTTGGAGTTGTTATATTTGACTTCTTATATACAAAGATTGTTATTATTACCAAAGTATTTGGCTTCTTCACGGTCGACCAGGCTCTCGATCTCAAGTTATATATATAAATGATGTTGGAATTTGGCTTCAGGCTCTCGACCAACACTCATATAAATAAACCAAGTGCTACCCACACTTATATAAATAAACCAATTGGAACCAACAATAGAGAGGATATAACTTAACATAGATCAACTCACATATATAAAAAAATCAATTCACATATAATACAATGGAACACATTCAGTGATCACTGCTCCAACATTCAATACATCACAGTACATTCAACACTCATTTCTCTAGCATACATCACAACACAATACATTCAACACAGAGTGGGTATAACACATAGAGAGCAAAGCAACACGGTGTTCAATGCACAGAGAATTTTGAACGCAATATAGAACTAAATCACAAAGCTCCAGAGAAGCATACATGATCATCTGTCACTAATCGATTCTGAGCACCTACACATGTTATGAAACCAGCTCCAAAAATAGAAGAAAAGAGAGATCAACGCGTTAGAAATCAACCACTTCGAGGGGGCAACCTCCAATAAGGGGGCTACACTAATAACAATAAGGGACTAAACTAGTAATATAGGGACCTAACATGCCCCTCTCCTTCAAAAAAGTGTTTTCCTCAACGCTTGAGTAGCTCTGGATTTTTCTACATAAAATTCTCATCCTCCCATGTAGAATCTTTAGTAGGTAAGTTCTTCCACTTGATGAGATACTCTGAAATTGATCGATTTCGTAGCTGTCAAGTTCTTGCTTCCATGACCGCTTTAGGTTCCAATATGATTTTTCCTTCCTCATCAATTTCTGGCAATATTGTTTGAACTGGAATATTTTCACCTATAACCTTCTTTAAGTATGAAACACGGAAAACTGGATGCACTCACGAAGAAGCAGGAAGCTCCAATTTGTATGCCATAGTACCAATATTTTGCAGCACCTTGTAAGGACCATAGTACTTTGGCGATAATTTATTATCCTTCTAAGCTTGCTTGAGGGACATTTGTTTTTATGGTTGTAGCCGTAAAAATACCCAGTCTCCTACATCAAAACTTCTCTCACTGCGATGTTGATTTGTCTGTTGTTTCATTCGATTTTGTGCCAAATTTAGGTTATCCTTTAAGAGTTGGAGAACTTCTTGTTGATGTTCAATGTGATCTTCCACTGCTTGAACCTTAGAATTTTCTCTTAAAGATGATGTGATGGATGGTGGATGATATCCATAAAGTGCCATAAATGGGGTCATTTTTGTTGCAGTATGCAAGGAAGTGTTATACCACCACTCAGCGAGAGGTAACCACTTGACCCATTATGTTTGTTTATCAGATACAAAACAACGGAGATATCCTTCCAAACATTTATTCGCTATCTCAGTTTGACCATCGGATTGAGGATGATAAGATGAGCTATGAGCTAATTGAGTACCCAAACAAGAAAATAACTTCGTCCAAAAATTTCCAGTAAAAATGGGATCTTTTTCGCTCACAATAACCTTTGGGTTTCCATGTAGCTTTTGAATTGTGTCCATAAATGTAGTAGCAATTGTACTTGCTTTAAATGGATGAGATAATGCACAAAAGTGTGCATACTTGGTAAGTCTATCAACTACCACCATGATGGCACTCTTTCCTTCGTACTTAGGTAAACCTGTGATAAAATCCATTGAAATCTCCTCCCAACATTGACTTGGAATGGATAAAGGTTGTAGAAGACCCGGGGTCTTAATTGTCTCAACTTTATTCTGCTGGCAAACCAAACATTCCGCCACAAACTTTTGAATATCAGATTTAAGGCCATCCCAAAAAAAATCTTTCTTCACCCTATGGTAAGTTTTTAAAAATTCTGAGTGTCCTCCTAAAGGAGAAGTGTGCAATTCCAAAAGAATCTTTTGTTTTAGTTGGGAATTCTTACAAAGATATAAGCGATCTTTGTACCATAAGGAATCATTTTTCCAACTAAATGTATCAGATGTACTAGGATCTTGCTGCAACTTTTGAATGAGTGTCCACACTTATTCGTCCTTCTTCCATTCATCCCTTTCTTCGGTTATCCAATCTGGTTGGATAATAGAAATGGCATAAAGCAATGCTTCCACCTCTTCATTCTTTCTTGAGAGTGCATCTACAACAACATTTAGCTTCCCTTTTTTGTAGATTATTTCAAAGTCATAGCCCAACATCTTTGTGACCCATTTTTGCTGCTCTTCTGAAGATAGTCTTTGTTCCAAAAAGTGTTTAAGACTATCATGATCAATTTTTACCTTGAAGTGTCTTCCCATTAGGTAAGTTCGCCATTTCTTTAGTGCATGCAGTATTGCTAACATTTCCTTCTCGTAAATAGCTTTCTGTAAATACTTTCCTTTGATTGGACAACTTTCAAAAGCAATGGGTCTTCCTTCTTGCATTAAAACAACACCAATTCCATTTCCTGAGGCATCACATTCCACAATAAAGGTTTTTGTGAAGTCTGGCGTAGCTAAGACCGGTGTTAGGCACATTGCCTCTTTAAGATGCTCAAAGGCCTTAGTTGCTTCAGGAGTCCATGAAAATGCATCTTTCTTCAATAATGTTGTTAGAGGTGCTGCTATTCTCCCATAATTCTTAACAAACTTGCGATAATACCCTCTTAACCCGATAAATCCTCGCAACTGCTTTATGGTTGTGGGGACTTTCCATTCCTTAATGGATTTAATTTTGTTAGGGTCTACTTTAACACCCTCGTGAGATACAATATGACCCAGATATTCCACCTCTTGTACTCCAAAGAAACATTTGGATTTTTTTGCATATAATTGTTTTTCCTGCAATAGTTTGAGCACCCTGTCAACATGTTCAACATGATCCTTCCAAGACTTGCTATAGATTAGTATATCATCAAAAAATACTAGCACAAATTTTCTAAGGAAGGGTTTGAAAATGGAATTCATCAACCCTTGAAATGTAGAAGGTGCATTGGTAAGGCCAAAAGGCATGACCAAAAATTCATAATGACCCTCATGAGTTCGAAATGCTTTTTTCGGAATATCTTCAGTCTTCATTCTAATTTGATGATATCCTGAATGAAGATCCAACTTGGTAAAATAAATTGCTCCATGTAATTCATCCAATAATTCATCAATCACAGGAATGGGAAATTTATCTTTAATGGTGAGCTTATCGAGCTCCCTATAATCCGGACACATTCGCCATGATCCATCCTTCTTGTGTACCAATACTACAGGAGCAGAGAAAGAACTTTGACTAGGTTGAATTATACCCGCCTCTAACATTTCCGCAATCATACGTTCAATTTCGCTCTTTTGGAAGTAAGGATATCTATAAGGCCTGATGTTTGGAGGAACACTTCCTGGAATCAAATGAATAGCATGATCATGATCACTAATAGGTGGGAGTCCTTTGGGAGTTTCAAACACCTTGGAATGATTGTCCAAGACTTGTTGGAGATCTGCAGAAATAGATGATTTTGATGTCGGAACTTCTAGTGAGCATAATTGTGCAATTACGCCTTGTTGTTATTTATTTAGAAGCTTTGTCATGACATTAGAGCTTATTATCCTTCCTGGCTTCCCTTCAATACCCCGTAATTCGACTTCCTTTCCTTCTGAAAAAAATTTCAAGAAAAGTTCTTGAAAATTAAAAGCTACCGTCCACAAAGATTGTAACCATTGTACTCCTAGTACAACATCAGCACCTCCCATAGGAATGGAAAGCATTGGACTATTCAATACATATTCCCCCATGGTTAGCTTGATATTATGGTTTTTTCCAGCGCAATTTATAGTTCCTCCATTTGCAACCATCACTTGACATTATGGTGTTGGGTATAGGAAACAACTCAATTCCTTGGCTACCTTACAATGAATAAAATTATGGGTACTACCCAAATCAATCAGCATTATTACCTTTTTCTTCTTGACATGTCCTTCTATCTTAAGAGTTTGAGGAGTGGTAATTCCTACCAATGCATTACACGATATGGTCGGACTCATTTCTTCCTCTTCTAAGGTTGGTTCCTGGTGTATATCCTCTTCTTTTGAAGATTCTTGTTCATTTTCTTCTTCCTCTTCACAATCTATGTAAAATAATTTCTTCTCATCACACTTATGACCTTTAGTGTATTTACTATCACCACTGTAGCAAAGCCCTTTTGCTCTTTTTTCTTCCAATTGTTGTGGTGTCAACCTTGTAGGTTGTGGAAGTCTAGGAGTAGCAACACTTCCATCTTTATATATGTGAGTGGTAGGCTTCCTTGTCGCCATAATTTTTACATTCAATTTTTCTTGCCAACGTGAATGCCCTTTCCAATGAATCAGGTTCTCAAATGCGAACTTCATGTTGGATGTTATCCTTTAAAGTCCCTATGAAGACATCAATCCTGTGTTCCTCTAGAATATTAGTTACCCTTATATTCAATTTTTGGAAGTCCTCAATGTGCTCCACCACTTAACCATTTTGTTTTAGATTTATAAATTGGCTAAAGAAGGTGTTGCTTTTTGTATCCTCATAATGTGCTATCATTTCCTCCGTAAAAATTGACCAAGTGACAATTTTTTTACGGGAGAAAATGCATCGATGCCATACAAATGTATTTTGTTCTAAATGTAAAGTTGCAATGCGTACCTTTTGTGTGTTTTGCACATTATTGAGATCAAAATATTGCTCCATCTGTAGTATCCATGTTACGGGATCCTTGCCATCAAAATTTCTCATATCCATCTTTGGAATATGGTGGTTCTTCCATCCAACATTAGAGTTTATGAAATCACGATTAACATTTATTTTGTTCTCATCATGAGTTTCCTCTACTATATTTTTGCCATTAGGAAACATTTCTTGTATCAACTTTGCCAAACCTTCGATGTCTACTTTTAGATCATTCTTCATGTTTTCCATGTTGTCTTTCATTTTTTCATCGATCTTAGCTTCCATGTCATCCATATTAGCTTCCATGCCCACTTCCATGCCATCCATCTTAGCTTCCAAACCATTAATATTAGATTCCACGCCTTTCTTCAAACCATCCATCTTAGTTTCCACGCCTTTCTTCAAAACTTCCATTTCATTTTTTGTTGCTCTTTGCGATAGCGAAATTTGGTGCACTTGCTCTTGTAATTTTGATATCTCATGTTGTGTTTCTTCGTCTTCATGAGCCATGGTAGAGCCTTCTGAAGGCTCAATGGGTGTTGAATTATTTTTAGGGGGAATTTTAGAACCCAATACTGATATATATTCTTCAATATTCCCTTGGAATAAATTCAATCTAATTTTTTTCAAACAAGACTTATGTAATTCGAAAAAGAAAAAAAATACACACCTTTTTCTTGCTTTTGAGAAGCTTGATATTGAAACTTAATTATCTCTATGCTTTCAGATCTTCAATATCTGAAATTAGGCCCTGAAGTATCCCTCTAAATCTTCTTTTGAATGCCACAGGTCTGACCTGATTTGGATTCTTCAAGACAAAGTTATGCCCAATCTCCCACGATGACCTAAGTATGGATTGGTTCAATAGAGAAAACTTGTATGACTTTCCATGTGTCATTGTTTCCTCCTTTGGCTATGAAATTCATATATCAAACACTAAAGTCAGTGTACTTGTGGCCACTTTTTATAGAATCCCAATTCGATGCTCAGAGAGAGAGTTATGATGTTTTTCCCACGGTCACCTCTTTCGAATGAAATTCTGGAGCTTGAAACAATCCTAACTTCCACAGATAATATCTCCAAAAATATTGTAAAGAAAGATCTGAAATTTTTATAGGAGGTTCCTCGGGCTTTCGGCTTCGCATTGTAAAAATTTCAGCTTCTAAAACTGCATATACGAAAATTTATAGCGAAAATTCCACGATGACCTATTTTAGTTGAAATTAGGAAGCTTGAAAAAACCTAACTTCCCCAGATCATATCTCTGAAAATATTGCAAACCGAGATCTAAAATTTTTACAGAAGGTTCCTCAGGATTTTTGCTTCATGCTGTAGAAATTTTAGCTTCTTAACCTTTGTAGAAAAAACGTTATTGCGAAAATTCCACGATGACGTGTTTGGAGCAGCGAAACCCTAGAATCCAAAGTTCTGATACCAAATGTTATGAAACCAGCTCCAAAAATAGAAGAAAAGAGAGATCAACGCCTTAGAAATAATCCACTTTGAGGGGGCAACCTCCAATATATTAGATAAATGAAAAATTCTTGGATAATACAAATGACCAAAACCTCCTTCTATATATAGGAGTCCATGGGCCCACAATATAATCCTAGCTGACCTAACAATAACAATGTAAGGCACAATAATAACAATATTGGGGTTACAGGTGTACAACAATAACAATAAGGGGGCTACACTAATAACAATAAGGGACTAAACTAGTAATATAGGGACTTAACAACACATAATAAAGTTTTGGGTCTTCAATTATTCGTTGGAATAAATTTACAATACTTGCTCCACAACCCTCTAAATCTTGAACCGCCATAACACATTGTTCGAATTTCAATGCCTCTCCATATGCCAAAATACCTGAACCATTGTCAAATACTCATTATATAAGCTGAACGAATATCCATTGTCAATTACTCATTGTATAACAACACCTCTTCTTGCAACGAATATCTAATGTAGGAGCGACTCTACAAACGATTCTAAGCGAAAGAATCAAAATGGAACGTAGACACCTTCATTAAACACAACATAACACTAGAATAAGCAAAGAAAGAGGTTATTATGACAAAAAAATGGCGTAAGACAGACTGGTAAGGAGGATGGAAAGGCTACAACAATAGTTGGACTGAGGCAAAGTAGCTACGAGGGCAAAGAAATGCCAAGTTGAGACCCACGCTTTAATACCATGTGAGGACGGGGATATGGTAACTCCAACAAATTAAATTTTATTAAGAAGATCATCAATATATACACATAGGAGTTAGAACTTTGGGATTCACATTTTGTTCTCATTTTGTATTTACATTTTCTCAATCTCGAAAGATTAGATGTCAATATCTTCACATTCCATTAATATAATTTTTAGCAAAATTATGAATTCTTGTTGTTTAAAATGAATTCAGTACCTAAAAACCAATTAAACACTCATCTCCAATATATTTTACAATTTAGAAATATGCAATAATCACAAAACCAATCAATATGTTGAAGGTAAAAATAAGCCATAAATGAATAGGAACAACTTCCCATAATACAATGCCACTAAATACAGGGAATACACTTTGAAGAACAAATTGTTAGAGCAAAATGACATTAAATACAATTAAAGAGAAATGCACTATGAAGAACTAAAAGCTTATGACTGACCTTGAATCTACTTTTTCAAATAGAAAGATTTCAATTTTGTCATTAATTCTACAGTTAAAGAGGAATTTACTCTCAAGAAAATCTTAGCTTATCACTCACTTTGAATCTATTTTTCAGATCGAAAGAGTTTCAATTTATGATGTTTTTATTTTGAAATGTCTTTTAAACATGTTTTTTTTATTTTTTTTAATTAAAATGAGATTTTTTGTGTTAATTATATAATGAGATTTTTTTTTAGAATTTATAATTTCTAAAGATTGGTTATGTACACTATTACAGTAGATACAACTATTTCATAAATGCTACAAATTAGTTAGTTACAATATGTTTTTGGAGCCAATTACAACATGTCTTTGAAGCCCTAAACTCACTCAAGTGGGAAACAAATTGTTTACCAAACCATTTAATCTAAGATCCTTTAACTATATATTTTAAAATTTCTCAAATAAATAAATAAAATTCATATAAAATAATATAACATGTTTAAAATGTCCATGAGGTCTTGGATAGATGGTGTTTGAGTGCTATGTTAAGGTACTCCTTGATGTGAAGTCACCGGTTCAATTCCCCGCTTCGATCGAGGTGATATATTGGACATGGTTGGACAACTTGAGTGGACCTAATGGTTGAGAGCATGTGTTTCCTCATAAGAGGTCATAGGCTCAAAACTAGGAGGAGAATTCGTAAACTTAGCAGCCAAATTGTTGCACGGAGATGGGTCCTTGTCTCACAAACAAGCGGTCTCGTACACCAATTTAATGTCTAACTTAATCGTGACCTTAAAATTATATATATATGAAATAATTTTACTTCAAATTAAATAAATTTATATAAAATAATCTTAATAATAATTAATCATTATCGCATCATCTCTATTAAATTGTAATCAACAAATTTCTAATAAATTTACTTTTAACCCCAAAAAAAAAAAAGAAGAAAAGAAAAAAGAAAAAAGGAAAAGAACTTATATAAAATAATCTCAAGAATAATTAATCATTACTACCTTTAAGAAAAAACAATTAAATTGATAATTCACATTGGTAGGTCTTCGACACTTTCGCCACATTAAACGAATTCAATATAAAAAAATTTTAATGTAAGAATGTCACCATCGCTTATATTTATATCGAAGGTGTTTTTTTAAGGGGGGAGTTGCTCTGGAAGACTTTCGTCATCTGTCCAGAATCTATAGAATTGCGACAAGTGTTGATATTGTGCATTTATTACGTTACGTGGATCACACAACCTATAAAATTCTGACAGGTGTTGACACTGTGCATTTATTACGTTACTTAAATCACACACAAATGTCGAGATTTTGTATATTATTGGATTTACTCGGATCACAGGATGAACGGATTCAGGCCAAAGGCGATTCCGGTGCACCTCGTTTTACGTCATTTCGATGAGGTGATAACGTGGTTATTCCTTAAACATGTTTTTTTTTTAAGCTAAATATTTTTTAGATATTATTTTTGGGATTCAAGTGCGTTAAGTTATTTATTTATGACCATTTCCATGAGAGGTAATTATAACTCGCTAATTTCTCATAATTTTGAATAGTCTACTTAACACTCATTGCATCAGGGATGTTCACAGGAGTGAAGAAGTGAGATTGAAACTAGGGAAATGAATCACATAACATCAATCATCACTTCGGAAGCTTGCATTCGGTAACAAGAACTTCCCAAAAAATCACACATCCCAAAACTCCTCTTACTCAAACTTCTCTTAAACTTTATTAAATAAAACATTTAATATTAATTTAATTATTTTATTGACAAAGATAAATAATTTCAACTAAGTTCATAAACATTAGCAACATAAATTTACACAAATTTCCACTAACTAATTAAGAAATTATTATCAACATTAACAAACATAAATACAATTTTCCTAATAAATCAATTGAATGGGCATTCAGTTTTAAAAAAAATAAAAATTCAAGTTATCGTCTTTTACAAAGATAAATAATTTCATTTGTGATAGATGAAGACAAAAATGGTTATATAAATAATAAATTCCAATTTTATATTTAATGTTTTAATTAATATTATTGAAATCAATTGTATAATATAATAGGTAAAATTCAACTTATAAATTCGATAAATATTGTTTTCTAAATTTTTTTAATTAAAAATACAAATTAAACATAAATTTATTGTGATATTAAAACATAAATATACTATTATTATAATTTATTATAAAATAACTTTTTGTTTATAATAAAATGATATTTTGTCTAAAATTGAAAAGCAAAGGATGAAAGGTTTGTTATAAAATTATGCGTATATTATTTAAATTTGGTATGTTTAATTTTAATTTTAAGTAGATAATTTGATGATGAACTATACTGGTTGGTTAGAAACGTTTGGACCACGTTTTTTGTCACATATGATTTTTACAAAAAGAACTTTTAAGATATTTTTTTGTTGAGATTTTTTTAATTAAATATTTTTTTAATATTAATGTAAAAAATGAATTTATTTATTCTAATGAATTTAATTTTTTTAATTTTCAAATTTATTTAGTTAGTGTTTCTTATTGATTTTGTTTAAAATTATATTAAAAATTTGCAAGAATTGTTAGAATCATAAATATGAATTGTTGAGATTGTAAACTTCAGGTGTAGACAAGGTTTTTTAAGAAGTTGAATATATTTGTATATTTAAAAGCACAAATTAGGTAAAGGAAAAATGCAATTTCACCAATGATTATATAGTTTAATTACAATAATGATCATTAAATAAAGTCCAAAAAATAAAATAAAATAAAAAATTACACATATTCTTGTTTGTTTGATAATAACTTATTTCCCTTATTTCACTATATAATTTATCTGTACCTATTATTTCCCTTAACTCACTATAGAGTCTGTTAGTATTGAAAACTTCTACTACTGTAAGGAAATTCTCACTTATTGCAGCAGGCGTTCTAGAGTCAATAAATATATTGGCAGATGTTGGCAATAAATATTTGTACATTTAAAAACGCAATAAATTACACTTATTCTTGTTTTTTTTATAATAACTTATTTCCCTTATTTTACTATAGAATTTATTTGTACTTATTGTTTCCCTTACTCATTATAGAGTCTATTAGAATTGAAAACATTTACTATTGTAAGGAAATTCTCACTTATTGCATTGAGAGACATTCTACAACCTAGTATGGTAAAGATGTTTAATGTCTATAAATGAGAGTAAATGTTTTAATGGATAGGGGAGGTGTTGTAATATATAACTTCCTAAATAAGTGTAAACATTTAAATATTGACTCAAAAAAAACTTTAAAATATTATATACATCCATGTTAGCTCTAGAATTTCATATGACAATACAAGTTAGTTGTCAAGATGTAAAAATAGATTTAGCCTCTCAAATACCTTTATTGCAATTTAGTCAAGTACAATATTAAAAAACAATACATACTCATAAAATAAATTTCAAAAGGTGCAATCTAACTATGCTACATTTTCTTTTCTTTGTAGACAAACCAACATTGTAGGAAAGATTCAATTTCTTATGAAAGATTTTGTTAAAGTCTTTCTAGACAAATTGTCATTATCTCAATTTGGATTTCTACATATATTTTATTTGACTACAATAAGGGATTAAGCAAGAGTCAATTCATTAAAAAAACTAAATATATCAATGATTCAATAATAGAGAGTGAAGTAGTGTACTTACCTTAAGTAGAATTATGAAAACCTTTTTTATTGGTAAAACTAAACCTAAAGTAGAGACATGTATAATATTTCATATTGAGCTATAATTCTTTAATTTTATGGTGATCTAGAATTATTACATTTTGTTAATTGTTGATATTTTTAAATTTCTAATATTAATTTTACATATGTTTAATCTCTATATTTGTATTTTTATCTACACTCTCCAATATTATTTGAATCAAAATGAGATCTAAATAATCTTTATTTTTAGCTTACTTTTTAGGTTGAACATTAATAATGGTACTCAAACTCTTTCTTACATCAGGAGTAAGGGTTGTGTGGACTTCTGAAGCTGTAATATTCCAAATTAGCAATCAGCTAATTGGAATATTAATTTTGATTTATTTTAGCATTTCCTAATGTCAGATGGAAATAAAGTGTGTAGGGGACCCACAACTAATAATTAAGCCAAATAAAGTATCTTCCTAAAGTACCTAAGGTAAAATTGTGGCTCTAGTGGTGGGGTCGAATTAGCCTTAGGTAGCAGCATAGAAGACGCAAAAAAAGGACAAAGTGGTGTTAACAATATGATTCTTATGGTTGCATATGTTGTCCTTGATGGCAACTCTCATGCAAACGATGAAGTATATGACTTCTAAGAAGCTTAGTGGGTTTACAGAAGGTCTGGCAAAAGAAAAGTTACTTTCCAGCAGAAGATGGTTAATATTCATATTTGAAGGTCCTATACGCGAGTTCGTGAAGGCCAAGTCGCGTATACACGCGGACAAGAACGAACCTAGTCGTGTATGCCTTTTGCGCTCTAAAATTATGATTCCAAGGGGCATTACCATGGTTTTAGCCCACAATATTGAGCGCGATGTCATCTATTTGATTCCGTCCAACAATACCATCGACACTTGTGGGGTTTTGGCTCATGTTATTGATAAAGGCTAAATCTATATAAGGAGAAGAAGATCATAGTGCAAGGGTGTGCAGGAGTAAGGGTTTGAATCGAATACTTCTCTCTGAAGTACATTTGCATGAAATAGGTTCTGTTTATTTGTAGATCTGAGGTTATGATGCACCCATGGATACAATGATGGATCAGGATCTCTAGACCTGAAATGACTATGTATTTGCATGATCTATTGATGAGATGTTTGGATCTGTGACTTGGAGCATGTTTGTTGAAGAGAAGTGAAGAAATTTGGGTAAGTCTATAGATCTGAAACCTTCTTCAGAATTAATATTTTTAGATCTATACACAGGTTCATCACGGTGAAAGCGCGTATACTTGCGGGTTTGTTTAAGCTAAAGCACGTATTGAAGTCAGGGTTTTTTGAAGCTTGATGGAGAGGATAATTGTTTACTGTTGTTGTATTTATGTTGTATGTCAATGAAGTCTTCATGTAGATCTTGATTGTTTGAATATTGTATATGCTGCTAAGTTAAATATGTACAAATCTAATCAATGAGTGATTAAATATGATTAATGATGCTGACTGAATAAGGGTTCTGCAAATCTGAAAAAATATATGACTGAAAGCCTCATATCTGTTTCTGAGACTGATCAATTTCTGGAAATTTAGTATTCACAGATCTATACACAGGTTGGTGTACAGAAAAGCATGTATATACGCAGGTTCAGTAAAGTGAAGTAGCATATGCATTTAAGATAATGAATGATCAGGGTTGAAATTGATTTTGCATGTTGATTCTAAAATCTAGGTTTATTATTGTGTTCTGGTTACAGTGATCTCACTGTTCTGTTTGAATTTTGGGTTAAGTCTATTGGTATTTATGTTGAGTTGAAGTTGTTGGATCTAGTGTGAAAATTTATGAAATGTGGTCAGCAGTAGGTCTAAGGGTTGAAGCCTTCAGTGTGGAAGAAGAAGCTTCCTACCAGTAGAAGCTGGTGTTCTGATCAGGTGGTTGTAGCTCCCTTCCAGTAGTGGCCGGTAAACGAGATCAGGGCGGTTAGAGCTCCCTTCCAGTAGTAGTTGGAGAACGAGAGAAGGTTGCAGCCTTCTGCAGGTAGATGCCTGCATACTAATATGAGTCTGCATTAGTACAATATTGTAAGTAGTTTTCTATATAACAAATATTGAATACAGAAACAACAGCAGCGGTGGTTTTCTCTTGAATTGGGTTTCCACCTTAAAGCTTGGTGTTCATGTGTGATGCTCTTGTGTGATGATTTATTTTGTTATTACTGCACATATTTACTGCCTAACTATCTGATGCATAACTGATGATCTGGTTAAATAATGTTTCTAAATGCTTATCTATACAATAAAGTTATTTGAGTATACACTAGTTGCTATTTGGATAGTCGTGTACATACACTAGTTGGGCTAATCAAAGTCGCATATAGAAATTATTAAAGAGAAAAGTCAAATATTGTGATTATTGGAAATATTGATTCACCCCCTCCCCCCCTCTCAATAATTTTCCTGACAATTGGTATCAGAGCAGATCCTTCTGTAGAAGTCGCTAATCGCTAGAAGGAAGATCATCAAAGATGAGGAATCAAGATGGGACAACATCTATCAGACCTCCACTCTTCAACGAAAACAATTTAATCTTCTGGAAGACCAGGACTAGATCCTATCTTCAATCTCTTGGAGCAGATGTATGGGCTATAGGTGAAGACGATTATCAATATCCAGCCTCAGTTCCAGCAGATCCAACAACAAGAAAAAACTATGAAGCCAATGCAAAGGTTGTCAATGCTTTATTGGGGAGTCTGACTAAATCAGAATTTGTCAAAGTTATGCAGTTAAATACAACAAAGGAGATATGGGACAAAATCATTCTGAGCTATGAAGGTGATGCCAAGGTAAAAAGCGCTAAACTCCAAACTCTCAGAATTCAATATGAAAAACTCTAAATGCATAATGATGAAACCATTACTAGTTTCTTTTTGCGTCTAGATGAGATCGTAAATCGTATGAGAAATCTGGGTGAAACTATAATTGACACCACTCTAGTAGAAAAAGTTTTAAGATTTCTAACTCCTAAATTCGAGTCAAAAGTGTCTGCTATTGAAGAAAAACAGGATCTACAAACTCTTACTATTGTTCAACTTCATGGGATTTTGACTGTGTGTGAAATTAGGAAAGGAGGTCCATCTGAAGTCAAATAAGTTGTTTTTCGAGCTGCGAAAAAAGGCAAGGTAATGGAAGAACAAGAAGGATCATGGTATTTTTTAGAAGAAGATGAGATAAATTTTGTAAAGAAACTACAACTTGGCATTGGAAGGTTCAGAGGTAAGCTTCCTTTCAAATTTTTTTCTTGTGGAAGAGTTGGTCATTACGCTGCTAAATATCCCCATAAAGATAATCATGAAAAGGGAAAGGAATCGGAAAAAGGAAATAAGAAACATTTTATCAATAGAAAAAGTTATTATACTCATGAAGATAGTGATAGTCTATCAAATAGTGAAGAAGGAGAATATGATCAACATATTAGACTACTCATGCCATTTGAAAAGGACACTAGTGAGTTCAAAGATACTTTTATGGATGCTTTAGAAGAAAAAGATTTTCTTGAAGAGATCAATCAACTCAAAATATGTTTGGAAGAAAACAAAATAGCCATAGATACTCTAAAGAATCAACTTATAGAAAAAGAGAAGCACAATGAGAAATTAGAATGTGAAATAGTAAGTCTAAGAGAGGAAATTGAGAAAGTGAAAACCTTAAATCTTAGATTTGCTAAAGGATCTCAAACCTTAGATGGAATTATCAAGGTACAAAGCTCTCCTCTTGTAAATACAGGTCTTGGATATATCGGAGAATCTTCGCAGTCTTCAGCACCAAGCTATCTAAATGCAACTAAAGCCAGCCAACAACATTTCATCACTCAATAAAAGAAAAAAGAGAATACCTAGGTAAAGCATGACCACTTCAATTCAAGGATGAACAATAACAGAAATAACAATAAGCAGGTAAACATCAATAGAAGGTTTCATGATCGCATAAATTTCTTCTTTAATGGACAATGTTTCTCATGTCATAAAGCTGCTCAATGTGTTGCATACAAAACCATCGTGACCAGAGAAGCAAGAAAGCAAAGAAATGAGACTGGAATAAAGAATAATACTTATAACAACTTTTCCCCTCTTCAAGATGAAATTGAATGTTATTATTGCAATAACTTTGGACATGAAGAATTTGAATGCAGGAGCAAACTTTAGCCAAAAGAGAATATATCCTCAAACTCCAAGGTATGGAGAAAGAAAGACTTACAGGTTGAAAGTTGTGGCATAGATTTATTTGCAGAAGGAGAAGAAAATCAATGGTGCATTGATAATGGATTCTCAAAACACATGAAAGGTGATAAAAATAAACTACTTTCATACAATGCATTAGAAAAGGAAAATAATGTTACTTTTGGAAATGAATCTCCTGCTATCATTAAGGGTAAAGGTTATGTTTTTTCTAAAAGAAAATGTGAAAGCTAAAAATGTTATGTATGTGGATGGATTAAATCATAACTTGTTGAGTGTGAGTCAAATGTGTGATCAAGGAAATGAAGTTGTCTTTAGTTCAAACGAATGTGTAGTTCGTGAACTTGACACAAGAAAAAGCATAATAAAAGGAACTAGAACTCCAAGCAATCTGTATATATTGAAAGGTGGCCAAGAGCAATGATATTTAGGTAAATCTACATAAACCCGGTTATGGCACAGAAGATTGGGACATTTGAGCTTCTCTCAAATAAGAAAATCTAGCAGACTCAAAGCTGTTCGTGATCTACCCAACATCACTCTGCCTGAAAGTACCATTTCCAAATCATGCCAATTTGGTAAGCAAACCAGGGTTCAATTCAATGCCAAAAAAGGATCAACACGTAAGCTTCTTGAACTTATACATATTTATCTATGTGGTCATGTAAGGAAAAAGTCACCTCGTGGAGAACAATACTATATTTTATTTATTGATGACTTCTCTAGAATATGTTGGATCGGTTTATTGAAACATAAAGATGAAGCATTTGAAAAATTCAAGATATTCAAAGCTTTGGTTGAAAATGAAATAGATATAAAAATCAAATGTCTTAGATCTGACCGAGGAGGAGAATATATATCAGATGAATTATTTGATTTCTGTGAACATTATGGCATAAAAAGACAATTTTATGTAGCTGGAACTCCACAACAAAATGGTGTGGCAGAAAGAATGAATATAATAGTTCAACAGATGGCTCGTGCTATGCTTAATGAATCTGGAACTCCCAATACCTTTTGGGGAGAAGCAGCGCATACTGCAATAAATATTCTCAACAAGGCTCATGTTCGTGTGAACAATGATAAAATTCCTTATGAGCTTTGGTATGGTAATCTTCCCACTGTAAAGCATTTTAGAGTTTTTGGAAGAAAATGTTTTATCAAGAACAATGATGAAACACTTGGTAAGTTCGAGCCTAGAGCAGATGAAGGAATATTTATTGGTTACTCTTCTAGAAGTAAAGCTTATAAATGCTACAATAAAATACTTTAGAAGATTGTTGAATGTATTAATGTTGTAATTGATGAGTCTCTCACAGCTCCTAAAATGGAAATAAAAAAAACAAATGAAGATGATGATGGTGTATATTTTCCCTCGTCAAATAACAACAATATAGAAAAAGAACCCAATGAAGCACTAGAAGCAGATATATCAGAAAAGGCTTGATCTAGGTATGTTCAAAAGAATCACCCAAAATCTCAAATATTGGGAGAAAAGGGATCAGGTGTCCAAACAAGAAGAAATATTGTAGGATCCCCTAGCTATCTGGCATTCTTATCCTCTATTGAACTACAGAATGTAAATCAAGCTAGTAAAGATGAATGTTGGATTCAAGCCATGAATGAAGAACTTGATCAAATTGAAAAGAATCATACTTGGGAATTGGTTCCAAGACCTCATGATAAAAATGTTATTGGAACAAAATGGATATTCAAAAACAAGTTAAATGAAAATGGAGATGTTATTAGAAACAAAGCTAGAATTGTTTGTAAAGGGTATGCTCAACAAGAAGGTATAGACTTTGAAGAAACATTTGCACCTATATCTAGACTTGAAGCCATAAGAATGTTTCTTGCTTTTTCAAGTTTTCAACAATTCAAAGTTTATCAAATGGATGTAAAATCTGCTTTCCTCAGTGGTGATTTAGAAGAAGAAGTTTGTATAGAACAACCAGAAGGATTCATTATGGGAAATGATGAAAAACTTGTTTGCAAACTTAAAAAGGCTCTATGTGGTCTAAAACAGGCTCCTCGGGCATGGTAATATCGTCTTGACAAATATCTTCAACAACAAGGTTTCATAAAAGGATCTACTGAGAGTAACTTATACACAAAAATTGAGAATGATAAATTATTAATTGTTGTTGTGTATGTTGATGACATCATTTTTGGGAGTAATGAAGAGTCCACGAGTCAAAAATTTGCTTCTATTATGCAGCAAGAATTTGAAATGTCATTACTTGGGGAACTAACATATTTTCTTGGCTTACAAGTGCAACAAGCAACATATGGCATATTTCTATCACAAGAAAAATATCTCAAGCAAATCCTAAAGAAGTAGGGGATGGAATACTGCAACCTGTAAGCACTCCAATGGTAACTGGATATAACCTCAGTTTTCATGATGATTCTCCCATGGTAAATCAACCGGAGTATAGATCTATGATTGGAAGTCTACTTTATTTGACCAATACTAGACCAGCTATTATGCATGTCGTTGGGATTGTTGGATGATTCCAAGATAATCCAAAAGAGTCACACCTTCAGGTTGTAAAAAGAATATTCAAATATCTACAGGGGACTCAAGAATTTGGTCTATGGTATCCAAAGAATGTTGATCTCACTCTTCATGGATACACAGATGCGGACTGGGCTAGAAATGTTGATGATCGAAAAAGAACTAGTGGTGGTGCATTCTATATAGGGCCTCGATTAGTGTCTTGGTTCAACAAGAAACAGAGTTCCATTGCTTTATCGACAGCAGAGGCAGAATATGTGGTTGTCGCATCATGTTGCACACAAATCCTTTGGATGATGCAGACATTACAAGATATTCAAATTACAAGTTCACTTCCCATCTCCATATTATGTGATAATACAAGTGTCATTAGTATCTCGAAAAATCCTGTTATGCATTCCAAGACCAAGCACATTCCTATCAAGTATCACTCCTTACACGAACAAGTGCTTGAGAAAAAGGTTAAATTGTAGTATGTTCCCTCCAAAGAACAAGTGGATGATATATTTACTAAACCTCTTCCCAGGGAAGCATTTGAATATCTCAAACAGAAGCTGGGAGTTGTCTCTGCCTCACTTATCAAATTTGCTTAATTTCAGAAAGATTGATTTCGGTACGTCGATTGCATGAAGGCGAATCATGTATATACGCGAATATCTCTGTATAAATCCACGTATGGTTTTTGCTGACAAAAAATTTATGGGTCAGCTTTCAAAACAGGCTATGGAGTTGATGGATAATCTATGCTTCTAGTATTCATCTTACAGTTCCCTTCCTTGATGAAGATGCTTTGATGAATTGATTGTTGAAAGTATTCAGGATGCACAGGTTTAGGGGGAGCATTTGCCTTTCTTAAAAGATTACATTGTTGGCACTATGTTGGTTGTTGTTATGATCTCCCGTTTGAGATTCTTAGGTCTTGGTTATTAAAATTCATATTTGTAATTTGATATAAAGGTCATGTTGAGACCTATAATGTAAAGATTGTCATGTTCAAATTGTAAACCCACTTGGTTGGGAAGTTGAATCAATATGTAAATCCACTCTGTTGGATCCTTGATGTAATTTTGGGTCATTGGTGATAGGAAAGGTCATACTTTGTTGAGTTCAAAAGTCATGTATTTCATTGAAAATCTGAAACCTATGCATGTGCTCAAGGGGAGCCATTGTCTGCCCTTTGCTCTTGATGTCAAAGGGGGAGAGTATTTGGTGTTTGAATAATGTGTATGCTCTTAAGGTTGTAGTGATCAAACTCCATCATGGTTGCCATCAAGTCCAATGGGGGGGATTGTTATCAATATGATTCTTATGGTTGCATATGTTTTCCTTGATGGCAACTCTCTTGCAAATGATGAAGTATATGACTTCTGAGAAGCTCATTGGGTTTATAGAAGGTCTAGTAGAAGAAAATTTGATTTCCAATAGAAGATGGTTGATATTCATATTTGAAGGTCCTATACGCGAGTTTGTGAAGGCCAAGTCACGTATACATGCGAACAAGAACGAACCTAGTCGCGTATGCCTTTTGCGTTCTAAAATTATGATTCCAAGGGGCATTACCATGGTTTTAACCCACAATATTGAGCGCTGTGTCATCTATTTGATTCTGTCCAACAATACCATCGTCACTTGTGTGGTTTTGGCTCATGGTATTAATAAAGGCTAAATATATATAAGGAGAAGAAGATCATAGTGCAAGGGGGTGCAGGAGTAAGGGTTTGAACCAAATACTTCTCTCTGAAGTATATATGCATGAAATAGGTTTTTTTTATTTGTAGATCTGAGTTTATGATGCACCCATGGATAAAATGATGGATCAGGATATCTAGACCTGAAATGACTATGTATTTGCATGATCTATTGATGAGATGTTTGGATCTATGACCCGACGCATGTTTGTTGAAGAGAAGTGAAGAAATTTGGGTAAGTCTATAGATCTGAAACCTTCTACAGAATTAATATTTCTAGATCTATACGCAGGTTCGTCATGGTGAAAGCACATATACACGTGGCTTTGTTTAAGCTAAAGTGCGTATTGAAGTCAAGGTTTTTTGAAGCTTGATGGAGAGGTTAACTGTTTACTGCTGCTATATTTTTGTTGTCTGACATTGAAATCTTCATGTAGATCTGGGTTGTTTGAATACTGTATATGCTGCTAAGTTAAATATGTACAAATATGATCAATGAGTGATTAAATATGATTAATGATGCTGACTGAATAAGGGTTTTGCAAATCTGAAAAAAAATATATGACTAAAAGCCTTATATCTGTTTGTGAGACTGATCAATTTTTGGAAATTCAGTATTCACAGATCTATACACAAGTTAGTGTGCAGAAAAGCACGTATATACGTAGATTTAGTAAAGTGAAGTAGCATATGCATCTAAGATAATGAATGATCATATTTGAAATTGATTATGCGTGTTGATTATGAAATATGGGTTTATTACTATGTTCTGGTTACAATGATCTCACTGTTCTGTTTGAAGTTTATGTTAAGTATATTGGTATTTATGTTGAGTTGAAGCTCTTGGATCTAGTGTGAAACTTTATGAAACGTGGTCAACAGTAGGTCTGAGGGTTGAAGCCTTCAGTGTAGAAGAAGAAGCTTCCTACCAATAGAAGTTGGTGTTCTGATTGGGGGGTTGTAGCTCCCTTCCAGTAGTGGCTGGTAAACGAGATCATGAGAGTTGGAGCTCTCTTCCAGTAGTAGCTGGATAATGAGAGAAGGTTGTAGCCTTCTGCAGGTAGATTCCTGCGTACTGATATGAGTCTGCATCAGTACAATATTGTAAGCATTTTTCTATATATAAATATTGAATACATAGACGAAAAAAACAGTGGTTTTCTCCCGAATTGGGTTTCCACCTTAAATCTTGGTGTTCATGTATGATGATTTATTCTGTTATTACTGCACATATTTACTGCTTAACTATCTAATGCATAACTGATGATTGGGTTAATGAATGTTTCTGAATGCTTATCTAAACAATAAAGTTATATGAGTATACACTAGTGCCTGTTTGGATAGCCGCCTACATATGCTAGTTGGGCTAATTAAATTCGTGTATAGAATCCAGTAAAGAGAAAAGTAAAAGATTATGTTTATTGAAAATACTGATTCAAACCCCCCTCCCTCTCAGTATTTTTTCCCAACACGTGGGATTGGCTAGAGGAAGGGAGCACGTGTTTGGCCAAGGAGAGGCAGTGTAAGCCAAGGTGGGACCCAAGTTATACGTTGGTCCTCAATGGATAAAAGGAAGAAGGGAAGACTCTTTTTGTAATTCATTCATTCATCTTATTTTCTTGGTCATTTTGACTGAAGCACGCTTCAGCCAGAGAGCCAAGTCTACAGTGTTGTTTAGCACACGAGATCTTCAAGAGAAGATCTCAACCTATACCTCGGGGGACTTCAAGTGCCCGCTCAGGAGAGGAGTTCTGCATTTTGGTGAGCGAACTACACAATATTATCAACATGAAGAGTGTAGCCCCTTTAGGACTGCCCAGAGGTAGAGTAGACTACGCAATGATTACGCAATTTAGTTTGGTGTGGGTGTCGGGAGTGTGGAGAGCAGCAGAGTTTCAATAGGAGATTTGGAGGGAGGTTAGCCACCTCCTACCAGGGATTTTGGTAACTCTTCGGAGGCATTTTCCAGCAGATTCATCCAGAGGTTTGATTTACCCAGCAGCATAATGAGCCAAGCCTAAGAGGGCCAAATTCCGAAGTCAAGCTTTGGGTGAACCATTTTTGGGTTTTTCTAGGTTTATTGAGGAGAGGCAAATTTTAATTTGGTATAATTTTCTAGGCGTGTTTGAGGCTTCAAACATGTATTCTAACGCAACCAACAGCTAGAGGAGCTAGATGAAATTGAGTCGAAATTATGGGGTCAACATATGGCCAATTACTTCGTGGGTTTTTGTGGGTTTGGTGAGTAGAGTCTGTGGTTAAAAGCATGGAAATTTCTAAGCAAAGGAAGCAACCCAATGAGCAGTCAGAAGTCAGCCAAAAGTAGCATTTCTGGGCTAGGCAGTGCAGAGAATGAGCCACACAGAGGCACTTTCAGCCATAATTTTTTCTTGGGTTTGAGTTGTTCTTCAAGCCTACCTTGAGCAGGCCTAGGTGCAAACTTTCCAGCACCTCAATTGTATACTTTCCCAATATATTAATAAAGTGGTTCAACAATGATTTTGGCTCTAGTTTTTTGTGTTTTAATGGTGTTCAATTTTTTTTTGTAGTTACTTGTCTATTAGAACTTTTATTATTGTTAATCCCCATTTCAGATATTACAAAATCCCCTTTACACATCCCAAGTTGGATGGTAGAATGAAAATTAACATTTCACTGACCCCATCTAACAAGATATCATTCTACATTGGTACTTGAACTCATAATTTCATGGGTGAGAAGAATTATTACGTCATGGGTAAGGGTTGTGTAGTATTATGAAGCTCCCCTTACACATCCCAAGTTGGATGGTAGACTGAAAGTGAACATTTTGTTAACCCCAGCTATCGAAGGACCCACCATCAATCATACAAGAGCTCTTTACATTCCATTGAGCATTTTTGTGGAAGGGTGGGGATGCAAGTCAATCTTAGTAAAAAGAAAGTAGTGGTTTTCTCTAACAAAAGAAAGCATAACCATCATAAGTTCTACTTTGAAGGCAACATTCTGGAAAAAGTTTCATAATACAAATACCTCATAATTGACTTCAACAGAAATTTAAGTTGGGATGGTTGTAGAAAGAAAAGAACTTTGGGGGGTTGGAAAGCATTTTATGCTCTTCAAAACAGGTGTAGAGAGACAGAGTTGTGGGACTGGAAAACCACTCTAACTGTTTTTGGGCTTCTAGTGATTCCGGTGATTCTCTATGGTTGTGAACTATGGGCCAGCAACATAACCGAGATGCAGTGGAGACAAATTGAGAAAATTTAGAAGCGTTTGATTACAAACAAATTCAAAATTAAAAGTGCAGTTCCTTATGCTATCTTGGTAAGTGAAACAGGTGTTGCTCCTATTGACACAATTTCTATGGTGCGAGTCATAAGGTATTTGAAAAAAATTGAGCAAATGGAAGAGGGTAGATGGCCCAAGGTTGTGTTTAATGACATATTGTGCAAAAGAAAGAAGACTTGGATGCAACAAAATAACAAATGGTTTAGTAAAAGGGGTATTTGCTTGAGCATGTGCCTACAGACAGTAAAGGGATAAAAACTTTTGTTATGGATAAGTTCCATAAACGTACTTGGGAGAAAGAGCTAGGGAGAAAGAATAAGTACTACAATGAAGAGTTTAACCCCAATTATAATCATAAACAAAAAGCGTACATAGGGGGCAATATTTCTTGGATATCTAAAAATTTTATTGCTTAATTAAGGACTAATTCTCATCAATTCCGTTGTGAAACAGGGCACTAGAAAAGGCCAAAAGAAATGTAGGAGGAAAGAGTATGTATTTTTTGCTCTTCTGGAAAAGTGGAATAGAAAAAAATTTCATTTTAGAATGCAAGGCCTTCAAAGACAACATGGAAAATTATGCAGGTATTCTGGCAACTAGCTTTTGGGACAATCTATTCAACAAAGAGTTTGTCGAGAAGTTGGGAGCGTTTATTGTAAAACTCTACGAGAAAAGGGCCAAATACAAGAGCCAGATGGAGAAGCAATCTGTCCCATAAGCTATTTTTAGCCTAATGGACGTTAAAAATACTTTCTTTCTTTCTTTCTTACATTATTATAAGTCTTAGCTTATAGATTTGATTTCCAAATAAATCACAATTAATATTGATAGACATTATGCACACTATTAACTTTTCTTGTCCTTTAGGAAATCTATCCATATTTATTTTGTTCTATCTTAATTTCACTCTACCATTTTCATTTTCACACATTCTTTAATATTATTTATATTCTTATTTAACTTTATATTTAAAAAACCTATTTTATGTATTTTTGGAAGAAAATAACTAGCAATTATTTTTACATTGTTTTGAGAGTATTCCAAATAAAAATCTTTGAATTGTAGATTTACATATGGCCTTAGCAATGGTGGCCTTGATGGCACGGCATATAGTTTGCATTCAACACCTTATTGATGACCTTCGTCTACATAGAAGAAAAATTCAAATCCATGTTATCCATCTTGTAAGACGAAACCTTTCAAGGTTGGAGATGAAAGAGGAACTTGCTAAGAAATTTAGTATTTTTGATAGACAAACAATATTGATATATTATTTTGATACAACAAACCCATTCTCTAAAGGCTTTGGGATAATCTATGATAGTGTGAAAGACACCTTGCAACATGAACCAAAGTATTGCTTATCTCAAAATGGTCTTGAAGCTCATGTTGGAAAATTTACCAAAGTAAGCTTACCCATGTTGTATTACTTTGCTTTCTTTTTTATAACATGTTATTTGCACTTATAAGCACTGATATATCTTTTATATACATATAAATTATGATGATTTCAAAACATATATATTTTATATTATACCATTTAAGAAATTGAATATTAAAATTCTTCTTAAAAAATGTTTTAAATATAAGCAACTACATATAAGTGAGGTTGATAAAACTATAAATATCATTATACCAACAATACAAATTTATCATAATTTTATATATCATATTTTTATACATTTTTTAAGGCGTAATTTTCCAATATACATACTTTGTTTTTATAATTTCAAAATTAAACTTATACTTTTTAATAAGTTTGATATTCGTTATTTTCCAAAAAACTATATAAACATTTTATTTTTTTTCTTATCTCTTTCATTTTCTTTTTATATAGAAATCTTATTTTATAAAACATTATTTTATATTTTACATGTATAATAATTTTATATATAAATAATTATTTGATAAATAAGTGCTATAATTATTAGCATTTATTATTAAAGTGAAGTAGAAAAATGTCATAGTAGTTGATGTTCAATACCTCAATTGACCTTATAGTGCCTTTATTATATACATAGCCCATCCTTACTTTTGGCTATGCCGCCATATATATTGGTAATTCCCTAGGATAGGGAGATACATGAAGATATCTTAAGATACATGAAGATATCTTAAGTCTACTACCATTCAGACCACTCCTATTTATTAATTCTGATTTCCTCTCGTAACATATCATGAGGAGATACCCTCATTAACTTAATCATGTTGGATGTTTTCTTATAATCGGATAAGCATGTTTGTATTCATGTTTATCACATAGCATTTTCATTCTTGATTGTCGCAATCTTGTAGCACTCTACACATTTTTTGAAAATTTTCACCATGATGTTTATAATATTTTCATTTATGAAATTTAATTTTTAAAAAGCAGTAAGGGATTTTTAAAATATTTTATTTAATATTAAAAATAAAATTTTGTGATAGTTTTTGTACAATATAATATTATGTGGATAATTGTCTCACATATGTTATTTTATAATTTTATGGATATTGTTGATATATTTATGTATAATTTTTAAATATTTTAAGGAGATTTTTTATTCTTAAGTTTTGAAAGAAAATCATTTAAAATTTAAATCTTAAAAAATAGCTTGCATATTTATTTATTTTTATTTTTATTTATTTATTTATTTTTTTTAACTGTAACGGATATGTGATTTATTTATTTGTAAAAGATAGGAGGGGTCTTTGCCGAGGCAGCCCCGATTACAAAGAAGACATCCGACAAATTCGGCTTATAAATTACATCATTTTCAAGGAATTTGAAAGGAGTTTTCGTCGTTTATAATTAGCTGCCCTTTCGTGAGAGAGCATCCTTTGTTCGCCATCTGGTCCGCTTCGCCATTCAGATTTCTGAGGATATGATAGAACTTGTAGGAGGTGAAGTCTTGAAGAACTCTTTTTAGTCTGCCCAGAATTTTATTGAGTCTAGCATTGCTGAAGAGATCCTCCGAATTTAATTTTTTAATTAGGATCTCAGAATCTCCGAACACTTGGATATCTTTGGCTCCCTTTTCTCTTGTTATGAGGCAAGCTTTGAGAAGACCAAATAACTCTGCTTGGTTATTGGTTTTCTGGCCTAAACCCCGGCAGAAGCATTCTCTTGAACTCCCTATCGGAGTATAAATGACCCCTCCAGCACTAGCAGTTCCGGGATTTCCTTTGGAGGCCCTATCAAAGAAGATTGTGGTTAGATTTTTGGACCTCCACCAACTTATGAAAGAATCCTCAGAATCTCTTTTGCGCCATTCCGGGTTAGCAGTTTGAGGAATGAGAAGGAACTTTCGAGGAGAAGGCTCAAGGGAGCGGAGCCATCTCCTTTCTTCAGGTAGAAGCAATGAATCTTCTTTAAAAAACTATTGTCGAGCAGCTTCCAAGAGGAAGGCTTTAGCTTTAGTTGCAACCTGAAGAGGGGAGTGTCGAAATCCATTAAAGATCTGATCATTACGGGCCAGCCAGAGCTGCCAGCAAACAAATTTGGGAATAGCTATCCAATCTTTGAGCCAGAAATATTTGATGGGAATGCTGTGAGGATAGAAATTGTTCCAAGAGGCAAACGGATCAGCAACTGTACTCTGAGGAAAAGCGGAGATTTGGAGATCCAAAAGAGTAAGTTCCCAAACTTTCTTAGCAAAAATGCAATCCAAGAATAAATGTTGGCCAGTTTCGAGGTTGTTTCTGCATAGCTCACACCTATGACGGCCTACAATGTTCCTTTTCTCTAAATTGTCTCCTGTTAACAGTTTGTTGTGGACCAGAGTCCAAAAAAAAAATTCACTTTTGGGAAGGCTAGGTTGTCCCATACTAATTTCCAAAAATCCGGAGTATGATTGCTGATCTTTGAGTCCTGTAGAGCTTTGTAGCCTGCTGCTGTGGAGTATTTTCCAGTCTGTCCCCAAGCCCAACTGTCTCTCATGTATCGGTGTTCAGGAGTGGAGTCTTCCAGCAGCTCTATAAGCAGAGTTTTTTGGGGCGTTAACCAGTCAGGGACGCCATGGAAGTCCCATCTAACCCATTCTCCACGCTGATCCCAGACAGAGAGGTCGTATAAGTTATTGATAACTGCACGGATCAACCAGTCTCTAAGATCTGAAATGTCCTCATTCTCCTCCAAGGGTTCATGCCCCATGATTCGGTCATACCACAGATTGGTTCGCTTGCCATTGCCCGGCACTCTGTACAACAATTTTTTGAAGAAGGTGTTGCTTTTACAGCAGAGGATCCAAACCTGCGTGTTGTTGACTGGGGGATCGAAATGCATATTTCTGAGAGATAGGTTGTGAGCGTATTTGGACAGTAGAGTAGTGCTGATCGGGTGATTGGGCTCATGTGCCAATTTCCACAGGAGCTTACCTCCCAACGCCAGATTAACAAGGGAGGGGTCGCGGATTTGGAGACCACCCTCTGCAGTTGGTCTTTTAACAAGGTCCCAATTGGCCAGATGCATTTTTCTTTCATTACCTTTCCCGCCCTGCCATAAAAAACCTCTTAACAGATTCGATATCTGATCCATAACATTTATGGGGGCTAGTAAGAAAGCGGCTTGGTAAACTGGGAGCGCAGGTAACAATGACTTTATTAAAATAACTTTGCCTCCTTTAGTTAGCCAGAAGCCACCCCAAGCAGTTATTTTTGCTTTGATTTTGCATATGATATCAGTCCAGAGCGACCTCTTGTTTGGACCGTTTGTGATGGGGAGTCCAAGGTATTTGATTCGATCCCAATGGGCATGCCCTCTAAACCCAAGGATATTCGAGATGCTTAATAGCTCTTGATGATCGATGTTCCAGCTGTAGAATTCACTCTTACTCTCATTGACCAGAGCTCCTGAAACTCTACAGTAGCTTTTTAGGACTGTGTCGAAGGCTTTGGCAATTCTGGTAGACGCCCCTCCGAGGAGCAGAGAATCATCTGCAAAGAGTGCATGATTCAGAGGATCAACACCTGCAGAGGGTTTCAGTCCAGGAAGGGAACCAACAATTCTTTCAGTTGTGAGTTTTCTACTGAGAGAGTCGACCAATAAGATATACAGGAAGGGAGAGAGAGGGCATCCCTACCTAATGCCTCTCTGAGCTTGAAAGAACATTGAAGGGCGACCATTGACAGGGGGGGCGATCCACGGATTGTCGATGCAGGCATTTATGAGTTGGACAAAGTGAGGAGAGAAGCCAAAGGAGAGGAGAAATTTAATGAGAAAATAACGGTTTACTCTGTCAAACGCGTTTTCCATATCCAATTTTATCAACATACCTTTCTCTTTTCGCTGCTTGCTAGAGTGGATAGTCTCCTGAACTTGAATGACATTGTCGAGGATATGCCTGCCTTCCACAAAACCTCCTTGGGGGCTGGAGATCAGCCTTTTGAGCAGAGGCTTGATCCTGATTGCAAGAAGTTTGGCCAGAATTTTGTAAGATGCATTACAAAGCGATATAGGTCTGAATATTGCAAATGTTTCAGGATTGGAGTCTTTGGGAATTAAGGCTAGATAAGTGGAGTTGGTTCCTCCACCGATCTTAGCTTTTTTCGTGATCCCCTTTATCATTTTTTGAAGATCGGATTTAATGATATCCCAGCAAGCTTTATAGAAATGAATTGTGAATCCGTCTGGGCCCGGAGCCTTGTCCGATTCCATGGACCAGATAACTTTGATGATTTCCTCCTCAGTTACCTCGCTGGACAAAGCAGCATTATCTTCAGGTCAAATAAGTTTTGGAATGTTAGAGAGAAAGTCAGATGTCTCCTCCTCATAGATCTGAGATTCCTCACTGTATAAATTTCTGAAATGGCTGTCAGCAGTAGCTTTGACTTGAGCGAAACCTTTGCTGACAATACCCTCTACTGTTTTTATTTCTGAGATATGATTTCTAGACAGTCTTGCTCTGTATTGTCTATGAAAAAAGGAGGTGTTTCGATCACCTGCTTTTAACCACAAACTTCTGGATTTGATTCTCCAGTATTCTTCTTCTTTTCAGAAGGAGCGGTAAGTTGCACATTGGGCCTTTATTTCTTGTTCCAATAGGTCCGATGTGATCTCATTGTTTTCCATATCTGCTTGCAGGGTCTCCAGGGTATGCACTGCTTCTTTTCTTAAGCTGATAGGAGTAGGGACTGGTTTCCTAATCCAATCCTTAAGAGCATGTTTAGTGGCCTTAAGTTTTTGCTCCCAAACCAAACTTGAGGACCCTGAGAAGGATTTGGCCCAAGCTTCTTTCACAATGTCGGAAAAGCCTTCCCTCTCAATCCATAAGGGGCTGAAACGGAATGGTAGAGGGCCAAGGTCTTCTTCATCTTCTAGGAGAAGCTGAATCGGCTTGTGATCGGAGTTCAGCTTGGGAAGAATCTTGGTCTTGATTATCTTTTTGTTCATCATGAGAGAGCTTTGGACCAGAAATCTGTCCAGGCTGGCAGAAATGTGATCCATCCCAGATCTATTGTTGGACCAGGTGAAAAGACCATGTACAGGATTGAAGTCTAGAAGATCCCATTGTTGTGAGAACTCTTCCACGAAAGCCAGCATAGGATCTCTGATGCTGGAACCTCCCCTCTTCTCTTTAGTTTTCAATACTATGTTAAGGTCTCCTGCTATGATAATATTGCTAGGATTATGCTGCTCCAAATAGGCTGAGAGGGAGTTCCAGCATTCTCGTTTTTCATTGTATATGACAGGGACATAAAGATTAAACAGAGACATAGTCAACTTACTTGTGCAATGTGTCAACTCCGTGAAGATCCAGTGCTGAGTTTCATGAGAGTTTTTTAACTGAAATAGTTCTTCTGTCCAGAGAGTTGCCAATCCTCCGGAAGATCCCCGTGAGCTTACTGCTTTTCCTGCACTTTTCTTCCATTTTGACTTGCTGATATCTAGAAGAGCTCACCCTTCTATCTTCGTCTCTTCGAGCATGAGAATGTTTGAGGGTTCTATTTTCATGAGATCCATAAATGCTTCAGCTTTGGTGGTGTTCCCTAGTCCTTTGCAGTTCCAAGAGGTGAGCTTCATAATTTACTTGAGGGGGGGGGATAAGGCCTCCCTTAGAGGGCATTGGTCTGGTATTTCTTCCGATGGACATTTATATGGTGGACTGGCTTCCTTGAACTTTGAGTCGTTCTGCCTCCTCTTCCCTTAGTTCTTTGCGATATTTCCTGCCTGCTCTTTTGGAAGGGCGCTCGAAAGTTTCATCCTCTGATGAACCTGAGCTTTCTGCTGAATTTTTTTTTCTTGTAACTTCAGCATATGAGGGGTTGGAGGGACTGCCTTGTGAGGCATCGACCTGTATTGCTTCTTCTCCATCCTTGTTGGGGGGAGGGACTTCTATGTGTTCCTGATTTTCCTGGGTCAAGTTTGTAGGAGTGGTCTGGGCTTTTTCTGCTCCGCTAAGGGTGGCTTCCTTTTCATGATTGCTCTTGGAACTGCTTTGTGCTCCGGACATTTTACCTTTGCCATTTCCTTTTTTTTTATGGGCGGTTTTTTGGACTAAAGTCCATTGATCCTCTTTTGCTTTGTCTGTCTGCTCTTCAACCTTTTTCTTATAGTGCTTTGCGAAATGCCCGTGGCCATGACAGTGTCTGCATTTGAAGGGGAGTTGTTCGTAATCCAGTTCCTGGACGTGTGTCCACCCAGCAACAGTGAGCTTGATAGCTTCAGGCAAACCCTCTTCGAGATCCACTTCTACACAGATTCGGGCACATGAGTACTGGTCTTTTCTTGCAACTTAGTCGATGTATTTTCCTAGAGCACTACCAATGATCTGAAGAGTTTTTTGGTTCCAGCAGTGAAGAGGCAGATGGGGAAGTCGCACCCAAACCGGGACGGTAGAAGGGGCTTCCTGAGTGGGATCAAAATCTGGGGACCATTTTTTTAGATACAGGCCTTGTGGTCCCATGAAATAAGGGCCATTTCTAAAGATTAGACTTCGATCATCTTGGCTTTCGAAGACAAATACGAAGAAACCTTTGCCCACGAAATAGCTTTTAACCCCCTCCTTGATCAAGGGAGACCAGTTTCTTTGAGTCCAATCCTCAACCGACTTGGGGGAGGGCCAAAGGCCCGTGAACTGGCCTATAAGCCCTCTCTCATCTAGATTCAAAGCAGCTTTGCAAGTCTCTTCTTCAGGAAGGGAAACCGTGGGGATAGAGTCTAACTTCTTGACAAATTTCTGCTGACTAGCAGAGGGAGGGCGCTTCGAACCTGCAGCGATCATAGCCTTGAACGTGGAAACCTCCGGAGGTGGGATGATGGGGGGGGGCAGAGCCCCCACAGGACTCCATGAGCAGGGAGTAGCAGAACTAAGCGGAGGTAGCCCCAAGGCAGCGCAGGAGGACACCCAAAGGCCCAAAAGCACAATGCGCTTACTCAGCATGCAGACGATTGGGCACGATTCAGAGCGCCGCGCCACCCAGAGCGACGCACAAGGAGCCAGATGCAGCGAGACTGCTTGAGACTTCAAAAAAATACCAGACTCTAAAGGAAATGGAAGGCGGAACCCACGAAGTAGAGGCCAGTGGGCCGAGGCAGGCCTGCGACCACAGTCGCAGAGAACCAGCAGAGTCGGCTAGGTCAATGATTGGTGGTTTGATTCGCCAAGAACTAGGTAAACAACATATTTAACATTACTTCTCACCATAATTTAAAAGCAAGTCTTTGCATAAAAAAAAAGATAGAAATAAGATGTAAATAAATATACTTATTAGGAGTTACTTCCCACATTATTTATGTAGGAGTAAAATTGTAGATCTGTAGACATCTCAATTTATTAGTTTCTACCAAAGAAAGAATATATTATTTACGTAGCCAAGTAAAAATGTAAATATGTGGATATCTCAAAAGACTATGCTTTTTCCTATTAACCATTGTTAATTTAATATTGACCAATACAAGTTATAATGTTTTACGCAGTTTTTTGTAAAAGATAATTTCTAATTTGAGGGGTAAGGACTAAGCTACCCTGCAACACTTGTTTTAAATAGATTGTTAATTTTGCATTCATCATATTTACATATAATCAAAATTTAACATCTTCTTCTTTGGTGTTCCCTTCCCCTGCTTCGGAGGTATGCTAGTTATCATTAACCTAGTAATCAATTATTATATAAGAGTCACCATCTCTTAAACAATTAGTATTAAAATGGCACAACCACTTATAATTATCAATCTAATTATGAAAATGTTAATATTCCTTAAATGATAATATTCCTTATAAACCAATAAATTGACAAAACATTGCTGAAAATAAATTTGTATTTTCTCATTTTAACACATTTGTAATACTTATTATTATTATTATTATTGAATATATATACATATTTCAATTATAATATTTATTATTATTATTATTGAATATATATACATAATTTAATTATAATATTTATTATTATTTAAGTTAGGCACTTTACATTACGTCGAATGAGGATTACAAAGATTATAATTTTTTTTCCTACTAGTTTACCCAAAGAGAAATCAAACTAGTAATATAAGTTCAAAATCTTGAGGTTGCTAAGACCTTGTCTACCTAGAATATCTTGCAAATAAAGACAAGCTAGTTGTGCCAGACCTTCACATACATCGACACGAGAAGACAAAAAGGACTACTAGTGATGTAAGCAAAAAACCAGTGAGTCATAACAACTGTTCGGTTGAATCTCCAATCATCTACATTGGCTGGTCACTATCCTCATCTGAAGAGAAGGAGATGTTGGTTGATCCCCTGGCTAGAATGGCCAACTTGCAGTCTATACTATCAATTATTTTGTCCAGCTTTGTCAATCTGATAAATTTCTCCAGATGAGTCCTCTTGTACCTCCCTATGCCACCCACAACACTCAAATAACGTTTAAACTTGTGCCACTTTTGTGTCATGGTTGATGAAGTGACGGGAGTGCATAATGGGAGCCGCAACCCCCTTTTGTGTGAGTTGACATCATATCAAGGCAGGGGGGAATGCCTACTCCAAGGCACCCTCCTTGGGGGAAAGGCCCTTCGTAGCCATATCTTGACAATGCATTCAAATGGATTTTGGAATGTCCTCACTCCAATCCAAGTCAAGGGGACGAGCTATTATACTTAGACTAAAATTACCTAGCTTGTCAGCTAGTTTGTTGACTTCTCTGCTGACACGAGAGAGGAAGGGAACTGTGATTTTTGCTAGTAGTTTTATGGTATTACCTATTCGAGCTTCCAATCTCCAACTCTTAAAGAATTTGGAAGGATCTAATCCACATTGGATTTTGTGGAAGATATTGATAATGGTCTTGGAATCTCCTTCAATAGGGAGCTTGTGAAAATGTTTGCTGATAACAATTAAGAGACCCTGCTCTAGTGCTTATATTTCAACAACATTGTTAATGTTGAGGCCTATGGCATCTACATAAACATGTAGAATCTACCGATTAACATTACAAAAGAATCCACCATAATTGACTTGGCCTTGATTACCTTTTGAGGCCCTATTGAAGTTAAGTTTGATGAAGTCCTCTAGAGGGGGGGGGGGGGTGGGGGCAAAGAAAGGCCCAATGGAAGGGAATAAATTGAGGACAAGGGGTGTCTGCCATAAGGAATAGGGGAGAGACCCATTTTGGTTAGGATGACTTTTTAAGGTTGATTTCATTCCTAATCTTTGGAGGACAAAGGAAAATAATAATTTGTTTCCCTTGATTTTTTTAGGATAGCTAGCTAAATGAAGTATGTGGAGACTCTCATATTCTTAAATGTTTTGTTCCTATCCTATTCCTATGGTTGTTTTTCCTCTGCATGAAGCTAAGGGAAGGTTTCACTGCTGGATATACTAAGATAAGTGAAGTTGTTGTTGCCTTATGCTCCTTCCAAATCTCTCATAGGATGAATCCAACGATGAATTGCCATACTTTGTTGACAATGGGATTAATAAAAGGGGTGTCAGGCCAAAATTATAGATTACAGAGAAAATTATTTCATATTTTATTGGCCTTTTGAAATAACATAGCAAGGTGGTCCCAAATAGAATCAGAGAAGATGCAGTTGTTGAGAACATGATTAACAATTTTTGAATTGGAGAAAAATAGAAGATAGATTAAGTGGCCTTGAAAACCATGACTTTGAAGCTTGTTTCCATTATGACCTAATTTTGGCCACTGGTGCCACGAGTCATCCCAAAATAATTCATTACTTCTTCTTCTTTCTTTCTTCTTCTTTTCTTTTCTTTTTATTTTTTTTTATTTTTTTTTATTTATTTTTTTATTTTATTTTTATTTTATTTTTTATTTTATTTTATTTTATTTTATTTTTTATTTTATTTTTTTTATTTTATTTTTATTTATTTATTTTTTATTTTTTTCGATTTCCTAAAAACTATGCTCCTATACAAGATGTTTGTGGCTCCAAATAGCATTCCAGATATGAGAATGCTTAATGTTGCCTATAATTATGATGAGGTAAGATTCCTGGGTATTAGGGGCATATTTATGTTTCCACACTTTTCTCCATAAAGCCTTCGGATTTTTTATCAATCTCCACTAGGTTTTGGCACCTAATGCTCTACTAAGTATATCCAAATTGCGAAGATCAAGGCCTCCTTTTTCCAAATGATAGATTTTGTCCCATGCAACTAGAGCCCATTTTTAGTCTCTTTTGGTGCACCCCAGAGGAAGCTGAGTTGAATATTTGTGATCTTGTTTAGGATGGATTTAGGGGTTGTCATTGCCGAGAGAAGATAGGTGGGGAGGGATTGAAGGATATATTCAAGCAACGATCAAGCGACCGACTGATTTGAGTGATCTAAAAGTCCAACAAGAAAGTTTGGCTTCAAATTTAAGAAGAATATTTTACCATACCTATTGCGTGAGAGCATTTCCAATTAAAGGGACTCCTAGGTATTTAGATGGAAGAGAGATCCTTTGAAAACCAATCAAACGAGATATGTGAATTTGGACAACTAGTGGGGTGTTAAAAAATAATATTTGAGATTTTTCTATGTTAATGGAGGTTCTCGAAGTGTCAAAGAGTATTGAAGGATATTTTTAAGGGTAGTGGCTTCTTTGACAGTGCGGATTCCCAAGAGAAGAGTATCGTTCCCAAACTGTTGTCGAGAAGAGGAGATATCACGGGAACCAAGAGGAAAACCTTTTAGCTAGCCGACCTGTAGGGCTAAGTTAATAGATTTGACTAGTCCTTCAACCATGAGGAGAAATATGTAAGGGGAAATGGGGTCTCCCTGCCTAATATAACTTAGTGAGGGGACAAAACTAGGAGAGGGAGACCTAGTAACTAGGATGGAGAAGAAAGTTTTAGAAGTGAGGGCAAGAACCCAATGAATCCATCTTTCTGCAAACCCAAAAGCAGTGAGCATGTGGAGAATAATTTTCTATCTTAATTTATCAAATGCTTTTGACATATTAAGTTTAATAACCATACATGGAGACTTTTTAGAATTAATCAAGTGAATGTGTTCATGAGCTAGTATTATGTTGTCCATAATTTGTCTGCCTTCGACATAACCAGTTTGCTCAAGAGAGATATGTGAGGGGAGAATGGGTTTTAATCAATTTGCGATAATTTTAGAGATGATTTTATAGATGACATTACATAGGGAAATATGCCTTAAATATAAGGAGAATTAGTACAATATTTTTTGGGAATAAGAGATATAAAGATGACATCAAGGGTGTAGAAATTTGAATAACTGTTAAATTATTCACCGAGATTATCCTGATCACACACTATTTGAGCTTCATGCATAATACATAATCTCCTCTACCATTGATCATTAATTGCGGAAATATAAACAATCGCATGCGCACATTAAAACCATAAACAATCACACATATAAACACAATATTTATGGGAAAGCTTAAAGTTGAAAACCCCCAACTATCTGTATATTATAATGATAGAGATCATGTAACAATCATTGTACAAACTCCTCACAAGCTCTCAGTACAATCTCCAATTGTTACACACTACACAAGCTCAGATCTAGCAAAACACATGCTCCAATCTGCTCCACCTGTTAGCCTCGCTCATCGCGCTAATCCAAGATGAATAAGCCGTCTGCAGAGTCTAACTACCTGGTAACTAATCGCGCAATCCTGGCTGGAACCTCCATCAATGTGTGGTGCAAACTCATGTACCCGCATGGTCACAACCGATAGTCACACTTGCTCTTTCACCTACCTCTCCACCGTCCCACCGAATCGTCTATGAAACACAATCGATGTATTCTTCAGTTGATTAATGAGTTAATATTTAGTAAATTAATTAATAATTAATTCACACCACTCTCACTAGTGTATCAATCAGTTAGACTAGATACAACTAGCTCAACTGTGTCTAACTGAGTTAAACTGAACACAACTCCATTAACTACTTCTACTAACTCCGCCAAACTCTGTCACATGAGTTCTAACTAAAGTCTCCATGCAATAGCTCCACTTAACCCTCAGGAATAGTGTAATTCCTTCTGTCAGCTCCTGTGCCACATCTGTGCACTTAACTGAAGTGCTCCAAGAGAATAAGATAATGTTTATAGTCCAAATATTATTAAGAGCTAATAATATTCGACATATCTATTTTTAGACCGGCAATCTAAAAATAGATTCCGCCCAGTATGTCTAAAAATAGAAGTCCATCTATTTTTTCCGACTTGACCAACCATCCACAAATAGCATCCTGCAACTCATATAACATGATCCATATGTCTAAAAATAGACATAGTCTAAAAATAGACTTTGCGCCAAAAATAGCCTGCGGGCCCACTTAGTGAAGGCGAATTCTTTCCACTAAGCTCATCATCTTGTTGCAATCTCAACACTACCTCTCAACAAGATAAGGATTATCTGCCACCCCTATCCTGCCTCTGTGGTATTCGAATTTGCTCCTGGTGAGCGCCTTCGTCAAGATATCAGCATCCTGATCCTCCGTGGGAATGTATGAAAGTAACATGATCTTTCGCTGCACACAATCTCTGATATGATGATACCGGATGTCAATGTGTTTAGATCTATCATGAAATACTGGATTAACTGAGATTTTGATGCAACTCTAATTATCACAATAAATCACAGTAGGATCCAAGTGTGAACTGAACAACCTGACCAGGATCTTCCTCATCCATATAGCCTCGCATGCAGCCAAACTCGCTGCCATATACTCGGCCTCTGCTGAACTGAGTGCCACGGATCTCTGCTTCCTGTTGTACCAAGAAACTGCTGTCGACCCGATAGTGAAAATCCCTCCAGATGTGCTCTTTTTGTCCGTTGGGCTCCCTGCCCAATCTGCATCCATGAAGCCACATAGCTTCACCTCATCCGACTGTCTGTACCATAATCCATATCCCAATGTGCCTCTGAGATATCTCAATACATACTTGCATGCCTTCCAGTAGAGCTTGGTAGGCTTAACCATAGCTTGTGAAAACTGGTTAGCAGCATAGCATATGTCGGGTCGTGTATTGACCAGATACATAAGCGACCCCACCAACTGTCGATAAACAGTGGCATCCACTACCTCCGCTGAAGTAGCATCCTCCTTCCTCAAACCACCAGGAAGAGGAGTATCAATAGGCTTGCAGCCATGCATGTTGAACTTCTCCAGTATCTCTCGAGCATACTTACCCTGAGAAACAAAGAGTCCATCACTGCGCTGCCAAATTTCCAATCCCAGCAAATAATGAAGGAGGCCAAAGTCCTTCATCTCAAACTCTTTTGCAAGATCCTCCTTGCATGAGAGTATCAACAACTCATCACCTGTCAAAATCAAATCATCTACATAAAGTACAATGATCGGCAACTTACCCTCCACCATAATCTGGTATAGGTTAGGATCTGCCTCACTCTTGGAGAATCCAAGTCCGGTGAAATAACTGTCTATCTATGTGTACCAAGCACGAGGTGCTTGTTTCAACCCATACAGTGCTCTCTTGAGCCTGCACACATGCGACTTGCTGCTGAAGATCTCGAAACCTTCGGGCCGCTCTATCTACACCTCCTTCTCAATCACCCCGTTGAGGAACGCAGTCTTCACATCCATTTGATGAATGTACCACCCCATTTGCGCTGAGAGAGCAAGAATCGTCCGTATGGAAGAATACCTTGCGACAGGTGAAAAGGTCTCCTCATAATCGATCCCCTCGATTTGTGAAAAGCCTTGGGCAACAAATCTTTCCTTGTACTTCTCCACACTCTCGTCAGCTGCCTGCTTCACTTTGTAGATCCATCTCGAACCCACCACTGATTTCCCTTCCGGCCTTGGGCCAATTTCCCATGCACTGTTTCTGACAATCGAATCATACTCTTCCACCATGGCATCTACCCATGCGGGATCCTCCACAGCTTCCTCAAAAGAGGATGGCTTTGTCACGATACACTTGCTCACAAAGAGCCATGTATCTAGTATACCGTTCAGGTGACTGTCTCTGTCTGTGCTGTGATGTAGGTGCTCCTACAACCTTCTCTGCATCTTGAGCCAGTCGCTCAGCTTTTGTAGTGCGCTTTCGCCCTCTGATGGTTGGCGCTGCATGAGTGGTATCTTCCACTCCATGAACCTTATCTTGTGGCTGATCCACATCTTGAGGCTCATCCTTAGGAACTAATAGCTCCTCATCTGCATGCAAGTGTGGCTCCCTCTCAAGCGAACACTTCATGGCTTTCTCCTCCTGAAATTTGATATCCCGTGACACAACAGTCTTGCGACTATCTGGAAAATACACACAATAGTTGTGGGGCGTATCAGTGTACCCCACAAATATCCCAACCTCTGCGGTCGGCTCCAGCTTCTTCCTGGCATCCTTCGTCACATGAATGTAAACAGGTGAACCAAAAATCCTCAAATGAGAAATATCAGGCTTCTTACCAGAAAACGCCTCCTTGGGTGTACTCATGCCAAGTATCTTGTGAGGACAACGGTTTTGCACATATACTGCAGTATTGCATGCCTCTGCCCACAAGTGAATAGGTAGGCCCTGATCATGCAACATCGCCTGTGCAGCACCCACGATCGTTCTGTTCTTCTGCTCAGCAACCCCATTCTACTGTGGGTTATGAGGTGCTATGAGCTCTCTTCGAATTCCTTCTTTGCTGCAAAAGTCCTTGAATTCACCAGAGACGAATTCACCACCATTGTCGCTCCTTAGAGCCTTCACCTGCTTCCCCGATTCTTTCTCAACTAGTGCCTTGAACTCACAGAACTTTGAGTATGTCTCGCTCTTCTTCTGCATGAAGAAGATCCAACACTTCCGAGAAAAATCATCAACAAAGATCACATAGTACATGTGCTTTTCTGTCGAAGCTACTGAGAAAGGTCCACACACGTCTGTGTGAATTCTCTCAAGGATCGTCGTGGCGCGACTATCCTTCTCGTAGTGGCTTTCTCGTACCACAATCCATCCCTTGCAACGATCGTGGCAGCAGTACCCTTAGGAAATATTGATAGAAAATGTCTTTGCGGTATCTTCAAAGCTCCATGATGAAGGTGGCCCAATCTCCTGTGCCACAGTTCGCCCTCATCATCCTGGCTCACCACTTCTCCCGCCTTGCATGCCATTGCTGCATAGCCATCTACTTGCAACTGATAGAGGTTCTTCATTCGAACCCCTATCTTCCGGGTCTCTCCAGTAGTCTTACTATGTAGGAAAGCCTTTCCTTCGCTGAAGACCACATCATACCCCTTATCTTCCAACATCGCCACAGAGATCAAGTTCTTCTTCAATCCAGGTACATGCATGACATCCTTCAATACGAAGGGTTTACCAGACTCCCTCTGAAAGGATATGGTACCGATACCAGTCGCACTGTATCTACCATCATCGCCCATCTCGATGTGCACTCGAATCTTTCTCATCTAGATGAGTAAACAAATCTCAATCTCTGTCATGTGAGCACTCGTGTCCATAAATACCTATGAACCATCACATAAGAACCAAGCATGCGATGATAGAGAAATCCAGCTCAAACTATGAGGCTAAGGCCTCTCCAGTTGCAAATCCAGCAGCCTGCTTGTTTTTCTTCTTCTATGGACAATTAGTGGCGTAATGTCCGTGTTGGTGACAGTGAAAGCACTTCACCTTGGACAAGTCCTGCTTCTTGCCTTTCGCACGAGAATGAGAAGCTTTCTTGCTCTTCCCCTTCTTTGCTTTGGCAACAAAGTGCAATTCTATTCATCGAGTTCTTTGATGAAGAGATCCATCCTACAGTACTCCACCTTATCTCCTCTTGCACAAGATCCGGCCAAAGTCGCTCCCATCCTGGCAATTTCTCCCGACCATTGACAGAGTCCTGATAGGAATTCCAACTCTTCGGAAGCCCAAGGAGAGCCAAGCTCACCAAGTCCTCATCATCTACAGTCACCCCCACACTTCCCAGCTCATCCCTGCATTGGATGAACTTCGTGAGGTACTTGGGCATACTGTCGCCTTTCTCCATCTTTATGTTTCTAAGTTTATCCTTGAGCGCCAACTTCCTCTGGTCGCTCTTGCTTTGGAATAAATCTGTCAAGGCTTTCCTTTCCCATGCAGAATGGAGGAGCACAACGGGGAAAGATTTGGACACTATGTGATCCTTCACACCCTCAAGAATCCTTCGACACTTTGTTGTCTTCTTTTGCCATGCGTCAAGTACGACAACATCACTAGAAGTAGGCTTTGGAATTTCTGCATCTATGAACTCCTTCAACCCATTGTCATCTAGCACCGCCTCCATCCTGTCCTTCCATGTAATATAATTTGAGCTGCCCTCAAGGGCATACTCCAATCGCAATCCGTTGAAAGACATCTCAACTTCGACACCAAGAAAACACTGCTGCAAATTCGAATTCCACCAACACAAAACTCAACCGCTTCAATGTCTTGTAATTGCTCCAATGATCAATATCGCTCTGATACCATGTAGAAATTTGAATAACTGTTAAATTATTCACCGAGATTATCCTGATCACACACTATTTGAGCTTCATGCATAATACATAATCTCTTCTACCATTGATCATTAATTGCGGAAATATAAACAATCGCATGCACACATTAAAACCATAAACAATCACACATATAAACACAGTATTTATGGGAAAGCTTAAAGCTGAAAACCCCCAACTATCTGTATATTATAATGATAGAGATCATGTAGCAATCATTGTACAAACTCCTCACAAGCTCTCAGTACAATCTCCAATTGTTACACACTACACAAGCTCAGATCTAGCAAAACACATGCTCCAATCTGCTCCACCTGTTAGCCTACCTCTACTGCGCAATCCAAGATGAATAATGGCCCAATCTGAGTTCGAATCCCTCTGGTATGCACTGCGCAATCCTCATTGGCATCTCCATCAATGTGTGGTGCAAACTCATGCACCAGTATAGTCACAACTGATAGTCACACTGCTCTTTCACCTACCTCTCCACTGGTCTCCACTGAAACTGTCCATGCACTGTAGTTAACTGATGTATTATTCAGTTGATTAATGAGTTAATAATTAGTGAATTAATTAATAATTAATTCACACCACTCTCACTAGTGTATCAATCGGTTAGACTAGATACAACTAGCTCAACTATGTTTAACTGAGTTAAACTGAATACAACTCCACTAACTTCCTCAATCAACTCCACCAAACTCTGTCACATGAGTTCTAACTGAAGTCTCCATGCAATAGCTCCACTTAACCCTTAGGAATAACGTAATTCCTTCTGTCAGCTGCATGTGCCACATCTGTGCACTTAACTGAAGTGCTCCAAGAGGATAAGATAATGTTTAGAGTCCAAATATTATTAAGAGCTAATAATATTCGACATTTCTATTTTTAGACTGGCAATTTAAAAATTGATTCCGCCCAGTATGTCTAAAAATAGAAGTCCATCTATTTTTTCCGACTTGACCAACCATCCACAAATAGCATCCTGCAACTCATAGAACATGATCCATATGTCTAAAAATAAACATAGTCTAAAAATAGACTTTGCGCTAAAAATAGCCTGCGGGCCCACTTAGTGAAGGTGACTTCTTTTCACTAAGCTCATCATCTTGTTGCAATCTCAACAAAGGGCTATTAAGATAAAGGAGGAGCGTCAAGAGTATTCTACCACTTTCTAAACATCATACCCAAGAAATTTTCCAACAAGCTTGGTAGAAATTGGTGGTAAATCCATTGAGACATGGGGACTTGCATTTAGGCATTTCCATAATAGTTGCTTCCACTTCCTACATGGTGATTTTCTTCAAAAGGAGATCATTTTGTGCCCTTGTTACAAGTTTGGAAATGTGCTTTATTCTTTTTCTAATAGTAGGCCTTTTGTTCAAAACTATTTTCGTGGGTGTGGCTTGGAAATGATTTATGGGTTCCTGGGCCATTGAATCATGGATTTCCACTTTTTGGTGATTGAGTGTTTTGATGCTTGATATTCTATTACTTTGCTTGTGGCTAATCATGGATTTATGGAACAATTCAGTGTTTTTTCTCCCTATTTAAGCCATCGTACTCAAGTTTTTTGTCTTAAGAAGATTTCCTCTTGCTTCAATCTTTCCTCCAATTGGAGGTGAGTGACTACTTATTGATGTTCCAATTCCTTGGATATTCCATTTGACGTTATTACTTGTTGGATGATGGCCATCCCTTGTTCTAGCTTTATTTTTTCTTTGTGGATGTTACCAAAATCTTCAATATTCCAAATTTGTATTTTCATTTTGAGATATTTGAATTGTTGTTGGAAGTGACACATAAGGGTATCACGAAAACAATTTGATTCTTTCCACCATTTTTCTACATTAGAGAGAAAATTAGGATGTCGTAACCAAAAAGCTTAAAGCTTGAAGGGCTTGTTCCGGAGACTACCAATCCACTCCATAGAGAGTTCTACGGGCCATTAATTTGAACCATGACAAGGGAGAATAAAAGCCTCAAAATTGGTGCCTAAAATAGAGAGAGAATCTGCTATGAGGAATCTATGGAGTCTTGAAGCTACTTGAGATGTGCCTCCTTGCTTATTGTTCTGGGTGTATAAATCATTGCATGTTCTTAGATCTATGAGTTTAAAGTTATTAATAAATTTCACAAAAGGGGGTTTTCTTCATTGACTCTACGAATCCCACCTTTCTTTTCATTGAGATTTGTTATCATGTTAAAATCCCCAACCATAATCCAAAAGTTTTCCCCTATAAATATTGGAGGTTCCAGAGGAAGACTTTTTTATGAGTAGGAATACAATTATAATATTTATTATTAAAATAATGTGTAGTTATTATTATCAATTTTAAAAATTATTAAAATTAATATATATATATATATATCTGTGTGTGTGTTCCAATATTTAAGGCGATACATAAGGGCATCACGAAAATGATCTCATTCTTTCCACCATATTTCTACTTTAGAGAAAATTAAGATGCATTAACCAAAAAGCTTTGAGCTTGAAGGGCCTATTCATGGACCACCAATCCACTCCATAGAGAGTTATATGGGTCATTAATTCGAACCATGGCAAGAGAGAATAAAATACTCAAAATTGGTGTCTGAAATACAGAGAGACTTTGCTATGAGGAATCTATAGAGTTTTGAAGTTATTTGAGAAGTGTTTCTTGTTTTTTTCGAGGTGTATAAGTTGTTTTGTGTGCTTAGATCTACAACTTTGGAGTTATTAATAAATTTCACAAAAGGGGGTTTCTTCATTTAGTCTACAAATCTGACCTTTCTTTTCATTGAGATTTTTTATCATGTTAAAATCTCCACCTATAATCGAGAAGTTTTCCCCTATAAACTTTGAGGCTCTTTGTAGGTTTTGAAAGAAGACCTTTTTTGTGAGTAAGAATACAATTATAATATTTATTATTAAATTAATATTTACTTATTATTATTTTTGTTTAAAAAATTATCATTCATATATATAACTTGGATAAGAAGGATCAAAATCATTCATTCCAATCATCCCAAATAAACCGAATTAACTATAAATTTAATATGTTATTGATAAAAAATAAATTTGAATAAGGAAAATAAATAAATTTTTTTTAATTATTTAAATAAATCTGATTAATTTAAATCTTTTACTAACCAAAAAATCTTAAACCAAAAAATCTTATACACCAATTTTAGTGCAAATAATTTCTCAAGGAGTAGGATGCAAAGGCCAGAGCACCCATATAACATCTCACAAGTTCAAAATAAAAAGTTTGGTTCCTTATGAGATAATATTGAGTGAAAAATGAGCACCTCCCATCGAAGCAATTACTATGGTGCAAGTACCTAAAAAGAATTGAGCAAATGGGAGTAGGTAGATAACCTAAAGTTATCTTCAATGAAAGCATTGATGAAAGAAAGAAATCATGGATGAGATAAAACAACAAATGGATGCAAAAATGGACTATTTACCTCAATGCCTGTCCCACAAATAGCGAGAAGTTAAAGAATTTTGGTATGGAGAAGTTTCGTAAGTGTATATGGGAAAAAGAGTTGGGTAGAAATAAGTTATGTTCAGGAATTCCATCCCACTTGTGATCTCCAACAAAAAGAGTACATTGGAGCTAACATTCCATGAAGAGCAAAGATTCTTATTGCTCAATTAAGAAATAACTCGCATTAACTTCGGTGCAAAACACGTCGGTGGAAAAGATTTAAAGCAGCTTGGGAAGAACATATGTGCACTTTTTGCACTTATAGGATGGTGGAATATATATATATATATATATATATATATATATATATATATATATATATATATATATATATATATATATATATATATATATATATATCGTGAGGAGATTGTTAGAAGGTTGGGTCAGCTCATCATTAATTTGAGTAAGAAAATTATTAAATTGCAAAAGGTGAAAACCAGGGAGGTTGGTGGTCCCATAGACTATTTTTAGTCTCATGGAAGTTAAAATTTCATTCATTTATTCATTCAAGAAGGTAGGGGACAAAATGCATGAGCAAAGAGGACATATACTTAATAAGAATGACTTACTAATCTTATTGTGCCACATCAATGTGCTTGCTTATTATGTGTTCTACGATTCAATATGAAAGAGATGTTTTAATACCCCTTATTGTCCTATGGAAGAGATATTGTAACATCTTGTTCTGTCCAATTATATAAATATTTTGACTTAGTTAAATTACATAAAAATAAAATAAAATTGAAAAAAAAGAATAAAATAAAATAAATCGAGGTAAAACAATTTGGTTTTTTGAGCTCCAATCAAAGCCAAACACCAAATTGGTGCATGAGACCCTCTTTAAGAAGAAATATATACTCTACCCCTCTTTGGTTTTGAACTTATGACCTCTTAAGAGGAAAGGCATGCTCTTAACCATTAGGACCACTCAAGCTATATATATATTAACCAACTTAGGTCCGTCTTAACTCCTACCAAGAGGGATGAATTTTTTTGAGATACAAACCTCTTTTAAAGTGAAAGAGATTTGATCCCTCTCTCCTCTTGGTAAATCAGACGATAAGATAGATTTAGGTTGATTATAATAATCTTTATTTTTTAAATGTCTAGTCTAAAAAGGCCACATTTTTGCCTAAAAAACAATGGAAATTTTGGCATGATTTTGACAAAATCCCTATTTTTTTTTGGAAATCAGAGTTACAACTCTCAAACTTTAGAAATTTTGGGTGTTCTAATGGTTTTTGATAGTGCTGAATCTATTTCCACGATCAAAACACGATTCAAACAGTGCCAAAGCCAAATTTTTAGGAAAAAAAAAAACTGGCTTAACAAAATTATAACATTTTTATTATATAAATATATTTTCATTTAAAACTTTATTTTAATATATTATAATTTAAATTAATTATATAAAATATTGTAATTTTTAATATAATAATTAAATAATTTTACCTATTAAGAATTTAGTAAATTCTCCTAGTCGATAAAACAAAAATAATAAATATTTTTTAATTTTTTAATGAGCAGAAAATTGACCTTTGTCATTGAAGAAACTCAGTAGACTCCCACTTGTCAAGAAGGCTCCAGATCGAGTTAGTAAGACTAACATTATACTCTCAAGTCAAAACTGCGTAACAAGGAACCCTGAGATTCAAACCTATAAAATGGCATCCACATAAGCTATCGTTAAAACATTGTTACTGCAAATTACGGCAGTGTCATGGGCTCCATGATCCAATAACTCCGGAATTTTCCGAGTCGCCTCTTCTCTCCATGCTACGAAAAACTCTCTACATGCCTAAACTATGAATGATGTTGTCATGGTCTACCCCACAATCCAATATTTTTCTGCTCTTTTTCCAAAAGCTACTAGGTCTGGTAGGCTCTCACGTTTTCTCACACCATCTCAATAATCCAAAATTATAATGTCATACATCAGATGCGATTCATTTGACACACACTCCAAAGCATATTATTCCCAGCTGAGGAAAGGTAGCGTCAGCAGTTTTTTGGGAATAAGCGAAGGGTATGTTAATTAATACAGAGAGGGCAGGGTTGTGTAAAACTTCCGACGTGGTTGGAAAAAGAAGGCCCTTCAATCTTCTGAGAACGCGCGAGGAGAAGGGAGGGGGAGCCAGATGGCGAGCTTTCTGAATACATTTTTGTACGGAGTGTATGGACTGGGAGGTGTCCTCTGCACTTGCATTGCGCTGCTGGTGGCGTTCCAGGAGAAATTGGTGTACGTGCCTGTGGTTCCCGGCATGACCAAGGGCTACCCAATCACCCCTGCCAGGCTTCGCCTCACATACGAGGACGTATGGCTTACATCGGCGGATGGAGTCCGGCTTCATGCCTGGTTCATCAAGCTTCTCCCCGAATGCAGAGGTACGCATGTCTGACGTTTTCTTAACATATGTGCAGAATACCCATTTGAGCAAAACCTCAATGGCGGCTTCAATTTTGACCTAATACTAAACCCTAAACCCCAGATTTCATTTGTGGCATTGAAAGAAGAGCAATTTGATCAGTAATTTCATGCTCATCGTTTCTGTCTTTCTTTCTGTTTTTTGTATTAAAGATCTTTGTAAGCATTGCCATTAGATTATTGCTGATGATCCTTTAGACCTTAACATAACTCTGTTAGGATATGTAACTTGATGGATACTATGTCATTTGAACATCATCCAACTTGCTGAAACTGTTGCAGCTCTCTCAGACCACACACTGCAGTGCTTTAAATAATGTGGCTGGTCTACGATCTAGGATCGTTGTTATTAGATTCGCTAATTCAATGAAATTGTCGTTTTCTGAATAGTCACTGCACTGTACGGTTGCCAGCAGTGAACTCCTACCAATTTTGTTGTATCACTGAACATTGATGTACTTTGTGCTATGTTACCAGAAACCAGAAACGCAATACAGAACACCAAACGAGTACAGTTCAATAAACTGAAATTTTCAGGTTTCACAGAAGTAATGTTTATATGTATCACTGGGCATTGCTGTACTTTCTGCTATGTTAACAGAAACTAGGAATGCAATACTGAACACCAAATGAGTACAGTTCGAGAAACTGAAATTTTCAGGTTTCCTTTTTTTTTTTGTTTTTGTTTTCTGAAGGGAAAAAACAGTCCGTAATTTCATTCGTTTGAAGAAATGATACAAAATTACATTCTGTACATACATTGTGTGCATTCATGGAGAGTTCTTGAAAATAAAAAACTGCTGTGTGAACTCCTGAGCTTGTTTTTGACTAGTTCCAGCTTTTGATCAAAAATATCAAAATTTATAATTCAGGAAATTTCAACAGAAAAGGAGTGAATATGCATATTTCAGGAAATTTCAACAGAAAAGGAGTGAATTTTCTCACCCTGGCCATGGATCAAGGCCAATTCTCATCCTGTCACCACTGCCTACTCTCCATGCCAGCCCATTGTTAATGAGTTCAAAGGAGTTTAGAACTGCCATCCATATCACTGAGATGTTCTTTCGTGGATTATCCTCCCTTCTAATCAAATCTTCCAGCAAACTCGGAGAAATGTATTTATGAGTAACAATCGACGTCCATAGACTTTGATTTGAGAGCAGTCACGGAAGCAATGGTGATATATATATATATATATGAAAATTGCTACCAATTTTAAATGTTTTTGCAAATCATTCAATACTACACATAGACAATAAGTATAAAAACACATTAATGACAATAATATCACAGCATATCAATGGTGATCCCAAATATAAGGAGAGGCCCGTATGCAAACTGAAACATATCAAACAATGTTGGATTTGAAATGATATCCTATATACAAATATCATGGCATACCCATCCGACACAACCTATTGAACAATGGGGGACCTGAAATGATATCCTATTATAGTAATATATAAACATAATATAATTCCTGTCTGAAACTGAAACATATTGAACAATGTTGTTAAAATTGGACAACTAGGTCCAAACTCCGGGTTGTACTGCTCAGATGACGATCCTAATTTTTTTATTGGATTCCTCTTTCGGAGCGGTGTAAGATTGATCTAAAGATCATCTCGATCAGATGAACAGAACATGTACTTGGAATTTATTCCACTTATTCATTTGACACACATTTTTGTGTGGAAGAATTCTCTCTCTCTTGATGGCATTGGAGCTGCGTATCTATGGTTTGGGTTGTTCTGGGGTTTGTGTGACACGCTTGGCTGAATGACATGTTGGAGACTTTGCTGGTAGAAGCATCTTGCTGATCGCTGTAACGCCACCATTCATCATCTCTGTTTTTGGCTTGTCTTCTATCGATCTATCAATATGTTCTATCTTCTTCAGTACCTAATCTGAAATGGCATAGAACATGTGCAAAATCTAACATGGTATCGGAGCGTAAGGGGAAGACAATGTCCAAATCTGTGTTAAAGGAATTTCTCCTGTGCCCTAGACGCAGCTACAACAAGGCAATGGAATTCTTTACTGATTCTATTCTAGCCTAGCACAAGAGAAATTCTCCAAAGGACAACGAATCCTTGTTCTGGGTACAGGAGTATCAATTAAAAAAAAAAAAAAGGCGTTGTGGAATTATGAGGCAGGATATTTCGTGGTATATTCATGTTATAGATCTTTTATCAAATCCAACGGGAGCACCGAGAGTCCCTGTACATTGGAATTGAACAGGGACGAAGCGCTGGGAGTTAAATTTCAATATATACGAGATCCAGATTCCGAAGAAGTCAAAATCGACGAATCTGAGAGGGATGGGTGATTTAAGGAAGAGATCCGTTTCTGCTACTGCAAAATCCGCCATTGCAGAGGTTACACAACCCAATTTATCCTCAGATGAAAGTCCACGAATTCAACCCAAATACAAACAGATACTAGCTATTGGGTTGCTCTGCGTCTGCCCATATTTATATATGATGTTTTATCATTATAATGTAGATGACGAGTTGAAAGAATCTATTCTAATCAACATGGTGATGAGCATTGGAGCATTTTTCGCTACAGTTTTTATAATCCCAGTGGCTTCCAAGTACGTTCTCAGGAGAAATATGTTTGGATATAATATCAATAAGAAGGGTTCTCCTCAGGGCTCCATAAAAGTATCCGCAGTCATTCTGTGCTATGGTAAACATTCCGTGGGCTCCGGTGAATTTAGTAACAAATCTGCTTCCTGTGGTGTTTCAATTTCCGTGGGCTCCGGTGGCCGATCGAGTAATGAATGACGACCATTACGCAGCCAAGAGGCCCCGAGAAGACAGAGAAATTCGTCGATAACAAGCACAAGGATGATGTTCATTAGGCCAACATCGTGTCCGCAAAGGCTGTGGCCGACGCTGTGCGAACCAACGTGGGTTCCAAGGGCATGGACAAGATGCTCTGCACAGCTACGGGTGACGTCATCATTACCAATAACGGTGCCATGATCTGTACAAGCTGGAGGTATTGCAGCCCGCTGTGAAGACGCTAGTGGAGCTTTCCAAGTCCTAGCATGTCGTGGCCGGCGATGGCACTACGACGGTCATTGCGGGGGCATGGTCTTGGTCTTCTCACGGGGGCATGGTCGTGGTCTTGAAGCAGTGCATGAACTTGCTTGAAAAAGGGGGTTCACCCGACCATCATCTCGGAATTCTTCCACAAGACTTCGAAAAAGGTCGTCGGTGCCAGTGCAGCTGACGGATCGGGTCCCTTCTTGTTCCTTTAGCTCGATATCGTGGATCTGGTCTTTAAAAAGAAGGCATTGCCGTGGGCAGGGTTGCTGTGGCAAAAAAAAAAAAAATCGGTTGATTTATTGGTGAACGCAACGTGAACCGAACACGCAAAGTTTTTTTTGTTCATTAAAATGATATCGAACTTGAAATCACTGTAAACTATGGTTCTCTGCGTTAATTGAGAAAGTGATATGACAACCACGTAGCATGCTGCCTGAAGAAAATTGCCCTGAATAAAGACCGTGAGCGCATTTGTGGCCGGAGCCAAGTTCATTAAGAACGAAGATTGTTGACTAATTATCGGAAAATGACAACAGCAGGTCGTGGGTCAGTTAGAAATATCCACCAAAACTGAATAATCATTGCAAGGCGACTGCACGTGAAAAATACAAACTGAGATCAAGTCTCTCTTGGCCGAGTACAATCTTCATTATGCAGACATCATTTATTAACAATCGGGGCACCAATCTGATTTTATTTAAAACTGAAGGTTGAGTGTGTGATTGTGTGGGAGCTCTTTGATGCGGAAATGAATGACATAATGCACTGGTCAGGTTTGCAATCGTATTGATCCAGAGGTATGCGTGAACAGATCATGAAATTACTGTTTCTCGACTGATTGGAGTAGATTAAATGTTGGTGGTCGTTTGGGCATTGTTAGTTGTCTGACTAGAGGTTACTGTGCATGGATAATTGTTGTTCAAGTATTGTTATGGTTATGTATTTAGCTGCTGATCATGCATTCCTGTAGCAAAGGTCACATGCCATTTTTTTTAATGATGTACGAGCTGATGATCTGAGTTCTGTTCTGTAGTGGAAGGTCGATTTATAAAGCGAGTTTTCGCTGACTGATACCAAAGTAGTTTAAAGAACAACAGCCATTATAGAGGACTGTAATAAGTGCAGTATACTTGGGTGAAGGCTCATGTGTGAGCTATACCCGGACCTGTCTACAAATAGCTCATATCTGTGATCATCTTGTGATTTATGACTGTGCTAGATCTGTTAGACATCATATAATGTGTGGACTAGCATGTAAAAGGGGAAATTCAACATTTGGAACATCTGCAAAATTGGTTCCTAGATCTGTGCAATTTAGAAGACAAATTGCTGAACTGAGATCTGAAAATTTAAAGCCCTAGATCAGTCAACCATCAACTACAGTTGGGTAGATCTGAAAGCCCTAAGAAGCAGTGCAGGATCATGAGAAGAGGAATCATGATATATAATCGCTATTTGACAGTGACATATGGCAGAATATGTAAGACCATGAAATTTGAGATCTTCAAATTCTATATGACAATGATGACGGTTCTGTAGCCGCAATCTTGAGGAGCTAAATCTGTCCCATGTTTATGTAATTCATCGTAGCAGTAAGCATGTGACAGTAGCAGTCTCACATTGGAGCATAATGGTAAAATGTGTTTTTGCAGCTTTCAGATACATTGTTGGAATCTTGAACCATGATCAACAAAGCCTGTTGGATGGCTGTGACTGTAGGAGATTAAGTACCCTTTTCCAAGTTGGTGTCTGGGATGCCCTCATTTAAAAACAGATGTCTTCTCTCGGGAGAGAAGCTGGCATTAAGAGGGAGAATACAACTGTATATGCTCCTGTACGGATACGATTGTTGAACGAAAGAAGATCCTCATGGCTCAGAGACATATGGCTTCAGAGGGGGAAATTCTGGAGGAAAACCAAGAAGCCATATAAATACCAGGGGTATCTAGCTGCCATGAGTATAATATGAGCCTAGATCATTTGAAGAAGCTGTAAAGTATCTAAATCTGCAGGATGCGAGGGTGATGTATGGGATATGGTTCCTAGACCACGGATCAAAGATGTTGTCACCTCGATACAAAATCAAGCATGGATATGATGGAAGTGCTGAAAAGTTGAAGGCAAGATTCGTTGCCCGTGAGGAAGGTATAGACTATGATGACACACTTGCACTTGTGGCCCGATATATCACCATTCGATCAATCATAGCCCTTGCTGCTACGCAAGGATGGAATCTTCATCAGATGGATGTAAAGACTGCATTTCTGCGTGATGCGATAAAGGGAGAGGTGTATGTTGAGCAACCTCTGGGGTTTGAAGTCCAGGATAGGGACACCCTTGTTTGCAGGTTGAAGAAAGCCCTCTATGGGCTGAAGTAAGCACCCAGAGCTTGGTACGAGAGGATAGATAGCTACCTAATGAAGTTGGGCTTCACTCGTAGTAATGTTGATCCGAACCTTTACTTCAAAGTTGATAGAAAGAAGCCTCTCATTCTGGTGCTGTATGTGGACGACCTCTTCCTGACAGATGCTGACCCTCTCATTCATCGGTGCAAGAGGGAGCTCGTTGCAGAGTTCGAGATGAAGGACCTAGGACTAATGCATTACTTCCTAGGCCTGAAGGTTTGGCAGAGACCTGGCAAGATTTTTCCTTCTCAAGGAAAATACATTATGAAGTTTCTGGTATGATGGACTATATGTCTGTGTCGACACCGATGGAACTCAACTTTAAGAAGTTGAGTCGCAGTGTTGCCGGGCCCGTGTTAGCAAATCCTACTGAGTATCATCAACTCGTAGAGGCTCTGATGTTCTTAGTGAACACCCGTCTGGACGTATGTTGTGCAGTGAACACTTTGAGTCAACACGTGGTTGATCATAACATTCATTGGGTTGGTGCCAAGAAACTCTTGAGATATCTCTGTGGCACGATAGACCATGGGCTGAGATACACTGCCGGGAGCATGACACTCCTTGGATATACTGATGTCGATTGGGCTGGCAGTGTGGTGGATCGTAAGAGCACATCTGGATGCTACTTCACAAGTAGATCTGCTTCGGGTAGGAAACGAAAGACGGTAGCCTTGAGCACCGCTGAGGTCGAATACATTGCAGCATGTATGACCCGTTGTGAAGTCACTTGGTTGCGAAAGCTCTTCAGTGAGTTGTTCGAGCATGTGCTAGATGCCACCGTTATCCTTTGTGATAACCAGAGGGGGATTCATTTGTCATAGAATCCCGGGTTCCACGATTGATCCAAGCATGTTGATGGTTGGTACCACTTTATCTGGGATATGGTACAGCGAGGCGCCGTAAGGCTCGATCATATAGGAACTGATGAGCAGGTCGCGGATATTCTCACAATGCCCTTGGGGAAGGTCATGTTCCTAACCTTCCGTGAGAATCTTGGAATCATGGAACGACCCTATGATGTGGGTCTTGTTGGACGATGAGCTCTGGGAGCTCTGGGGGGCTTTGGGGATAGCTTCTCGGAGCTATAAGCAACCACAAGGCTAGGCTTGTCGAACCTTGTTGGTGTGTTTGGGCCCCACCGTTGTGATTTTGAGTTGGTTCACCTCTCATTATCTGTGCCCCGTATGCATCCTACCCATTGAGTTCAAGGCTCATGGGAAGTACCTCTCATTTGGCCAATGAGGTGGGAAAAGCTAGAGACTATTAGCAAAGACTGATGGACGCATCAGAGATTGCCGTACTCTCTATCTAGGATGGCACGGTCCAACCACTTGATGTGGGATCAAGTTTAGTGAGGTCTGGGACCTCTGCCTGACTTCGGGTCAGATGAACCAACTTCGGGTTGGTTGGAGACTCTTTGTGAGTCTGATAGAGGTTTCAGACCTCTGGGCTGAATCTGTCAGTCGGGTATGATGTCTTTGTGACTGACCCACTTCTGTTTTGAAATAAAGAGGCCAGCAAAGCAAGTTACGGCGGGATGACGCACGATGTTTGGATTGCACTAGTGGACGGAGTTCTCCCTAGTTGAGAGGGAGTGTTAAAATTGGACAACTAGGTCCAAACTCCGGGTTGTGCTGCTCAGATGACGATCCCAATTTTTTTATTGGATTCCTCTTTCGGAGAGGTGTAAGATTGATCTAAAGATCATCTCGATCGGATGAGCAGAACATGTACTTTGAATTTATTCCACTTATGTGCTAGGTCAGCCTAGAATAAAATATAGACTTAAATGTCTTAAAGGACGTGTCACACCCCCCCAAAGATTCCTATATATTGGAGAGACTTAGAGTTCATTTAACACACATTTTTGTGTGGAAGAATTCTCTCTCTCTTGATGGCATTGGAGCTGCATATCTATGGTTTGGGTTGTTCTGGGGTTTGTGTGACACGCTTGTCTGAATGACCTGTTGGAGACTTTGCTGGTAGCAGCATCCTGCTGATCGCCGTAACGCCACCATTCATCATCTCTGTTTTTGGTTTGTCTTCTATCGATCTATCAACATGTTCTATCTTCTTCAGTACCTAATCTGAAATGGCATAGAACATGTGCAAAATCTAACATGTTGGATCTGAAATGATATCCTATTCTATAAATATAACGGCATCTCCATCTGAAACTAAAACATATTGAACAACGTTGGACCTGAAATGATGTTCTATATTGATAGCATATGTCATGTAATAGTGTGCATCGAAAATGGTAGGATCATGACAAACATATCTTTGGATTTATGCTTGCCTCCATTTTGTCTAATTAGGTTATTTTATTACCTCGGATGGGAAGAAAGACAATAATAATTATTCAGTCAATGGAGATAAATATCTATCTGAAAAAAATATTTCTTCTATCACTGGTATTTTCTTCCATGCTAATATTTTTAGATTATGAATGGAAGATTCTGCACTCAGAACTAAAGTGCTAATCTCTAGGAAACTGCAAACTTAACACCAATTAAAGCAAAAGAATCCACGTATGTTAATCTAAAACACATCACTCTAAAATCAGGACAGCAAGTACACAAAGCTAAACTCTCAAAACTGCATCTGTATTCTTTGTACTGGAAAAAGAATTACACACTATAGATAAAAGCACTGTCACACCTCAACTCAGTGGAACACCCTGTCGTTCTTTTATAGACTAGGAGGATTCTAGGGTTTACAATAATGAATCCCCATCCCGGTGGAATGGAATCCTCATCCCAGCAGAACGCCTAGTCCAGGAGAAAAGAAACATAACTTAATTTTGGTCTAGGGAAGAGTGCCCAGTTCTTCCAGAGGAAACTACTTAGAGACTAGGATAGAGTACTTCAAGAAGATAGGTTCACACATGCAAACATGCAGGCCTCCTTTAAAGATGCTCCTTTCTTAATCTGGGAAACTGTAATGCAGAAAAGTGCCCCGTTCTATGATAAGAACATCAGCTAACTCAGCGAAAGAAAGTGCATGCTAATTCTGAAAACCAGTAAACTACTGACAGAAGTAGAATCCAATCTAAAGTAAGAAAAGGCAAGTGCTGTTCTAAATAGAACAGCATACTTAAAAACTGAAGGGCGACTAATGCTGGTGCATGCATGCCTAGGGAAGCATGCATCTTCTACTTCAGCATTTATACCCACTGCTGTAATACGCTAGTTTTGATCCCTAAAATGTATTGGATCATATTATGTATAAATTGTAAATGTGTGGTTATAATCGTGGGACTTGAGCCCTATGGGCTTAATTAAATGATGCTGTCTATAAATGATGTAAATGTGTTTGTATGGGTTCCTACTGCGGAACTCAAGGCTGAGACTCTACTAGTGAATGGCTAGGCTTGTGGATGTTATAATATTGGATTGTGTGGTAGGCTTGTCACAATGAATTCAAGTTATGTTGGAATGTAATACATAATGGTACAAGATGTCTGCAGAGAGTACAAGAGGGGCTATGATTCCACTAGTGGGGAAAAGGAAAAGGGGGGCATATGAGAAAGTATTCCTTTATTGCTGAGTGTCAGTCCATGATCTCATCTCTTTTTCCAGTATGTGCTTTAAATGAAGCCATCCACCTTCTTTGACTTATAAATCCAATCACTGATTGCATGCAGGAGTTGGTGGGTTAGTCTGCTCTTGTAGTTATTGGAGTATGGGCTGAGCACAATCATTATGAGGAAGCATAAGAATTTTTCATTCTCCAGTTGTAAATAATGTCAGCCATCATTCCCTTAACTCTCTCATCATTTTTCATTCTATCACATTCTTCCACGTTCATACTCTGCCCTTATCATGCTACATTCTCCCTTACTAATTAGTAACCAATTGGGAAATTGACAAAAGTGAGCAATGTAAAAGAGGTAGATGTTGGATGAGAGGTAGATGGCTGTGGGAGAGCATAGATGTTGAACAAGTTAGGAAGCCTTCACCAACTTTGTATGTTCTGCTCAATGAATGCTTGAGAGCCAAGTGCTATGCTTGCAGGTCATTCTCAGAAAGCATTCTACTTATTGGACTCTTCCTGTGTTAAATTTTAGATAACAATGGTATGTTCTATGCTTAGAGCAATTTACTTCAATCTTTTCTTATTAGCCCAATTTCAATTCCAGATTAGCAATCACATTAACGTTGACAGTAAATGCTGATAGAACATAAACAAATAACCAGAAGACAAGCCAAGACAAGAGGACACGATATTTGGCGGATGCCAGGGAAAAACCCCAATGTGGGGAAAACCCTTTGATCAAATCTTCTTATTATTCTTCAAAAGTTTAGCAGAGAGAGAGTACAATATACAAGTTTCACTTCAGTCAAACAACAGTCAACAGGATGCCATAACCAGAAAAGTCAACACTGGTCAAACCAACGATCAATCTCCTCCATTGAAGCTCGGTCAAACCCAGTCAATTCTGTGGTCAAAGTCCGCGGTCAAAGCTGTGGTCAACTCAAAAGTCAGACTGCCCAGAATTCTCCGGAATGTGTGCCAATAGCTGCGGCCTTCAAATATCGTAATTCTGCCCTCCAAAATGCAATTTTCTGAGTGATGTTGACCCAAAGTCAACTCTCTGTTTTCTGCCTTAGAAACAGTCCGAAAATCTCAGCTTCCTGTCCACACGTGCAAAGAGAGAAAGAGGCTCCTTGAGGCTGTACGAACTGATGAGAGAGGAGAGATGATGTGTGATGAGATGTTGTCCAAATGAGGAATGACTTTCTCCTTTTTATATCCATCAATGAGGGGCGGAGACACATCTTTTGGGACTTATGAGCCTACATTACAATTCTGGTTGGACTTGACAATTTGCACGTGTGAGAGAATAAATTCAAAATCCAATTTTTGCTCATCCAAACAAGATGATCTTTAGATCAATCTTGCACTTCTTGGAAAGAGGAATCCAACAAAAATATTATCTTCATCATATGAGCTGCCCAAAGTGGAGTTTGGTCCTAGTTTCCAAATTTAACACTCCCTCTCAACTAGGGAGAACTCCACTTGTCAATCTATCTGACAACTTGTCAATCCTGTCATCTTGTATCATCATGTCGTCCTTTGTCATCTTGCTGTCCTTGTACTCTTCTCTGCTGAACCATGAAGAAATGATGAAGAAGATTTGATTGAGAGTGAGTCACACGACCTTGCCACTCTCCACTGACCCGAAGTCAGTTTAGAGGTAAAAACCTCAACTAGACTTGATCCCAGATCAAGTTGTTGGACACAAGCCATCCTAGACATAGAGAGTACAACAATACACTGTAGGTTTCACTGTAGCCCACAAATGTTCACTTCTTTCCAGAGGCATCCAACTTGCTCCCCTTTTATTTCGGCACATGAAAATATACGGGACTTCCAAAAATTCTAAAATGAGAAACATCAGGTTTCTTACAAGTGAAGATTTCTTCGAGAGTTTTTGGAGTCCAATGCTTGATGTGGGCACCTATTTTGAACATACACGACAGTGTTGGCAGCTTCTCCCCATAGGAACTTTGGAAGACCTTGGTCCTATAGCATGGCACGAATAGCTTCAATGATAGTTTTATTCTTTCTTTCGGCAACTCCATTTTGTTCGGGAGTATATGCAGTAGTGGTCTCTCTCTAAATGCCAACTTCCCTACAATAGTCATTGAATTCATTTGATTCATATTTGGTTCCATTATCGGTCCTTAATATTTTGATCTTCTTTCCTGTTTGATTTTCAACCAAGGCCTTGAAGGTGCAGAACCATTTGAATACTTCGTCCTTTTTCATCAAGAAGTATATCCAAGTTTTGCGGGAGAAGTCATTTATGAAAGTGACATAATATAAGCATCCTCCCAAGGATGTTATGGGCAACATACCAGATAGATCAGAATGAATCAATTGTAGAATGTCGGTAGACTTGGTATCACTTGAGGGGAATGGTCCCCTCGTGTGTTTCCCTTCATCACAACCTTGACATACACCTTCATAATCAATTTTGAAATCGGGCATACCTATGACCACCTTCCTTGCTTCCGAAAGAGCTTTATAGTGAAGGTGTGCAAACCTTCAGTGCCATAATTCAGATTGAAGAGTTGTGTTGCATGTCATGGTTCTCATCGAACTTCCTCCAACCCGATAAATTGTATCAACCCTGAAACCAAGAGTGAATGCTTCTTTGAAATTCCTCTTCCAACAGCTATTTATGGCGAATTATCAGTTAACTGATTGATCACTACTTGTGAATTAAATCAGATTTAATTCACTTGACCTCTCACTAACTCAGCACTCAGTTAGAACTAGTTAAATTGATTTTAACTCAATTTCTTGAGTTAACTAATTAAAACTCACAAATAACAGTAACTGGACCCCCTTAAGTCATGGGATAACTCTACATGCATGCTCTCTGACCCTCAACTCGAATTTCCTAAGCTCACTCAGCCATTCTGACTTAGTTAACTAATACAAGCTGTCATGAGATGAAATTACAATTTCTCTTCCAGTTTAATTAAGGGAAAATTAAATTAGAAGCCCCACTTTGGGGTGCCATTTCAACACCCTCCAGAGTCCACTCATGCTGAAGTAATGGGTAGCAGGACCAACAACAGTTCCAGGGGAAAACTGAAAATTAAAGGGAAAAGAAGAAAACCCCCTTCCCTGGTAATTACTTGTAATATTAAATTCTTAAAGTAGAAGTTGACATTCTACTTTATCTTTCTTTTTTCATCATTTCACTTAAGTTTGTATTATTACCAGTAATTAATAATTCCAAGATGTTTGAGAGTGGTTCCAACTTCATTGGACTTCATATAGAGATAGTTGAATTTCATACTCGTTCAGAATTCAGCAGACAACAGTTTTCAGCATTTCAGGATTGGAGGATTGTAGTGTTTCCACTGAATTATATCATGTAAGAGGGTATGGGATTGGCAATTAATCAAGAGCACACCAAGCCCTACATGTACCTCAATATCGATGATTCTTATTGTTTAACTACTTTCTCATAAACTTAATAAAAGTGTACCCTTCACTTCAGCCAAAATCACTAATTATGTTAATTTTAATAACCAGCTACTAATTTTTTAATAAATTTTCTGAAATGAAAGAACTGAAAACTGAAATTTCAAATGCATTTACTAAATATGCCGAGTATTCCAAATGAATATTTGCAGCGGAAATTAACCCTGAAAACACGAGCACATTAAAACATAAACACCAGAAAATTTACCGAGGAAACCCCAACTAGGGAAAACCTGCAAACTGTGTGTTCTCTTATTATTATCTTCAACAATTGCTCTCTACAGAAAAATTACATAGGTGAGGGAAAACTTCCCTTAACAATCAGCAATCCTCCAAAACCCTTCTACACCCAACTGGACTCGGCCTAACCCTCTCGGCCTCCTTCTGCTGCACAAGTACGGAATACGTACAGCTCGTATGGCCTTTTGTGCAGCTGCTCATGGCCTGCTACTGGAAAAATCGATCTGGAAATTCTGAGGGCCGTACGGCCTCTCTCCCTCTGCTGGTTTGCCGCCTGCGCTGAAGATGAAAGCCTAGAGCTGGAACTTGCTGCCCTCAATTGCTGAAGAGAACACACACATCTGATGTCAATTCGAACCGACTACACCAGCTGCCTTATCTCCCCTTTATAATTCGACCTGGGCACCACAAAGCACTCACAAGGCTGTGAATACTTTAAAATAATAGGTTGGGATCAAATTATAAATTGACTTTAGGAAAAATAATTTTTCCATACATAGGAAATAGTTAAAATCTGCTAAAGTGAAATTTGTGGGTCCCTCTGCTACTCTAGACATCATGGACTAGGCAGAACCCTTGCTCTCTAACTCCATTCAACAAATTAGGCAGCCAAGTTTTTTTTCTCCCTTTAAAGTTTGGATTATGCAATTTCATTAAAATTGGAGGGTGTTGACTGATGTCCTTGGCAAATCAAGGTAGATGAAAAGGCTAAAGGAGGCAGAGGGTGCTAGTAATGATGAGGATCCCAATATAGACAATTATTTTGATGTAATGGAGTTGTTTCTTGCTGTCTTGTAGGATGATGTTTTTTGCGCTCTAGAGGCCATTTAGAGCCTCGACCTCTATGTATCTTGTTTTGAATATACATCCTGATTCACATTTGATGCCATTTTGCTATATCCATCCTTGATACTTGCGTGCTTATACATGAGCAAACTTTACATATTTGGTGTCTAATGATTTGATTTACATTGATGTACATGAATAGTGATGATGATGATGATGATGATGACTTAATTTTTAAGGTCACATCCAAGCCAAACACAAAACTGGTGCATGAGACCTCGTTGTTTATGGGACAAAAGACCCCCTCTATACAGCAGTTTGACTGCTAACGTATAAGGAGCGGTACATATTTTATGTATTCTTCATTAGACTGGACCATATGACAGTTCTATACCACTCTGACCCTCAGCTGGTTCTGATCCAAATAGCTTTGATCTCGTCTAGCCATCAAACAACCATGGCACTCTCTTCAACCTCCGTACACAACACAGAAAATCTTCCCTTTCTCTGCTCAACAAACTCTCAAATGTATCTTTCCCAGACAGTGCTCTTCAGCGTAGGCAAGATGTTAAATTTGGCAACTAGGGCCAAACTCCACTTTGGACAGCTCATATCACTTTGGACAGCTCATATGATGAAGATAATATTTTTGTTGGATTCCTCTTTCCGAGAGGTGCAAGATTGATCTAAAGATCATCTTGTTTGGATGAGCAGAAGTTGGATTTTGAATTTATTCTCTCACAGATGTGCAAATTGTCAAGGTCGGCCAGAATTGTAATGTAGGCTCATAAGCCCCAAAAGATGTGTCTCCACCCCTCGTTGATGGATATAAAAAGGACAGAGTCATTCCTCATTTGGACATCATCTCATCACGCATCATCTCTCCTCTCTCATTGGTTTGTACCGCCGTTTGTACCGCCTCAAGGAGCCTCTTTCTCTCTTCGCACGTGTGGACAGGAAGCTGAGATTTTCAGACTGTTTCTAGGACCAGAAAACAGAGCATTGACCAGCATTGATTTTGGGTCAACATCACTCAGACAATTGCGTTTTGGAGGGCAGAATTCCGATCTTTGAAGGCCGCAGCTATTGGCACGCATTCTGAAGAATTCTGGGCAGTTTGACTTTTGGGTTGACCGCAGACCTTGACTGCAGAATTTACTGTTCCATTGGTTGGGTTTGACCGAGCTTCATTGGGGGAGATTGATTGCCGGTTTGACCAGCGTTGACTTTTCTAGTTAGGGCATCCTGTTGACTATTGTTTGACTAAAGTGAAATTTGTATATTGTACTCTCTCTCTGCTAAACTTTTGAAGAATAATAAAAAGATTTGATCAAAAGGTTTTCCCCACATTGAGGTTTTTCCCTGGCATGTGCCAACTATTGTGTCCTCTTATATTGGCTTGCCTTCTTGTCATTTGTTTATGTTCTATCAGCGTTTAATCTTAATGTAATTGCTAATCTGGAATTGAAATTGAGCTAATAAGAAAATAATGAAGTAAATTGCTCTAAGCATAGAACATACCATTGTTATCTAAAAATTAACATGGTATCAGAGCTTAGGTGAAGACAAAGCCCAAGCAATAGTGAGAAGAGCCATCACTGAAATCTGTTGGACAAGTACAAGGGTCAATGGCTTCCTCATCATACTTCAAATCTGATGACAAGCTGTAAAGTTTTGCTCATGTTCTATGCCATTTCACTTTAGGGCACAATACTGAAGAAGATAGAACATACAAATAGATCGATAGAAGACAAGCCAGAACGGAGATAGGAGATGGTGACGTTACGGCGATCAGCAGGATGCTTCTACCAGCAAAGTCTTCAATAGGTCATTCAGCCAAGCGTGTCACACCTAACCCCAGAACAATCCAAAGAATACGCAGCTCCAATGCTATCCAGAGAGAGAATTCCTCCACATTGATGTGTGTCAAATGAACTCCAAGTCTCTCCAATATATAGGAATCTTTGGGGTGTGTGACACGTCCTTTAAGACATTTAAGTCAATATTTTATTCCAGGCCGACCCGGCACATAAGTGGAATAAATTCAAAGTGCATGTTACGCTCTGTCCGTCGAGATGATCTTTAGATCAATCTTACACCTCTCCGAAAGAGGAATCCAATAAAAATATTGCGATCATCATCTGAGCAGCACAACCCGGAGTTTGGACCTAGTTGTCCAATTTTAACACTCCCTCTCAACTAGGGAGAACTCCGTCCACATGTGCAATCCAAACATCGTGCGTCGTCCCGTCGTAACTTGCTTTGCTGGCCTCTTTATTTTAGAACAGAAGTGGGTCAGTCACAAAGACATCATTCCCGGCTGACAGATTCAGCCCAGAGGTCAAAACCTCTAACGGACTCACAAAGAGTCTCCAACCAACCCGAAGTTGGTTCATCTGACCCGAAGTCGAGCGGGTCCCAGACCTCACTATCGGACTCACAAAGAGTCTCCAACCAACCAGAAGTTGGTTCATCGACCCGAAGTCGAGCGAGAGGTCCCGGACCTCACTGTCGGAGACTCACGAGAGTCTCCAACCAACCCGAAGTTGGTTCATCGACCGAAAGTCGGGCGGAGGTCCCGGACCTCACTATACTTGATCCCAGATCAAGTGGTTGGACCATGCCATCCTAGATAGAGAGTACGGCAAGTTCTGATGGGTCCATCAGTCTTTGCTACTAGTCTCTAGCCTTTCCCATCTCATTGGCCAAATGAGAGGTACTTCCCATGAGCCCTGAACTCAATGGGTAGGATGCATACGGGGCACAGATAAATGAGAGGCGAACCAACTCAATAATCACAGCGGTGGGGCAGAAGCACCATAAGTGCTTATAGCTCCAAGAAGCTATCCCCAAAACCCCCTTTGAGCTCCCGGAGCTCATCGTCCAACAAGACCCTCAGAATAGGATCGTTCCATGATTCCAAGATTCTCACGGAAGGTTAGGAACATGACCTTCCCCAAGGGCATTGTGAGAATATCCGCGACCTGCTCATTAGTTCCTATATGATCGAGCCTTACGGCGCCTCGACGCCTGTATCCCGGATAAAGTGGTACCGGCCATACACATGCTTGGATCAATCGTGGAACACGGGATTCTTAGTCATGCGAGAAAAACGAATCCCACTGCGGTTATCACAAATCAACGATTGGTATCTAGCACATGTCCAAACGGCTCACTAAAGAGCTTTCGCAACCAAAGCACTTCACAACGAGGGCCATACTAGGCACCGTGTATTCGGCCTCGGCGGTGCTCGAAGCCACCGACACGCTGCACTGCTCATCCATGAGATCGAGCGAACCAAGATTGAAGCTGACATCTGGAGTGTGCTCTTACGATCCACCACCTTGGCCGGCCCAATCGACATCGGTATATCCACGGAGTGTCATACTCCCGGGTGTATATCGGCCAGCAATTGTCGTGCCTCGAGAAGATATCTCAGGAAGTTTCTTGGCATAACCCAGTGAATGTTATGATCAACCATGTGTTGACTCAAAGTGTTCACTGCACAACATATGTTCGAACAGGTGTTCATTAAGAACATCAAGGTCCCTATGAGTTTACGATACTCAGTAAGACCCGCTCAGCAACGCTGCTACTCAACTTCTTAAAGTTGAGTTCCATCAGTGTCGTCACAGACTTATAGTCCATCATACCAGAAGCTTCATAATGTATTTTCCTTGAGAAAGGAAAATTTTGCCAGGTCTCTGCCAGACCTCCAGGCCTAGGCATCAGTCCTAGATCCTTCATCTCAAACTCAGCAGCGAGCTCCCTCTTGCACTAATGAATGAGAGGGTCAACACCTGTCAGGAAGAGGTCATCCACATACAACACCAGAATGAGAGGTTTTCCCTTGACAACCTTGAAGTAAGGGTTCGGATCAACATTACTTAGAGTGAAGCCCAACTTCATCAAGTAGCTATCTATCCTCTTGTACCAATCTCAGGGTGCTTGTTTCAGCCCATAGAGTGCTTTCTTCAACCTGCAGACATGGGTGTCCCGATCCTGGACTTCCAACCCCAAAGGTTGCTCTACATATATCTCTTCCTTTATCACACCATGCAGAAAAATGCGGTCTTCACATCATCCGATGAAGACTCCATCCTTGCGTAGCAGCAAGGACTATAAGAGATCGAATGGTGGTATATCAGGCTACAGGTGCAAATATGTCATCATAGTCTAAGCCTTCCTTTTGAGAGAAGCCACAGGCAACGAATCTTGCCTTGAACTTTTCAGCACTTCCATCAGATCCCATACTTGATCTTGTAGAGCCATTTCAAGGTGACAAGTTTACTTTGTCCTACGGCATAGCATCCTTCCAGGACTTGATGCTTTATGACTTCCTCAAATTGTACAAAGTACTCATGTGTTTGCTAGATATCTGACCAATATGGCTTCTTGGTTTTCCTTCGAATTTCCCCCTCTGAAACCATATGTCACGAGCCATGAGGATCTTCTTTTGTTGAACAAAGACATCCACTCGGGAGCATATACAGGAGCATATACGGATATATCTCCCTCTTAATGTCGGCTTCTCTCTCGAGAGAACACATGTTTTAAATGAGGGCATCCCGGACACCATCTTGAAATTGGGACCCCGATCTCCCACGGTCAAAGCCATCAACGAGACTTTGTTGATCATGATTCAAGATTCCAACCATGTGACAAAAGCGCATAAACTTCCCGGTTCATTTTGAGTTTACCATAACGCTCCAATGTGGGACTAATCTGAGTCACTAAATCTTTGCTACATAGGTGTCTATCTATGTCATTGACATACAGGGAGAACATATCAGCAAGCATCAGCTTGTGTTAGAAGTCCTTTCAGCCACTCCCTGTTATTATGTGAGTAGCTCCTTTAAACAGCCTTCTAAGACTGCAGCTTCAACAAAACAAGGGATCCAATCTACCTTGGTTTATCCTGTACTTGAGGCATTGCACCTTGCTTTGCTTCCAGATCTGCCCATTTCTGGTTATTTCAGCAGACTGCTGTCAAAGTTTGCCTAGATCAATGACATACATTGATGCACATTTCGTCAACAATTTGACCATTACATAGACTTTCCTCAAGGACTTGACGATCAACCTTTAAAACTTCCGGCTTCCAAACATGGGTGTACATCTGTATATCGCTGTCATAATGACGATGACATAGAATCACAGATTTAGAACTATCACACTCATCACGGCTTGCTGAATATGAACTTCACTTACATCTCTTGGACTCTTGTCCTTGATGTACCAGGCAGGGTTCTCATCTTCCTATACCTGCAAAGAGTGTTGCTGGTTCAATACTTCTGCCTTAGCTGCTCACAAGGACTTTCAGCTTTCTAACAGTCCCTCAGCTTGCTTACTATACTTGCCAATACAAGGATATCTCCAGCTTATGGTTTACAAGAAACCACCATTGTTTTACATCGCACTGTAAAATACAACAAGTCACACTCGAGCATGCAGATACATTCATCAACACTCAATCTCACTCCTATAAGAGGGTATGCGCTGAAATATTTTCCATCAAATGACTATACATGGGACTTCAACGGTGTCAAAACGGACAATCCCGACTCCTTGTTCAATGTCTTCACTTGACCAAAACAATGTTCCAAACTACAGCAATGCTTTAATTCTCAAAATCCTGATTGTGGATACAGGTTTCCCAACAAATTTTTGTAGTCTACAAGGAACTTTTAATCAAACGCAATGAGTTGATGCATCATCTGTATGGAGATTAAGCATCTTCCACTACATCCGTGAGGTTGACAGTAAATAGGAAAACAAACACAGTGAGCATCCTGAACATGTTGATGATGCTGATAATTTCAGAATTATAAGGCCAATAATGGTGTTGATCCTTAAAAAAAACGAATGTCTAAAACTCCAGTGTCCCGTAGAACCCACGCAACAAGCTCTCTTTGATTATGTTGTTCGGCAACTTTGTAATCAACCACCTCCTAGAACGGATTGCGTTAAGGACCGTGGATTTCGTACTCGTTAAGATGAGGCTGAGCAATAGCCTTGAAGGGGAAAGTTCCACTTTGCTCATTCTTTACCGCGTGTAACAACGGGATGTCTCTCCTGTGCATTAGTCCCCAAAATCGCTTTCATCAGGATACGGGGAAAATTTTCAATCAACCAAATCTACAAAAGCGACAGATTTGCGTTCACGTGGTGTGTAGCCACATGTGGTGATCTACGATTTTGTCCGCCGACCACATACAACGCTAATTTAGTGCCGTCTAGTCTCACGGTTGATTTTTTCTACCGAAAGCCACGATCTCGGACCGCTTGGTCGACTGCACAAACGATGGGCGTAATCATCCTTAGGTAATGACTGCAAGGCAGCATCTTCCTCTGAGTCTTCACCGCTGTAATAATCAGAAACCTTTCCGAGGAGTCCATTACTGCTAATTACCTCACGGGATTCATTTGTTAAAGATTCCACAAGTAGACGGCTCCAGATTTCGATTTCCAATACCTCTGACCAGTGCGGGCTTTAAAAATTGACAGAATAAACCCGCTCGCCGTTAACCAAATTGGAGGTCCGAAGATTAAACGAATCAAATGCCTTGCAAGAGCACGAACAACTGCAGGCTTTGTTCTTCGAACGTTTGGCGAGGGTTTGTTTCTTCTGGCAGACCGAGCCCCCGCTCAATCTGTTGGCGTACACACCACACAATACCGTGAATGCCTCCGCACAAAACACGCTACGGGAAGACGCTTTCTCTGCTGTGGATTCGAAATCCCCGATCAACAACTCTCGCGAGAGGTTTCGACTCCGTCTTTGTCCATTATAATTTAAACTAGGATCCAATACGGTAGATAAAACACGTACCTACGCCATTGTTTTAGGCACACTCACACGCTTGAAACTGGGGCACCAGACAGTCCCTTTTTCAGCCAGTATCTCCGCCCAGAATGCCCTTAAATAACTGCGGCTGTCCTTTAGGGAAGTGATCTCCCATCACGCTGTAATGTAAGAGCAGTTTCGGGCCCTAAGCATGGACTGTTCCATTATTTATGATAGCGGCTCTTAAAACAGTCTGCGTTAGCCTATATAGAGGACTGTCCAAAAAAAAACTTTAAAAACAAATCTTATTTGTCTCGACGGGGTTCGCATTCGGATTAATCTGCGTTTTTATATATGTTTCTTCGGCAATAGCGGTCTTGTCATACCCTGAAGCAGTCCTTTATTCTAGACGTCATGCCCTACAGAATTTAGGCCTTGCGCTGTCTTAGGGTGGACTTTCTTCCACGTTATCTTGATTAGACTTGCTCACGCTGATCCAAAACTCGGGCATTGTCTTCAACCTCAGCTCTGATACCATGTTAAATTTTGCTCCTGTTCTATGCCATTTCAGATTAGGGCACAATACTGAAGAAGATAGAACATACAAATAGATCGATAGAAGACAAGCCAGAACAGAGATAGGAGATGGTGACGTTACGGCGATCGGCAAGGATGCTTCTCGGCAAAGTCTTCAATAGGTCATTCAGCCCAGCGTGTCACACCTAACCCAGACAATCCAAAGAATACCTTGACTCCAACGCTATCTAGAGAGAGAGAATTCCTCCACAACAATGTGTGTCAAATGAACTCTAAGTCTCTCCAATATATAGGAATCTTTAGGGGTGTGTGACATGTCCTTTAAGACATTTAAGTCTATATTTTATTCCAAGCCGACCTAGCACATAAGTGGAATAAATTCAAAGTACATGTTCTGCGCATTCGATCGAGATGATCTTTAGATCAATCTTACACCTCTCCGAAAGAGGAATCCAATAAAAATATTGCGATCATCATCTGAGCAGCACAACTGGAGTTTGGACCTAGTTGTCCAATTTTAACACAAGCTCAATGATAAGTTTGATTATCATGCTTGGAAAATGTCCTTGAATTTGATTTTGGAGGAACAAGATGTTATGGACTATGTGCAAGGAAATATTACTGAGCCTCCTTCAAATGCATTGGCTGCCACTAAGAAAGGAGAAGTACAAGAAAGGAGAAGTCAAAGTGAAGAAGATCATCAGGGATTCTATTCCAAGCATTTGGTTGCTTATATCTCTGAGTTGGGCACATCTACGGAGATGGATGACAGGTTGGTTGGCAAGTCCAGGGCTAGCAATTCAAACCAAGTTCTCTTTCTGAAGAACAAGTTGAAGGACATCAAGATGGATCAGGGAGAATCCATCCAATCCTACTTTATGAGGATTACCGAAATAATAAAATGATCTCTTATCTATTGGAGAGGTCATAGCTGACCGAGAGCTCACTCTTATTGCTCTTAAAGGTCCTCCCTGGGCATGGTATGTATTCAATACCACTATTCTCAATAATAACATAATTCCTAATTTTGATGAATTATTGACGAGATGCACTTAAGAGGAGACAAGGATGATGGAGAGAGACAAGCCCTCAAATGGAAATGAACCTACTGCTTTCTCTGCTCATGCAAAGAAGAAGAATATTGTTGGTCCAAGAAATTAAGGTCAAGGAATAGCAGGACCCAAAGGAAAGAACGGTAGATGTTACAATTGTAATAGGTTTGGCCACTATGCTAGAGAGTGTCTCTTAAGTCCCTATCTTAACAGTGTAGTCCCTTATTATGTTAGTGTAGCCCCCCTTATTGTTATTGTTGTACCCCTGTAACCCCCATATTGTTATTATTGTGCCCTTACATTATTATTGTTAGGTCGGCTAGGATTACATTGTGGCCCCACTAGGATTATATTGTGGCCCCATGGACTCCTATATATAGAAAGGAGGTTTTGTCATTTGTATCATCCAAGAATTTTTCATTCATGTAATGTATTGGAGGTTGCCCCCTCGAAGTGGCTTATTTCTAAGGCGTTGATATCTCTTTTTTTCTATTTTTGGAGCTGGTTTCACAACATTTGGTATCAGAGCTTTGGATTCTAGGGTTTTGCTGCTCCAAACAGGTCATCGTGGCATTTTTGCTATAACTGTTTTTCTACGAAGGTTCAGAAGCTGAAATTTTTAGAGTGCGAAGCCGAAATCCTGAAAAACATCATCGCAAAATTTCAAAGCTTGGTTCACAATATTTTCAGAGATATGATCTATGGAAGTTAGGTCTTTTTGCAAGCCCCTGAATTTAACCTATATAGGTCATCGCGAAATTTTCGCTATAACTTTTTTTCTACGAGGGTTCAAAAGCTGAAATTTTTAGAGCGCAAACCCGAAATCCTGAGGAACATCGTCACAAAATTTCAAAGCTTGGTTCGCAATATTTTCGAAGATATGGTCTGTGGAAATTAGGGATTTTGCAAACTCTTGAATTTCATCTCAAAGAGGTGATTGTGGGAAAATCTTCATAGCTCTCTCTCTGAGCATCCGATTGGAATGCTGTAAAAAGTGGCCGCAAGTGCACGAACTGTAGTTTGCTGCCTATCCATTTCAAAGCCAAAGGAGGAAACATTGACACGTGGCAAGTCGTACAAATTTGCTCTACTGAACCAGTCCATAATTGGGTCATTGTGGGAGATTGGACATAACTTTGCCTTGAAGAATCCAAATCAGGTCAGACCTGTGGCATTTGAAAGAAGCTTCAGAGAGCTACTACAGGGCCGAATTTCAAATATTGAGGATCCGCAATTATAGAGATAATTCAATTTCAATATCGAGCTCTTCAAAAGCAAGTAAAAGGTGTGAATTTGGTTTTTAAAATTGCATAGCGTTTGTTTGAAAAAGCAGTTTGAAGTGATTCCAAGGGCATATTTTAGAATTTTTATCAGTATTGGGTTCTATAATTCCTCCAAAAAATAATTCCATACCCATTAAACCCTCAAAAAGCTATACTATGATGCATGAAGAGGAAGAATTGCAGTATGAGATATCAAAATTACGATACCAAGTGCAACAAATTTCGATCTTACGAAGAGCAACCGAAGATGACATAGATGGTTTAAAAGTGGAAATGGAGGCTAAGTTGGATGGTTTGAAGGATCAAATAATAGCTAATATGGATGATAAATTAGTGGAATATCACATCGAGCATCAACAACAACTTCTCCAACTCTCAAGGGATGACCTAACTTTGGTGCGAAATCTAATGAAACAACAGGAAGATCAACATCACATCAAAAGAAGTTTTGAAGCAGTCACAGAAACAAGAACTCGACAAGTACGATCAATTTCAGAGTATCTCAGCAAGTGGAAGAACTTTCCTGTAGAAGATTCCACATGGGAGGAAGAGAATTTTATACAGAAGCATCAAGAAATAATCAAGCGTTGAGGACAACACTTGTTTGAAGAAGAGAGGCATGTTAAGTCCCTATATTAATAGTGTAGTCCCTTATTATGTTAGTGTAGCTCCCCTTATTGTTATTGTTGTACCCCTGTAACCCCCACATTGTTATTATTGTGCCCTTACATTATTATTGTTAGGTCGGTTAGGATTACATTGTGGCCCCACTAGGATTATATTGTGGCCCCATGGATTCCTATATATAGAAGGAGGTTTTGGTCATTTGTATCATCAAAGAATTGTTCATTCATGTAATGAATTGGAGGTTGCCCCCTCGAAGTGGCTTATTTCTAAGGTGTTGATATATCTTTTCTTCTATTTTTGGAGCTAGTTTCACAACCAATAAAAGGGACTCACCCCGAGATGATGACTACAACAAAAATAACAACTTCAAGGGAAAAGGAAATCAAAGGAACAACAGGTTCAACAACAAAGGAAAGAGAAAGGCTCCCTCTACTTGAAATGGAAATGGAAATGGTCAACAATTCAAGAAGTCAAGGAAATCTTGGTATGATGAATCTAATGTCGTTGATAACAAGAAAAATGAATTTATTCTTATATCTGCCCTCTCTGTTGCATCTCCACCCGACACCCTGGATAATTGGTTGATTGATAGTGGTGTCTCAGGCACTTCACTGGATATAAAGAGGCCCTCTCACATTTCATTGAAAAGGAAACTAATTTGGAGATTGTGCTTGGAGACAATGCCACCTATCCCATGAAAGGGACAGGGACTGTGACTCTTCATCTAAATCGAGGTCGAATCCTTCATCTACAAGATGTGTTATATGTACCTGACTTGGAGAAGAATTTGGCGTCTATCTCAGTGATGGAAGATAAAGGATTCAAGGTGGCATTCATTGATGGAAAGGTACGCATGTCAGTTCTAAGGAAGCCCTAGTTGAGACTGAGGTTAAAGGGGTGATAACTATCAATTGTATAATTAGAAAATTGTACAGGTTAGTTATAGAGTCAGTTGGAGGCGTAGGAAGGATTGTGCAATCGAGGCAGGGGATTTTCCTATTTAATAGGGATTTAATTTCTCAAGGAATGCATGAGCAAGGCAGGCCGCACTATTGATTTGAGTTAACATGTTCTTTGCTTGAGATAGTTACTTCATAAGCCCACAATTAATTCCATTAGACTATAAGCAATCATATTAATCATCATATGACAATAAATAATGAAAGAACATTGAATGAACGAGCAGAAGACAAGCCAAGACAAAGGAACGCAAAGATATTGCTCAAGCCAGGGAAAAACCCTTGATCAATTCATCCTATTATCAATTTCAAATGTTCAACAGAGAGAGAGAGAGAGAGTACAATGATATGAGACAAAGTGCCTTGCCAATATGTCCTTGATCAACTCAAAACTGTAATAACATCAATTTGTCAGCTGTGGGGAGTTAGGGTTTCTTGCAGTCCTCTTGATTGACCTAGAAACCCTCCTTTCCACTGTGGCTACCCTTGTCAAACATGGGTCTGTCAATAGGTAGCTGATCTGACCTTCATGAGGTTGATTTGACCCTTCTTGGCCCTTCTGTTCTAGCCTGAAGTATGCCTGTGGATGACTGTAAAGACAGAAGACCAAATCCGAAATTACCCTAGCATCTACTCCAACATCTTGGTCCCTGAGCAGGTGGTTCTAGGCCTGCGGCCTAGCTGTGGGAGAACTCCATACTACGGTCTTCTTGCTGCAAGAGAAACCCACCATAAACATGCCCTAATCCACAATGCAGTTCTGTATATGAACTTGGACCTGTTGAGACCTAAACTCAAGCACTATACTTCCACCCATGCTACCTCAGAAGAACCTAGACCATGGCGCAGCCAATTGGCTGACCAAATCGTAGAGACATCCTTGATGATCGATGTGTGAAAATGAGGTGAGGAGAGTTTCCTTATAGACACTTTTAGACATGAAATTTTGGAGGCAAAATTAAAATTAAAATTTGAATTTTTCCTGCCTAAACCAAATCAAGAGTCATATCATTTCTTTTGAACGAATAAATATTTTTTCTTATCCAAATTGGACAATCTTTATATTGATTTTGGTCCTCTCGAAAAGAGGAATATAATGGAATTATTATCTTCATCAACTGAGGAGACCAAAGTGGAATTTGGCCCTAGTTGCCAATTTTAACACTCCCTCTCAACTAGGGAGAATTCCACCCGCCAATCCATTTGATGCCATCCCTGTCATCTTTGTTCTGCTCTGCTGAAAACTGATGTGAATAATAACGAAGAATTGATCGAGAGTGAGTCACAAGACCTTGCCACTCTCCATGACCCAAAGTCAATCTAGAGGTGAAGACCTCAACCAGACCTGATCCCAAATGAAGTTGTTGAACACTGTGCATCCTAGACATAGAGAGTATGACGATACATGATGCATCCATTGGTAGTGCTATGGTCTCTATCTTCATTTCCCAACTCATTGGCCATATGAGAGGTACTTCCCATGTGTCTCGAACTACATGGGTAGGATGATGCAGAAACACTAGCAGGGAACAAACATCCTGCTCATAATGATACATAGGGAAAGGACAAACCACATCCTGCAAAAACACATCACAATCATATGTAGGGAAAGGATGAACCACCTCCTACACGCATGCAAAAACCATCAATAGTAGGAAGGATCCTACACGTGGGGAAAAGGTGAACCACATCCCACTCACATGTCAACCATTAATCATAGGGAATGAGCATCCTACATGTGGGGAAAGAATGAACCACGTCCCATCGACATGTCATCAAATGCCTATATGCATCTCTCACCGGGGTACCCACAGGAGAAGGTGAACCACTCAGCCTGCTCATATGTCATCAACAATAACCATACATGTGTCCGCAATCGTAGGAGAAGGTGAACCACTCTCCCTACACACATGTCAACCATCATGGGGTATCACAGGGGAAAGTCGCTTATAGCTCAATAAGTACCCCTAGCCTGCAGGAGCTCCCAGTGCTTAATGTGCCAGGCTGCTCTTTGAAAAACAAGACTAGATATTGATGACTGGATTGTCAATAGGAGCCTTATTGCTCCACCCAGAAGCATATAGATATGCATATGAAGGTATACAACTTACCAGAGAGCTTCTTCAGACATACAAGCCCTTTTTAGCAGCACTTAGCAATCTTCTGTCTTCTGCATATTCAAGATTCTAAGTATTTAGCCGATCTTACTCCCTCTTGTTCTGGGAAACCAAAGCTTGTCTTTCCAGAGATGGTAATATTTCATATGATTAGATTTTCCCTTGTTAAGATGCAAGGTATTCATTAAATTTTTATGATCCTGGCAGTGCACTCCCATAAACAAGGATGTTCTTGGTTATACTCGTGGGGAGGATTCAACAGATAACTCCCTCTGAGACTGAAAAGATGAGGCATACGCGATAGAGGTAAACTGTTCATAGAATCAAATGTCACAGACATATCTTTATTCCATCAGATATTTATCAAGACCATGATCTTCAATTCTTTCTCCAAGATTGAGCTTAGCCTTTTCTTCAAGTACCATTCCATTCCTGTTGATCTGAGCCATACTGTAGCTGTACCAAATGAAGAGTTATGAGAAGTACACGATTCTCGAAATCATCTTCTGCAATATAATAAGGCTTAGTAAAGAGCTACCTCACATGGCTTCATAGTGAGTCAAGCTGACTGCTTTCGATGTACAGCCTAAACGAAGCTTCCAGAATTCAGTCTCATAAAGTAAGATGAATTATAGCATTTTACTATTCATCATACTGTGCTTCAGCAATTTTGATAGCGTACGTCAGAGTACCTGCAAAATGTCTGGATCAACAAATTCTGCTTAAAGCTAAAGAAAACATCAGCTCCCTCTGAATTATAGCTCCCTTTGAATATTTGAAAAGAGATCTTTCCCAATGAGACATCTGCAACCAGTTATCAGTCCTAATTACATGGACAACTTTCTTAAAAAAAATCAATGGGCAAGAGGAGATATTAATTCGTTCAACTATTTCTGTATGAAGAGGAGTTTATATATAGATTTTTCCTAGATCAGTGTGAGACAGTGTGAGGAGTTTATATATACAGGAGTTACTTGTTATGTGATTGTGCGATCATGTTTTGTTTCCGCAAATTGTAGAAGGATTCAATATCTTGTTTTAGTACATTATAAGATCAGATTGAATACTGTTGTTAGATTTTCTACATGGTATAAAAGTGCCAAGAATCACAATAAGAAGAGAAGAAAAAACTTTTTTTTGATTAGGTTCGAATTTGCATATTTATTCTTAAGTGTCCAACAATAGATCAAGATGTCTTTCAATGGTTTGAGACTCGAATATGCACTCGAGGGAAATTTGAATTATATTGCATGGAAGGACAGGATGGAGGCAGTGCTTGAGGACAACAGACTGAAGGCTTTCATAGATACTGATGTCTCGCAGCCCTCAGCTGCAGATGCTCAACTTCTTGGCTTTCATAGATACTGATGTCTCGCAGCCCTCAGCTGCAGATGCTCAACTTCTTGGTGCATGGAAGAAGAATGTAACAAAGGCGAGGAGGATCTTGTTAGAGGGAGTTCGAGACCATATTGTCTCGAGCCTCCATGGGAAGGCGACTCCATATGCAATGTGGAAAGCCTTGACGGATTTGTATCAGAATAGCAGCGATCACAGGAAGTTGGCGCTGAAAGACAAGCTTAGGAAGATCAAAATGGAGAAAGGCGACACGATCCAAAAATTCTTGACCAAGTACACTCAATTTCGAGATGAGCTTGGAAGTGTTGGGATCATTGTTGCTAATGATGATTTGGTGAGTTGGCATAACTACCAAGACTCTGTTAATGGGAGGGAGAAGCTGCCAGATTGGGAGCGACTATGGTCCGATTTGGCACAAGAAGAAATTCTGCGGAGCACCAGAGATGGATCCTCGTCAAAGATTGATGATGAGGAGAACTGTGCCTTGGTTGGCAAGGCGGAGAAAGGAAAAAGGAAGGCATCCTGTTCCAAATCTGAGACCGGCAAGGCAGGCAAGAAGTGCGACTTGTCAAAGGTGAAATGTTTCAACTGTCAAGAGCATGGACACTATGCCACAAATTGTCTACAAAAGAAGAACAACAAGAAGGCCTTAGGAGGAGTAATAGGTGAAGCATTGGCTTCACAGTTTGAGTTGGACTTCACCCTCATCGCATGCATGGTTTCATTGGTGATGGGATCTGTGTGGTACTTGGATAGTGGATTCTCATTCCACATGAACGACAAAAAATAATTCTTCAGCAGCTTGGAAGTGAAGGATCTCCAGATGCACTTTGAGATGGGTGATGATAGGAGGTATAACGCTATTGGTATTGGTACAATTACCTTTCAGAGAGAGTTAGGTAAACCCCTCATACTAAAAGATGTCATGCATGTACTTGGTTTAAAGAAGAATTTGGTTTCTGTTGCTATGTTGGAAGATCGTGGATATGATGTGATTTTTCGTGAAGGAAAGATGTTCCTTTGTCACAAAGCCACGCGATAGGTGAAAAAGATTGGGGTTTGAGTGAAGAACCTCTACAAACTTGATGTAGATGACTGCGCAACGTTGAGTAGTAAAGCAGAGAAGGTGGAAAGTCGAGACATCAGTGAGTTATGGCATAGGAGGTTGGGCCATCTACACCACAACGCTTTGAGGATCATGCAACAGATTTCTATAGGGCTTCCAAAGGGTACACTTGCGCAGAGAGATACATGCAAAGGGTATATTATGGGGAAGTATACAAAGGCCACCTTTCACGATAAGGAAAGCCGAGCAGTGACAATCCTTGAGAGTGTTCACTTAGACGTGTGTGGACCGTTATCGACAGCTTCCATAGCAAAGCACAGGGATTATGTGATTTTTGTTGATGATTTTTCAAGAAAGTGTTGGGTTTTCTTCATGTAGAAGAAAGATTAGACGTTCTCCAAGTTTTGTTTGTTCAAGGCACTTGTCGAGAAAGATACAGGGAAGAAGGTGAAGGCTTTGAGGAGCGACAATGGTGGAGAATACATCTCTAACGAATTCAAGAACTTCTGTGCCTCAGGAGGAATTCAAAGAGAATTGATTGCACCTCATAACCCACAACAGGATGGGGTTGCAGAAAGAAAGAACATAACTATTGTGGGAGCAGCACGAGCCATGTTGCATGATCAGGGCCTACCGTTGCATCTGTGGGCAGAGGCATGCAATACAACAATATTTGTGCCGGAGAAAAGTCCTCATCAGATACTTGGGATGAGTACACCAGAGGAGGCTTTTTTAGGTAAGAGACCGGATGTGTCATATTTTAAATTTTTTGGTTCATCTGTTTATTTCCATGTGACCAAAGATGCCAGGAAGAGGCTAGAGCCAACAACAAATTTGGGGATATTTGTGGGGTACACTGATACACCTCACAACTATTGGGTCTACTTGCCAGCACATAGAATGACAATGGTCAAAAGAGATGTGAAATTTGATGAAGACTAAGCCAAGTGATTGTCCCTTGAGAGGGAGCTTGAGTTGCATGTAGTTGAGGAGCTCTTAGCTCCAAAGAAAGAACCTCAGGATGTGGATCAGCCACAAGCAGAGGAACAGAGAGTGGTAGAAACCACTCATGCACAGAGCCATCCACCAGAGATGGAAGGAAGCCCATGAGAGAGGCTGCTGGATGCGAGAGATAATGTGGGAGCACCAACATCACAGCGCAGGCAGAGAAGGTCCGGTACATTGGATACATGGCTCTTATGAGTGGAGGTATTGAGATAGAACCATTTTATTTTGAGGAAGTAGTGCAACAACCAGTGTGGGTTGATGCCATGGTTGAGGAGTATGACTCCATTATCAGAAACAATGCATGGGAAGTTGTCCCAAGACTAGTGGGGAAGTCAGTTGTGGGATCCAAGTGGGTCTACAAGGTGAAGCAGGCAAAATATGGGAGTGTGGAGAAACACAAGGCTAGATTTGTGGCAAGAGGGTTCTCTCAGGTGGAGGGGATTGACTATGATGAGACTTTTGCACCAGTCACATGGTACTCATCTATTAGATCCATCCTTGAACTCTCAACGTAGATGAGATGGCAGATACATTAGATGGATGTAAAGACAACCTTTCTCAATGGACTTATTGAGGAAGAAGCGTACATTGAGCAGCTGACAGGTTTTGAGACCTTAGACAGGGAGTCGCATGTGTGTAGACTCAAGAGAGCACTGTATCGGCAGAAGAAAGCACCTTGTGCTTGGTACACTAGGATTGACAGCAATTTCACCGGGTTGTCACCAAGAGTGAAGCGAGTGCGAACTTATATCATATTGTGGTTGATGGTAAGCTTTTGATTATTGTACTTTATGTTGATGATCTGATACTGACAGGTGATGAGCAACTCATAAAGTCTTGCAAAGATGATCTTGTAAGAGAATTTGAGATGAAGGACATGGGGCCCTTGCACTATTTCCTTGGATTGGAAATATGGCAAAGAGATGGGGAGCTATTTGTATCTTAGGGCAATTATGTCAAGGAGATTCTGAGGATGTTCCACATGGAGGGCAACAAACCCATGAGGACTCCTCTTGTAGGAAACTGGAGGAAGCAGGATGCTACTTCGGGCGAAGTAGTGGACGCTATTGTTTACAGGCAGCTGGTGGGTTCACTCATGTATTTGGTGAACACACGACCCAACATATGCTACGCAGTTAACCAACTGAGCCAAGCTATGGTTAAGCCGACCAAGCTCTTTTGGAAGGTGGGGAAGCATGTGTTGAGATACATCAGAGGGACGACAGAGTATGGATTATGGTACAGAGGGACAGAGGGAGTGAAGCTTTAAGGTTTCACCGATGGAGATTGGGCAGGGAGTCCATCCAATCGAAAGAGCACATCAGGAGGCATCTTCAACATAAGATTAGTAGCAGTTTCTTGGTACAGCAGGAAAAAAATATCGGTTGCACTCAGTTCAACAGAGGCAGAGTATGTGGCAGCTAGTCAGGTAGCATGCGAGGCCTTCTGGATGAGGAAGATACTTGCTAGTTTGTTTGATCAACAGATGGATCCGACGGTGATACATTGTGATAACCAGAGTTGCATCAAACTCTCGGTTAATCCAGTATTCCATGACAGGTCCAAGCATATTGATCTCTGGTATCACCATCTCAGAGATTGTGTTCAGAGGAGTATTATGTTATTAGAGTACATTCCCATGAAGGAGTAGGATGCAAACATATGCTACGCAGTTAACCAATTGAGCCAAGCTATGGTTAAGCCGACCAAGCTCTTTTGGAAGGCGAGGAAGCATGTGTTGAGATACATCAGAGGCACGACAGAGTATGGATTATGGTACAAACGGACAGAGGGAGTGAAGCTTCAAGGCTTCACCGATGCAGATTGGGCAGGGAGTCCATCTAGTCGGAAGAGCACATTAGGAGGCATCTTCAACATAGGATCAACAACAGTTTCTTGGTACAACAAGAAACGAAGATCGGTTGAACTCAGTTCAATAGAGGCAAAGTACATGGCGGCCAGTTAGGCAACATGCGAGGCCATCTGGTTGAGGAAGATACTTGTTGGTTTGTTTGGTCAACAAATGGATTCGACGGTGATACATTATGATAACCAGAGTTGCATCAAACTCTCGGTTAATCTAGTATTCCATGAGAGGTCCAAGCATATTGATATTCGGTATCACCATCTCAGAGATTGTGTTCAGAGGAGGATTATGTCATTAGAGTACATTTCCATGGAGGAGCAGGATGCAAACATCTTGACGAAGGCGCTGGAAAGAAGCAAATTCAAATTCCACAGAGGCAGGATCGGGGTAGCAGATAATCCCTTTCTTGTTGAGAGGGAGTGTTGAAATGGCACCAAGAAATGGCACCCCAATGTGGGGCTTCTAATTTAATTTCCCCTTAATTAAATTGGAAGAGAAATTGTAATTTCATCTCATGACAACTTGTATTAGTTAACGAAGTCAGAATGACCGAGTTAGCTTAGTAAACTCGAGTTGAGGGTCAGAGAGCATGCATGTAGAGTTTTCCCGAACTCGAGTTGAGGGTAAGAGAGCATACATGTAGAGTTCTCCCAAACTCAAGTTAAGGGTCAGAGAGCATGCATGTAGAGTTCTCCCATGATTTAAGGGGGTCCAGTTATAGTTATTTGTGAGTTGTAATTAGTTAACTCAAGAAATTGAGTTAAAATCAGTTTAACTAGTTCTAACTGAGTGATGAGCTAGTGAGAGGTCAAGTGAATTAAATCCGATTTAATTCACTAGTAATGATCAATCAGTTAATTGATAATTCACTATAAATAGCTGTTGCATCACAGTTCTAAGGAAGACCCAATTGAGACTGAGGTTAAAGGGATGATAACTATCAGTTGTATAATTAGAAAATTGTACAGGTTAGTTATAGAGTTAGTTGGAGGCCTAGGAAGGATTGCGCAATCAAGGCAAGGGTTTTTCCTATTTAATAGGGATTTAATCCCTCAAGGAATGCATGAGCAAGGCAAGCTAAGCAGAGGCAGAGAATTGGCCAAGTATTTGTCTGATTTTGCCTAGATTAGTGTGAGACAATTGGCAAAGTGCAGGGGTTTCTCTCTCGAGAGAAAGCATTGTATTGTTTCTTGCAATGTTTTAAAAAACGGAATCGGTTAGCTACCAGGCCGAGGTAATGACTCAGTAATGACTTCGAATCGGTAATGACTCGGTCGACTCGGTTTCAATGACTCGGTTTTTGTAATTAATACATTAAATATTAATTTTTTTGTACAAAAACATAAATTTAAAGATTTTTATTCATGTTTCCAAACACAAAGCATTACAATATAGACAAAAGACAACATATGATCAAAGTAGGCTCATGAATATATCCATTATATCAAAATTGCACCTAGTGCACTGTCCAAGGACCAATACATGATGATGATATAGAGATCAAAACAAAAAACATAACTAAGGAGGCTCTAAATGGCCTCTACAACAAAACATGAATAGTCACTAGTAACTATTGCTAGTCATCTGACTGTGACAAGCCAATGTCCTCTTCCCCAAACTCTGAACCAGAGGGGGAAGACACTCGCTCCGCCTCCTCCTCTGAATCAACATCCTCAACTGGAACTATACCCTTGCCCTTACCACCTTGAGAATCAGATATACGAGCTATGCGTCTCCGTCGTGGCTGACTAGAGGAAGTGCCTGCACCTGCAACTGGATGGCTTGGGACTGGGTCTGCTACTAGTGGATCTACATTGAGCATAATATCCTCCATCACTAAATCGAAGTCAATCCCCCCATCTATGTCAAACTATGGTGGACAAGACTCCACTACCCAATCTGATGTTGGATCAATATCCTCCAACACAATGGGATCTGAATCACGTCTTTTGTTCAGCAATTGGTTTCGTCTTAGTCGGAGGTTGTACTAGACAAACACTAGATCATTTAACTGTTTTTGCTCCAAACAGTTTCTCTTGTGTGTGTGAATCCTCTCAAAGATAGACCAATTGCGCTCACACCCAGAAGCACTGCAAGTTTGACTCAAAATGCGGATTGCAAACCTCTGCAATTCATGACAGTGGCTACCAAATGCCTCCCACTATTGTGCTGCAAAAAATGAGTTTCAGTTAGCTCAACAATTTATATCTAACTTTGAAATTCAAATTATAATTTTATAAACAATTATACAAAATAATAAATTATAAAATATAAATTTGAAAATTGAAATTATTTGTTTACCTGGCTCATCTGATTCTCTTGCAATCCTTGCCAGGTTCTTGCCAAAGGTACCAGTGGCATGGCTGAACATAGTGATCTGCTTGTGTATCTTCAACTGCTCACTCTCTGTGGGGATCATGCGATCAATGCAGTCAATCAATCCATCTCTAACCTCCCCAGTCAAAGCTCCTGTTTCCTGAGCTTTATAATGATACCTTGGGTTCAGAAAATACCCAACTGCATGTATCGGGCGATGGAGTTGATTGTTCCATCTCTGATCAATGATTTCCCAAATGGGCCCATACTTAGCCACTCTGTCCTTGCATGCTGCCCTTATCTGCTCCTTTGCTTGATCCATAGCCTCATAAATGAAGCCCATAGCCAATCTTTCTCCATCCACCAAGCGCAACACCTTAACCAATGGCTCAGCAAGTTTCACAATGGTTGCTGCCTTTTTCCAAAATATTTCTTCAACGACTTTCCTTTTCATGTCTTTGCCATCCTGTTTGCGAGAGAACTAACTTTCATTCCATTCATCACTAGAAAACATCTTTTGCAAGTTTTTATGTTGGGCACCCATAGATTGCAATGTCAAAAAATGTGTTGCAAATCTAGTGATGGCAGGCCTAATAAGTTCCTTGCCCCCTGTGTATTTCCTCATCAGACTCAGAATCCATGAGTGATTGTAAATATATTTTGTGATGCATTTGGCATGCTCCAAAGTGTTCTTGATCCAATCTATTTTTCCAATATCCTCAAGCATGAGGTCTATGCAATGTGCAGCACATGGGGTCCAAAAGATGGTTGGGTGTTTTTTCTCTAACAATTTACCAGCAAGAACATAGTTAGAGGCATTGTCTGTGATGATTTGAACAACATTTGCCACCCCCACCTCTTCAACAACCTCATCCAAAAGTTGTAACAACAACTGTGCATCTTTCACCCTATCAAATGCATCAACTGATCTTAGAAACATGGTTCCCCGTGGGCAAAAGACAAGAAAGTTTATGATGGTACGGTTCCTCTGATCAGTCCATCCATCTGACATGATGGTACATCCTGTACGTGCCCATGAGTTTTTGAACTCTTTCAAATAATCATCAATGTTTGAAATCTCTCTTTGCAAAAAAGATCCTCTTAACTCATGCAGAGTAGGAGGTTTGAAGCCCTTTCTAGCAGCATATATGGCATCAAAAATAGGTTCATAACATGGTGAACGAGTAGCATTGAAGGGAATATCAGCATCATACCACCATCTAGCAATGTACTCACAAGCAACATCTCTCAATTCTTTTTTCCAATGAGCATCTAAAGTGGGCTGCACAGTTGGAGGACTAGGACCATATGCAGTTGCACTATGAGAGGGAGATGAGGGCACAAAAAAACTTTTAATAGTACCATTATTTCTCATTGCACCCTTACCCTTGTCAGAAATAGACTCCCTAGAGGGAGGAACATAGCGAAAGGGGTTTTTTGATGCATCAGTGGAAGGGATAGATGAGGAATCCTCATAATTAAAAGATTCAAAACTTGAGTTGGCAGCCATCATATGTTGTAGATTCTTCTTCCTCCCAATTTCAGCCTGTATTTCTTTTTTCCTATTTTTCTCTTGCTCAAACTTGTCAAATTGTTCTTTCAATTGCTTCCTAAGTTTCCCAATGTTTGGTGCTTCACATGCAGTAATTTGGCCTTTAACACCAGCCAAATGTAGTTTCAGTCTATGAATGCCCCCTCCACCCTCAATTTTTTTCTTGCAAAATTTGCAAAACTTTTGATCCCCAACCATTTCAGCATATGCCCAAGCAGAGTCTTTTGCTATAGGGGCCATTTTGGACTGAGTTTTTGACTTGGAAATAAAATGTTTAAATCTGAACATGAAAACAAAAAAAAAAACTATTCATTCTTTGTTCATTTCTTTCACCAAATGGCAAATGCCAAAAACTATGCAAATGCAAATGACAAATGCTAGATTTGCTAAATAAATAAAACAAACAAAGGCAGATTTAGAAGAGAAAAAATAAATACCTCTAGCCTCTAGCTTCCTCTAGCTCAATGCTGCTCCAAAGCTTGCCCAATAAGCTCCTCACTGTTGCTCCAAAACTTGCCCAAAAGACTCCTCAAAGCTGCTCCAAAACCAACTCCACAATCTTCAGAAAACTCTCACAAATGCTCAAGCAAATTGAATGAGAAAGATGTGAGCTCAATAGAGGGGTTGGGTTAGTTAAATAGCATGGGGAGGAGTTAGACAACCTCAAACAAACCTAACAGCAGAATAAAATCCGGTTTCAAGTCCATAAAATGCGAGTTTTTGGGCCCACCGGCCGGCAGATTTGGCTCGGCCGAGTTAACTCGGGCCAGGCCTGGTCGGCCGGTTTGTTACCAAGCCGGCCGAGCCGGTACAAAAACCGGCCGGCTCGGTAACAAACCGGCCAACCTCGCTGTTCTTGTACCTGGTCGGACCGGCCAGCCTAATGGCTCGGTCGACCAGGCCTGGTCGGAGTCGAATCGGCCGATTTTTAAAACAGAGGTTTCTTGATCCTTGACTTTATACAATATACAGATAGCGGGGTTTTAGTCTGTGTGCTTTCCCCAAATACATCTTGTGTTGTGCGATTGATTGTCTCTTTCTCTTACTTGTTATGTGATTGTGCGATCGGATTTTGTTTCCGCAAATTGTAGAAGGATTTAGTATCTTGTTTTAGTACATTATAAGATCGGATTGAATCCCGGTGTTAGATTTTCTACAGAGCGCACTGTAACCCTGAAAGTGAAATTGGCCAGCTTGCTGTGGGAATAATGATGAAAGGTGATCAAAGTTTCAGGATACGATTTAAGAGAGAAAGAGAGTAAAAAATATGAAGGCTTGCGTATGTGGAATTTGTTCATTTTATAGCTTGCTTAAGCATCTCTTTCAAGCCTCAAACAGAATACAACAGCTATGGAATTAACAAAATCATTGAAGAGGTGTTGGTATGAGTAGAAGTGCGTTGGGGATCTGGGAGCAGTTGATCTTGCCAAATTTCAGATGCTTTGGCAATTCAAGAACTTTTGAAACTTGCTGGCTGTCAAGCATCCTTACATGATATTTCAACATCTGCTGGTTCAATTTATCAACCTTCCATGTCATGTAGAAAGATAGATATATTCTTAGATTGAGATCTTTTGTTGAGCAGTCCTTGGAAACACACAAAGACAGCAAATGATAACTAAATGCAGTGTATTCTATAATGGGTACTACCCGATTGATAAAGTTTCCTGTAGCGAAAGCATAAGCATACTTGATATTACAGCAGAAGAAATACAACAGTGTTTATTCATTTCACAAGAGGGGTTTTATGGCGAGTCAAACCCAGACCTGCTGTCAGATTTGTTCACTTAAAAAGGGTAGACTGGATCATTTCTCTGCCATCTGAACCAATAAAGGACAAGCTTGGTAAGGCTTCCAACATCCATCCTGTGTAACACGGGTTACAGTTGCTTACAGATATCAAATCTATAGAATAGCAATCCCAATTGCAACAAAAGGGATATATGCAGAGCATTGCAGACCTATAACAACATTTTGGTCTTTTTACAAAAAGATCAGAGCACTCAGATGGAGGTGATCCCATTTTAAATTGACTGTGTTGTGAAATTTATATGTGAGCTTATCCAATAATTTTGGAGAAGTTTTGACTGGGGCCGACTTTAAACATTAAATTGAGCTGACCTGTATATGCATTTAAAACATAGGGCTGACCTTCTATGGTGATGTGGACGTTAGAAGACCTGGAGGGCTGACCTATCTCAGGAGATTTGATTCATAAAGTATAAAGATCGCAAATGTGTTAGAGAGAACAATGCCAGTTGGAAAGGAATGTTAGGCACATGTAGCTGCTGTTAGAAAGCTTTGTGCATCCACACTTTGAACCGTGGAGGCCCACTTGACAGCATTACTTGCCGACTTTATGGAGGAAAGGGACCATTTTGAAGGGCCTTTGGAGGCTGGAATCTGGATGCTATGGGCAGAAGACCTTTAGATGATGTGGCTTACCCATGAAGGCTTGTGCCCTTTAGATTTTGTACATGTGGCTTAAGAATTCCTTCTTTTCTGTAATTTATATTAATTAATTAAAGAAGAGGGCCTTTTGCTTCTCCATAGGCTAGATTAAGGGCTTTCAGCCTAGGAAATTAATATTTTAATGTAAAGGAATCTTCTCTATAAATAGAGGTGCACTTCCTCTCATTTCTTAATGGTTGGATTGGGAAGAAATCTCTTAGCAAGTGTGAAATTTCTGAAATTTTCTCTTGTTTCTTAGTTTTGGTTATGGACGATTCAGTAGAGCAACCTCTTGGAAGATTTTGTTGATGTGGATAGTTTTCTTCTCTTGGATGATTATTGATAGGTCTTGATTAGGAAGGTCTTGTTGATGTGTATAGTCTTATTTTCATGGATGAATATTTGTAGAACTTGAATGGATGTGGTGATTTTAGTAAGTGGTCTTTCTTCATCATCATGATCAAGTTTATGGATACTGGTTATTAAATATTTATCAAACAATTGCTGGTATTTTTATCTCATTTTCCTTCTCGGACAAGCCCTCCACCAAATCCTTTTGAGATGACCTAAGTGGAGCTCACTACCTTATTCCATTCTTGAATATTGTAAGATGCCTAGCCCAAACATCTAGAGTACATGAGTAGGTTTTCTCTAGTCTTTGAAGTTAAATCCGCTCCAAGCTCCCTTGAACTTCTCATCAAGCTCTTTGCAATGACCTAACTGGAGCTCACTCCCTTATCCTATATTTGAAGGTTGTAGGATGCCTAGGTCAATCCTCTAGGGACACAAGTGAGTCTCCCTTGGTCTTTGAATCTAGATCTACTCCATTTCTCTTCAAGTGTGTTGCTCCTTGACTCCATATGCCCCCCAAAAGTATAGTGGCATGCTACGACACTTGTCTTCTATCATCCTCCTTTCAAAATCCTTTAAACTGTTTTGCTGGGGGATACTCTTTGAAATCACCTTATAATTCTTTGATTTTGTGTTTGGAGACCTTCCCTTTGAGCTAAAATTTGGAAATTACCTTAAAAACCCTAGCAATCCTATCTTCAAGATCCACCTTAAATCCTAATTGTTCAATTGTTTGATTGGTGGTAATTGAAGTAGAAGTCTTAGGGGGCTCTTGATTTGGTTTAACTGGGCCATTAGATCTCTAAGATTTACTAGGGAGAACTACCCTTGAGCTGGAGGAGAGCTTACTAGAAGTGAGAAGAGGGTTGGCGAGATGATAGTTGTTCCCCCCTTAATTGTACGGGGTCTCATACTTGAGCTTTGATACTTTATCTCAAGAAGTGCAAGATTTTGCTGTAATAGCTCCCACATATTGGTTTACAATGGGAGCAGTTTGAACCGGATGGAGTTGGTTCAGTACTGAATTGGCTAGTTTGGCACCTTGTATTAATTACTAGGTAAGGGGGATTTTCTTTTTTTCCTTTAATTTTTGATTTCTATCTTGGAATTGTCATTGGTCCGATAGGTTGGTTTGCAATGGGAACCAGTCTAGAACCAAACAGTTCATCTCTTTCTGTACTGCTCCATCTCTTTCTGTACTGCTCCATCCAGTTTGGCTTATAGCAGTAATTACCAGGGAAGGGGGCTTTCCTTATTTTCCCCATTGACTTTCAATTTCTTCCTTGGAATTGTCATGGGTCCCACAGGATGGTTCATAGTGGGAACCAGTTTGAACCGGATGGTTTGGTTGTTTTATTACTGAACTGGTTGGTTCGACATTTGAATTGGTTGATCAATCTAGTTTAGACACCAGTTCAGAAGATCAGGGGTGCAAACTGGTCCAGAACCCCGGTCCTGATAACTATGGAAGAGATGCCTGGAGTCCTATATAGTGTACATATTAGATGGGCCACAAGGGAAAATGGGTTGGCTTGAGTGAACTAGAGACCTGTAGTTAGTTTGGTCACTTCTCCATGGTGGCCTCATAGCCTAGCTCGGGGGTGGTGTCTGCAGTGGATGCTTACGGCTTGGGTGGAAAATGGCTCACATGGAGCTGGTTTCTTGGATGACCTTCTATCAAAAAGTGTTCTGTCCATGTTTATTAATCTGCAATTGGATGTTAATTATTCTTATGGAAGTATGTTCATTTTGCATGCTGTGCGTGTAATTATGTTTAATTTGGTCATAGGCATTTGGTTGCCATTAATTCCTGCTATTCCATGCTTGTATATTCCACTGCATTGAATTATTGCACCTCTACTTGCATTTTGAATTAGCTCTGAACCTCTATGAAGGCCATCCCTGTGTTGCAATGGCGATTGGGTCTCTCGAGTGGTGGAATTTTAATGTTTATTAATATGCAATTGAATGTTAATTATTCGAATAGAAATATATTCATTATGCATGATGGGTGTGTAACTTATATTTTGGCCATAGGCATTCGGTTGCCATGAATTGCTGTTATTCCATAATTGTATATTCCAGTGCATTGAATTATAGTATCTTTGCATGCATTTTGAATCATCTCTGAACCTTTATGGATGCCATCCCTGTGTTGTAATGTTGATTGGGTCTCTTGAGGGCTGGATTTGTAATCTCCTGTTTAGTGGCTCCTCACTTTGTGACTGGGAGTGCTAGGTGGGAATGCTACAACTTTCCCTGTGCTTCCTCACATTGCTGTTCCCCACATAACTGTGTCCTCTCTAATCAATGTTTTGTGAAAAATCCTAGATCCGGGTTCCTATTGCAACAAATCTGAATTACTTCTTCTATTATGTTTCATAATTATTTCATTACTGTGAAATATCAAAGTAATTTCTGAAGCAGTCTACACAAATAATGCTGCGGAATAAATCTAAGTGCTGAAACAATCTGAACAAAAATACAATGAAAAACATCCACATGTGACATAGTTATTTTTGGACTAATTCCCCTGAAAAACCCAACTTGGGAAAACCAGTGCAGCAGATCTGAGGGTTTGTATTATTAAGCAGCATAATCTTGAATGCAACTAGGGTGCCAACATCCGGCAAACCCCTTCAAAGAAATCTAGACAATTTGGTGAAAAATGGGAGATATACCTCACTCTCCAAGTCTCCGGCTGATCTGACAGCGTTAGTGAAGCCCTCACTGCCTCTGCGTGATTGCCTACGCTGGAACTGCGTAAGCCTGCGTAGGCAAGCTTGAGGAACTGCGTCACCTTCCTCTGCAAACTGATCTAGCTGATCTAAGACTGGATTTTGCCCTCTTGACTCAGAAATCCCAGCCTCTAGCTATCTCTGAATTGACTCCAAGAGACATTGCGCTGTTTTTGCGTGATTTCTTGTAGGGTCTGCGTCACCTCTTTAGAAAACTGCACTGTCTCTCTCTGCATCACCTCTGCCTCTCTCTGAAATGCACTTCTGGTTCTCTTGACCAGTTTCTGCGTCTGCCCCTCTCTGGATTTGATCACTGAATCACAATCACTTAGCAAACCCTGCCCTAGTGATTTGATTCTTGATCAAAAACTGTGTCTCCTCACACAAATTCGAAAATGCTCAATGGCTCAAGTGTCTCAATGTGTTTTCCATAGGCCCCTCACCCTCCTTATAATCTTCTGTTGATCCTTCAACGACCAAGATTAAAACATAATCAAGGGCTAAGATTAACTTGGAGGTGATCCATGACTTTATCTAGAAGATTCACACTTAGTTTAATTAATACCTTTTAATTAATCAGTTTCCCTAAGTTTAGACTTAGGAAAACATTAAAAAACAATTAATTATTTTAATTAAACCATCTCTAAGTGGAATTTTCCAAAACCATTTCTGTGTTTTATGGCATATATGTGTCCTAGCCTATATACAAAGTTACAAGGCTAGAGCACATCCGATGCTACCATATATCAACATGTTCCATCTTCTGTGCTGGAACCATCAAGTACATCATACAGGAGGACCAGCTGCTGGGGAATCAGGTGCAGAAAACTAACACCATTGGCACAGGATCTTTCACAATAACTATGTTAACAATTACCGCTTTATATTTAGTATCTCTGGGCCAACATCATTCCTGTGCTCCACCTACCATTCCTGCAGGATCCCACTACTTACTTCCAACCTGCCATGTTTGTAACATCTAACTACAGCTGGTTAAAGTTTTATTGACACATGCTTAAAGTCCTCATTTCACATTGTGTGTTTCTTCTTCAATCTTTTGGTGCATTGACATGTTATTGCAGCAATAGGCTGGTTTCATGAGAAATGTAGTTCATTTCACTGAAAACTCATTGCTTATTAAGAAATCCAAAACACATTCTAAAAGTAACGTTATCAACTCATTTTATGTTTCTTATGGGTTTTTCCAAGTAATGCTCACTTACCGTTATGTCTCTAGTAATGAGGCTTTTGTGTGTGGGGTTTGCTTTGACCTTTTTCTTATTGGTAATTTTCATGACCTTTCATTGCATGGGATTATGGGTGTAGCCTATTGGTTACCCTTGTTATCAAGGTCTATCGGACTGACTTGCAGGTCATGTTTGCATTTTTCCTATTTTTATTTTTTAATGGTTATATTCATGCCCAATTTTCTGTGTTTACTTAAGAGTATTGATGGATTGCCCCACTTCAATTATCATTTCTGCCATGAATAAAACGACGTCCCAGCTGACAATCTTTTTAAGGACATATCTTAAGTTACTTGCTCTGGGCATTTGCAATCGAAGTGGTTTTGTCCTAGCAATTTGCACCAATAACCTTTTGCTTCTGAAAATGTTGAAGACACTTAAAGTGACAATGAGACTTTACTTAGTCAATGTCAAACATATGCTTAATTACACATACGGAAAGTGGTTGTAATTTTATCCTGTAGCTATCTTTAGGCTTTTGCTTTCTTCTCTTATATCTTCGTCTCATTCAAGGCTTCCCTTTATGGATGGTTTTGTCATAACAATTTTCATCCAGCAAATACTTGTTTATGTGTACTTGTGTGATCCTTTGTTCTTTTTCTTTGGTGTTCATTGCTTTTCTATGTTTTAGCTTTTAGCATGCATCAAACATTATTTGGAGTTTTAGGATGAGGTTTATGACTAATATTATCCTAACTCTAACAAATGCTTGTGGTGCAGGTCCAACAATTTTGTTTCTCCAAGAAAATGCTGGCAGTATCCTTGAGTTTCTAATGATCAGTCTGCTAAAATTACAGCATATGACTGAAATCATATAATACAAAGAAATCAGTTCAGGGAGTACCTTAACAATTTCCTTTACAGATATAGCTCACCGACTAGAGTTCATTCGCATTTTGTTACAGAAATTGAAATGCAATGTTTTTATGCTTTCTTACCGAGGGTCTGTTCCAATCTCTGAACCATCTCAATTCTGTATTATGAGATCTTGTCTATAAATGTATTAGCAGATTATTATGTTTAGTAGAACATTTTGCAACACATCTTTTACATGTTAATCACCAATTTGGGAATATTTTAGGACTTGTTCTTATTCAGGTAAGGAGGTCTGACATGTATCTTATTGTATTGTACAAAGATATGGAGCAAGTGATGGAAACCCATCACAACATGGTATTATCAAAGATGCAGAAGTGAGTCTGTTAACATTATCATGGAATATTTTTAGTGTTAAATAGAATGATTAGTTTTATTCAATAATCATTTGAGCAACGAATGAAATTATTGTTCTATCTTGAAAAATCTGAGCAGGCAGCATTACAACATCTGCTCCAAAGGACGGACATTGATACATCAAGAATAGTTGTGTTTGGGAGATCTTTGGGAGGAGCTGTTGGAGCAGCACTTGGCAAAAATAATCCTGAAAAGGTGCACAATAAATAAACTCAAACGTACAATTGCTGCAACTCGAAATAAGATGCTGACAACTTTTATTACTTACAATACATAATATTAATGAACATAAAACACATGTCATAAATCTGAACATAAAACTACTGTCACAGTGTCATGTTGAATTACTGAAACACTGTCATGCTGTCAGCTCAACTCCGTACTGTCAAAATTCCAACATCAAAGTTTCAATCCACCACACATAATATAGTGTAACCTTTCATCGAGCCTGGCCTCCTTTTATTATACAATTTCAAAGGATAATTTTTATGAGAAGAATTATTTCTGGAGATTTTCTGTTCTGGTTCAGCGGATAACTTTCTGGCTGATACAAACCTGCTGAGCTGAACATTACTCATCTTCATGGGTCTCTGCTTTGCTGTTTAACTGGGCCTCATGCAAACTTGTCCACACACTGATCAGCTTCTAAATCTGGCAGCTGTCCCAAATCTCTCAGCTTTTCTAAAATTTTACAGTGCTATGCATTGTGCTGTTTCATGCTGCCTCCTGCCTACTATTGATTTGCTGTTGAACTGTCTGAATGTTATGGCCTTTTTTTGTTTCTGTGGGCATCGTGCTAATTCTTCTTATATTGGAGTCTCGAGTAATTCCACTACTAGCATGAGATGGCTGCATTTCCTTTGTGAACAATCCTTCGTTATCTTAGGTCCTTTTGATCATTTTGCCAAAATGTATAAGGTTCTTTGAAATTTTACTATGTAAATGGGGGAATTACGCTTGGACAATTACCCAAGCTTCTATTGCTAGCATAATGGCAGAATGATACTGAGTTATTTTTTCCATTGATTTCCATCACTTATCTGGTAACCAACTTCCTGTACTAGTGGAATGTCACATATTTATTTCTCGCTGAATCAGTCTGTAATGTCCTTTACGGATTAATTGCCCAAGAGTGGACGAAATAGCCTATCCAACCCTGTAGGCTATAGTCTTGATAAAGGGGGAAAACCCAATTTTTCCAATGTTTGGGGCAACATTGGGTAAATTTTGGGTCGGCTGGGGAAAAAAGCCCAAATTTGGAGTTGCATTGCAACCCCTCACATTTGGGAAACCCCTTGAGGGAATCTATAAATAGAGGAGAGTTGGAATCAATTTGAATCATCAATCTGGATTGGAATATCTTTGATTTTGTTTAGCCTGAGGCTCTGAGGGTTTTAAGTCCCCTTCTTGATTAGTTTCGGTGGAGGTGATCCCACCCTACCAGACACCTATTTTCCTTGTTTTTGGTACACTATTTTTTGTTGGAGCAGTTCTGGTCTGATTTTTGGCACACAAGGAAGAACCTATCTGAGGTCATGTATTAGGTCCATTACTCATTCAAGGTTCAACATTTATGTGTCAGCAAGGATACAACAGAGGACATCACCGTGGCTCTGTTTTGAACAACAAGAGGATTCAGGCAAGTCTGGGGACAGTGGACCAGCAATCAGCCGCCGCAGGAGCCACAGCTGCAGGGCTGAAAAATGGGCCGCATAGGAGGCAAATTTTTCCCTCCAGCAACCTGTCATAACAGTACCAGTCAGTGATCTCAGGAGTACGTGGTGGACCGTGAAGGAAATAAGAGGCCCAGACTCTGTACAGTGAAGTCGGTTTTCCCTAAGCAGCAGATACTATCATAGGTGGACAGGAATTCAGACAATGAGTTATAATTGGGTTAGGAAGAGTAAATTGAATAGGTTAGTATAGTGGTTTATTAAGTATTTGCAATCAGGAACTATACTGTGGATTATTGGATAAAGGAACCTACTGTTTCTTTGGGCAGACAACCCAAATTTATTTAATCTGTTGAAGGATTGTTCACTGTTTAATTTTTTTTATATTCATTGCATTACAAATGGAAGCCACTGTTATATAAATGAATGTATGTGTTCTATCGTGATTTATTGAAACCCTAGTCAAACAGACAAACCCTAGGGAAAAAATTACCCTAGAACAGTACAGTGGTATCAGAGCTGGTTCTCCTACAGCCTGGAGGGTTGTTTAATGATGGAGCACCTAGAAACTGTTTTTGGGAGGGAGTATGCAGAAACGTGGTGGAAGCTTGACAAGCTTTACATGAGCCTAGCAAAGGAAACTGATGTGTGGGTGAAGGCACACTCAAAAGATTGGTCATGGCTATATCCTCCTAACCAGAATGAAAATCCTAAAGGTGAAACCATATCTAGTGGTAATGGTGCTGAGGGTAACTATTACCAATGAAGATGAAAGAAGTCAACTAGATATCAGGGAGCAATATGTCCCAAAACCTGTTGTCAAAGAGGGGGCACAAATTCATGAGGATTACCATCAGCATGCAGCTTCTCCAGTACCAACTCAAGTTCAAATTGATCAATCATCCAGTCAACGAGGGACAATTAAAAATACAGGACTATGCATGGATTTGCATGACTTGCACAGTCAAATTTTTGGTGCAAAGTCTCCCATTCTTGACAGAAATGAAAATTCAAATCGGTCTCGATAATTACAAGGCCTTACTAAGAGCATGGAGTGAACAAATGATGATAGTCATAGAACAATACGATTGAAACCAGCACAGAGTTCCCTTGTGATAGCATTGAGATAATGTCGATCAAAGACAAGAACAAGAGAAACCTCTAGCGATGGTGTCTCAATTAGAATCTCACAATGGGCATATTGATTCTGTGTATGGTAGACACGAGAAAGAGAGGTCCCTTAAGATATTAATTAACCTAGAGTCTAGCAGAGAGCATATAGATGAATTTCTTGAAAGCCAAGAACGAGAAAGGTCTGTGGAGATGATATCTGGGATTGAATCAAACAAAGTGAATATGAATGATGCCCATGAGAATCGAGCCTCTAAAACATCATTGGCACATAGTACTAGTGAAGCAAATTTTGGTCTTGAAGTCACAAATGTCAAGGCAATCCTTGAATCTGCTATGATACGGGAAGTTCAAGTCCCTGTTAATAAATCATTTATGTGACAATATCCTTCTTTTGTAGTTCGATAGGTGCCAGGCATGCAAAATTCTTATGTAATACATCAGGATTTTAATAATCAGGGACCTTCTGTATAGAACATGGAAGGATTAGATTTCATTACTACAGATTGCAAGTCCTTTGAGGAGGACAGAGAAATGCCAGATGACGTCTCTGAATATCACAAGACATTTGAAGGGAACAAAGAATAATCAAATTGTATCGCTGAAAATAACAAGGCATCTTTGGAGGATTAGGAGGGATCACAACAACTTGCTGACAACCATGAAATACATGTGAAGGACAGGGAAGGATCACACTGTCTTGTTGAAAATTACGTACTAAGTGAAGGGCCAAATGTCCTTCTTGTTAATCCGGACACTTCATCAAACTGTCCAACAGAACATTGCAGATTACATGTGTTGCAGGGGAAGGAAGAGACAAACTTGCAGAAACAAATTTCTAAAAGGCAGGTACCACCAGTATTGCACGAAATGTCCCCCCCCGGCTCCAATCCCCGAAATGCGTACCTTACAGAACCATATGAGATCCGCCGCACGAAACGCGTTTCGTAAAAAAAATTGCTTTTCCTAGAATTTTGGATCCGTACGGATCGCGACCTCTTCCGTACAGCGCCATACAGATCTGACTAGCACAGAAAAAAAAAGCGATATTTTTTTTTTTTTTGTTTTTAATTTTTGACTTTAGTTGGGTTAGAGGGTAGGTTAGTGTTGAGTTAGAGATAGGATGAAAAAGATATAAGCTCTCTTTCACCTCTCATTTTCTCACTTGTGTTTTTGGAGAGCTTGGAGAGGAGAGGAGAAGAGAGCTTGGAGAAGAGAAGAGAAAGAGAGGAGAAAAGAGCTTGGAGAAAAGAGAGTTGAGGGGAGTGAAGGAGGAGGAGCTTGGAGGAGTAAAGAAGGGCTTCCATCTACAAGCTCTAAAGAGGTAAGTGCAAACCCCAAACTTTCTCATTTTTTTGTCATTGTTTTTTGTATTTTCTCTCCTCCCTTTCCTACACTTTCCCATTATTTCTTCTTGTACATTTATTTGCAGGTTGTCCACCATCTATATTGATATTCAAAGATGATGTTTTTTTGGCTTCTATGTATCATTCCACTCTTGGTTTTGATGATGGTAAGGGGGAGTAGAAATAGAAGAGAAGAAAATGAAGAAGAACAACATAGTGGTCGCCATATGAGTGACCCAATGTATGATGAGGAGGAAGGGTTTGAAGAGGAAGGGGATGATAAAAATATTGAAACACAAGAGGGGAAAGCTGCATTGACACCCTTGTGGAACTATGACCAAACTTGAAGTGGGAAAGGTGGTGGAAGCTACAAGTTTTTGTGTCCTCATGGTTCTCATGGAGGAAAACCATATAGTGGTTCATATATCCTTGTGAGGAGGCATCTTTGTGGGGTGATGGACAATGATGAAAAAAAGGGTGTCGTGGGGATAGAAATTTGCCCAAAGGTTCCAGCTGAACAAAGAAGAAAATACCTCCAAATAGAGGAGGCTGCACAACAAAAAAACAATAAACAAAAAACTCAATCTGAATCAAGCGCAACCTCTGGAGGTAAAAAAACAATAGCGGATTTCCTTAATGTCGCTGGGAGGGATGATGTGGATGGAAAGATAGTCCCATTTATTTGTGCTTGCGGTGTACCATTTGAATGTGCTTCGCTCTCCCTATTGGCATAAAATGGTAAAGGCCATCAATGAAACCCCAAAAGGATACAAGTCCCCCAACTATGAGAAAGCTAGAACAGTGTTATTAGAAAGAGAAAAAGGAAAGGTTCAAGTAGCTTTGACACGTTTTACAAATGAGTGGGTGGATAGTGGGGTATCCATTGTAGTAGATGGGTGGACAAATATCAGAAACCAACATTTGATAAATGTTCTTTGTGTTTCTGCTAGTGGTGCAGTGTTTATTACATGTCATGATTCCTCCTCTGTCAGTGCAACTTCCCAAAACATTGCAAATCTCCTGTTGCAATCAATCAGAGATGTTGGTCCTAGTAAAGTGGTTCAAGTGATCACAGAGAATGCAACAAATTGTAAGGGAGCAGGAAAAATTATTGAGCCTACTTATCCATTAATATTTTGGTCTAGGTGCTTGGTGCACACATTGAACCTTTTGATGCATGATATTGTGAAGCATAAAGAATGTGGGTGGATTAATGAGCTTTACAAGAGAGGGAAGCAACTCATTAAATTTATCACAGTGCATACAAGGGTAAACTACTTTTATGGCACTTACTCCAAGTTGCAGTTGCTTAAACTTGCAAAAACAAGTTTTGCAAGTTATTACCTCACCTTTAGGCGGCTAGTGAAGGTGAGACAAGCTTTAACTAATATGGTCACCACTGAATCGTGGGAGGAAATTAACACTGATAGAGATGGTGCTAATACAACCAAGGACACTATTCTTGACATGTTATTTTGGTCACAGGTTAAAATATGTTTTTCAATTCACCAAACCAATTTATTACATGATCAAGATTGCAGATTTAGATCAACCAATAATTGGGGAGGTGTATGAGCAAATGGATAACATGTTGGGGCAGATTAAAGACATTGTTGAGCCTAGAGATATCACCTTGTACAATTATATTCTTGCAGAGGTGGTAAAATGATGGGATATGCTAAATGTTCCGTTGCATGCATTAGCATATGTTTTGACACCTAAATACTATAGTCCATCATGGCTTTCAACACCAGCACCTGGGGGGGGGGGGGAGCAGGAGAAAACCACACCTAGATCCAGAGGTCCTAGAAAAATATATGATTGCATTGGATAGATTAGTCGCTGATGAGGAGGCACACTCGGTATGGAAACAGTTGAGCAGCTATACGCTTTCCACTAGTCCATTTGGGAGCATGCATGCTATTAGAGATCGAGAAAGTTTTTCTTCTATTGAGTGGTGGAACATGCATGGAGGTGCTACTTCAATTCTATAGACTTTGGCATTGCGGGTGCTATCACAGGTGGTAAACACTTCTTTTGTAGAGAGGTGTTGGAGCTCTTATTCCTTCATCCACAGTGTTAAAAGGAATAGGTTGAGTTTAGACCGGGCAGAGAGCTTGGTTTATGTTCATTACAACTTGTGATTGTTGTCCCATTACTGTGATGATGCAAAGAATAATAAAGACACTAAGGTTTGGGACAAGTATTGAGAGGAGGCCAATTTGGAGGATGGAGTGTTGCGATTAGAGCAATTAGAGGATGCTCTTATCCATGATGATGATGATCGAGTTGAGATGCCACCCCCCACTGGTCCCTTGCTTCCTAGGTTCCATGGTTCAACACCAACAACAGGGGCTTCGTCTTTATCAATTGCAGTTCCAGTGCCACAACTTCCACGACCACCATCTTCTTCATTGCACCACGTGGAGGCCCACTGTCACGTACTCTTTGTGGTGGAAGGAAGAGAGATTAGTAGATATTTTCACAATTTACTGCTTTTGTCATAGATTAGACTTGTAGGCTAAGTTGCAGGAAACGTCCTCCCCACACCTGTTTCAGGCAAAAAACGAAATGGAAATGGGGAAACCCGTATCGTACGGCTGAGAAACGCGTTTCCAGCCGTATTGGTATGTTTCCAGTACGGGAAACGTTGCCAGTATGGCCGCGTTTCCTCCCAAAACAATGTTATTTTTTGATTTTTTTTGTTTTTTGTTTTTTTGGGATTCGTGTAATGTATTATTATTTTATTCATTTTATTTGTGTCTTGGATGCTTCTGGATGGCTTTCTAAAGTTATAAAAAGGGGATTTGCCTCATTCTCTCATCACACGAATTGAGCAAGTCGTTTCACTTGGAGAAGAGCGATTTTGGAGAGAAGGGAGGAAGAGAGTAGTGCTTCAGCTTGGGTGCTTTCACCATTGAGCAAAGGAGATTTCAGCAGCAAGAGAAAGAGATTTGAAAAGCAGATTTGGAGTGCGAAGTTTCCAGCTACGGCATTATTGGTTTTTGGCTTAGCTACAACCATATTTCTCTTGTTTTTTCAGGCATTTTGAGGTAGCTTCAGCTACAGAAAATTAATTTGGGTAAGAAGCATTCAATTTCTTGGTTTTTTTCCCATTTTTTTGTCTATTTTTCGAGGGTTTATGCTACCAAAATTATAAAAAACGTTTTTTTTTTTTTTGGTATTTTATTTATAGATTTGTTTTTTTTGTTTTTTGGTTTGTAGCAATGGCTTCTTCCATCCAAGGTTCAAGTGAAAACCCCAAGGCCAACCCAAGGGCTGAATATTATCCTCTTTGGAGGCATGTTGAGAAGCTGCAAAGATGTGGAGGTGGTGGCTCATGGGAATGGCAGTGTACTCTTTGCAATAATTCTTACAAGGGCTCTTACCCAAGAGTGAAGGCACATCTTTTGCATGGAGGAGGACAGGGGATTGCAGGTTGCATGAAAACATCAAACCTTATGGCAAGGAGTGAATATCAAAGAGAGCAAGATCAGGCTGATGGAATCAAAAGAAAGCATGATGATTTTACTCAAGCTAAAAATCCAGCAAACATTGAGCCAAGGATTGTAAATGAAGCTAGGAAGAGGAGAGGCACTCAACAACCAGAACAACCACCATCTAGAGGGGCATCTGGTACTGTTCAAGATAGTAGAATTACTAAATTGGTGAATGAGCAAGGAAGAGAAGAAGCTGATTCTAGAGTGGCTCGGTGCATCTATGCATGTGGTATCCCATTCAATGTTGTTTGCTCCCCTTACTGGCAAGATATGATAAGGGTAGTTAACAAAGCTCCTCAAGGGTACAAGGGGCCCAACTATGAGAAAGTTAGAACTCAGCTTCTAAAAAAATGAGAAGGATCTTGTGGAGGATGTGTTATCACCATTTTGTTCTTCTTGGAGTAGCTCTGGGGTTACCATAGTCTCAGATGGATGGACAGATACAAGGCGTAGACCATTGATAAATATCATTGCCACTTCACCAAAAGGAGCAATGTTTCTAAAGGCGGAAGACTGCTCGGGAGAGGTAAAAGATGCACAATTCATTGCTAATGTCATTATCAAATCTATTGAACAAGTTGGTCCTAACAGGGTGGTGCAAGTTATCACAAATAATGCACAAGTATGCAAAGTTGTAGGTTTGATTATTGAGGGGAGGTATGACCACATCTTTTGGACACCCTGCATTGTCCACAATCTGAATCTGATCTTAGAGGAGATCGACAATAAAGTTCCATGGATAAAGGAACTCACAGGGGAAGCAAGGGACATTGTTAAATTCCTCACCAACCACCACCAGTCTCGAGCAATATTTCGAGAGTACTCAAAATTGGAGTTGTTAAAAGTTGTTGAGACAAGATATGCCTCAAACTTCATAATGTTGCGCTGCTTGTTGAGGCTAAGCAAGCATTAGTGTCTATGGTGGTGAGTCAGCTTTGGGCTGAGTGGAGACATGCAAATTCAGAGCGGGGATCTACGGTGCGTAGATTGTGCCTTGATGAGCATTGGTGGAGCAAGATAGATTTCTTGCTAATGTGCACAACTCCTGCATTTGAGCTTCTTCGGAATGCCGACATCGATCAACCTTTCTTAGGAGAGGTATATGATGGCATGGATTCCATGGTTGAGAAAACTATGGAAATAATTTCACAGGAGTCTCCACAGCTTTTGTTTGTAGATGGTTAGTTTGTCAAATTACTCAAGAGAATCATTGTTGACAGGTGGAATAATTTCAACACTCCATTGCATACTTTAGCACATGCCTTGAACCCAAAATTTTATGATAGAGAGGTGGCTAATGGGGTGAAAAAAACCATTATGAGAATTTTTCCAGCTCATCTACACAGGGAGGTGAAGGAAGAATTTTCCAGTTTTGCTGCAGGAATAGATGATTATTCAGATATATCATCTTTGGAGGAGAGAAGCACCATGAATCCATTTAGGTGGTGGATTTGTCATGGAGCAAATGGTGTACATTTGCAAAACCTTGCCATTCACCTCCTTTCACAAGTGGCAAGCTCTTCATCAGCAGAAAGGAATTGGAGCACCTATGGTTTTATTCATTCTGTGAAGCGCAACAGGTTGGGCTCACAGAAGGCAAATGATCTTGTTTATGTGCACTCCAACCTTCGGCTTGCATCTCGTAGGGGTCCAGAATATGGCAATGGTCTTTCTAAGGAGTGGGATGTGGATCCAGAAAACCCTGATTTGGATCTCTCTCTTGCTGCCTTGAATATTGAGGACCAGGATCATAGAAGTGGAATTGGCCAAACATCTTCTTCAGCTACACCATCCACTGCTGAGCATGCTTCTACTGCTATATTTGATGAGGATTTTGATAATGAGTATTAGTCCTTCGACTTTATTGTACTTGCAGCCTCATATATATAATAAAGGCTGATTTTGAGATTTTGATATATAATAAAGGTTGGTTTTGGATATTCCAATATTTCTATTTTCATTATGTCTGTTATCAATGATCATTCATGAGTAAATGTGTTGTAACTTGTAAATTTGTAATAGTTTATGCTTTGAATTTATGATTTATCATGTATGTTTTAAACTTGTATGAATTCACATAACATTTCTTAAATGTCCTAAATTCTAATATATATCTATATTTATATCTACTGCGTTTCCCCTTTTCCAAAATTTGGGGAGGTCGCGTTTCATATCGCTTCCCGTTTCGGAAACTCGTTTCCGTTTCCCCATTTCTTGCAACTTAGCTTGTAGGCTTGTTGTGAATTTGAACTTTTTTTGTCTTGGTGGTGGCCAAGTGGCCTATTTTCTTATATATATATATATATATATATATATATACTGCGTTTCCCCGTTTCCAAAATTTGGGGAGGTCACGTTTCGTATCGCTTCCCATTTCGGAAACTCGTTTCTGTTTCCCCGTTTCTTGCAACTTAGCTTGTAGGCTTGTTGTGAATTTGAACTTTTTTGTCTTGGTGGTGGCCAAGTGGCCTATTTTGTAAACATTATTATTTGAATTTTGGACATGACTAATGTTGACAGTTTCTCACTTGATAGATAATATACTTTATGTTTTATAATATGGTTAAATGTTCTATGTTTATCATTTATGTTTTATAGTATGCTTAAATGTTTTATGTTTTATAGTGAGCTTAAATGTTTTATCATGCTTAAAAATTTGATGTATGTTTGTAATCACTAGGATCTAGAATCTAGATGGTTGATGCTCGAATAATTAATTATTAATGTACAATGGAATCATGGATGTCATATCTATCTTGATTTATGTAAAAATATGCATGTTTTCATGTCCTCTACAACTAATATGGTATTTGGGATTTTTGTTTTGAATATATATATATATATATATATATATATATATATATATATATATATATACACACTAGACGCTTCCGAAACGCTTCGCTTCCTAAATTTTTGGAAAATGATGCTTCTGCGTCCCCGCTTCCAAAAAATGTCCTCGCTTCGTGCAACTTTGGGTACCACCGACTGTAGACTATTGACCATATGAAATTAGATACGATGGCTTCTATGGAATCATTTGAAATTGAGAATGTGGGGAGGAAGCTTGGTGTAAAAGAGGATGATGAACCTGACATATGCACGCCCATAATAGATTGGAGAGCTCACCTATTAGTGGAGTACTCCAAGAATAAGTTTGCTTGCGAATTATTGGACAACTCATTTATGATGATAGGTCCAAGGTGGAAGACGAGATTATCTTTTATGAAGATTGAGATATATTTTGTCCCCGAATCTACACCTAGCAAGAAGCTTGTTAGAACTACACATGACAAACTAGCTTAAGTCACTGTGGTAACTCACCCTCAGTACAAGGACTGCACAATAGTGTATATGGAATAGACTGTTGGTGAAAACAGGGGTCACAAGGGAGAGCAGAATCCAGATTGTAGTAGCGGATTCCACCAAAAATGTAAAGGGAAGAGACACATGACAGATTGGCTGGAAGGAGCACCTTAACGAACATGAAAAAGGATGTGTGGCAACAGAATTGAGTTTGGTAGCAAAAGCTGTTGATTTTCCAGGAGGACATCATACCTCTGAGCTATGTACCAAATTCTGTTATGAAATCATTGCCGCACTCAATACCTACAATGTTGCTACAGCCCACTGTGCTGCAAAATATTTGGAGATGACAAAAGTTATGGAAAGAGAAACTCTGGCCTATAAGATGGAGGTCTTTCTCAACCCAAGATTTCGAAGATGGAAAAATTCCATTATTGTACAGACCACCAAATCATTCTTGCCTTTGTCAGAAGATCTCAAGGCTGTAGGAAGATGTATTGACTCACTGGCTTCAAAGACATCAGTTTATCCTTCAAAGGTTGAGTGGTCTTTCACTTACACAAGTGTGAAGTTATTAAATGACCAACCATGTGTAGGAAACAACACTTCAGAAAGGGAAAGCAGGTCACTTCCAAATAATGCAGGGACAACAGCAAGACATAGACAGCCTGGGAAAATGATTGTGAGCTTATTACCCCCAGAAAAAGGATTGACTTCCTATAACTTATTGCTGAAACTATTTGAATTTTGAGGTTGATACTATGCCAGGAGAAGGAGCTTTGCCTGAAAAGAAATTTACTTCAGCAATAGCACATAGCTGTACCTTTTTCACCAATGATTTGGTAAGGGAAAACAACAACCATGGCATGATGACATCCGTCACCAACATGTTAGTCAGTGGGCTGCAAGAACTAATGAAGGATGTTGTAAATGTTGAAGAGGAATTCTCATTTTTGGTGGCAGAAGGGAAAATTTTGCAGCGCCCCAGATTTTCCATTGCTTGGGGGCAAGCAATGTTGGAAAGGGGTGACTGTAATGTCCCTTATGGATTAATTGCCCAAGGGTGGACGAAATAGCCTATCCAACTACGTAGGCTATAGTCTTGATAAAGGGGGGAAACCCAATTTTTCCAATGTTTGGGGCAACATTGGGTAAATTTTGGGTTGGCTGGGGCAAAAAATTCCCAAAATTGGGGTTGCATTGCAACCCCTCACATTTGGGAAACCTGTTGAGGGAATCTATAAATAGAGGAGAGTTGGAATCAATTTGAATCATCAAATTGGATTGGAATATCTTTGATTTTCTTGAGCCCGAGGCTCTGAGGGTTTTAAAAGACCCCTTCTTCTTGATTAGTTTTGGTGGAGGTGATCCCACCCTACCTAGATACCTATTTTCCTTGTTTTGGTACAATATTTTTCGTTGGAGCAGTCAAGTCTGATTTTGGCACACAAGGAAGAACCTATCTGAGGTCATGTATTAGGTCCATTATAGGACAAGAAAGATCATCTTCGATACCATTGTGGGTTGACCTTACTCATTCAAGTTCAACATTTCTGTGTCAGCAAAGATACAATAGAGGACATCACTGTGGCTCTGTTCGAAACAACAAGAGGATCCAGACAAGTCTAGGGACAATGGACTAACAATCAGCCACAGGGTCATAATAATACTAGTCAGCAAGCTTGAGAGTACGTGGTGGACCGTGAAGGAAATAAGAGGGTCGAACTCTGTACAATGAAGTTGGTTTTCCCTAAGCAACAAATACTATCATAGCTAGACATGAACTCATACAATGAGTTATAGTTAGGATAACAACAATAAACTGAATAGGTTAGTATAGTGGTTTATTAAGTATTTGCAATTAGGAACTATACTATGGATTATTGGGTGAAGGAAACCCATTGTTTAGTCAGAAGGATCCTCATGGTCAGAAACTTGGGTACCCCACGCAGTGCTGCGAGGACCCCTCCGGAAGGTGCAAAAGAAGCTCCCACTGGTGGTGGTGGTGGCCCTCTCTCCTGAGGTGCTGTACTGTCATCTCCTCCCATCTCAAAGTATGGCTCTTCCTCCCCATCACTGTCGGAGACCTCTGTGTAATGGGCCTTGCCTGTTGCACTCCTATGGTCCGGTGCCCATAACTCTTGACAAGTGAAGCATAACTTCTTCCTCCTGAGGTCTCTTCGCGTGTCCTCATCTAGCTGCCCACGTCCGTGGTTGGCTCTCGGTGGTGGGATCCTCATATCTCTCCTCCTCTGTTGGAAACCTGGTTTGGTTGGCAGAGGTGACCTAGCTCTGGGTAGGGCATCTTGTAGGTCCCAAATTCTCCCCACTGCATCCTGCAACGTAGTGGACCTGTTGGACCTCTCTAGTCCTCGTAATGGCTCTGCTAGCCCCTCTATGAACATGTAAATCCTCCTGGAATCCGATAAGTCTGGAACCATCACAGATAGTCTCAGAAACTCTGAGATGTATACTTCCACACTCCCGTTCTACTTGAGCCTAGTCAACTCCCCAAAATACTCTTCAGGGTCCTTCCTCTCGAATCGCTCTAGCACCCTCCTAGTAAACTCATCATAAGCTGTGACCCTTGCGCGCCCCAGTGTGGTTAGCCCATGGAACCACCAGTCATGAGCTTGCCCTTCCAAATGCAGCGTGGCAATCTTGATTGCCTCTCTCTCAGTCTTCTGGTTTAGTTGGAAATAGACATCCAGAAACAACCTCTGCATTGTGCATCGCAAATACGTCCCCTATGTGTACCCTCGACCACTCTGTCTCCTAGGATTATTGCTTCCCTTAAGTTGACATAAATCTTTGAAAGTAATGGCCCTCCCAAACTTCGGGCCATAGCACTGGTAGTCTAGGAAATACTCCCCATAATGTGCTTCCTCCTGCTCCTATTGTCCTCCCGCTCCTGAAACTAGGAACATGGGAATGGTAGACCATGGGGTGTGTATGGTACGATAGGCATGTTGGGGTTGAGTGATGCCTGGTGCTGCGAAGTTTCAGATCTTTCTCCCACTTGGAAATTCCCTTGGATTCCCTTACCCTTGCTGCCATTGTTGTTACGATGACCCATCTCATCAATGTTCTTCGATAGATCCTGCACTGCTTTCAGTAGTAGGTGAGTAAATTCCTCGCTCCTTTTCTCTCCCTTAGTGCCCCCCATTTTTGTTTCCACAACCTCTGGTTCAACAGTCATAGGTTCTCCAAATGTCTTAACCTACTCCTGTACCTTTGCCTCTGGTATGTCACGTTCTGCTTGTCTTCCGGTGTCATAGACTGCGCTGCACCCACAGGATGAGCCAAGTCTATGAGCTCTGATACTACTGTAATATCCCTAAGGAAAATTTACAGTAAATAACAAGGGCATGCATCGACATAAAATTTACAGAAACAAAAAAATAAATCAGATGCACAGTTTTACACCAAAATCAGATTCCTGAGCCATTTTATTACTGAATAAAGGCATACAAGATGAGGTGCTAAAATCTATGCACCTGGGCTTGCTCTAGGCAAGCTAGCTAAGCCCAGAATGAAGTACACATCACCCTTTTCAGTTCAATCATTGTGCTGTCTTGGTTCTATGTTGGAATGGCCTAGAAATATGTTGCTGCCTTCAAAGATCTGCTGTTGGGGCCCTCTCCATTGCTCAAAATTTTTTGGGAAATTAATCCCAGCCTCCCCACATAATACCCAGAAAAACCCATGAAGGGTTTGGCCAAAGCTTGACCTCAGAAAATAGACCTCCTTGTGCTTGGGTGGCTCTACTGCTGGGTATAACACTCCTGCTGTGAAATCTGCTATCCAATGCTCCCAAATTATTAGCAATCCCTGTTAGAAGGCTTCCCAAGCCTCCACACCAACTCTCTAGCTCCAAATCCTCTCACTCCCTGAGCTCCCGAAGTGACTGCTCTAAACACTACATAGTCCCTGTGTTGCTGTGATTGTCTCTGTGCTGTAGTACAACCTCTCTGCCGCTAGTATGAATGGAACTCAGGTAGAACTCCCTACTTGGGTTGGCACTTTAAGTCCACCGAAGAAAGGGCTGAGATTTCCACTCGGAAACACCTGTGTGCTGAACAACACTGCAGACTTGGCACTTGCTCAAGCGTGCTATGTCAAAAGACAAATTCAAAAATGATGAGTGAATGAGCAAATGAGTGTCTCCCTCCTCTTTTGTTCCTTATCCTTTGAATTGGCCATGTGGGCCTAGCTCGAGATTCCCACCAAATCAACTCCAATGAGAGCATAGTGCCCATTTGTGTTAAAATTGGACAACTAGGTCCAAACTCCATGTTGTGATGCTTAGATGAAGACACCAATTTTTTTATTGGGTTCCTCTTTCGAAGAGGTGCAAGATCGATCTAAAGATCATCTTGATCCAATGAGCAGAACATTTATTTTGAATTTATTTTTAATACTTTCAAAATATGTGCAAGTCGGCCTTAAGGTTTTACACCCCCAGCAAATGTGTCACACACCCTCAGTGATTGATATAAATACAGTCAACGTTGGAGGACATTTCAATCATCTCATCACACACATCCTCATGATCTAGAAATGGATGTCGTAAATGGATGCCGTAAATATGGATGATGCTGTAAATCTGGATGCTGTAAATATGGATGATGCCGGAAATCGACGCTGTAAATCTGGATGCCGTAAATATGGATGATGCCGGAAATGGATGCCGTAAATCTAGATGATGCCAGAAGTCTGGATGTGGGATTCTTTTGTTGAATTATGTTGATCTTTGATGAGCTGTCTTTATGGGCTGTGTGTGTGACACTTCTGGTTGGCTGACCGTATTGAGACTTTGCTAGTTGAAGCATCATGTTGGCCACCGTAACGCACCAACACACTTATATTTTTCTGGCTTGTCTTTTGTCGATCTACTGGTATGTTCTATCAGCACTTTACTTTCTTGTTTATATGATTGCTGACTGACATTGGGGATAAAAGTAAAGTTGCATCAAGCATAGAACATCTTCAAAAATTTACAATGTGGGACGCAGTTCTCACTAAGTGGCCCCCACGCTCCACTATAGCCGCAATCTTTCATCCCCATCTCTAATGTTTGGGTGTCCTAATGTCTTAAAATAATCATGTGGGCCCCTAACTACCCACCTTTCCTAAGTGCAAGTCGATGTGATGGCAAAAATGTCAAAATTGGATATTTCACTTAGCAAATTCTAAGTGGGAATATCACACTTTACAAAGATGGATATACTAATTCAGACTCTAAATCACTAGATAATTTCAGATTTGGCACTATGGGAATGGCCAAGGTTTTTGAAGTCTAGCCTATGAATTCTCTTACGAATCTTGTCCGCATACTTCTTCCACCTTGCCAAACTTGTAGACCTAAAAGCTAATGCATAAGATGATTGTCCTTCTTGTCATATGTGCTTGCACCACGCAATGAGCTTCTCAAAACTACATGTAAGAACCAAATTGACATATCCCTTTTATTAATTAATAATTTTCATACCAAAAATTTCTTTAGAACATTGCCATAAATAATTTTGCCAGAATTTTTATAAATTCCAAGATTAAATTGGGAAACAATGAATTCACAAAATATTGTAGAAAATGCCAAAGCCAAAGACCCAACCAATTTTTATTAAAATACGGAGGAAGATTTACATTAATTTATTTGGAAAAACCTAGTAGACTTGCCACCAGAAAATAATTCAGACCACTCCTGGAAGATTTTATTGCTTGAAACCCCAATTGCAATTACATTGGCAAACTTGGCTTGCTCGAACTCAACTTTCTCAGACCAATGCTTGAATTTATGGGTGCAATTTTGGTCTCCATGACCTATGTTCCTCTGGCTAATTATAACTTGCTTGGACCCAGAACAATTTGAACCTCCTTTACTTGGCCAAACTGTAATCAATCTTATTAATGATGCAAATCAACCCTCCAAATGTCACCATAATTCGGCTCTCCAGATGCTACAACAATTCGACTTTCCTTTAGTGGTAATTCGTCCTTCCTAGAGAGACTAGAATTCAACCTCTTTGCAAAAGTAATTCGACCCTCCTTAAAGATGCGGCTTCACCTGTAGAATTTAGACCTTCCTAGTGATGTGAGTTGCTGCAAATGTATTTCTCCAGACTCCTGGAAACAGTTGTGATTTGATCCTCCTTCCTTCATTAGGTGCCAATGGAGAATTTGAAATGATTCACCCTTCAAACTAACTAGGGTGGATGCTTCACCACCGAAACTAATCGCCACTAGCTAGGGTGGATAGTTCCACGTTCGAAACTGGGCTCTATACAAGGGTTTCCCCTCACATAGTAAGCTACTCGAGCTCCAAGTTCAATTCTCAAATCATCAACTCATATCTTCCTTGAGCTTCATTCTTTCTTTTTAAAGTCATCTCCTCCTCTTGGAATACCATGGGTGCTTGGAAATACCATGCGTCACTTTATTTTTGCCATCCTCCTATTTAATTATTTAATTTTGTTAAAATGCTGCTTTTTAATTATAACGTCATCCAACAATTAAACCAGATTTTCCCCTTTTTATTCGACTACAACCTATGGGAATCGAGATTTGATACTAAGTCGATCCCTTCTGCTAATATGGTTTGGAAAGGGACATTACACAAATCACCCACATGCATCACCAAAACAAGCAAATCAAATTTATAATGTAGATAATAAAGATTTGGATCTACTGCAATCTTGGTGAATCCCGACTTCATTAAGTACTCATCAATCCTTCAACATGACATGTGTTGCTTGCATCGTTGCATAAAGGGCCTTCTTCAACTTGTGCACATTTTTATCTTTACATGCACTCCAAAAGCTTCTGGCTGATCAATGTATACTTCCTCTTCAATCAAACCAGTCAAAAAATCAGTGTTTACATCCATCTGGTGTAAAATACAACCAAAAATTAATGCAATAGACATGATTACTTTGGTAGAAGTCTATCTTGCAACTAGGGAAAATGTCTCCTCAAAATACACTCACTCTTTCTGAAAGAATCCTGTAGCTATAAATTTGTTTTGTACCTCTCTATGCTTTAATCTGCTACATGTGTAATCTTGTAGAATCATCTAGAATTTATTATAGATTTACCCACTGGTCTTAACATAATCTCCTATACATCATTCTCCAGGATGGATTTATGCTGCTCAACCATGGCATTATGCCATACTTGCTCTGCATTAGCCTTCTCAAAGCTAGGAGGATTTGCACCAATGATACAAGCGATTAGTGCAACAAAAGATGTCTTCTATGTGAATGAATCACCCAAAAGTAGATCTAGATTCTCTACCCACTTGAGGGTGATAAGCTCTGTCTAAATTGGTATCTTGTTGATTTGAAGCTGACTAATTTTTTGTCTATGTCAAACTTTGGATTGTCCACCTTGATGCCTTCCACAATCTCTGTGGGAAACTCTTTGGAACTTGAGGACCACCCATCTTCTTCAAACGTTACATCACTTAACTCTCTCCTACACTACATTGGAATGTAGGTTTGGTAAGCATTAGACATTTCACCGTAACCAACGAAAATATGTTTAATACTATAGGGTTTTGACTTATTTCACTTCTTGATAGGTAGATGAATATAAACACGCCAACCTAACACATGAAAGTGAGATACCAACAAAGGCTATACACTTATGAAATGTCTGCTAAAACAATTCATGTTGGAATTTCTGCTATAACTTTTTTTTGGAGGTTCTAGAAGCTTAAACTTGCACCATAGTGAGGGGAAAACAAATCGATCATCGAATCCAACTTTCAGATCTTAGGTCACGATATTTTAGGAGATATGATCAGAGGAAGCCAAGCTTCTTGGATGTTCCTAAAAACATGCATAAAAAAGGTCATGTTGGAATTTATGCATTAATTTTTCTTCTAGGAGGTTCTAGAAGCTGGAACTTGAACCATAGTGAGGGGAAATATCAATGATCATCTGATACAAATTTTACATCGTGGGTCGTGATATTTCAGGAGATATGATCAAAGGAAGTCAAGCTTCTTGGATGCTCCTAAAATCATGCATCAAACAGGTCATGTTGGTATTTCTACCATAACTTTTCATTTGAGAGGTTCTAGAGGCTGAAACTTGGACCATAGTGAGGGGAAAGCCAAGTAATTATCTGTTTCAGTTTTCAGAAGTTGGATTGCTATAATTTAGGAGATATTCCTTGAGGAAGTTTCTATATTAGTTTGAATGCAAAGTGTTTGAAGAAATGCCTAAGTGGTTTAATGATTCATTGCATACAAACTGCTTGATGAAATGCCCCAATGAAAATGTTTTGTAGATGGGGGCAATATTGTTGTGTGCCAATATTGCTTTATCGGATCTATGCCTATTTGCATGCAAAACATTTGAAGAAATGTGTTAAAGGTGTTTTATTTCAATTTGCATACAAACTATTTGATAAAATACATCAAAGACATAAATAAAAAATTGCACAATTCACTGGTATATTTGTGTTAGTATGTTACAAGTGGAATTAGAGCAGTGTTTCTTAATTTGTTAAAATTGGCAACTAGGGCCAATCTCCACCTTGGACAACTCATATGATGGAGATGATATTTTTATTGGATTCCTCTTTCTGAGAGGTGCAAGATTGATCTAAAGATCATCTTGTTTGGACGAGCATAAGTGTGATTTTGAATTTATTATTCACACGTGTAAATTGTCAAGGTTGATCAGAATCAAATGTAGGTTCATGAAGATCAACAGATGTGTCTCCACGCCCTCAGCGAATTGTATAAATAAGAGTGACCTTTACCTCATTTTGGACATCAATCAGTCATCACATCTTTCTCTCTCCTCTCCTCATTGGTTTGTACAAGTCTGAGTAGCTCTCTCTGTACTTCGCACGTGTGGCAGGAGGCCGAAGTTTTCAGGGTCAAATTATAGGTCAGATTTCAGAATTCAGGTCAGCATTGACCGAGGGTCAACTCTTCACCTTTGATTGCGGTTTTCAGGCAGAAAATCTGATTTTAGGAGGCCGCATTGATTGGCACAGATTTCGAGGCATTTGGAGTAGTTTGACTGAGGTCAACTTCAACATTGACTTTAGGTTCGATTGCAAATTTTACAGGAGCATTGACTGAGTTTGGCTTCACTGTTTTGGGTTGACTTTGACCCTCTTGGAAGTTCGAATTGGATTGTTGTTGACCGAGTTGCCTAGAGGATATTTTGGAGCCACTTTGACCAGCGTTGACATTTTGTCTAGGGCTGTAGTTGACTGCTGATTTTGTAAGGACTGTTTTGGGCAAGTTATTTTGATATTTGTACTCTCTCTCTATTGAACTATTGAAGAATAATAAGAAGAATTTGATGAAAGGGTTTTCCCCACATTGGGGTTTTTCCCTGGCATCCGTCAAATATTGTGTCCTCCTGTCTTGGCTTGTCTTCTGCATTTTGTTTATGTTCTATCAACATTTACTATCAATGTGTTAAAGTTAATGTGATTGCTAATTTGGAAATTGATATGGGGCTAATGAGGAAAATTGAAGTAAATTGCTCTTAAGCATAGAACATGCCATTGTTATCTAAAATTCACATAATTGATTTCAAACAAAATGTTTAACAAAATATCTACAAGAAAATGAGTACTTAATTGGTTGTATACAAAGTATTTGAAGAAAGATTTACATGTAAAGTGTTTGACAAAATGTATGAGAAATGAAAATCAAAATTTTGCAAGTGTGGTTAGGATAAATTTAATAGGGGTATTAGAGCTGATTGTCAAGCTAATAAAAAAGGAAATTTTTGGGTATCCCATCACCTTTGTAAGTCATTACGGGAAATTGGGAATGTGACACATCAAGTAATAATTAAGGAAGAAAACATCAATAAGACATCATTAAGACATCATCTGAACTCAATACAGGCACTATGAGTTTGTGGTTATACCATTGGGTTTATCTAATGCACTAGGTGTTTTCATGTGCCTTATGAATGGAATATTTTTCAGAATTATTTCGATAAGTTTGTTATTGTATTTTTGGATAACATATGATATATGTTGAATTTGAGGAAGAGCATGACCAATATTTGAGGATGGTGTTACAGGTAGTTAGAGAGCATCAACTATATGTCAAGCCGAGTAACTGCTAATTTTATCGAAGTGAAATCCATTATTTGGGTCCTATCATTTCAAAGGAAGAGATAAAAGTAGACCCAGAAAAGATCAAAGCAATCAAAGAGCAACCAACACTCAAATATGTGATAGAGGGGAGATCCTTCATGGGCTAAGCAAGTTACTATAAAAGATTTATTGAGAGATTCACAGATATAAGCCATCTTATCACTTGTAAATGAAAGGTGTGAAATTTGGAATGGTCTCATCAATGTGTAGAAGCCTTTCAACGTTTAAAGGTGTCATTAACAAGTGGACCTATACTAAGGATAACTGATCCAAATGAAGATTTCATTGTGTGCATTGATGCTTGTAAGGAAAGGCTTGGAGGACTCATGCAAATTGGGCATGTGATATGTTATCAATCAAGGAAGCTAAAGGAGCTTGAAAAGAATTATGCCACTCATGACTTGGAGTTGACAACCATTATACGTGCTTTAAAAATGTGGAGGTATTACCTCATGGGGAAAATGTTTGAATTGAGAACTAAGCATAACAATGTTCCATGGGGACGCGCCCCCCAAAGTGGGGGACGCACTTCCTCGCTCCCCCACGCTCCCTAGATGGGGAAACTCCTGGGGAAACGTTTCCCTATGTCCCCTTTTTTGGGGAAACTCAGGGAAACTCCGGGAGGACGTTTTTCTAGCGACGAAAAGCGTCCCCCCGCGTCCCCCCAATTTTTTTGCTAATAACAATTAAAAACTTAAAAAAAATTAAAATGTTCCCCCAAATTTTCTTGCTAATACAATTAAAATCATAAAAAAATTAAAAAATTACAAATTTTAATATAATTAAAAGAAACAAACATAAAAACTAAAGGATAAATTAAAACTTTAAAACATAATCATTCACATTTCTCATTCATTTTTCATTAACCCTAAGATTTTACCTTGTCGCTCGACATTTTCCTTTAGCGACCACTTGACATTTTACCTTGCTGCCCAACATTTTACTTTTGCGGTCGCTCGACATTTTACCTTGCTGCCCAAGATTTTCTTGCTGTTGCCGCTCAACATTTTCTGTCTACAATTTGTTGAGTCGGATTTACCATTGACCAAGGGCCTGAGACATTTGGAGCTGCGATTTATTATTTAGTACTTTTTGAGAAATTTACTAGTATTTCACTGCTTTCTATGTTTACTTTTAGTCATAGTTTTAAAAAACGGAATCGGTCGGCTACCAGGCCGAGGGTTGACTCTGACTCGGACTTCGAATCGGTAATGACTCGGTCGACTCGGTTTCAATGACTCTGTTTTTGTAAAAAATACATTAAATATTAATTTTTTTGTACAAAAACATAAATTTAAAGATTTTTATTCATGTTTCCAAACACAAAGCATTACAATATAGACAAGTCACAAAAGACAACATATGATCAAAGTAGCCTCATGAATATATCCATTATATCAAAATTGCACCTAGTGCACTGTCCAATACAGGATGATGATATAGAGATCAAAACAAAAAACATAACCAATGTCACTAACATCATGTCATCAAGGTACATAGAGGGATTGGTGCTCTTGATTAAATACGAGTTCCATACCCTAATACATGACAAAATTCAATGGAAACATTGCAATAACCCAATCCTGAAATCCTGAAAAACTGATAAGTCTGCTGGATTTTGAATGAGATCTAAAATTCTACTTTCTCCATATGAAATCCAATGAGGTTGGAACCACTCTCAAACATCCTGAGTCATTTCATGGTAATGTTAAAAATTTAAGTAAAAGGAACATTACCATGAAGCTGCTCCAAAAACCAACTCCACAACTCTTCAGAAAACCCTCACAAATGCTCAAGCAAATTGAATGAGAAAGGTGTGAGGTATTGGGAGGGGTTGGGTTAGTTAGATAGGATGGGGAGGGGTTAGAAAACCTAAAAAAAACCTAACAACAGAATTAATTTGAGTTTTAAGTCCCTTTTTTTCAAATTTTTGGGCCCACCGGCCTGCTGGATTGACTAGGTCGAGTTAACTCGGACCAGGCCTGGTCGGCCGGTTTGTTACCGAGCCGGCCGAGTCAGTAAAAAAACTAGCCGGCTCGGTAACAAACCGGCCGACTGGCCGTTTCATCTACCTGGTCAGACCGGTAGGCCTTTCGGCTCGGTCAACCAGGCCTGGTCCGATTCGAATCGGGCTGGTTTTAAAACTATGCTTTTAGTTTAGTATTCTATGGCTATTTTTATACTTCAGCATAGTGTCATTGTCATATGATGAATTTACTTTTGATGTGCATTGTGTAATTTTAATTGTCAAATCATTAATTTAATTTAGATGTACCTAGCATAATATTAATGCCCATTGCCAAATGATGAATTGAGATGGAACAATGCATAATATCAAATGATGGATTCAATTTAGTAATTTACTTTTAGATTTACAATTTTTCATTGATGATTGCAGAAATGTCAAATGATAATTTTGATTCATAATAGTTTAATACGAAATGATGATCATATTTAGATATACATTTCATAATTATTAAGATTTACTATTTACTAACTTTAGTTATTGACATATTGTGAGGATTTTATTTTTTATTTTTATATATTAAATTTTTAATAATTTTATAATTTGTATGACTCTGACGTCCCCTGTTTTCCCAAAATTTCCCCAAATTTTGGTGTTGCTTATATACGTCCTATACATCCCCCTTGTGCGTATCCCTGCTCTCGCGTTTCCTCGTCTCAGAAACTCGGTGGAACATTGAAACATAATGGGTTGAAGCACTTGTTCGTACATCCAAACTTTAATGATAAAAAAATTGAATGCATGGAATTTTTGGCTGATTATGACTTTGAAATTAAGAAAATAAAAGGTAAGGAAAATAAGGTGGCTAATGCACTCAATAGAAGGGTGTATACAAACATGGCCATACCGAAAAAGGCTTTCTTTGTTGTCTTGAGCTTTAATTCATATGAGGACATTGATTTAGAATGTACATAGCCATATTGCATGCCCTTTGCCCAAAGACACAGACAAGTCCATGTCATAGATCATAGCCATAAACAAGCCCATGTCATAGATCATAGCCTTGGCTGTCTTTATGAAGGATTAATTCTTTCTTTCTATAACCCCATTCTATTGTGGGTTTTAAAACAATGTTAGCCAATGTTATTAGAATTGAATAGTTGACCGAATCAATAGACCCCCCAAACTGGGAATTGGTCAAAACCGTACCAGAACCAATAAAAAAACCAAACCAAATAACCAATCAACCAAAAACACACAAAATATTCAATGTTTATATATATATATATATTCATGTGCATTCATATGAACCCAAACAATTTATACATAAATAAGCAAAAATTCTCTTCTATATAGCATGTAAGGGTGCACAGAACCAAAATACAATAGAGTGCAATCCATCTATGAATCGGAAATACATCAACAAATAGGCCCTAGATGGCCTCTAACATCCAAAAAAATCATGCTACAACAAATACCTACATATCATCAAAATCATTGCTTATGTTGGGATCTTCATCATCAATATCACCCTATAAGCATTAAAATAAGATAGAAAAAACTTAGCCTTTCATGTCAAGATTTTGTTTGAGTGATGGGTACATTTTTAGTAGGGTCATGATAGAGGAGTTTGACAATTATTTCCACTAATATCAAGACACATAGAGAGTTTGGTGCTCTTGATTAAATGGTAGTTCCATACCCTTGTACATGACAAAATCCAATGGAAACATTGCAATACCCCAATCTTGAAATCTTGAAAAAGTGTTAAAACTTAAGTCTACTAGATTTTGAGTGGGATCTAAAACTCTACTTTCTACTATCTCGAGTCTCAAACATCTTGAGTCAATTAATGGTAATGTTAAAAAATTAAGTAAAGATAAAGGAGAATCTAACCGTTAGAATTTACCCAAACACAACACCCAATATTTAATTTGCAACAATTAATAACTTACCAAATACATGGCTAAGTTCCTAACACATAAAATTCAGTGGAAGTAAATTACTATCTGAATCGCACACATATTTTTGTGCAACAAATCAATTCTTCATTAGTAAAAATTCCGAACTTGGGCTCCCATCTTGGGATAATGTCCCAACTGAGAAAGTACAAATTACAATATGCCATATCTGATCTAGCATATTTGCTCTCTTGCAGATCTTGATTTTCAAGCCCTATGCACTCTCTCGGACCCAACACTTGCTCATTGAGGTGCCACTCTCAAACTTGCGTTGCTATTGTTTCTTCTCCTCACCTTACCTTACCTTTATAAATTTACATTGAGTCAACACCCTAATCCTAACCCTAACCCTAATTTCAAAGTGATTGGTGACTAAGATTAGATCTCACCTCACTTGAGATCAATGGCTAAGCTTAAAATTTATTCACAAAAGTGAATGTTTTAATTTTCCTAAGTTTGTTAGGTCCCTATATCACTAGTATAGCCCCTTATTATTGTTAGTGTAAACCCCTTATTGTTATTATTGTACCCTTGTAACCCCCATTTTGTTATTATTGTGCCCTTAAATTATTATTGTTAGGTCGGCTAGGATTACATTGTGGCCCACTAGGATTACATTATGGCCCCATGGACTCCTATATATAGAAAGGAGGTTTGTGAATTGTATCATCCAAGAATTGTTCATTTATGTAATGTATTGGAGGTTGCCCCCTTGAAGTGGCTCATTTCTAAGGCGTTTATATCTCTTTTCTTCTCTTTTTGGAGCTGGTTACACAACATTTGGTATCGGAGCTTTGGATTCTAGGGTTTCGCTGCTCCAAACAGGTCATCGTGGCATTTTCGCTATAACTGTTTTTCTACGAAGTTTCAGAAGCTGAAATTTTTAGGGTGCGAAGAAAAAATCCTGAGGAAGCTCGTATAAAAATTTCAGAGTTTGGTTCGCAATAATTTCGGAGATATGATCTGTGGAAGTCAGGTATTTTTTCAGGCTCCTAAACAGGTCATCGTGGCATTTGCGCTATAAAAATTTTTCTACGAAGGTTCGGAATCTGAAATTCATATGGTGCGAAGCTGAAATCCTGAGGAAATTCATCAAAAAATTTCAGAGCTTGGTTCGCAATATTTTTGGAGATATGATCTGTGGAAGGTAGTGCTTTTTCAGGCTCCTGAATTTCATCTCAAAGGGGTGATCGTGGGAAAAGTTCAATAACTCTCTCTCTGAAGATTGGATTGGAGTGCCGTCAAAAGTGGTCACAAGTACACAGCCTGTAGTTTCTTCGCTATCAATTTCGGAGACAAAGGACAAAACAGTGACACGTGGCAAGTCGTACAAGTTCGCTCTACTGAACCAGTCCAGAATTAGGTCATTGTGGGAGATTGGACACAACTTTGTCTTGGAGAATCAAAATCAGGTCAGACCTGTGGCATTTGAAAGAAGCTTCAGAGGGCTACTACAGGGCTGAATTTCAGATATCGAAGATTTTCAATCACAGAGATAATACAATTTCAATATCGAGCTCCTCAAAGCTAGTAAAAGGTGTGTATTTTTTTCCGAATTGCATAAGTCTTGTTTGAAGAATCAAGTTGAATTGATTGCAAGGGCCTATTGTAGAATAGATATCAATATTGGAGTCTGAGATGGCCCCTAAAAAGAATTCAACACCCATTAAGCCTTTAGAAGGCTCTAGTATTACTCATGAAGATGAAGAATGGCAACATGACATGTCAAAATTACAAGAGCAAATGCAACAAATTTCGCTCTCGCAAAGAACAACAAAAAATGAAATGGAAGTTTTGAAGAAAGGCGTGGAAACTAAGATGGATGGTTTGAAGAAAGGCGTGGGCTTCAGATGAATGGTTTGGAAGCTAATATGGATGGCATGGAAGTGGGCATGGAAGCTAAGATGGATGACATGAAAGACAACATGGAAAACATGAAGAATGATCTAAAAGCATACATGGAAAGCTTGATGACAAGCTTAAAACCAGAAATGATTCCTAATGGCGGAAATATAGGAGAAGAACCTCATGATGAGAACAAAATAAATGTTAATCGTGATTTCATAAACTCGAATGTTGGTGGGAAGAACCACCATATTCCAAAAATGGATATGAGGAAGTTTGATGGAAAGGATCCTGGAACATGGATACTACAGATGGAGCAATATTTTGATCTCCATAACGTGCAAAACACACAAAAGGTACGCATTGCAACTTTACATTTAGAACAAAATACATTTGTATGATATCAATGGCTTTGCTCCCGTAAAAAAATTGTCACTTGGTCAATTTTTACGGAGGAAATGATAGCACATTATGAGGATACAAAGAGCAACACCTTCTTTACCCAATTGATAAATCTCAAACAAAGGGGTTTAGTGGGGCAGCACATTGAGGACTTCCAAAAATTGAATATAAGGGTAACTGATCTTACAGAGGAACACAGGATTGATCTCTTCCTAGGCACTTTAAAGGAGAACATCCAACATGAAGTTCGCGTTTTGGAACCTGATTCATTGGAGAAGGCATTCAGGTTGGCAAGAAAAGTTGAATGTAAAATTATGGCGACAAGGAAGCCTACCACTCAATTCTATAAAGAAGTGTTGCTACGCCTAGATTTCCACAACCTACAAGGTTGACACCACAACAATTGGAAGAAAAAAGAGAAAAAGGGCTTTGCTACAGTTGTGATAGCAAATACACTAAAGGTCGTAAGTGTGCTGAGAAGAAATTATTTTACATAGATTGTGAAGAGGAAGAAGAAAATGAACAAGAAGAGGATATACACCAGGAACCAACCCTAGAAGAGGAAGAAATCAATCCGACCATATCGTGTAATGCACTGGCAGGAATTACCACTCCTCAAACTCTCAAGATACAAGGACAAATCAAGAAGAAAAAGGTAATAGTGTTGATTGATTCGGGTAGCACCCATAATTTTATTCATTGTAAGGTAGCCAAGGAATTAAATTGTTTCCTATACCCAGCACCAGAATGTCAAGTGATGGTTGCAAATGGAGGAACTATAAATTGCTCCGGAAAATGCCATAATATCAAGCTAACCATGGGGGAATATGTGTTGACTAGTCCAATGCTTTCCATTCCTATGGGAGGTGCTGATGTTGTACTAGGAGTACAATGGTTACAATCTTTGGGGACGGTAGCTTTTAATTTTAAAGAACTTTTCTTTGAAATTTTTTCGGAAAGGAAAGGAAGTCGAATTACGGGTATTGCGGGGAAGCCGGGAAGGATAATAAGCTCTAATGTCATGACAAAGCTTCTAAAAGAAGAACGACGGCGTAATTGCACAATTATGCTCATAGAAGTTCCAACATCAAAATCATCTATTTACGCGAGATCTCCAACAAGTCTTGGACAATCATTCCAAGGTGTTTTGGAAACTCCCCAAAGGACTCCCACCTATTAGAAGTGATCATGATCATGCTATTCATTTGATTCCGGAAGTGTTCCTCCAAACATCGAGGCCTTATAGATATCCTTACTTCCAAAGAGCGAAATTGAACGTATGATTGCGAAATGTTAGAGGCGGGTATAATTCAGCCAGTCAAAGTTCTTTCTACTATCTGTAGTGTTGGTACACAAGAGGATGGATCATGGCGAATGTGGGATTATAGGGAGCTCAATAAGCTCACCATTAAAGACAAATTTCCCATTCTTGTGATTGATGAATTATTGGATGAATTACATGGAGCAATTTATTTTACCAAGTTGGATCTTCGTTAGATATCATCAAATTAGAATGAAGGCGAAGATATTCCATGACATTCGAACTCATGAGGGTCATTATGAATTTTTGGTCATGCCTTTTGGCCTTACCAATGCACCTTCTACATTTCAAGGGTTGATGAATTCCATTTTCAAACCCTTCCTTGAAAATTTGTGCTAGTATTTTTTGATGATATACTAATCTACGAGGCGAGGTCTTGGAAGGATCATGTTGAACATGTTGACGAAGTGCTCAAACTATTGCGGGAGAAACAATTATATGCAAAAAAGTCCAAATATTTCTTTGGAGTACAAGAGGTGGAATATACGGGTCATATTGTATCTCACGAGGGTGTTAAAGTGGACCCTAACAAAATTAAAGCCATTAAGGAATGGAAAGTTCCACAACCATAAGCGATTTGCGAGAAGTTTACGGAGTTAACGGAGTATTATGTAGTTTGTTAAGAATTATGGGAGAATAGCCGGCTTCTCTAACAACATTATTGAAGAAAGATGCATTTTCATGGACTCTGAAGCAACTAAGGCCTTTGAACGTCTTAAAGAGGCAATGTGCCTAGCCTTAGGTCTTAGCTACACCGGACTTCTGAAGCCTTTATTGTGGAATGTGATGCCTCGGGAAATGGAATTGGTGCGGTTTAATGCGGAAGGAAGACCCATTGCTTTCAGAAAGTCGTCCCGATCAAAGGAAAGTATTTACAAAAACCTATTTATGAAGAGGGAAATGTTAGCAATACTACATGCACTAAAGAAATGGCGAACTTACCTAATGGGAAGACACTTCAAGGTAAAAGCGTCATGATAGTCTTAAATACTTTTTGGAATAAAGACTATCGTCGAGAAGAACAACAAAAATGGGTCACAAAGATGTTGGGTTACGACTTTGAAATAATCTACAAAAGAAGGTAAGATATTGTTGCGAATGCACTCTCAAGAAAGAATGAAGAGGTGGAAGCATTGCTTTGTGCCATTTCTATTATCCAACCCAGATTGGATAAACGGCAAGAGATGAATGGAAGAAGGACAAAGATGTATGGATACTCATTCAAAAGTTGCGACCAGATCCTAGTACATCGATACATTTAGTTGGAAAAATGATTCCTTATGGTACAAAGATCGCTTATATCTTTGTAAAATTCCCAACTAAAACAAAAGATTCTTACGGAATTACTTCTCCTTTAGGAGGACACTCGGGATTTTTAAAAACTTGCCACGGGAGTGAAGAAAGAATTTTTTTGGGATGGCCTTAAAATCGATATTCGAAAGTTTGTGGCGGAATGTTGGTTGCCGGCGGAAAGTGGAAACAATTAAGACCCCGGGACTTCTACAACCTTTATCCATTCCGAGGTCAACGTTGGGAGGAGATTTCAATGGATTTTATCACGGGTTGCCCTGAAATCAGAAGGAAAAGTGTCATCATGGTGGTGGGTCAGTAGACTTACAGTATGCACACTTTTGTGCATTATCTCATCCATTTAAAGCAAATCTGATTTACTACTACATTTATGGACGGAAATTCAAAAGCTACATGGAAGCCCGAGGTTGTGAGCGACGAGAGATCCCATGCCCCTACCCCAAATTTTTGGGCGGAGTTATTTCTTGTTTGGGTACTCGAATTAGCTCATAGCTAACTCTCTATCATCCTCAATCGATGGTCAAACTGAGATAGTAAATAAATGTTTGGAAGGATATCTTCGTTGTTTGTATACGATAAACAAACAATGGGTCAAGTGGTTACCTCTTCTTGAATGGTGGTATAACACTTCCTTCCATGCGACAAAAATGACCCCATTATGGCACTTTATGGATATCATCCACCATCAATACCATCATCTTTAAAGGAAAATTCGAAGGTTCAGCTTGATGGAAGATCACATCGAGCATCGGCCAAAGTTCTCCAACTCTTAAGGGATAACTTTAGTGCTTTCAAAATCGAATGAAACAACGAGATCAACATCGCGCGAGAAGTTTTGATGTAGGAGATTGGGGGTATTTTTACGGCTACAGCCATACGAACAAATGTCCCTCAAGCAAGCAAGAAGGATAATGAAATTATCGCCAAAGTACTATGGTCTATGAGGTGTTACCGAAAAGATTAGGCTATGGCCGCCCTGAGTGGAGCTCACCCTTTGTGAGTACATCCGATTTTCCATGTTTCGTAGCAAGAAGGTTATAGGTAGAAATCTTCCGATTCAAACGGTATTGCCGAACTTGATGGGGAAGAGGAAGATGTATTGAGACACCGACGATCATAGAAAAAAGAACTGAAACAACTCTGAGATACGTCAATTTCGAGCATCTCCATCGAGTGGAAGAACTTACCCACTGAAGATTCTACATGGGAGGATGAGAATTTTATACAGAAGCACCCGGAGCTACTCAAGTGTTGAGGACAACACTTTTTTTGAAGGAGAGGGGCATGTTAGGTCCCTATATCACTAGTATAGCCCCTTATTATTATTAGTGTAAACCCCTTATTGTTATTATTGTACCCTTGTAACCCCCATTTTGTTATTATTTGCCCTTAAATTACTATTGTTAGGTCGGCTAGGATTACATTGTGGCCCACTAGGATTACATTATGGCCCCATGGACTCCTATATATAGAAAGGAGGTTTTGTGAATTGTATCATCCAAGAATTGTTCATTTATGTAATGTATTGGAGGTTGCCCCCTCGAAGTGGCTCATTTCTAAGGCGTTTATGTCTCTTTTCTTCTCTTTTTGGAGCTGGTTACACAACAAAGTTTTATTTTAGCGCAATAAGAAAACATATTAGTATGTGTTAATCCCTAAGTTAAACTTAGGCTAAGTTACATTAGCAACTTGCTCAACCTAAAGCAAGTGTTCTAAGGTGATATGTGGGCGACTTATGCACGCCTAGACATAAGGCCTATGCAGAAGTACCTACCTGATATACAAACTTAAATACTCCCTCTTAGCGAGGGAGGTACTTCTGGAAGAACCTCCTCCACCTAGATCCGTCTCCAAGCCCATTTCTCTACCTGTAGCATTTCCCTCTGACCCTGAAGCTTGTCCTGTTGCCTGAGTTGAAACCGAAGCTGAGAACATGTCACAACCAACCATGCTCTGAGAAGTCATATCACACTCCTGAGCATCTATCAATGGCATATTATACCAACTAAGTCTCTTGGCAGTACCTGAAGAATCACTCTTCCTTGTCGTGTGTCCCCTCTCAGTAATTGACACTGATCCTGTATCCAAGATCCCCTCAGATACACCCACAAGCTGTCCCAACAACCTGTATGACTGCCCTTGTTTGATGCCAAGCACTACTGCTACATCCAAGGCCACTCCCTCTAAATATAGAAGCACCTCTCTATCCCAGAATAAAACTCTATATTGATAATCCTCCAAGGATGATATTGAGAGCACGTGCACCATCAATCCATGTCACCTCCAAAAATCCTCCTGACTCTAACTGCAATCTAACACATCCAACCCCCTTTACTGCATGCATGAGTCTGTCTTTGAAATATTGTAGAAGACTAACCTCATCCCTGTCATGTGACTGGATGTTCTACTGCATGACACCCCCATGGGGCCTCCCGTGTGTGCCTCGACACCCTGCCGCAACATCCGGTTGTTGCCCCCTTGATCTGGCGACTACCCTCGCTCATCTTGCACTTTGAATCCTTACAATCCCTGCCACAATCCACGTGCCTACACTTGAACCCATGGCTTCGCTCCGCGCATGAGGTCACCCTGCATTAGAACCCTGTCATCGGTTGTCAACCTTGCGACCCAGTTTTGGTTGGATTTGTCGGCTCGTTGGATCCTCGACCTGCAGTTGGCAGTTGTCACGGGTTGTAGCCTATGCGATAGATGTGTCGCCCTGAGGACAACTTACCTTTGCTGACTATCATCCAACTCGTGACCTTCTGACTGTTGAAAATTGGCAACTGAGGGCACAATTCCCTCCTTGGAGAAGGCCAACAAACCCCAAGGAGACCCCACTTTCCCTTGGAAAAATTAAATTTTGCACATGGGAAAATATTATTTTTGTTGCTGGACCAAGTCAACACAAAAAGTACAAGTCATCCTAAAGGAGAAATTCGACCTCTTTAACCCCATATAAATACACCACACTTAGCATCACTGGAGGCATAACATCACACATCTTTTCTTCATTTGATTGGTTCGTACATTTCTTAAATTGCAAGGTCGAGTTTACACGTTTAAATGAGAGAGAGGGTAATTCTGTGGACCAATGTTGACTTCTGTTTTTGGGACTGTTTGACCAACATTGACTTGGAGAGTTTTTGACTTCGTTTGACTTGGTTTTGGATTTGTTTTGGGAGGCCAAGTTGATTGGGACTTTCACCGAAGTGTTTTGGGCATGTTGACTACTGTTGATTGCAGACCTGAGTAGGGTTTGATCATAGGTCAAGTATTGACTTTGATCGAGTTGCTGGAGGAGTTTTTGTTCTATTTTGACTAAGTTTGACTGAAGGAAGGAAGTCACATTCTTTGACTGATTGACCAAACTTTTTGGAGTTAATTTGACCATTGAGCAAGGACTGACTAGGGTTGTGTTGACTATTGTTGACTTTGATTGAAAAATCACAAAATTGGTATTTGATTAGATTTGACTTTTATGCTCATATTGGATTGGATATTGATTGGTTGGTCAAGGCTACGACCTTTGACTAGTTGTTGATGTACTTAGACTATGTATCTCTCTGCTAAACATTTGATGAACATCTAATAGAAGAAGAGTCTGGTTAGGGTTTTCCCCCTTGTGGGGTTTTTACCTAGCCTTTGACCAAAAATATTTGTGTCTCTATTGATCTTGGCTGTCTTCTATTGTGCATATTGTTTACTATTCTATCTACAATTGCTTATTATTATTGGATGATTGAAAAGAAATTGGAAAAGTGGTTGCTATTGAAAGAAGAATTTGTTAAAGTGATTGTTACAACATAGGACATTGGAAAATTAACATGGGATCAGAGTTGAGGTGAAGACAAGCCCAGGGAGACAAGAGCAAACACCCTTTGAAGATATCTTATCTGTTGCTGAAGTTCATTTGACTTGATCAAAGACTACTACCTCATACTTCAAGATTGAAGAGACGCTGAATGACTCATCTAGCTATGCTGTTTGGAGAGCTAGGGTGGATTTGACTTTGGAGGAGAATGATGTTTTGGAATATGTTGAATGAAATGTACCCCAGCCTCCAGAGAATGCTTCCGTTGATGTCAAGTCCAAGTACAAGAAAGGTGAGGTCAATGCTAAGAAAATCATTATTGATTCTTTGAGAGATCATATGATCACTTATGTTGCGAAGTTGAAGAAGTCTAAGGAAATGTATGATAAGCTGATTGGGATGTGTGAAGTGAACAACTTGAGCCATATTCTTTCTTCGAAGAATCAACTCAAGGACATCAAGATGAAAAAGGGGGAGACCATTCGATCATACTTCATGAGGATATCTCAACTCAAAGATCAACTTTTGTCTGCTGGAGAGGTTACATCTGATAGAGAGCTGGTTCTAATCGCCCTTGGAGGTCTTCCCACAATTTGGGAAACATCCATTAGCAACAATGACAAATTTTCTTCATTTGATGAGCTATTAGGCAAGTGCACTCAAGAGGAGACCGAGATGATCTCTAGAGGGACAATTCAAAAGCATGGAGAAGGGGCACCCACTATATTTGTTGTTCAAGCCAAGAAGAGGAAAGAAAGAAGAGGACCATCTAACTCGAGAAAGCCTGCTCCAGCATCCAAGTACTCCCATATAAGATTTAAAAGGGACAAAATTCAATGTTACAATTGCCACAAGCATGGTCATTATGCTCGAGATTGCCCGGAGAATGGTAATGCGCCTAGATCTAACGACAATAATTGTGGCTACAACAACAACATGTTTAACAATAGAAGAATAAGAGAAGCTCTTGCTGCTCTTGAAAAAAGTCATTGTCCTCCCAAGAGATCAAGGAACTCAAGGTATTACAATAATGCAGCTTAAAATCAATCTAAATATTTTCTCATTTATGCTCTATCTAGTTCCTCTCCTTCGGATTCTTTTGATAGCTGGCCGATAGATAGTGGGGCTTCTAAACACTTCACTGGTTATCGTGAAGTCCTCTTAAACTTGGTTGAGAGGGAGACAAATTTGGAGATCATCCTTGGGGACAATTCAACTTATCTTGTGAAGGGGTTTGGTTTTGTTTCATTTCATTTGGATCATGGTCAAACCAAACATCTACAAGATGTTTTGTATGTACCAGGATTGAAAAAAATCTTGTGTCTATATTTTCCTTAGAGGACAATGGAATGAAAGTTGCTTTTATAAATGGAAAGGTTCTTACTTGGCCAATGAAATCTAGCTTGAGGGATGCATTCACTTTGGGATCAAGAATTGAAGGCCTCTACAAAGTTAATGGAAGACCGATTCGAGCATTGGTCCATAATAGGAATCATCAATGTGAGCTATGACATCATAGATTTGCACACCTTCACTATAATGCCTTGCCTCATGTGAGAAAGATGGTTTCTGGGATGTCTAAGATTCGTGTAGATCATGATGGAGTTTGTTAAGGATGTGGCAGTGGAAAACATGTGAGGGGACCTTTCCCTTCACAAGTGGAATATTTCAACTCATACATTTTGATCTATGTGGACCCATGTCAGTGACTTCTCTTGGTGGTTACCTGTACTACATAATCTTTGTGGATGACTTCTCTCTCAAGACATGGACTTTCTTCTTGAAAAACAAGGACCAAGAATTTGATATGTTCAAGGACTTCAAGGCTTTGATGGAAAATCAAATAGGGAAGAAGATCAAAATCCCTAGGTTTGACAATGGAGGAGAGTTCATTTCAAATGAATTCATTGACTTTTGCAAGAAAGCAAGAATCAAGAAAGAGACCATTATACCTTATAACCCTGAGCAAAATGGTGTAGCTAAAAGGAAGAATAAGACTATCATGGAAGCAACCAAAGCTATGTTGCATGATCAAAAGTTTCCAAAGTTTCTATGGGGTGAAGCTGCTAACACTGTAGTCAATGTTCAAAATAGGGCTCCTCATAAAAAATTGAGTGAGAAGACTCCCGAAGAAGTTTTCATAGGTGTAAAGCCCGAAGTTGGACATTTGAGGATCTTTGGCTGCGCCGCGTACTTTCATGTGTCGAAGGACAAGAGGAACAAGTTGGAAGCTTCAGGAAAGAAAGGTACTTTTGTTGGTTACTATGAAAATTCTAAATCTTATAGAATATATGTACTTGGTCAAAGGAATATAGAGTTTAGCGGGGGTGTGGCATTTCATGAAGATGTTGCCTTTCGGAAAGCAAGGGACACCCCCAACTAGTGTTGGAAGAAAGGATAATGCCATGGATGAAGAAGAAGAGTCTCCTATGCTTGAGCCAAAGCCTGATCTTGCTAATGATCCCATGGAACCCATGGACCCCTTCGATCCCCCTCTGTGTGATCCTCCTACGAGGAAGAGGACACTCTACAAAACGTTGAGACATGCTTCTGCGAGAGGAACCTTTAGGGAAATCAAGAAGCCATGTTGATATCAGGGATATGTTGTAGCTATGAGCAACATCATACAGACTGAAACATGCACCTTTGAAGAAGCAGTGAAAGAGAAGGTATGGAAGGACGCTATGGCAGAGGAATATGAATCCATCATGAAGAACGATGTGTGGGAAGTGGTTCCGAGACTTAAGGGGAATTTGTTGTGACTTCAAAGTGGATTTACAAAATCTGGTGCCGATGGAAGTGTTGAAAAGTACAAAGCGAGATTCGTGGCTAGAGGATTCTCCTAGAAAGAGGGAGAGGACTATGATGAGATATTTGCTCCAGTTGCCTATTATACTACAATCCGATTGATCGTTGGTCTTGCTGCTAGCCAGGGATGGACACTACACCAGATGGATGTGAAAACCATGTTTTTTCTTGGCGTACTCAAAGATGTATACTTGGAGCAACCATAGGGCTTTGAAGAGCATGATAGGAAGATTCATGTGTGCAGGATGAAGAAAGCACTCTATGGATTGAAGCAGGCCTCTAGGGCTTGGTATGCCCGCATTGTTAGCTATTTGATAAAGCTTGGATTTACGAGAAGAAAAGTTGATCCAAATCTCTACTTCAAGGTCGTCCAAGGTGTAGCCTTGATTTTGGTATTATATGTTGATGATTTATTCTTGACAGGTGGAGAGCCTCTTATTCTCTAGTGTAAGAGGGAGCTGGCCTCTGAGTTTGATATGAAAGACCTTGGTTTGATGCACAACTTTGTGGCTTAGAGGCGTGGCAGAGACCTGGTGAGATTTTCCTTTCTTAAGGGAAATATGTTGTCAAGCTGCTAGAAAGATTTGTAATGGTAGAATGCAAGTCCATAGAAACACTGATGGAGATGAATTTCAATAAGTTGTGGGAAGCTGCGAGACCCGATTTAGAAAATCCCTCTAGAGTATTGAAAATTGATTGGGGCATTGATGTTGTTAGTAAACACTAGACCGGACATATGTTTTGTTGTCAACGCTCAAAGTCAATTTATGACTAAGTCACTTCATGACATTGTGTTGCTGCTAAGCATGTGTTGAGGTACCTGCATGGGACTATTAATCTTGGATTGAGATATACTGCCTGAGATGTGAGAGTACATGGGTACATTGATGTTGATTGGGCTGGAAATGTTGTTGACTGGAAGAGCAGATCAGAGTGTTGTTTTAGCATGGGATCTGCCATGATATCTGGATGAGTAGGAAGCAAAAGCTGTTGCTCTTAATACGACTGAGGCTGAGTATATTGTTGCTAGCATGGAGAGTTGTGAGGCAGTATGGTTGAGGAAGCCCTTTGGAGAGCTGCTTGAGCAAGTACTGGATATGATTGTGATATATTGTGACAACAAGAGTGGGATCCGACTTTCAGAGAATCCCGTGTTCCATGACAGGTCCAAGCACATTGAGATTATATATCACTATATCTGGGATATGGTGCAGAGAGGAGCTGTAAGACTCCATTACACTCGACTGATGAGCAAATAACTGACATACTTATCAATCCTTTACCGAAAGGGGAGTTCTTGGTCTTTAGAGAGCAGCTTGGTCTGGTGGATGTGACCCTTCCGGGAAGTGGTCACGGCTGATCGAGAACATTGAGCTATGCTCTTTCCCCCTGTTTGAGCGCCTAGGGTGGGAATGGAGCCAAAGAGCTCCTGGGTTTGAGAGAACTCATGGACAATAGGATAAACTATGATCCTTACCTCCCATGGTAAGTGGTATCCAACCTATTGTCAATGTAGGGTGTGTGTGATCCTTGCCATTTATGGCAAGTTGGGTATCCTCCCCTACCATCAAGTCTGGGACTTGATTGAGTATACCCGAGTATGCATCCTACCCGCAAGCTAGGCTAGTAGGGATTGTCACCCATCTGGCCAATGGGTGAGGAGAGACTTGGGTGTGTGTGATCCTTACCACTGGTAAGTTGGGTATCCTCCCCAAGTTAAAGGATGCATGTGTTCTACCACTTGATTCTTGAGGGTCAAGGTGGGAAGATCAACAGACAATTGGGTAGACTGTGATCGTTACCTCTCATGGTAAGTAGTATCCTGCCTATTGTCATTGGATATAGGGTGGCAGATTAATCCCCCCATGATTCCTCTTTTTCTTTAGATTGAGAGTGTTCAATAGATGAGCAGAGATGAGCAAAGATGAGATATGGTATGATACAATGATGATGACGAGGAGACATCCGAGATGAGACCTATGATGCAGTCAGAAATTCCTCCCTAGCTAAGAGGGAGTGTTGGAAATTGGCAGCTGAGAGAGGAATTCCCTCCTTGTAGAAGCCCAACAAATCCCAAGGAGAACCCACTTGCCCTTGGAAAAATTAAATTTGCAAATGGGAAAATATTATTTTTGTTGCTGGACCAAGTCAACACAAAAAGTACAAGTTGGCCTAAAGGAGAAATTTGACCTCCTTAACCACATATAAATACACCACACTTGGCATCACTTGGAGACATCACATCACACATCATCTCTTCATTTGATTGGTTCATGCACTTTTGAAATTGCAGGGCTGAGTTCAAACGTGTGAAGGGAGAGGGTAATTTTGTTGACCACTGTTGACTTCTGTTTTTGGGACTGTTTGCCCAGTGTTAACTTGGAGAGTTTTTGAATTCATTGGACTTGGTTTTGGATCTGTTTTGGGAGGCCAAGTTGACTAGGACTTCGATCGAAGTTTTCTAGGCATGTTGACTACCTTTGACTGCAGACTTGAGTAAGGTTTGACCACAGGTCAAGTATTGACTTTGATCGAGTTGCTGGAGGAATTTTTGTTACATTTTGACCGAGTTTTATTGAAGGAAGGAGGCCACATTCTTTGATTGGTTGTTCGAATTTTTTGGTGTTGATTTGACCATTGACCAAGGACTAGTTAGGGTTGCGTTGACTACTGTTGACTCTGACTGGAAAATTGCAGAATTGGTATTTGATTTGATTTGACATTTATGATGATGATGATGATTAACGTCCACAAAGACCAATGTGGTCTATCGGACCTTAAGAAAAGAGTCTAATTGTCATTCTTCAAAATCCCTTTTCTGTGATCAAGGAGAAGGGAAAGAAGCGCTCCAAGATCGCTATAGTTGGGCTGACTTAATAAGTCAAGAAGATTGGAGGTGTGGCTGATAGTAGGGAATTGGGAGCGGGATGTCGGCAAGAGCCGAGCAGCCTAGAAGGAAGTGCTTTTCATCTTCCACCTTCTTAGTATCACAAATTTGACAAATTCTGTCGTACCAGGGAGTCTTGGGAGTAGACCACTGCCCAATCTCACTCCAAAGCTCATGAGAATTAGTTCTTATCCTAGCGATGTTCATTTTCTTTTTAGTGCTGGTCAACATAGAGAGAAAATTTTGGTTATCAAGGGTGGGGTTGATCACCTCCTTATAGTATCTTAGCTTCCTTTTACCCTCCAGCTCATCCCACATCATCCCTCTAACTCAAATTGGATTGGATATTGATTGGTTGGTCAAGGCTATGACCTTTGACTAGTTGTTGATGTACTTGGACTATGTATCTCTCTGCTGAACATTTGAAGAACATCTAATAGAAGAAGAATCTGGTTAGGGTTTTCCCTCTTGTGGGGTTTTTCCCTGGTCTTTGACCAAGAAGCTCTATCTCTGTTGTTCTTGGCTGTCTTCTATTTGTGCATATTGTTTACTATTCTATCTACAATTGCTTACTGTTATTAGATGATTGAAAAGAAATTGGAAAAGTGATTTCTCTTGAAAGAAGAATTTGTTAAAGTGATTGTTACAACATAGAACATTGGAAAATTAACATTGACTATCGCTGGTGGCTGTGCTAGCCCCATCCTAATGTGTTTGCTCATGCCACCTGCATGCACGAGCTCTCCACATTGATTCTTGTGCACTGTTGACCTATTGCAACTTTTCTCAACTACGTTAGCCTTTGACCTTTGTCGTCCCTGTTGTCAGCAAATTTTGTGCGTGCAACCATATGTTGCCTCGGGCGTAGCGTGTTGGTCCTCCGACAACTCTGGCCACGACCTTCTTAGCCCCCAATGCCACGCTTATGTTCGCCTCTTCACTTGATCACCTAAGTGCGCTACTATGCAGGCTTGCATCTATCCCTCTATCCCTGTGCTTGCCAATGGTGGCGACGACTGGGTCACTCGATCTGCCTCCACTCTAGTGTCGAATGAAATAGCATGTGAGATCACATCCATGGGTGGCGGTAGCGTTGTCTGGTTGCAGCTTGAGTCGCCACCCAACCTGTCTTGCAGTCCGTCCCACTAAACAACAAGATAGTGGCAACCCTTCCTCATTTTGCCATAAGGTCTGACCCCTTGCCTCGTGAGGCCTTTCACTAACCCTGCTAGATTTTGCTGCAACTAAGACCACATGTCCCAACAATTTTCCCTCAAATGCCCCAAACACAGATTTTTTGGGGTTGAACGATATGCCTAATGAGTGACACTGGTCATTTTTTTTTTTTGAAATTTTGAATTTTTTTCCTGTGAGTAACATGATCTTCTCGGTTTTTTGAAAAAACAAATGTCATCCTAATATACGACTATGAATTTAAATAAATAATTTGAAACGACCTAATCCATAGCATGCTAGAATGTTGCTTCAGTTTTTATTAGACCAAAGGGCATACGCCTATATGAAAATGTACACTACGGAATGGTAAAGGTACTGTTATAGCTGTCCTCTTTAGTGACTAGTACCTGATTGTAACTTGAAAAAGTGCCCAACATGGATATCATACTTGCTCCTATAATAGCTTGGAGAACACGCTCCATGTTGGTTAAAGGATAATTATCTTTAATTGAAGCTAATAAAAAATTACGAAACTCAATACATATGCGAATCTCACCTTTCTTTTTTTTACAGGAACTACATTCACCACCCAATTGGGATAATGAATTGTAGAATTTCCTTGAAATTCTGGACTGCTTGATGAACAAACTGAAACTAGGTTCGATTCACCAAGACCCATAATTTATCTACTTTAAATTTGCAGCGGAATAGAAACAAAATTGAAAAAACAGTCACATGATAACAATAACACGCTATTTTCAAGGGAACCCAACTGTGAAAACCCTCTGCTAGCTGTAGACTTTTATTGACAGAAAATAGAGCAGTTGATCTATTTACAAGGCAAACTGTTTCAACAGAGAACAAGGCTATTCTATTTGCTGATACTTAGCTCGAAAACTCCCTGCAAGAACTCGACCCAAACCACTATTTCCTTGCGCTGTCTGGCTCCTATTTCCTAGCGCTGGTTAGGCCCCTATTATTTAGGAATTAACCCCTAAATCTTAGCGCACTTCTGCAAGGAAAATTATCTTTGTCAAACTGCGTATAGCCTTTTCCTTACACGTTCGTCCTAGCAACCAACTCTCACACAAATTCATGCTCACAATTATGATACAAAGATGTGCTTTCATCCTCCTTTTAAGTTTTTCGACCCATGCTAAATTTGGCAAGTTAATTTTTAGAACTCGGACTTGTGATTGATTTGTTAACTGAGTCGAACTGAATCTGCTAACTCGTCGCAGCCTCAATTATACAATGAGACTCTCACTCATCCTTTTCCAAATATAAACTCACACTTGGAGACAAACAAAACCCAACCTCCAAATTTTGCGCATGAGTTAATTGCTCCATGGCTCATCCTTGAACTCGTGCATGCTAAAGAACGACTGAATGAGGTCTTTCCTTGACTATGGCACAAGTCAAGAAGGCCTTTCTCGTTGCTATTTTCAACATGAATGGGAACAATGATCTATGCCTCCACCAACCTCCGAATTTCCTTTTGAATGATAGAAGCAACCTTTGGATTCGTGTATCTTTGCCCTTGTTTGAAAAATTTAGATCCTCTTTTAGAGGGATTGCATGTTGTATGATTTTTGAGTCATATGTTCTCAGTTCATTGGAGGACTAAGAAAAACGTCCTTGTACTTATGCACTAACGTTCAAGTTTCATTTTCTCCTGTGATGTACACTCTTCATTCATTTTAATCATGCATGGAGATTCTGTAATGTCCCATAATAATTATAAAATAATAAATAATATAATATAATTTAATAAATAAGTAAATAAATAAATAGTCAAGAGAATAATAATTAAATAATAAATAAAACATTAAACAATAACTGGAGTTCTAAATAAAATAGTAAATAATAAACTGGAGTCCTAAAACAATAAACAATAAGTAAAGTTAAAGAAAGAATTAATTAACAAAAGTAAATAAATTAACAAAGAGTTAAACTAAGAAACTAATAGAAAGAAAGCTAAACTAAGAGAACACTAAATTAAGTAAAGCTAACAAAAAGTAAGAGACCACTAAATTAAGTAAAACTTAAGTTGCATGTTGACACAGTGAATGTGTGCATGTGGTTCCCATTCCATTGTTTGGTCTATTTAATAGACATTGAGGAAGATTCAAAGATTCATTCATTCTTTCATCTATTCTCTGGAGAGAAAGGTATTGTGAGGCAAAGGATACCCTGGCAGTAGTACGTTGATTGAGGGCTCAGGAGTGGCCAGCTGTGGAAGGATTACATCCAGCTGAGCCTACGGTTGGGTGGAGAGTTGCCCCCAAAACTTTGTTGTGGTCAGCAAGATTTAGCTAGCATTCAACCTTGGAGTCTCAAGTAAGGAAAATCGCCATTACAGGTAAGTCGTCTTGCTCATGTTTCTGAAAATTCCATGACGATTAGTTAAAAAGTTTTTGGGTTGATTATTCATTGTTTATACAATATAAATAATTGCATGTTAAAATTGGGGTTGTTACATATGGTATCAGAGCAGGTTTCAACTTTAGGTGACCTCTAGATAAAAGTTAAAACTTAGTTTTGATTGTGGTGTTAATGAGCAAAAGACTACTATATTGATTATAAATTTAATATAATAACCTTAATTATTATTAAAAATAAATTTGGGAATTTTTTTTATTTAAATCACTCGGCCAAACTCGGCTAACCAACAGTAGCTATCACCAGTTCTCGGTCAACCTGCCCAACCTACACTGCTGGCAAACCTGTATCTCGATGCTTCTCGTGTTCGTCTGCAAGTGCTAACTGCGATGGCTACGGATCTGCAACCTTGGTGATCCATTTAGCCTTGCGGAAATGAGAAAATAAAAAGTAAAGAAAAAAAATGTACACTAATGAAGGCAATCTCGTCTTACCAAGACTGATGAGGGAACAACTCGTATGAAACCCTACCCTTCCTGTAATCTATACTCGTCGACAGAGCTTATGAAGTTTAATGGGAAAGATGAAAATGATGTAGAAGTGATAACCATATCAAGCATCTCCAGGGCTACACAGGGCTGATCCACTGGTACCTGATCACATTTAATCGAATTCCTGTCATCAACTTCATTTACATTCTAGTTTCTTTGCAATCCCATTCCATTAAATCCGAAATAAAATAAATGAAATGCTGCTACTTACGAAATGCCCCGCCTATAGAAACCAGAAGAATTTCAGATTCTTGTATGACTTTACGAATCCTTTGTTTCCGATCCGTTGTAGTAGAGCGGAGTGCGCCCAATCGACTTAAATTCCTTCAAACCCAGCCATCTGAGTCATTTTGTTGGAAACCTTATTAGTTTTAGTAATGATTTGTTATTGAAAGGTATCCCAACTCAAATTTGAATTGATTAGGGTTTTTGAACCCAGGCTTCTGTTCATATGGTTGCGCATATCAAATCCACCTGCAAATTTCAAGAGTTGATTGAAACTTGATAAGTAAATCATTTTTTTAGTCCAATTAATTCCCTTAAAAGTATGATCGGAGCTAACTCACAAAGAGAGCTACAGTTGTTTTACCTGGTCGTTGTAAATTGTAACATTTTGACGAAGAGATAACAGCTCATCGACCTGTAGTTATTAGAAACAATTTGTCATTGCAATAATTCAGAGGTTGGCATAAAGAGTAAGTATCACGCAGAAAGCGCGATTTTGAGGTTGTCTGTTGCAAGCTAAGGCTTGTAAACGCTGGTACAAACTTGATTTCAGGGTTAGGGTTTCCATAGGGTATAACAATTCCCAAGACGAGAGTTCAATTACTTTTTCCTATACAGCTGCCAAGTTCTGGTCTTGTACAAGTTCAGGGAAAAGCCCTAAGGCCAACTCTAGTGTGTACACGATTTGCCTGATTATATTTTCTGCATGCCTGTCTTGTTTATTTCCTGGAGAAGAAAATGAAAAGAACAGGATAAGGATTTGATTCGCTGCTGCCCCAAAAATTTGAAGCTGATGAGATGCATGGCAAATGTAACAAGTGAATGGAGGACAATGTGGCTTTGTTTCGGTGGTTTCTTCTTATAATATGTCAATTGTTCAATTCCTATGAAGTTGCATCTGTCCAAATATGACTAAGAAGGCCGAGTTGCATTGGTTGATGTACCCCATGATCGTGACAGAGGGTGTCTGAGATGATTTCAATTACATTCAATTTTAAATATATGTAAGTTACATAAGGTCTAGTTTAGCATTTAACATGAATTTTATTTAGAAGAACTCTGCTAACCTGATCCACTACACTCTTCATGAAGTCACTTTGTAGTGCTGGAAAAACAAGATCAACTTGATCATCCCATCTTGCAGAAAAAACTAGCATCAGCTGTTAGTTTTTCGAAAAATTAAATACAGGAATGCCTAAATTCTCTATCAAATCACCTCAACTGGCAGACAAAACAAGTTCAATGTCTGTTTTTAGAAAAAGTAAGAAGTACAGTAATAGAACCATCTATTGTCACCATTAATTAAATCATTCCTCTGTATTTTACCATACTATGCTAATGTTGATTTGGACTGAGCGCAATGCCTGCTTCTGATGGTTAAGATAGCCCTGAACACACGATAAAGAGTCCTTCCAAAGACATCAACTCTAATTCACCAAGAGGTCTGGTGATAGGATACTGATGTTTATGCATGTTGCAATTTTGACTAATTTGGGAGTTTTATTTACACATCAACAAGCATGAAACTCTATGCCTCAAACTGCACCATGGTCACTTGCTTAAATGACCCCCTTGCCACCTATTTGAATCTATTGCTCATGCACAGGCATGTTAATTTGTCTTGCAAGACCTCTGTAAAAATGGGATAGTATGTTGCACTTTAAATGGAGTTGATTTGATGCTATTGTCGGGCCTGACGAACACTAAAATAGTGCAGCAGAGAATTGGAGTGCTCAACATCAAGACATCGAACAATAGCTACAGGATTCAAATATGACCCTCAATGCCAGATATGTCGTGTCTCTTTCTTTGTGGTTCCAGATCCCCAATCCATCCTGCAAACCATCCATTGTGATGATAATCACAAGTGTTAATCCTTGTATGCAATATGAGGGGTAACAGCAACCATTTTCTTAGCAGAATAAAAACCTCTCATCAAATGCTGGTTTTCCCATTTGGGTTTACAGGGTAACCTCTCATCAAATGCTGGTTTTCCCAGTTGGGTTTACAGGGTAAAATTTTTGTGTTTAGTGTGACTTTTATTGTTGTATTTTGCTTTGATTAATGTATTTATAATGTATATCTTTCAATGCAATTCACTCCTTGGTTAATGTATTGTTGGGTGTATTTATTATCGGCAAATTGTTGTTGAGCATAGGTAAACTTGGGAGTTGTCTACCGGTGCAACAGAATAGTCTAGACGGCAGCTTTTTGCAGAATATGGTAAAACAAATTTAAAAAAAATCAGACTGTTGCAGTGTTTGGATTGCATTTTTGATGGTGGAAATAGATTCAGCACCATAAAAACCCTTAAAACACTCAAAATACTAAAATTTAACTACTATAACCCAGATTTTCAAAATCTTTACCGAAAATTTTCATATCTTATCAAAATTTCTGAATTATTTTATGGATTTTTTAAATACCCAAACTCAAATTTTAATTTGAGTGTTGAATGCTTGTCTACAGGTCTTTTTGTCTAAAGCACATTCTTAGTTTGGGCACTTTAAAGTTGCCATTTACTTGAATCGCTGGTATTTAGCCGTTGGCTACAGCGATCTTCGATTACATTGGTATCTGTGTAATTGAGTGTCTGGATGCTATGTAACCACATTTTACAGAAGCCAAATTGCCCCTCTGTTGATCGTTGGTCCATTGCTTGTATAATTGTGTGCCAATTCCGTAAACCTCCATGTGTTGGGCCGTGACATACATTGTAAATGCATTCTGGACAATGATGAGCGGCCTATTTTAACTTTGCTTAATTCCATCCAATTAATATAATAATAAAGTAGTGACTTACCATTATCCCACATGGGATTCTTTACCATTAACCTAAGGGATTTAATATAAGATTTAAGTCCTTTACCATTAACCTACTTTAGAGTTTGAAGTCCTTACTATTATTATAATAATATAAGCTGAAAGATATTTGAATATAAATATTATAATTGTTTTTTTAACAAATGGTATGTATTAGATATTTAATGTTGGAAGTAGGTGTATTAACTGTGTGTTATATATAATGTTGAAAGTAATGTTTTAAGGTTATATGCTTTAATTTGTAAGTCATAATGAAGTTATCCTTTAAGTGTGTTTATTAAAAAGGAAATCATTTAAACACAAAATCCTTTAAGTGGATGTTGACTTGGTGTAAGGGGATATCTTAATTCTAGGAAGAAGGTTTAATGAATAATGATGCTTAAAGATTAACATTCTTAATAATGATATTATGGAATTCACAAAGCTACATTGGCATAATAAGTGTTGATTAGAAATATTATGTATGAGTAAATTTTAATGGACTTGTCGGTATAGAAACATAGTGATAGCTTAAAATCCTATAGGGTGAAGGGATTAGAAATGTCAAAACCCATGTGGCTACTAAGTTTTTTTTTGTATCTTCATAAAAGCAACATGCACAAACATCAACTGAAGGCAATACCTGAATTGTTAGTGGGATGTTACATAATGGATTGTGAACAATATGCATGTCCACCTTTATATATATATATAGTGTTTAAATTTGTTTCAATGATGTTGCTTCTCAACAAGGGATGAATGGTGTTGTTATAACCATGACCAACTTGGAATGATTAGACAAATAGAAAAGAGTGATAGAAGGACACTAAAAGTGAGTGAGTAGAGGTTTCACAAACCAGTGTAAGCAATCAAAAAGAAGTAATAGATAAGTATCCTAAAGTAGGAAGAAAAAGTTTGGATTCCGGGAAAAACTACAAGTAAATAACTTAACACTCTTGAAGTATTTGTGAATGGATAACCTTGTGCAAAATGGTTGAGAAACCATGAAGTATTTTCATAAAGACAATGTCTATTGGTGGCTAAACATTATCAATAAATCAATGATGATGGGATAATATCACCAAGGAATGACCATCATTTGTGCAAGTGAATTAATAATGATAGAAAATTAAACCATGTTGACCTAGTGATACAATTGCATACAATAGTTTTAGAATCAATATAGAATCAGTAAGCCAGAAGTGTTTGATGTAAAATCAGAGGATTTTAATTTTGATATTGATAATTTAAACAATGATTGTGTAACTCGTACTATCTTAATGTTGATTTTCACTAAATTTCCTTGAGAAATTAAGAATACATGATGAGAGATTAAGGCCCAAAATAATGAGGCTCAAAAAATTTAATGATGTACTTAGATGAGTATACCTATGGTGTAAATGGTCAACTTCCTAATAGAAAGAACAATAAATGATTATTGAAAAGTACTTGGTATCTTGATGAAAATATGACACTAATAGTTCTGATGAGATAACATAGATCCTAGATGGATGTTGAATAATCTTAGTTCATAGTAGGTATTCAATGTTTATACAAGTAAATGAAATTGATTTTCCGATGAATCATGATAGGAATGCTTATAATGTATTATTGTTCTATATTTGATAAGTATTGAGATGATTATCATATTGATGATGTTTCATAATATGGTGGTATGATGATAATGATGAACATGTGATTTGTTATGATAATGATGTTATATGCTCATGATGAATATGATATGCATAAGGATTATAATGTTATGATTTGAGGTTATATTGACATGTGGTTAGTTTTATGTAATTTCATGATATATATTTTATTCCAATACGCTGATGTTATAACTTATGATGGTATTTCATAAGGTGAAGAATGTTGTAGTTGCGTGTAGATTTTATGACATGCATGAGCATGCAGTTCTTTACTATTCAAAATGTGGTGATTAACAATGATGTTATGTTATCGCGATGACATGCAAGAGCTGGCATGTGGATTATTTACTATGATGTTATTATTATAACTAATGTATTGGATACATGTTGAGATGTGCTGACTGGCAGGAAATCCACAAATGAGCCGAGAGGGTTGGTTTATTTGATGATCTCGTGGGAGCCCATACCTACGAGGGAGAATAAGTAACACTATATGGGCTGGGGACAAACTCAATCAACATTACATGTGCCAGTGGTTCCTTTGTCTTGTATATCTCTTGATGGATAGCGCTTGAAGGGCTGTGGGACCATCTTGAGGAGGCCGAGGGACTGATATTGTAGGCCAAGTGCCTGGTATTGGATGGGAAAACCGAAGTTTAGAAGTGGGTGTAAGACTTCGATGCCTGGGGCTGTGCACCTTAAGGAGCTGTGGAGGGAGTGGGCCAGCCTTGCGAGATGCCTGGAGTCATTGAGTACTGGGACTGGATGCCTGCCTTGGGGCAAATGAGGTCTGAGTCGGGTGCGAGCCTTGGGGCCAGCCTTGGCTAGGGACAGACCGGGGAGGCTTATGCCTGGTTCCGAAAGTGGGAAAAAGGACATAGATTCCTTGAGATTTCCCCGGTGCTGTGAAGAACTTTTGATGCCTGCTGGTTATACTAGTTCAGCAGAGGGTGTTGGTCACGCATGAAGTAATAAATAATAAATAATATAATATAATTAAATACTTAACTTCGGGACGAAGTTCCTTGAAGAGGGGGAGTATGTAATGTCCCATAATAATTATAAAATAATAAATAATATATAAATAATATAATATAATTTAATAAATAAGTAAATAAATAAATAGTCAAGAGAATAATAAATAAAACATTAAACAATAATTGGAGTTCTAAATAAAATAGTAAATAATAAACCGGAGTCCTAAAATAATAAACAATAAGTAAAGTTAAAGAAAGAATTAATTAACAAAAGTAAATAAATTAACAAAGAGTTAAACTAAGAAACTAATAGAAAGAAAGCTAAACTAAGAGAACACTAAATTAAGTAAAGCTAACAAAAAGTAAGAGAACACTAAATTAAGTAAAACTTAAGTTGCATGTTGACACAATGAATGTGTGCATGTGGTTCCCATTCCATTGTTTGGTCTATTGAGGAAGATTCAAAGATTCATTCATTCTTTCATCTATTCTCCGGAGAGAAAGGTATTGTGAGGAAAAGGATATCCTGGCAGTAGTACGTTGATTGAGGGCTCGGGGGTGGCCAGCTGTGGAAGGATTACATCCAGCTAAGCCTACGGTTGGGTGGAGAGTTGTCCCAAAAACTTTGTTGCGGTCAGCAGGATTCAGCTAGCATTCAACCTTGGAGTCTCAAGTAAGGAAAATCGCCATTACAGGTAAGTCGTCTTGCTCATGTTTCTGAAAATTCCATGACGATTAGTTAAACAGTTTTTGGGTTGATTATTCATTGTTTATGCAATATAATTAATTGCATGTTAAAATTAGGGTTGTTACAGATTCAATTGGGCCAATGTTGATTTCTACCACTTTCTCTTCTGCACAACGTTTGTTAGTTCTCTTATAAGTATTGGATCTACCAAATAATTTTTTCTAAAGGAACCAATCCCTTGGGAATCTTGTTTTCTCTTAATTGAATGTAAGGTATTGTTTCATCTTCTTGCACTTCATCTATTACATGACCAACAAATTCATTGGAACAACTTAAAGAAATGAAAATCTGACATTCTTCCTTCAAAATTGCCATAATCTAATATTATCTTGAATTGGAGGTCAAAGAATTACCTCTACTACATACCTGGTGTATGGTGTTGGTATGCATGGCCTAAAAGCTGCACAAGAGCAAGTCATATGATTTGCCATTGTGTTGAATGTCCTTGGTATAGCAATGATATTAAATGCATCAAAACATTTGATCTCATCCCACAGTGCGTTTATGTACTACTTCAATCTTAGATGCTTAGCTTCATATTGGTCTCTTACTTGGTTCTATTAACTCAGAATCACCCAAAACTTTCAAAAGTCTAGTTCCTCTTTTCCTTGCCTCTTCTAATCCCAATATGAAAGCCTCATATTCTACAACATTGTTTTTGCGATTAAATTCAAGACAAAATGAAAAAGGAGATTCATTACCTAAAGGGGAGACAGAATACACATCCACACATGTTCAGGCTCCGTCCAAATACATGGTCTACAAAATTTTTGTAAGCTTTGCATCTAGTGAAACCTAAGTCACATGACACAAGGACACGAGACATGGAGGATACGTAAATACGAGTATTCGACACGAGACACAACGACCTTGAAAACATGACACAAGGGACAGTTCTATATATGTATTTAAAAAACACTGAAATATAGTGCCTGATCCATATAGATATGAATCGTGATGATATCTATTTAGTATTTAGTATACACTATTTACTATTTAGTAATTTACTGGTTAGTTTATTAATTTACTACATCAATGATGTTCACAGTTCAATGTTCATTGTTAATGTTATAACTTTTGTTATTAACTTCAAACAGGTTCGATCATGTTCAAACTTCACATAAGGTAGTTTATAACAGTGTGGAAAAAGTCGCGAAAAAGTTGTGATTTTTTCAAAAAATCGGGAGTTTTTCCAGGCGCCGATAACATCGGCCGACTTTTTCACGATTTTTCCAAAATCGAAAAAGTCGTGATTTAATCGTATTACTCCAGACTTTTTGCCGAGTCGAACGAAAAAATCGTGAGGAAATTCTGTGCCATTAATATAAGCCCGAAAATAGATTTTTATGAGTTCATTTTTGTCGGTTTGCTGCGTTTAGCACTGTGGAGAGTCGAGGAGAGGGTTCAAAGTTTGTGATTTGCATTGTGCGTTGAAGATTTAATTCTCCACCGCTCGAGCTTGCAGATTGGGAGGTGCCGGACCGTCGGGGTTTGCTGCTGCTACCAGGTAAGTTTCTTCCAAGTACCATTTCCTGTGTATTCTCTTTGCTTTCTTTTTTTTGCTTGGAACATGGCATCTAGCTCTGACAACAAGCAGAACCACTGTTTTTTGGTTAGAAGTGACTCTCTCAAATATACTACGGTTATTACCTTAACGCAAATCTGTGTTCTTAACATGCATATAAGCTTTGGCAATGAGATTTTGTGTTGGTTTTTATGCCTATAAATTTGTTGAGGACATTCTGTGTTCATGTTAAGCTCAATGCAATTTTTGTGTTAGTTTACAACTTTTATGCCTATAATTTCATCAAGGTGTTTCTGTATTTGAATTTATCAAGTGTTCCATCAATGTAAGGCTGTAACTCCTTTCAACATTCTATGGTTTTTTTGAATTAAGAGCATCCAACAGTAACTGCAACGACAAATTATTAAAATTTATTGATCCCAGATTTTATTAACTTCGGTAACAATGGTTTTGCCTAGAAAAGGATCTCCACCTCTACTAGTGCCTTTAGTAGAAATCGAAGTGAACTGAGAATCACCATTGAGTTTTTCATTAAGACATTTTCCTTTCTAGAGTCTTTCAACAGTTCAACTTTCAAGAATCAAAATTCAAATAAAAAAAATTCTAACCCTTGTTTACTATTTAGTGATTTTAATTTATGTGATGGGCAATTTTTAATTTTTTTTAAAAATTTTTGTTTTGTGCCTAGGTTCAAACATCAAAAAGTTTCAAACAAAATGCCAAGGAATTTGGACCCTATGTGGCAGTATGGTGAACCTGATCCTGTACCCGAAACTGGAGGTGTCAATAGAACGTATTTGACTTGCAAGTTGTGTGGAAGGCATATTTCAGGGGGTGTCAACAGATTAAAATTCCATATAGGGCAAATTCCAGGGCAAAATATAGAACTTTGCCCAGATCCATCTTCATAAATTATCCGACAGGCCATTAAATCGTTGATGGATAAAGAGGATGGCAAAGACACCAGGGCAGTAATGAAAAGCCAACTTGTAGGGAGCTCAAGAGTGGGGGTAAGTGAGAGTGCTTCTTCTACTTCAGCATCATCTTCCACTCCCAACCCCTCAGCTTTTTCATCCCTTTTTGTCCCTAGAACCACACCCGGTGCACAACCTGGCATCAAATCAGCAATTAAAAAAAGGAAAAGGCAGAAGCTGACAGGTTGGTGAGTAGATGTCTTCTATGGAGTGATGTTCCTTTCAACATTGCCAAGACAAACCCATTCTACCAACCTATGTTTGATTCTATTGCTGTCGTTGGCCCGGGGTACAAAGCCCCTACCTTTGCACAGTTGAGAGGGCCTCTTCTTCAAAAGGAAAAGAATGATTGCACTGCTAGACTGGAGGAGTTTAGGGCATCCTGGGAACACACTGGATGCACAGTCATGTCAGATGGTTGGACTGACCAGAAGGGTAGGACCCTTCTTAACTTCTTGGTTAGTCGTCCCAAGGGGACAATGTTTATGAAATCTGTTGATGCATCTGCACACATTAAAGATGCGCGTTTATTATGTGAGTTGTTGGACATCTTCATTTAGGAAATAGGCCCACAAAATGTTGTCCAAGTCATAACGGACAACGCTGCAAATTATGTTGCAGCTAGCAGGTTGCTTATGGAGAGGTATCCTACCCTGTTTTGGACACCTTGTGCTGCTCATTGTATTGACTTGATGTTGGAGGATATAGGGAAGATTCCTATGGTGAGGCATATTGTTGAATCATCCAATAGCATAACGAAATTTATTTACAATCATGCATCTGTGCTTAGCTTGATGAGAAGATTCACCAACAACAAAGAGTTGGTGCATCCTGCGATAACACGCTTTGCCACTACTTTCATATCTCTTCAGTCTCTGTTGAATTCTATGTGGGACGTGAAGAGCATGTTTCTTTCACAGGATTGGCGTGAGTTATCTATTAGCCGCAAACCAGAGGGAGAGGGCATATGCAGACTTGTTTCATATGATCAAAACTTTCGGGCAGGAGTAGAGGAGGTGTGTGCCATTTCAGAACCTTTGGTAAGTGTTCTTCGGTTGGTTGATGGAGAGAAGCCCACAATGGGCTACTTGTATGAGGCCATGGATAGGGCCAAAGAAGCCATTCGTGCTTATTATGAAGATAAGGGAGATGAGGGGTTAGAGAAACAACAGGTCATATGGAGAGTGATTGATGACCGATGGAACAATACCCTCCATCGCCCCATTCATGCTGCAGGTATCTACTTCAACCCTGCATTTGCTAACTCCTGTGGTTTCAGATTTGATTCCGAGGTGATGGATGGATTCTTCACATGTGTTGAGAGGATGGTGGTATCTGAGCAAGAACGTGAAGATATTTCCAAAGAAATGGAAATATATAGGATGGCAGGTGGCACATTTGGTTTTACCATAGCTATTAAGAGTAGGACGACCAAAATGCTAGGTAAGCTTCAGTTTGTTTCAACTTTCAACTTTCAAATTTAATAATTCATTGTCTTTTCATAATTTTTGCTTCTAATTTTTATTTTAACTTGTAGATGCTTGGTGGACAAGCTATGGTGGTAGAGTACCCCATCTCCAAAAGCTTGCCATTCGAGTGCTCAGCCAGACATGCAGTTCCTCTGGGTGTGAGCACAATTGGAGTGTCTTTGACAAAATACATAGCAAAAAGCGCAACAGGTAAAAAAATTTCAGATTAAAATTTTGAAATAATTTGATTATTTTTACTATATAAATTTTCTAAGTACTAATTTATAATCTATGATCCTTTTACAGATTGGAATCCCAACGCCTCAATGACATGGTGTATGTCTACTACAATCTTCGATTGTGGATGAGACAAATTTAGAAAACTCCTGATATGGATGCCATCTCATTGGACAATATTGATACCACTGCTACATGGAGGGTCGAGACTGAGAGGCCGGCCATGGAATCGACCCTTGATTGGTTAGATGTGGATCTAGAGGCATTAGCGCGAGAGGAGGGAGCAGTTGTACAGCAGGAGGAGCTAGTGGTAGAGGAGGAGGAGCAGGGTCAGGAGGCAGAGTAGGAGGAAGATGTGGAGGAAGAGGTGACACCATCTAGGATGGGCAGTAGCAGTGGCAGCGTCAGCGGCAGAGGATAGAGGCCACCTCTTTTTTTTGCTTCTAGAGGACAATTGGGTCCATTTGTATCCCGAGGGGCAGGGCCTTCTTCCTCTAGAGGAAAAGGCAAAGCCATTCCCTATTCCCGTAAAAGGGGCAGGGGATCTTCATCTTAGTGACTAATTACTTTATGACATGGAGATGACTCATGATATACATTTATTATATTTTTTGTTGATATTTTGACTCTTGAGACTGAGACTCAAGATTAAGGACTCGATTCCATATTTTGATATGTGATGTAGCACTAGACTTCATATACATATTATATATTAGCTTTCTTTACATGTTTATGTGGAAATGCATTTATTTGATGTTGTGGATACTTTAGATGCTAAAAAAATTGAAAAAATTTGAATAATTTTGTATTTTTTAAAATTTTTCCGACTTTTTTCAAAAAACCCCCGACTTTGCCGAGTTTTTCAACTTTTTTACCCTTGCCGATTTAATCCCGATTTCGACTTTTTCCACATTGGTTTATAAATTATAAATTTATGTGTTCAAACTTCACTGTTGACCAGAGCGTTAATCGAGCTTTCCCTCCCTCTAGACCTGGAAGGTGTAGTGAGCAGTGAGAACATGATGGGGAGGTGGGCTTTTTGTTTCAACACATGATCTATACATGGTTACTAGTCACTAAATGTGGTCATCGATGTATAATAAACTTAAGTTCCATAGGATATAACACAACTTATAGGAAATTTAAGTGTTCCAAACTCAACAAAGCACATGAACGCTTGTCTCCTACATCTCGAGGTCGAGGTCGATGTGAAGTTGTGAATTGTGCTCTCAATGTGAAGTTGTGAGCATTTCGCACGAATATGATGGAATTCCTCACACTGCACAACAAATTTGATTTCGATGGTGAGCAAACTCGATTTCAGCGACAAACAATGACAAAAAATACCCAAAAATAAACCGTGTTGCAGGTTTTATATGTCACTTTTCATGGGACATGTGTCCTAAGAGGCAAAAATGTTAGGGCAAGTTTTTGCCACGTCCAAAACATGCGTCTCGATTGGAGGACACGAAGATAAACATTTTCGTCATGTTTTAGGGCATGTTTCGTGTTTGAAACGTAAAATACAGGACACGAGACCTTGAGGGACATGTCTTGTGACTTAGCTGCTCTCCTTCTTGCACTCCTCGAAAGAACTTTCCTCAGAATCCTTGTGCAGTGGAGAGGCACTAGAGCCATCTTCTGTAGGCCACTGTGGTTGTACTAGTGGATCCTCCTCATACTACGTATCTGTAGACATTTCTCAAGATCTCCTGAAGGCTCTCTCCTATATGAATTTCATGTCTCGTCTTATTACGATCTTCTTGTTCTTGGGAATATAGATGCAATATGCCTTCACATTTTCGCTATATCCCACAAAGTATCCCTTCTCTGTAGTTTGATCTAATTTCTTCCTCTTCTCATCGGGTACGTGGCAATACGCTATACTGCCAAATATCCTGAAGTGGCTCACCTCAGGCTTGCTGCTAGTGAACACACTCTCAGGAGTAACTTTACCCAATGCTCTATGAGACACCCTGTTCTGCACATACACTGTTGTATTGCAAGCTTCAACCCACAAAAAATTGGGCATGTCTTGATCATACAACATCGCCCTCGCAGCTTCCACAATGGTCGTATTCTTCCTTTTTGCAACTCCATTCTGCTCCGGATTGTATGGAGTTGTCCATTCTCTCTTGATGCCTTCCTTTGCACAGAACCTTGTGAAGTCTTTATCAATATATTCTCCACCATTATCTGATCGCAATTTCTTGATCCGCTTTTCGGTTAAATTTTCTACCAAAGCCTTGAATTCTTTGAATCACTCAAAGACCTCATCTTTGGTCTTTAGAAAGTAGATCCATGTCTTTCGGGAATGGTCATCAATAAAGGTGACAAAATACTTTGCACGACTAAGAGCATTCGTGGACATTGGTCTGCAGATGTCCGAGTGTATCAAATCCAACACACTCTTGGCTCTACTGCCACTTCTTGGAAATGTTGGCTTGGCATACTTCCCTAGTACGCACCCCCTGCAGACATTGTCTTTCCTTGTGCTAAGTTCTGGAGCTCCCATGACAGTCTTCTTGAGGATCTTTAATGCTCCATGATGTAGATGCCCCATTCTTCTGTGCCATAGTTCATTCAAATCCCTTTCATCCATACTGCCTATCAGTGCCGTTAGAGACTTGAGCTGTAACTTATACAATTTATGGCTCCTTACTCCAATTTGTGCCTTCCTTTTCCAACTAGGGTGTTTGACATAAACTTTGTTGCTAATAAAGTATACATCGTAACCCTTGTTTTGAAGTTGAGACAAGGAGAGGAAGTTCATCCCCAATCCCGATACATGCTGTATGTTGGTGGCTCGAAGCTTGTTACTAGCTTCTGTTTGAAATATTATGGTTCCTCTTCCAACGGGGGTACACTTGGCCTTGTTTCTCATTGTGACCTGAAAATTCATCTACTCTTCCTGGTAGCTTGAGAGGCATTCTCGAACTCCCATCATGTGAGCAGATGATCCACTGTCAATATACCAGACCCCTGGAGAGGTCGTGCTTGACACACAAGCGAAATCCTCTTCTAGTCTGGATGCCAGAACTGAAATATCATGATCCCCCTGTTTCTCCATGCGTTCTGGAGGACTGCGTGAACCCTTTCGAGCTAATGCTATATTGATGTCGGATCTTGGTTCTATTGCAGAACCTCCTCTTTCGTCTCTCGTCTTTTGCTCTGATAGCATGTGAAATTTTCAATCTGAAATACTAATGTAGTGATTGATTTATTTCACCTACTTATTTATGATAAGTTATTTACAGATGCTTCAATAAATTCTGAAATAAACACAACTGCAGTATTCACTTAATCTAAAGCAGAAGAACAAATAGAACACATAACACAATAGAAACAATCACACGAACATAGTTATTTTTGGACAACTGTTCCCGGAAAAACCCAATGTGGGAAAACCGATGCAACAAACGAGGGTTTATATTATTCTTCAGCAGTGGAAATCATTTACAGAAAATATGACGATCAGATGTCTTGCATACACCTGAGATAATTTTTCTGAACCCTTCGGAATAATTTCTGACACACTGGAGGTAACCTTCCTTCCTATGTGTTACTTTGCGTTGCCTTCTGCGCAGTCACTGCACTGGACGACGTCACTCTGCGTGGAGGACCAGTGCTGCTACTTAGCGCTGCCCCCTCTGCGTCCTCCTTCTACCTTCTTCTTCCTTTGCGGACTTCCCCTTCGATTTCCTTTGAGTACTGAGAGTGTGCTCGACTTGCCTTCCAAATGACCCTCAAGCCTTCTCTTATAGTTTTCTTGCTGATCAACGACCTTGATTATATCTCTAATCAATGGCTCAGATTAAAATATGACTTGATCTTTGTTTTCTAGAAGATTCACACTCTGCTTTATTAATGCCCTTTAATTATTTAATTTCCCTAAGTTTAGACTTAGGGATCACTTTAAAATAATTAATTATTTTAATAAAGCATGACCCGAGTGGAATCTCCACAAATGGTTTCTAGGTTCTCTGGAATACTGATGTCCAAGTGTCTTCTCAAAATATGAGACTTGGAACACTTTCCAATGCTATAAAATCAACACTGACGAATAGGTAGCCATTGCATTGATAAATTTCCTTTCTAAGGGAAAGGATCAGTATTTTTGACAAGCTTGGGCTTGTGGATATCTCCTCCCTGTTTGAGAGGGAGTGAGGATGGACACCGTGTTCTCCATGTGTCATGTACTATGGCAAGGACTCAATGCCGTAAGTCTAGTACATGAACATAGGTACGAAGATTGGTGGATTGGATAAGCATCAGGGACCAACATCCTTGAGATTTGTATTGTGACTAGGACTAACAACCATAAGTCAAGTACATTGATCTAATATAAGAATGGTCAGGAGGACTAACATTTCCTTGTGTTAGGTATTGTGACAATGGATTAGGAAATGGTCCTGTGAGGACATAATTTGGTGAACCTAGGTGGAGTATGTTCCTAAGAGAGTTGGTGTGGTGTCCTATTGAATGCCTCCCAACATTGTGCTCTGATCTAGTGGAGAGATAGAGCGTACTTTCAAGGCCTTGGTGTTTGACAATGTTAGTTATGATGATGTTATCACCATTTATGCTTATCAAATCTAGATCCTTTCTTATATGAATATTTCAACTTGAGATTATCTTGTTGAGTCATTATGAATACCTCCCTAGTTGAGAGGGAGTGTTGGAGTTGTAACTAGAGTCGATCTTCATATTAAAAAAGTATTGTTGATGCATGTTCTTCATGCCTAGAGAGTCAAAAAGTGTTTATTATGGGTCAAAAGAAAATGTAATTGAGTCATGTCTCATTTGGACATTTGTAAGAAAAAGGAATTTGAATTTTATGTTGAGTTAAAAGTCCATAAGATGACCAAGTTAACCCTCCTTGGACAAGTCGTCGTAAGCCCTCTAAGAGGCACCTATTTGACCCTCTTGGACAACTATATAAAGGAAAATTTCGACCTACTTGAGAACCTATTTCAAGAACATAACAAGAAGTATTTTTTGAACCTAACGAAGGGAGCAGAATGCCAAATCAAGAGAGAAAGAAGAGAAGTCAAAGCCTAACAAAATATTCTATTATTGACCAAATTTTTGACTTACTACAACTCGCACATGTGGAGTAACTTTTTGTGGAAGAGGACAAACTTTTTGAAATAATTGCAAGACCAAAATTTTCTGTGTTTGGAGTAGATTTGACCAATGTTGACTTTGACTCTTGGAGGTGACTTGGAGGAGGGTTGGTCTTGGTATCTTGATGGCAGTTTGGTCTTGGTCTTGGATATTTCATTTTGATATGATTCTATAAGAGTAGGATTGTTGGGTTTTCCCCTTCTGGGTTTTGCCTTGCCTAGTAGCCTAATTTTGGTGTCTTTTGTCTCTTTGTGATCTCTATATTTTCCTAGAAGATTGAACATTTCTATAATTGCTTGATGAAGAAGACATAAGAAATAATAAGCAGACATTTAACATTCACAAGTAATTATCAAGTAGAGGACTAAAGTGCTAGATGACATTACACTTGTTTGTCAACACCGAGTGCTACAAAAGCTTGCTTTCCGTTGAACCACGAAATCACTATTGATCCCAAGCTAAGTCAACACCTTGAGGTGCTCCTTCTATACGTTGCAATTCCATCCCAATCTGAGTCTATATAGCGTTGCAACTGCACTCCACCACTCATGACATAACTCAACCCATACAACAATGTACCTAATTACATGCTTCATTGCAACCCAATGCACCCTTCTCGACTCTCCATAAATTGGCTCAGGGTAAGCATATATTTGGCCTAGTGTTGACTAGATACATCAAGGAACCAATTGATTGCTTGTTCAAAGTGGGGTGCACTAAATCTGAATCTGAGGTGTTCAACTTCTTCAAATTGGTCATCATGGGTGTAGAACAAACCTGCAATCCACCATCCCGAATCTCCTTAGTATATCAACTACATACTTTCCCAGTTCCAGGAAAATCTTCCCTATTTGCTGCCACACCTCTAATCTTCCCAAAAAGTAGTGGATCATTTCGATGCCCTTCATCTCGAACGCCGAAGCTAAAACTCATTTGCACATCTCGATGAGCTTCTATGAGCTTGTGAGAAATAGGTCATCCACATACAAATCCAAGATGAGTGGATCATCAACAACTAGTACAAAGTATAGGTTTGGATTTGCCTCAATCTTGGTGAAGCCCATTCTCAACAGATACCCATCAATCACTGAGTACCATGCCTTTGGTGCCTGCGTGAGTTCGTATAAAGCCTCTTCAATATACACACATGAGAATCTCTCCCATGCACCTCAAAGCCCTGAGGTTGCTCAATATACACCTCCTCCTAAATAACTCGGTTGGGGAAGGATGTCTTCAGATCCATTTGATGTATCCTCCACCTCACTCATGAATTTTCATGATGAAGGCACACTACTCAACCATGGCATCCCTCCAAACTTGCTGGCATGCTACCTCCTTAAAATTGGTAGGTTGGAATCTATGATGCTAATCATGAGGGCGATGTAATTGGGAAATTTTCTCTATGGTTTTCTTTCCCTGAAGGTACTCCTAGGAGCCTCCACATGCTCTTGAGTATCTCTCAGTGTCTTCTCTAGTCATCTCAACCTCTTTCAGATGAAACTAGAAGGAGCCTCCAACTCCTTCGGATTTGAAGATTAAGTCCCAACTGTAGGTGGCACTGGTCTCTCCTCATTCTTCGGAATCTTCTACTCCTTATCCTTTGTAACTACTGAAAGGGTTTCATCATCATGTGACTTCCTTATGGCACGACTCTCCTCAAACTTGACATCTTGGCTCACCACAATCTTCCCTTATGTTGGAATGTATACATTGTATGCCTTTGAATTCTTGCTATAGCCCATAAAGATGCCCTTCTGTGCCAAGGGCTCCAACTTTGTCCTCCTCTTCAAAGGTACATGGACATAGACTAGACAATTGGAGATGTAGAAATGACCAACCTCTTGTTTCACTCTTGCGAGTGCCTGTTCATGAGTGTTTTCCTCCAAAGACCTTATGAGGTCTCTTGTTCTGTACATACACTTGCGTGTTGCATGCTTCTGCCCAAAGGAACATGTGTATATCTTCATTATGTATTATTTCCTTAGCAACTCCAATGAAGGCCCCGTTCTTTCTCTTCGCAACAACATTCTGCTTGGAGTTGTAAGGTACTGTCAACTCCTTCCTATTTCTTGCCTCCTTGTAGAAATTCTTGAAGTCTTTGGAGTCATATTGACCCCAATTATCTTGAACTTAGAACTCTTGTCTTCCTCCTAGTTTGGTTCTACATGAGAGCCTTAAATGCCCAAAATCGATTGAAGACCTCATCCCCGGTCTATATGAAGTAGATCCATGTCCTCTTCAAGAAATCATCAATGAAGGTCGCATAGTAACTGTAACCATTCAAAGATGCCACTGACATAGGACCACACACTTCTTAATGTACCAGATCCAAAACTCTCTTGGACCTATTATCATTGCTAGGAAAAGTAGTCTTGACATACTTGCTAAGTGCACATCCCTTGCACACCTACTGTTGTACCCTGTATTCTCGAAGATCAACGACAATCTCTCTTAGCTCGGTAAAGCTCTATGATGAGCCTGACTTTATCCTTCTTGTAGGCCAACTTGTTTGACAAGCTCTTGGAGGGTCTTTATGACACTTTTGACTTTACAAAAAAATTGTTTACAAAAGAAATATGCCCAAGGGGGTCTCACATGTATGGAAATGATTCTTTTGACTTCATAACTCTATGACAAACCAAGAAGCACTCATTGGGTGCTTGACCAATAAATAAATTTATCTTGAGCATGAAACCCATGCATCAAGTATGACAATAATAAATTTCTTCTCTTTAACATAAAATATATAAAATCATGATTACAGTAGACATTATGAGGACTGAACCTAGTTACGCATTTCAACACCAAGAACTGGCCAAAACATATGATATTATACCAACAACACGTCCTCTCTAGAATAGTTCTCACTAAAACTTGCACGCACAGAAAGAAGGTTGCCCCCAACATGTCCAACATGGCGGGATTCACGACTTGCCTTGACTGATATCATCTGACATAAATAATTCATGCTCCTCTTTGCCAACAAAAAGCTCCAGAAATTGGGTCCTTGGGAAATATAATTATTCCAAATGCTCAAATTTTAATGGCCCCAACACATAGGAGAAAATCATTCCTTGGTAGCAGAAACTTGACCCAGATATAAGTTGATTTGTCTAGCAGTAGAGACAAGGAGATTTGTTTCCATTCCCATAAGGAAATTTGTCCAAATAAGGCAACACGACCAACATTTCAGGCATAAACTCGTTCACTTCTTCCGCTCATAAAATTGTCCCCACCTTTAGAAAAGCTCGACCCCAAAGATTCATATGTTGAAAGTAGTGTCCAACCTCTTGGATATTGGTTTTGTCTAGCAAATCGATCTCAAAATGGTTTGGGAGTTCGATGCTCTTGTGGGTCTGCTCCAACTTGTAAAAATGTTATAGAAAACACTATATAAGAAAGGTAAAATCAATTCATAAAACCTCAATACCTTAGTATCTCTTGAAAATCTTCTTCTTCGTGAAGCACAGTGGTGAAATCTGTGTGGTCTCACTCCCTGAACCATTTAGAGTGTATAGTTTCAACACTGAAAACAACTTCGGTGGCTAGGATTTTCCCAAACACTAAACTTCTCTCAAAAAATCTCCAAGAACTCTTTTCTCAATAACACGAGTGAATGAATGAGGAGAGTATCGTCACTTTTTCTCTTTTATAAACTTATGGCCACTTTTGCTACCATTTTACCCTTTTATCTTTCATAAAGCCAATTTATAAAGTTAAAGTTCCTTTTCACTTGCTTAGGAAATGTCCCCTTTTCACCCCTTAGGCTTTTATAATGTTTCCTTAAGCGAATTAAGTCCCCTTAGTAATTTTTTCTCTGCTTTAGCCTACGGGAACCATGTTAGGCTAGTGGACTCTGTCATAAGCTACGTAAGTGGTTGGGGACAATACAGTTCCTCGCCTTAACAACCTCTCAATCTTAGATTGTTCAGGTCTCATTGTTTGTCTAAAGTATTTGCAACAACACTAGTTACATGGTGTTATATACCTCTTGTTTTGCTGAGGGTGTGCTCCCACCAATTATATCTTGAGATTATTGATGATGATAGCTTGGACATGTGCTTCTCCATAGGCTAGGTGTCATGCATGCAGAAGATGACCAAAAGCCTCTTTAAGTACTTGCTCATATTAAGTAACTTTTATGATCTCTTCAGTAAGTATAACTTAGGAAAAACACATTGTTTAATTCATTAATTAATGTTAGCTATTGGGCTAAGGTTTTCTAATAAAAAGTAAATTGATCTATAATAGTGAGTTACATCTAATATCTACCATTGATCTCAAGTGAGGCTTAGGATCTAATCCTAGCCATTCATCACTTAGGAGATCTAGGGTTTGAGATCTAGCTCAATTTCAAAAGAAACATAAGAGAGCTGAAAGATACATTGTTTCATGGGAGAGCGAATTTCTCAAGTGGAGAGAGACTCAAGACTGAAGAGAGAGAAGTGTGCAACAAGGAGATTCCGATGAGAAGAATATGAAGGGGTTGAGATCTTGGAGAGGAGATCGATACTTTTAGCTAGAGGCTTGCGCACACGGGTCATATGGTCCAGGTGAAGGGTGGGTTTCTTTCGGTGCACAAGGGGTTGTACAAGGCTAGGAGAAAGGAGGTCAATTTACATGTTGGAGAAGCCGAGTTTCAAGGGGTCGAGATTTTCAAGGGCTGAATTTTTTTAGGAAGAAGGAATTCTATTGGGTTGAAAATTCCAGGTTCTATTCTGCTATATTTTTTTGTATATTCTCTGAGGGTCATTGCCTTGTTGAGGTAGCTCTTAAAAGTCATGGAGAATTTGTAGGGAGAAAAATTTGGTTGTGTTTGACTGATTTTCTATTTATATTTCAGCTGCAAATTACTTAAAGTTAAAATACCAATGTATTTTTATTCAACAACTTTTCAAAAAAATGATTTATTGGGTGAATATATTTTCTGGGCATAAATAAATTTCTAGGAATTTAAATCAGATTGGGTATTGGAAAATTTTACAGAGATTGATCACCTTACTCTTATGGGAGGATAGGGTAGGTCATCTTTTCTCTTATCAAGAGAGAAAAATGGAGCACTGCTTCATTTTTAGACACTTTCTCTATTATAAGTTCTAGGGTGACTTTATTGTCTATTTGGAGATTTTGGTGGGTCTTTGACATTTTTTCACTACACATTCCAAAATTATTTGGGTTATCCCTTTGGGAGGTTATTATTTTTAGATGATAAACCTTGCAGTGGCTCTCTAGGTCTATGATACTAGTCACCTCCTTTTTCCATCCTACTTTAACTTAACCATTGGGGGCCTTGAGCACCTGGAAGATATTATAGTTAAGATTTAGAGAATGTTGGATTTGTGAAGCAATGCATCCTTGCTTCCTTGTTTGTTCGACGATGAGGGAACCCTAGTTCATTGGCCCTTGCCCCCATGGTAGAAGGGCAACTATTGTTGCTTGTTGCTAGATGAGATTTCATGGATAGTTGCACATACCCGATTTCTCTCTTCCTTGAGAGACTTGCCAACCTTGGATGTTATGAGAGCCAAAATAAAGAGTTCTCAGTTTCACCTGAGATTGCACAATTGGTCTTGTCTAGTCTCGATTGGTGTTTGTAGGGCAATAATAGGCTTAGTATTGATGCTATCATGGTGATTGATTGAGACACCAAAATCTCAGTTTCAAACCCTAGCTAGTGTCTTGTTGCTCATGACTATTGTTTTTCTTCGGTAGAAGGTGCTTATGCTTATAGAGTTTGTTTGTACTATATTACCCCATAATTAGGTTTTGTTTTTGAAGATGCTCTAGGTGCTCTCTCATTTTTGTTATTTAATGTACTTTGTAGTCCCATTGACCTATTTTGGCCACTTGTGGACATTAATATAATCTCTTTCTTTCTCGTTTTCTTCTAATTTTTTAAATTCAAATTCAAAGTATTTGTTTGTTTATTTATTTTGTTTATTATGATTTGAATGTTTCTAGTCTATCATCACACAAACTCATACTTATTGAGATAAAGTCAAACTCAATTCTAGTTTGAGTGCAACTAAGGGGGAAGTCACTGTCACCTCATCAACCCTCTTATTCACTTTAGGTTGGCTCTCCTTTGGCTTAAGGGGGCCTTCCCTATGTTGGAAAATGCAATATGGCAGCTTATTAATTCAGATTTTCCGTATTCCTAAATACTTGCTTGTGAACTTTATATTCTTATTGCGTTTCTTAATTAGATCTTTTCATCAAACAAGTATCAAGATAAAAAACAGTAAAGATAATGGACATAGATATTAGGCTTCCATCCAGGGCAAAACTTCTCCAAGGGGAAAACCCAAAAAATCTCCGCTTCTTATAGAATTTGCTTCAAATGAGACAACAAAGACCCAAAGCCTAGACCAAGTCGTCCTCCAAGCACCAGGTCAGTGCTCCAAAGAGAACTCCCAATTAGGCCAAAGTCAAACCAAGTTAACCAGAGAAAAACCCTTCCAAAACTACACTGATCTCATGATTTTGGCCCTCCTGCAACAAAATTTCTGACTTGCAGTCACTGCAGAAATTTCGGCCTCTGCAACTACTCTAGAAACTCACACGTGTGAGAGAAAATGCCCAAAAACTTGCCCTCCTTCCTTTGCTAGGGTTTTTCTTCTTGAATCCTTGTCGTTCGCTCATCTTTCTTCGTCCTTCTATTGCAGATCGAAATTGTTGGTGATGTGTGTCAAATGAGGTTGAGGATGTCTCTATATATAACCTTTCCAAGAGGTCGAATAACCCCTCTCTAGGCCGACTTGTCTCTGATAGGGTCGACTTGTGCTCTTGAAGTTTCTAAGACCTTCTAGACTCAAAAATAAATTCTTTTACATATTACATCTTGCCTAGATGGGTCTTATAAACATAATGTTGACTCCTTTGACTCATGACAATAAATCCTATGACTTGAAACACCCTAGAAGCACAAAGAACATGCTTTTACCTAGAAGACCCTCAATAAAGAGCATGAAACCCATGCTTTATAATAACCTTTTCTTTTTCTTCTTTTGTTTGTTACATAAGATACATATTGAAATGAGTACAACAACAATTATGAAGACCAAAACTAGTTACATTTCCAACACCATAGGATAAGATTGCTGGGATTTAAGGCAATAAGTTTCAAGGTGATATGAAGAAGAAATTGAACAAATTGGTTTGGGGTTTGCTAAAGAAAATAAGAGTGTTGAGAGGACCAAAGACTAGTGCCTTTTCACTGGGCGTATGGGGTCATCTAAGGATTCCCGTGGGAGAAAGTAAGTGGGTCTAGGGTGATATCTAGTGCTATCTACTACTAACCCGAGAATATCCTCGTATTATCTTACAAAATCCAAGAAATTCAAGGGAGGACTCTCCACTAGAATATTTCTAGGGTTTTAATGAGGGATTTATCCAAGAAGAAACCAAGAGAATATGCCATCTCCATTAGAAAAGTGCAATTACACTTAATAATCATTCATAAATGAATCCAAAAAGATTTAGACAGATCACTCTCTCAAGGAATCATTTGCATCCATAAACCCTAGCCATAAAAAATCCATAGAAGTTGCAAATTCATCCACAAGATCATCTCCTTAATGAGGTGCATTTAGTCATCCATCCATAGCTCTAATAAAAAGATAAAGATCTCCAACAAAATTTCAGAATTTTTAAGGGATTTCTCCCCCAATCCAACCATGATTTATCGATGAGGAAGTGCATCTCTATTTATAGGAAGATGCTCCTCTACAAGGCACATACCCCTTCCAGATGTTCACAAGGTATGTCCTTTTATGACCATTCTTATCTTGGATTTCCAAACATGAATCCTCAAAGAATATATGTCCTCTTCAACCACTCTTATCTTGTACCCTTGTCCTATCCTCAAAGAGTATCAATCCCTTTACTTTATTGGATGTTTTATCCTCAAGGAAACCACAAATTCTTATCCAATCCTCCACAATTCTCCCTTCAAGGCCTTCACTTAGACTTGCGGTCGTTAGTCCTGGTCAAGTGCCTGACACTTGAAGAGGAGAATGCTCACATGATGTCCAACATAATTCCCTCTTGGCTAGAGAGGATATCCCTATTCCTTTTGATTGGAGAATAGATCCTTGCTCCTATTCAAGGAGACTCCTTTACTCCCTTTCAAATCTAGAGGCGAATCTTGATTTCCTTTCTAATTGGGAAGTTATAACCACAAGCTTCTCTAGCCCGTCTTAATAAGATTACTAGCTATCAACTCTTCCTAGTTGCATGGCTCCCTCTTTCCTCTGCATCTCACCGTATCGAGTTTGCTTCCTTCCATGGTATCATGGAGCCATCTTCTTCCTTTGTGACGGGATTTAGGTCATCAGTGTTGCACATCACTTTTGTCTTGTCATCATCAATGAAGGCATTATATTGAGCCTTTTTCAAACTTCACACTGATCGTAGGTTCCTTTTGAAAGTGATCTCCTTGTCATTGTACGAACTTGATCTTCACAAGTTATCTTCTTGCACTTGCTACCTCTTAATCCCAAGATGAAAGACATCTTGACTTCATAATTGCCATATATCATATGGTGAGCTTGCTTCAACATTCATCATATACTCCTAGAATATTATTCCAGGTAGCAAAACATTATGTTAACCTGATAACCGATAACATAAATATTAGACTTACCTGATCATGATGACCTTCTCATCAAAGCATCAACATCCTCATGATCCATCTCCACACAAGTCTTCCTTCATGCATCAGGGTGCCGAAGGATCGATCTTGATTACCAAGTTAGAACTTTCTTTTGGAGATTATATAGGATGTTAGTCACTATTCTATATAATCTAGAGAGAGAGTCTAGATTCATTCTAGAGTAATTAAAATTCTTCCTTTAAGCATCATATAGCCAAGCATATTTCTATGACCACCTTCTTTTAAAAAAAATCTATATGAATCTCACCCAAAAGAAAAATTTACTTCAAATATGCATTCCTATGCTTTCATACAATCATCTAGCTATCAAACCTTAATTGCATCTTATACTTAAAAAATAGATTTTTTTTCCCTTAAGAGACTGCAACCTGACCAACTTCATTCCTTTATCATCCTTCAATATTGTTTCCACTATATGGACGATATACTAAGCTTGTCATAATGCTTCTTCCAAGAGCCTTCCAAAGTGATGGCTCTTATAGGATCTTAATGATCCTTCTTAGCAAAATGACTGCCTCTAACATAATGTTAGACAATGTATGGATGAATATTATGCAAAATGGTCCCAAGCTTCTCATTCTTGAAACATTAGATGATTCCTACTTAAGCAACTCATTCAAATATGCTACTTATCACATATTTCTATCTATGATGCCATGCATTTACAAAACCATCATATTACAATGCATGCTATTCTAAAGGAAAGACCAATTTCACTAAGAACCTAACAGAGAGTATGCCGTCTTCAGTAGTAAAGATGTTTCACATCTTATTTCTTCAACTTCTTCTCAGGTTCTCCCATTTCTTCAGCTATGCGATCTTCACTTCTTTCCTTTCTTTTGTTGTTCTTCTTGTTTGGATAGTCCCTCTTAAAGTGTCTATATTCATTTCATCCAAAGCATCTTCTTCTTGGACTTTCCAAACATTCCCTTCTTCAACTTCTTCTCAGGTTCTCCCATTTCTTCAGCTATGTGAGCTTCACTTCTTTCCTTTCTTTTGTTGTTCTTCTTGTTTGGATAGTCCCTCTTAAAGTGTCTATATTCATTTCATCCAAAGCATCTTCTTCTTGGACTTTCCAAACATTCCCTTCTTCAACTTCTTGATTCTAGCAATGAAGGCTTGAGATTGTTCATCTGATTCAATGTCATCCTTTGCCTTCATCCTAGTTTCTTCCAAAATGCATTGATCCCACAACTCATCAAAAGGAGTTGAGTCTTTCTTAGAGTAGATGCTGGTTGCAAAGTTGCTCCATTCCTGTGGCAATGAATTTAGTACACAAATGGTGATTTTAGAATCATAAGTTGTCTCCCCAAGCCCCTACAATTGATCTCTTAGTTGAGATATCTTCATTAGAAAGGAGGCCACGTCCTCATCCTTAGATTTCTTCATGTTATTTAGTTTATTTCTCAATGACATCTTTTGCCCTGATGTACTTATAGAGTACAAATTCACTAGTTTGTCATACATAGCCTTAGAAGTCTTCAAATTTGCAACAAATGGAACCAACTGATCCATAATGGAATCAATAATGATCCTTTGTGCCCTTACATCCCCCTTCTTGTATTTTGCTAGTTTTTGAGTCTTGTCTTTGCTAGGTTCATTAATTTCGCCAAGAACATATTCCATAACTTCATGCTCCATAAGTTCCAAATCAATCATTTTCTTCCATGCTAGGAAATTTGCCGAGGCAACAAGCTTATAACTTTCCTTGCAGAAAGATATTTCATATGACTTGTAGAGTAACAATATGATACTTGTCCACCAAGAGTCTTCCCTTTTTGATGATGTCTCCAACTATCTTGATGCCTTCTAGATCTCCAAAGAGACTTCAATGATGTCCTTGAAAGCAACTTCCAAGAGAGATGAATGATACCAAGATCCTTTGACGCTTCCTTCAAAGATGTCTACTAATGAGCTGTTGAATAGATTTCCTAAGAGAGATTAACAAGCTTCTTGAAATCTTTCCTCTTGAGGCCTTCCATTAATGAGATTTTGATGTAGTCCTTTTTAACGAAGGCTTGATTTAGTAACCTTTCTTGTAGATCAATAGGTCTTCTTTTTTTCTTTGTGTCCTTCTGTAAATGATTCCCTTGATAAGCAAAACCTTCTTTGTGTCCACAAGATGATCCTTCCAGTTGCCATCTTGTTCACCTTAGCTCTGATACCATGTTGGAAAATGCAATGTGGCAACTTATTAATTCAAATTTTCCTTATTCCTTAATACTTGCTTGTGAAATTTATTTATCTTATTGTGTTTCTTAATTAGATATTTTCATCAAATAAATATCAAGATAAAAAACAATAAATATAATGGACATAGATATTAGGCTCCAAGCTAGGGCAAAGCCCCTCCAAGGGGAAAACCCAAAATATCTCCTCTGTGAAAATTCCACTGCAGTATCATGGTTTACTTCTCCTACTTGATTTAAATTATACAAGTTATTTTCAGAAGTTAGACTCAGAAAATACCGAAGTAAACACAACTAACAATCTACACATGTAGATCATTTACTGAATACAACACTCGTTCAAACAAAGTGACACATGGATTTTTGGACATAAGTCCCCGGAAAAACTCAAAGCGGGAAAACTGGTGCAACATATATGAGGGTTTATTTTATTAAGTAGATTCTGAGTACAACAAATCTGGGTTCCAGATCTCGAAAACCCGACAGAGAATAAAAGAAATTTGCAGCTAACCTGTTGTTCCAAGACCAAATATCTGACTGCTCTACACCCTCAAACGAGATTTACAAGACTCAACACGAATTTGGCCCTAGACACCTTAGCGCTGCCCCTGAAGCCCCAGCGTCAGCCCTGCTAGGCTTTGTGTGCCACTGCGCTGCCCAGAGAGGGACTGCGTAACCCCAGAGTGGGTGACACAGGCCTTACGCTGGCTGTGGAGACCCTTTGCATAATTTTGAAACCCTCTGGAGCTGCAGCGCTACCCTTTCCTTGGCCTGCGTAGCGGCTGCGCAGCTGTTGTGTAGTTGTTGCTGCTGCTCTCTGCTTCTTTGCATTGTCCTTGTTTGTTGCTCCTCTGCCTCTTGCTGACTCTTGGTTCCGGGATCAGATCATCCCCTCAGCCAATACTACCCCTCACTGTAAAAAACTCTTTCGGAAATTGTTAGCAAACCCTGCCCTAGAATTCCATATCAGTCTCTCAGTTTTGCAACTGTGTGTGTGTCTCCAATTGACCCTCAAGCCTTTCTCTTATACTTTTTTGATGATCTCATCAACGACAAAGATTAAAACATTCATCAACAACTGAGATTAAAAGACTGCTTGATCTATGTCTTTTAGAACATTTCAGCACATGTGTTAATTAATTCACTTTAATTATTTAATTTTCCTAAGTCTAAATTTAGGAAATCCATTAAAATAATTAATTATTTGAATAATTTGAACACCAACTTAAATTTCTCAAAACACTTTTTGGGTTTTGGAGTTCAAGTGTGTTTTAGCCCCCTCCACAAAGTTTTAGGGCTAGAGCACATTTGATACTACACCAACTATACAAAATCTCAACACTCCCTCTTAGCACGGAGTGTGCTCTAGCAATACATCCACACCATGCACTACAAGATCTTGAAGTTGGTTTCTGTGCTGCTGATGCTTGGCTTGCTGCCCTCCATCCACTGCACTGCTGCTTTTTGTACTGTTGCCCATGCCACTGCCACTGACACTACCACATCTGTACTGCAGCTCCCTCTCAAATTGATGCTGCCCATAGCACTGCCACTGCTAACTGCTGCATTGTAACTCAGTTGCCGAGAAGTAAGCAACTGAAAGAATTCTGCCCAACTGTTTGACAGATAAGTCAAGCTGCATCTATCACTGAAGCTCCCTGGTTGCTGACTTACGCTGTCCTCCTGAAGCTACTGCGTTGCTGCAACACTGCACTGCATGAGCTCAGCCTCTCTGCGCTGCTGAAGTCCCATCAGCCTCTGCGATGCTGCCTCCACGCTGTTGCTGCCTCTGCATTACGCTGCTCCCTCTTCAACTCTTCATCATTGCCCTCTGCTTCACTGTGACCTTCTGCAACCATCTCTTGACTCATCCCGCTACCGTCTTAAGGCTCTTTTAGCTCGTATGTGATCCAAGAGTAGGGTTGACTCAAGGATCTTGCCATTGTCTGTAGATGCTCTACAGTTCCATGTCACCCCACCTCTTCTCTCGAGGCACATGAGCACTCATGGCTGCATCATCATCAGAACCATCATCCTTTGCTGCTGTAGCTTGGATTCAGAAGATCCTTTGTCATTTTTCTTAGGACAAGTGGTGGCGAAGTGTCCAAGTTCGCCACAGTTAAAGCATCGGACCTTGGAAAGGTCCCTCTTATTCTTCCCTTGATGTTTTCTTTCCTTTGATACATGGGCTGCATCATCGTCCTCTTCTTTCTTCATTTTGACTGTCCCACCACTGATATTCTGCTTCTTGGTGATCCTCCTGATCTCCTTTTGGCAGAGGATAGCCCACATGTTTGCCCAGGATGGTAACGCTGCTCTGCTCAGTATACTTTGGACAAATGTTTCCCATTCCTCGGAGATTGCATTCAGGGCAGTCCTTACTAAGAGTCCTTCATCTGGAGTTGCACCCATGCCAACCAGTTGGTCTCGGATGGTCTGAAGTCGGAAAAGGAAAGAATCTATTTCCTCACCCTTCTGCATCTGTAAGAGCGCCATCAGATTCTCTAAGAGCATTTTTCGTTGGATAGAGATTCCTTGATACATCGCTTCTAGAGCAACCCACATGTCATGCGCTGTGTTATTTTCAGCAATATGTGGTACAGCGTGATCCTTCACTCCGTCCATGATCAAATGCTTAGTCTGTGCTTGATTCTCCTTAAATTTTTTTAAAGGATCAGGATCTGCAGGCATAGCTAGAACACTCGTTGCATGGTCCTTGATGTCGTACTCATCTAGGATTGATAGCATCCTTGCCCTCTAGATGACAAAGTTGGACACACCGTCCAACCTGTCTTGGTCTCTCAGCCCATGAGAAGCCATCTAGCTCTGACAAGAAACAATACTCTTTCTCCCTCTTTCCGTGGCTACAAAAACTCTGGATCTAGGTTTCTTGGTGACTAGAACTCCTCTGGTAGCTGCTTCTTCTGAAAAATTATTTCCCTCCTGTAAATCTTCCAACCAAACATTATCGGACAGAACTCTCCGATCACCCTCCTGATCGAATCTCAGATCTGTTTGGCTCAAATCTGGTGAGTAGCTGTCTTCCTCCCGCCTTTGTTGACTTAGCTAGGCACAATTCTGCACCGACACAATCTCCACCACACTAGCACTGTTGAAGATCTGAAGCACTGCTTCCGGATCTTGGCAAGGCTTTCTGCAACAGAAAGAATACTTCTGCGTCTCACTAACTGGCCCAGTGCAGTCTCAGCGCTGCTTAGAAGTGGACTGTGTAACTCTAGACTGGGTGACACAGTCCTTACGCTGGCCTGGGAAGGCTCTGCGTAAGCCTGATGGCCTTCTGAATCTGCAACGTTGTCCCTTCCTGGAGCTGCGTCCTCCTATTGTCAAGTTGCCCCTTCCAGATCTTTGCTACTTCTGCTGCTATCCCACAGAAAAAAATATTCTTCAGCTAATTGCTGGAAATTCAACTTGATCTGCTATCCGCTTTGATACCATGTGAAAATTCTACTGTAGTATCATGGTTTACTTCTCCTACTTGATTTAAATTATACAATTTATTTTCAGAAATTAGATTCAGAAAATACCGAAGCAAACACAACTAACAGTTTACACATGCAGATCATTTACTGAATACTACACTCATTCAAACAAAGTGACACATGGATTTTTGGACATAAGTCCACGGAAAAACCCAAAGCGGGAAAACTGGTGCAACAGATATGAGGGTTTATTTTATTAAGTAGATTCTGAGTACAACAAATCTGGGTTCCAGATTTGGAAAACCTGACAGAGAATAAAAGAAATCTGTAGCTAACCTGCTGTTCCAAGACCAAATATCTGACTGATCTACACCCTCAAACTGGATTTACAAGACTCAGCCCAGATCTAGCCCTAGACACCTCAGCGCTGCCCTTGAAGCCCCAGCGTCAACCCTTCTAGGCTCTGTGTGCCACTGCGCTGCCCAGAGAGGGACTGCGTAACCCCAGAGTGGGTGACACAGGCCTTACATTGGCCCTAGAGACCCTCTGCGTAATTCTGAAACCCTCTGGAGCTACAACACTGCCCTTTCCTTGGCCTGCGTAGCGGCTGCGCAGCTGCTGCTCTCTGCTCTTCTGCACTGTCCTTGTTTGCTGCTCCTCTACCTCTTGCTGACTCTTGTCTTCGGGATCAGATCATCCCCTCGATCAATACTACTCGTCACTGGCAAAAACACCTCTAGAAATTCTTAGCAAACCTTGCCCTAGAATTCCATATCAGTCTCTCAATTCTGCAACTGTGTTCGTCTCCAACTGACCCTCAAGCCTTTCTCTTATACTTTTTCGATGATCTCATCAACAACCGAGATTAAAACATTCATCAACAGCTGAGATTAAAAGGCTGCTTGATCCGTGTCTTTTAGAACATTTGAGCACATGTGTTAATTAATTCACTTTAATTATTTAATTTTCCTAAGTTTAGAGTTAGGAAACCCATTAAAATAATTAATTATTTGAATAATTTGAACACCAACTGAAATTTTTAAAAACACTTTCTGGGTTTTGGAGTTCAAGTGTCTTAGCCCCTCCACAAAGTTTCAGGGTTAGAGCACACCTGATGCTACACCAACTATAAAAAATCTCAACATTTTCTTCTTGTAGAATCTGCTTCAAATGGGACAAATACCCAAACCCTAGACTAAGTCCTCCTCCAAGCACCAAGTCAACCCTTCAAAGAGACCTTCTAATTAGGTCAAAGTCAAATCAAGTTAACCATAGACAAGCCCTTCCAGAATTGCACCAATCCCAAAATTTCATTGCTCCTGCAACAAAATTTCGAATCTACAGTAATTGCAGAAATTTCGACCGCTGCAACTGCGCAGCTCGCACATGTGAGAGAAAATTCCCCTAAACTCGTCCTCCTTCCTTCACTAGTGTTTTTCTTCTTGAATCCTTGTCATTTGCTCTTCTTTCTTCATTCTTCTATTGCAGATCGAACTTGTTGGTGATGTGTGTCAAATGAGATCGAAGATGTCTCTATATATAGCCTTTCCAAGAGGTTGGAGTATAAAAACTTAGATTAACAGGAAATGTATATATTATTATTGATAAAAAATGAGATGATTACAATGGGGAATGACCAAGGCTTTAAATATAGCCTTATGGTGTCTCTTGGTGAAGGGACATGATCTAAACCTAAGACAACTAAGACAACTACATTTAATAATAATTAATAAATTATACATAACATTGCTCCTCTCTTAAAGATGCTTTGTCCTCAAAGCATACGTAAGGACGGGTGTTGTTGACGAAATGCTTCAGTTTCCCAAGAGGCTTCTTCTTCGGGCAAATCCTTCCACTTGATTAAGTATTCCGTGATAACACGAGATCATAGCTTCTTTTCTCCGGTAGAGAGGATACTTTCGGGCTCCAAAATGATCCTTCCTTCATCATCTAAAAATGGAAGTGTCGTTTGGGCTGATTGATGGTCACCAAGTGCCCTTTTTAAGCATGACACATGGAAGACGTTGTGAACACGACTTGTATCTGGAAGACTTAAACCATAAGCGACTTGACTGATTTTTTTGTTGATTTGGTACGGTCCATAGAACTTTGGGGCTAATTTATGTTTCCCTTTTTGTTTCAGGGACAACTGCTTGTACGGTTGGAGCTTGACAAATACCCAGTCTCCAACTTCAAATGATCTCTTAGTTCTATTGCGGTCAACCTGTTGCTTCATATGGTTCTGTGCAATATTCATATTTTCTTTTAGGACTTGGATGACCTTTTGGTGTTCTTCTAGCTGGTTTTTAACCGCTGGTAGGTTTCACTGGACTGAAGCGAGATCGTTCCATTTCGGGGGCTCGTATCCATACAAAGCTTGGAATGGAGTCATTTTTGCCGATGTATGGTAAGTAGAATTATACCACCACTCAGCGAGATGCAACCATTGAACCCATTTATTTTGATTCTCTGTAGCATAACAACATAGGTAAGCTTCCAAACATTTATTGACAACCTCTGTTTGTCCATTTGTTTGTGGGTGGTAAGCTGAGCTCATGTTTAGGTAGATTCCTATATGGTTGAACAATTCTTTCCAAAAATTTCCCTTAAATTTGGCATCTTTGTCGCTCACAATGACTTTCGGGAATCCGTGTAGTTTATAAATATGTTTGCAGAATATCTTAGCAATTTGCTTTGCTGAGTATGTTTTCTTTATAGAAATAAAGTGAGCATATTTAGTGAGTCTATCAACTATTACGAAGGTCTTATCATTTCCATCAGATATAGGTAACCCTTCAATAAAATCCATTGATATTTCTTCCCATTTCTGATTCGGAATATTTAAGGGATGAAGTAACCCAGGTGTCATAATATTTTCACTTTTATTTCTTTGACATTTGTCACATTCTACTACATATTTTTGAATATCGTGACTCATACCCTTCCAAAAGAATGACTGGCGTGCATTGTAGTAGGTTTTAAAATATCCTACATGCTCGGATGACATGGAATCATGTGATTCCTTGAGTATTTTTGATATAAACTTGGAATTGGAGTTTAGATAAATTCTTCCTTTGTACTATAAGATATCGTTCTTCCATTCAAATTTTGAGTTTCCTGGGAGATTATTGATTATAGCCGACATTTCTGGATCTTTGGCGTACTCACTTCGAATCTCATTAAGCCATTCAGGAACAACAACCGAGACTGCAAGTAGTGTTGGTTCTTTGTCCTTCCTAGACAGGGCATCTGCTACTACATTGTCTTTCCCCTTCTTATGTAATATCTCCACGTCGAAGGCGGCAATTTTTTCAATCCACTTTTGTTGTTCTTCAGAGAGTGTTTTTTGTTGGAGGAGATATTGAAGACTGTTATGATCCGTCGAATGAAACATTTACTCCCTAACAGATATTGTCTCGATTTGGCCAATGCGTGCATAATTGCGAGCATTTCCTTGTTGTATGTGGATTTGAGACGCTCTCGCTTATTGAGCTTCCTGCTTTCAAAAGCGATAGGGTGCCCTTCTTGCATTAATACTGCACCTATACCAAATCCAGAGGTATCACATTCGATGATAAATGGTTTAGAGAAATTGGGAGTTGCCAACACCGGTGCATTAGACATTACGTCCTTCAATTCTTCAAAACACTTTCCTGCTTCTTCATTCCATTGAAACGAATTTTTCTTTAAAAGATTTGTAAGAGGTGCAGTTCTGTGTGCATAGTCTTTAATAAATCTTCGATAGTATCCTGTTAATCCTAAGAATCCTCTTAGCTTGGATATATTCACTGGTTTATTCCATTCCCTTATAGCCTTGATTTTAGAAGGGTCCACTTTTACCCCTTCATGGGATATTGTGTGTCCCAGATATTCGACTTCTTCTTTTCCAAAGGTGCATTTGGATTTCTTAGCATAAAACTGATGATCTTCCAATAACGTAAGAACTTTATCCAAGTGTTGCAAGTGCTCTTTCCAATTCTTACTATAGATTAAAATATCATCAAGAAATACTTGTACAAATTTCTTAAGATATGGACGAAATTATTCGTTCATAGTAGCTTGGAATGTAGCTGGTGCATTTGTTAACCCAAAGGGCATTACTTTAAACTCGTAGTGACCTTCGTGTGTTTGGAACACAGTTTTTGATATATCTTCCAACCTGATTTTGATTTCGTAATAGCCTGACCTTAAGTCTAACTTAGAGAAGCATTTTGCACCATGCAACTCATCTAACATTTCATCGATAAAGGGGATTGGAAACTTATTTTTAATTGTTATCTTATTTAATCCTCTGTAGTCAATGCATAGCTGGAACGATCAATCCTTCTTTCTTACCAATATAACTGGGGTGGCATACAAACGCTTGCTTTTTGAGATGACACCACATTTCAAAAGGTCTTGGATTATCTTCTCAATTTTAGTCTTTTGGTGATGCGGGTAGCGATAAGGTTTGATGTTGACAGGGTCTGATCCTGCCTTGAATTCTATTGTATGTTCGATTCCCCTATTAGGAGGCATTTTCATTGGCAGGTCTTGGAATACTTTTTCGTGTTTCTGAGTTAGTCCTTGTACTTTTGGTGACCCTTCGCTGATCATTTTTGTAGATAGCATTTCTAACTGATGACATTGTACTATATAGGCTGGCGCTCCTTTTCGAACCATCTTCATCATCTGGGATGATGATACGATTTGATTTCTGGTGCTTGGAATCCATATAACTTGTGCTTTTGCCCTTCCCACTTAAAGCTTATAAACTGCTTCTGATGGTTTGCAGAATAAGTACCTAAGGTTTGTAGCCATTAAATTCCTAAGGCCACATCTACGCCTCCTAGTGGCACGGTATAGAATGGAGATTCTAAATTAAAGTCTTTAATCTCTAATTTGACCTTATGGCATTTTCCTACCTGCTCAATCTTCTTACCATCGACCACCATTACCTTCATATTAGGCATGGGAAAAGTAAAGATATTGAGTCTTTTGGCCATGGTTGAATCTAGAAAATTGTGGGTGCTGCCGGTGTCGATGAGAACCATTACGTTGTTCTTCTTAATATGTCCTTTTAATTTTAGTGTCTGAGGCTATGATATACCTGTTATAGCTGATAATGGCACTTGCGGAATGCTTTTGTCATCTGCGTCTGGAGAGAACTCTGGGGTGTCTTCCATTCCTTCTACATCTGAATCATCATTGTTAGAGTCATTAGTTGCTTCACAGTTATACATATTTTTTTTCTCTTTTCCATTAGCACACCTGTGCTTAGGGTCCCACTTTGCGCCACAATGTTTACACTTGCCCTCTCTCATCCTTTGTATTTCCATGTTAGATTTGTCTCCTTCACGAAGATGTGGTGGGACATATTTTGTGTTATCTACATTTGTAGATTGAGGAAACCTTCTTCTCGAATATACTCTTTTCAGTTTGACCAATATAACTTTTCAAATTTCTTTTCAGCAGCTTTTGCTTTTTGTCTTGCTAGTTCTATTGATGTAATGTCGTGAAGCTCGAGCTCTACTTGTATATGGGTTTTAAGTCCCGAAATGAAAGACTAGACTAAACGAGATTCTGACAATGCAGGTACTCGTGTTGCTAAGGTCTCCCATTCTCGAGTGTACTCATCCACATCTCCTTTTTGGCGCAATTTGATGAATGTTGGGAAGAACTCTTCTTCCTTTATACCTTGGAATCTTTTAAAGAACGTATCCTTAAATTCCCTCCAACTAATAGCAAGAGTCATATTATTCCACCACATATACCAATTATATGCTTCTCCTTCCATTTGCATGGAAGCGTGCTTAATTTTTTCATCATCACTGTTAATGTCGTAAATCTTAAAATATTCTTAAGCTTTATTAAGCCGTGCAACACTGCCTTTTTTGTTACCATCGAACTTAGGTAGCTCGATTTTTGCTCTTTGTTGATATGCTGCTAATGGTGGAACAAAAAAAGGATTTTGATTGTTGAATGCATTCCAGAGCTGTTTGTTTTGGAAATTCGCATTACTATCTTCTTGATGGTGTGGGGATGATGTTTTGTGAGAGTCGGTTTTTTCATGATGATCTTCTGGATTCCATGAATCGACTGAATTGTCTTGTTGATTATGTCCAATATTCGGGAGTATTGGCCCTTGCGTCTGATTTATCTTGTCGCAAATATCGGTTAGCTTTTTCATTGCTTGGATATGATTTTCTGTGGACTCGCTATGGTTTAGCCAAATTTGTCTTTCTATCCGATTTGTCATGTCTTGAAGCTTTTTGATGTCATTGCAATGTCCCGTAACTTTACCCTCGAGATCGACTAATCTTTTGGTGAAGTCATCGGAATTATTATTGATCTTACTCTCAAGATCAGTCAATTTTTTTTGGAATTCGACCATCGACATTGATGAAGACATTGAGCGGGTCTGAGGTGGTGTATATTTATCTGCCAGTTTCCCCTTTTTATTTATTTTAAATAATAATAATAATAATTATTATTATTATTATTATTTTATTATTATATAATTATATATATGTTATATAATTACTAATGGTAAACTATATAACATATATATTATTTGACTATGGGTCAATCAATCCATTTAAAAAAACAACAACGACGTCACCCTTATTGTACCCGTAATTTTAAAATGGGGTGTTTAAAATATTGTATATAAGTCCTCCAAATAATAATAATGATTATTTACCAAAATGGAGAAGAATTTGCCAACCGTCGTGGCTGGGGTCGATAGCCCGATCTCCGAATTAAATGCGGATAGTCGACCACAACAGACATCGACTATGGGGACAAGGTTCGATAGCACGGGGGGCGGAGGGGCAGATGATGGTGGTGTTGAGGTGAAGGTGGCCAGGGGGATAGGTGGCACAGTATTTGGCAACAACTGATGAATGGGCAGCGGGAAGACGTGGAGGTGGTAGTTAGAGTAAAGGCAGCAGCGGTGGGGAGACGATGGCGAAGGCAACGGTGGGGAGAGTGGCGGGGGAGAAAAACAGCAGGGAGCGGGGCAGGTGAAAACGGTAGTGAAAGGATACAGAGGCCAGGCCCGCAGATCTGGGAAAGGCCAGAGACCCGCAGAAGAATGGACGACGGAAAATATAGCGGAAGGATGCTGAAGCACAGCGAACGGCGACAGGGATGATAATGACAACGGGGAGAATTTACTGTTACTAGGGTGTCGATGAAAGTGTGAAGCTGTCGGGGTGTGGTGTTTGTAGTGGTGATAGAGTTGATTGCACAGATCCGAAGAGCGATGGCTCTAATAGCAATGGAGTATAAAAACTCAGATTAATAGGAAATGTATATATTATTATTGATAAAAGATGAGATGATTACAATGGGGAATGACGAAGGCTTTAAATACAACCTTATGGTGTCCCCTGGTGAAGGTGCATGATCTTTGATCATGCCCTTTAGCTTAATAAACCTAAGACAACTAAGACAACTACATTTAATAATAATTAATAAATTATACATAACAGAGGTCGAATAACCCCTCTCTAGGCCGACTTGTCTTTTCCAGGGTCGACAAGTACTCTTGAGGTTTTCAGGACCTTCTAGACTCAAAAGTAAATTATTTTACAAATTACTTCTTGCCCGGATGAGTTTTATAAACATGATGTTGACTCCTTTGACTCATGACAATAAATCCTATGACCTAACAAACCCTAGAAGCATGGAGAACATGCTTTTACCTAGAATACCATCAATAAAGAGCATGAAACCCATGCTTTAAAATAATTTCTTTTTCTTTTTCTTCTTTTGTTCGTCACAAAAGATACATATTGAAATGTGTACCACAACAATTATGAAGACCAAAACTAGTTACATTTCCAACACCCTAGGATAAGATTGCTGAGATTTAAGGCAATAAGTTTCAAGGTGATATGAAGAATAAATTGAACAAATTGGTTTGGGGTTTGCTAAAGAAAATAAGAGTGTTGAGAGGACCAAAGACTAGTGCCCTTTCACTGGGCATATGGGGTCATTTAAGGATTCCCGTGGGAGAAAGTAAGTGGATCTAGGGTGATATCTAGTGCTATCTACTACTAACCTGAGAATACCCTCATATTATCTTACAAAATCCAAGAAATTCAAGTGAGGACTCTCCACTAGAATATTTCTAGGGTTTTAATGAGGGATTTATCCAAGAAGAAACCAAGAGAATATGCCATCTCCATTAGAAAAGTGCAATTCAGTCCCGTGTCTGGACCCATGGTGTGGCTCATGCAATCTCCAAACCGAACCTTATTAACAGGTATACGAACAGTCCCGTGTCTGGACCTTTGGAATGTAACCAACTTGCCCATCTGTAGGTTCATGATCAAAAGGGAAGCCCTAAGACACGTTAACCAGAGAAACAAGTGTTTAGTGATCAAAGAATACATGAAAGCTGGAATTGTTTTTTCAACCAAGCAAGTCAGAAATCCTTTAACAATGCATCCATCATTTCATCTTCCTGTAATTATAAAGTTTGTGTCACCCAATAACATCATCTTTGGCTTGTGAGGAAGTTCCTTCTCTTTTTTTATTTGGCGGTATTGTGTCCCTTTATGATGATGAGAAGCTTACTCAACAAGTTGTTGCATGTCACCATTCACTTTAACCTCAGAACATCATTCATACTACACCATAATTTGCCCTCCTTGCTTGCATCCAAATCAACTTCCTGATGCGAGATGTGTTGAAATGTGTAACTAGGTTTGGTCTTCACAATGACATATGTAATCATGATTTTATGTATTTGATGTATAGAGAAAATAAATTTATTGTTGTTATTCTTGAGGCATGAGTTTCATGCTCAAGGGAAATTTATTTTTAGGTCAAGCACCCATTGAGTTCTTCTAGGGCTTGTAATTTATTCTACAAGTCAATTGAGTCATTGTCATGTATTGACGACCCATTTGGGCATGTTACATATTGTAAAGAATATTTATTCGAGTCAAAAGACCCTCCAAGACCTTGTCATGGTGCAAAGATCAAGTCGGCCTACACAAATGGACAAGTCGGCCTGAAAGGAGCAATTCGACCTAGTGGAATACCTATATAAGGGAGACTTCGGCCTCACTTAGAGCACGCTCTCACTTCACACAAGTTCGATCAAGAAAGAGGAAAAGTGCGAAGAAAAGAAAGACGAGGAGAAGGAAAGAAAAGCAGTTTTTTGAACTGTTTTTGGGCTATTATTCTCCACACGTGCGAAGGAATTAGGGCACCTATTGCAACAGAAACGACCGGGTTGCAGAAGTCAAGTTAGGTCATCAAGAAAGACCCTTTGCAAGTCGAGTTCTCTAGGAGAGAGAATCAACTCAATCAAAGAGGAAAGAAGGGAAAATCTACCATCGTTTTACGCATGTTCAAAGGCTAGGGTTTTTGCAGAAGAATCTACTGGGAGGATGAAATTGCAGAAGAATCTGCTAGGAGGACAAAGTTGTAGAAGAATCTACTGGGGGGTCAAAGTTGCAGAACAATTTGCTGAACGTCAAAATTGCAGAAGTTGCTAAGGAATTGCTGGAAGGAAAGGTCGTCAAGAAGGAAAGATTTGACTTGGTCTTGGAGGGTCTCGGTCAAGGGTCATAGGCCTTGGAATTCGTTAGTTGAAGTTCTATAAGAAGAGAAGAATTCTGGTGGGTTTTCCTCTCAATTGAGAGGTTTTGGCCCTGACTAATTGCCTATATCTTGTGTCCTCTTGTCTCATTGGTCTCTATGGTTTGGTAGTTGTTTGATGATAAGAACACAATAATAATCAAGTTGAAGAAGAATCTAATCAAGATAAGTAAAAAAAAGACATCACGAGCAGTTATCAAAGTAAGAGAAATCACCTAATCTAGTTGCCCTACATTTCTCAACATGGTATCAGAGGTAAGGTGACAAGGAAAGGAAAGACAACTTGTAGAAGGACTATCAAAAGGAATATCGAGAAAGGTTAAAGCATCAAAGGAGACATCAAGAAGGGATACACAAGGATCGAGCACTATCAAGGAAGGAACCAAAGAAAATCTCAAAACCCTTTATCCAAAGAAGGGTTTTTCACTTGAAACATTGTTGAGAAGCTCACAAAGAAGACCTCAGGGACCCTACCTCCACGCAAAGAAGGACTACACATTGAAGCATCTTGAAGTCTCTACATCCAAGGGAAGCGAAAGAAGCTCTGCCATCATCATTAAAGAATCAAGGTGATCTCCCTCTTCAAGGATCTCTATCAAAGCATACTTGAAGAACAAATCTTCATCACAAAGACATCTTCTATTATCAACATCATCAAGAAAGGCATCAAGTTGAAGATTTCGTCATCAAGGAGTAGTATCTTCACTTGAAAAGTAAGTAACTTTATATCTATGTCTGGATCTATCAAAATGACTTTATTTTACAAGGAAAGCAACAAAGTGGTTGGGTCATCAAACTTCCTTGCATGGAAAAAGAGGTTAGATTTGATTCTCATTGAGAATGAAGTTATTAGTCATATCAATGGTAAGGTCTCCAAGCCATCACAAGAATAAGCTCAAGCACTGTCGAAGTATATGAAAGGGGAAGTAAGGGCTCAAAAGATCCTTATAGAATCCATCAAGGATCCCATCATACCTTGTGTATAAAAAATGGAGACATCAAAAGAAATCTACGAGAAGCTAGTAGAATTTTTCTCTGTGAGCACTGTTGGAGAAGTTATATCTTTGAGAACCAAGGTATATAAGATGAAGATATCAAAGGAAGAAGGAACAACCTCCTATTTCATTAGGGTGTCAAAAAATTTGAGACCAATTGCAAGAGTTGGGAGAAATAATGTCTGATAAAGAGATGACCATAGTTGTGCTCAATGCACTACTTGAGGAATGGGGCAACCTCGTATCAAGCATCTATGGGCACTACAAAAGAAATTGTCCTAAACTCAAGAAGGACAACAAGAAAAGGAAAGAAAAAATTGAAGCCCATATGATCGAAGAAGTATAAGAACCCGATGAGAAGAAATCAAAAAAAGAAGGGATAAATCTTAACTATTAAGGTCTCTATAGCAAGAAGAAGTAGGAGGTGAAAAGACCTCTACCATAGTCAAAGATTGTTATCAGAATAAGAAGCATTGCAAGTATGATAGGATGCATCATATTAGAAGGTGGCATCATACAATTGAAGCAAGAACTCATGACATCATTGAAAGGATAGCTAAAGTAGAAGTCTACATGGTTGTAGCAGTCCTCATAGAAAGGAAGTAGCTCTTGGTAACCTTCTTGAAAGCATAAGTAGTACTTATTGGTAGAAGAAAGTCATATAGCATGATAGAGGATAGAAAGAGTTGATCATGCATCATCATCATTAGGAAGGAGCATTTGCAGGATGAGGATAATCAAGATCCTTTGTTGGAATTTTCATTAGAAGGTTCACCTCTACTTGGAAGAAGCAAGGTTCTCGCTGAGAATTCCACCTTATATGGAATTCATTTTTTAGAAGGATGATGGTATGGTGACAAAGGAATGCAACATATCAAGATGATTGAATTATTTTCATTCAAGGAAAGGAACTCGCCAAAGGAAGTCTAGATGACCAAAAGGAGAAATGAGGTATGCATATATTTGATAGATTAAGTCATGTCATCATATAGTTGTAGATAACATGGGTAAATGCTTTACCTCATGAGCATGATCGAAGAAAAGGGATCTCTTCCTTTGGAAAAATGCATGAAGGCAAGGTTCACATATTGATAAAATAAAGTCAACATAATCCGTCCTCATATGGAATATGATGTGGTTGACAAGATGAAGGAACTATGCATAGAAGTTCGTGAGGTACAATATATGAGGAAAGGAAGAAAGATTCATGGAAAAAGCTGCAGTTATGGTCACATAAGATAAGGAATCAACATCCCATGACTAAAAGAACCTAGTATGACATCTTCATGAAGAAAGTATGAAGATTGATAAAGTTTGTAAAGGAAGGAGACCCTTGACATTAAATGTCTTGGAGATGTGTTTATGAAAGTGTAGGATGCTGCAAGCAAACAAATGTCATGATGAAAGGCCATCATGAAAGGTAACCTTGATTGGATGTTCATTTTGATTTTTGAACAACATCTGGATGGATTGATACATGGCTGCCGAAAGAGAGTTGTGGATGTCACCTACAACTAGCACGCATGTGGTTGGATGGAAGATCCTAAAGGAAACACGACTTGGAAGAGGTAGTCGTATGAAGAAAAGCCGGATGTGGTCTAGAAGATCACTTTCCGATGAAGTAAAAGGATGACATGACTGACATGGTTCGTGAAGGAAAGTGATGGATGGCTGACGCCCTACGAAAGATCAAGGCTCCACAATGATGAAGATGAAATTCATGACATCGAAAGAAGGAGTTTCACAAGCAACTTAAGGTACCATGATATTCACCAAAGAGTATACAACTGTTGGAGACAAGTCCTTGTTAAGAGGGAGCTTGGGTACATTCCTTTTATAGGAATGGGTTGGTCCTCCCTGGTTAAGAGGAGTGACAAAAATGGTTCTCTACTTCATGTGTCATGCACTAGACCAGGACTAACAATTGTAAGTCTTTGTGAAGGCCATGAGGAGAGATAGACACATCATTCTTGTCTTCATATTGTGAAGAAAGAATGGAAGATTGGGTAAGCATCTGGCTTTCGATACTCTTTGAGGATGAGGTAGGGCATCCAAGATAAGAGTAGTCGAAGAGGACCGATTTTCTTTGAAGATTAGGAATCCAATATAAGAATAGTCTTGGAAGGACATACCCTGTGAACACCTGTGTGGGATATGTGTCTTGAGAGATAATGAGTCTTTTAGTCATTGGTCTCGCTAGCATTGTGCTCTGATCTTGTGAAGAGATGGAGCTATTAGTCAAGGCCTTGCTATGTGACAATGTTGGTTGGTATGATGCAAAGAGATGGCTTTTCAATCCGACTCTTCTTATGATAATTCTTCAGATTGAGAATGTCCAAGTACCTTGTATGGATTATTAATACCTCCTTTGAAATATGTAATTAGGTTCAGTCTTCATAATGACATATGTAATCATGATTTTATGTATTTGATGTAAAGAGTAAATAAATTTATTATTGTTATTCTCGAGGCGTGAGTTTCATGCTCAAGGGAAATTTATTCTTAGGTCAAGCACCCATTGAGTGTTTCTAGGGCTTGTCATTTAGTCTACAAGTCAATTGAGTCATTGTCATGTATTGAAGACTCTTTGGGCATGTTACATATTGTAAAGAAAATTTATTTGAGTCAAAAGACCCTCCAAGACCTCGTCATGGTGCAAAGATCAAGTTGGCCTACACAAATGGACAAGTTTGCTTGAAAGGAACAATTCGACCTAGTAGAAGACCTATATATAAGGGAGACTTCGACCTCACTTAGAGCATGCACTCACTTCACATAAGTTCGATCAAGAAAGAGGAAAAAGTGCGAAGAGATGAAGGACGAGGAGAAGAAAAGACAATCGATATTTTTAGACTGTTTTTGCGCTATTATTCTCCACACATGCGAAGGAGTTGGGGCACCTATTGCAACAGAAAAATCCGAGTTGCAGAAGTCGAGTTAGGGCATCAAGAAGAACACTTTGTAAACCTAGTTCTCTAGGAGAGAGAATCAACTCAAGCAAAGAGGAAAGAATGGAAAATCTACCATCATTTTCCACACGTGCAAAGGCTAGGGTTTCTGCAGAAGAATCTGGTGGGAGGACGAAATTGCAAAAGAATTTGCTGGGAGGACAAAGTTGCTGAAGGATCCGCGGGGGGTCGGAGTTGCAGAAGAATTTGCTAGAGGTCGAAATTGCAGAATTTGCTAAGGAATTGCTAGAAGGAAAGCTAGTCAAGAAGGAAAGATTTGACTTGGTCTTGTAGGGTAGCGGTCAAGGGTCATAGGTCTTGGAATTCGTCAATTGAAGTTCTATAAGAAGAGAAGATTTTTGGTGGGTTTTCCTCTCAATTGGAGAGGTTTTGGCCCTGGTTGATTGCCTATTTCTTGTGTCCTCTTGTCTCATTGTTCTTTATGGTTTAGTAGTTGTTTGATGATAAGAACACGATAATAATCAAGTTGAAGAAGAATCCAATCAAGATAAGTAATAAAAAGACATCACAAGCAATTATCAAAGTAAGAGAAATCACCTAATCTAGCCGCCCTAGATTTCTCAACAAGATGAAGGGAACATGGTCAATGGTGAAAATTTCACACGTGGACATGTGAACGCTATTCTTGGCTAAGTATTAGTGACTGGGTGGAATCTATTCTATCAAAGTCATGCACGAATCACACCCGGCCCAGCCATATGTCATGGTACCCTTGCGGGCACGAATGGCCCATGAGGGGCAAGCATGCTAAATGGAAATCAAACCTTGGTGGGGAGATTAACAATCCTTTGCTTTGATGGATCATTGACTTTCCTTCTAGTTTTCTTTTTTTATTTGATAGGATTTTACTTATGTTTATTGGACATTTATCTCAACCTTGCAATAGTTATAGATAATGCTAATGTCATGCTGTTAACCGTTAAAATGTTTGAGCTGCATCTTACACATACATTCTTTATACCCATACATTCTTTATACCAGAAACCAACCTTTTCAATTCATGGTAAATAGAAACCATCCTTCTCATTACTCAGTTGTGTATGGAAAACAGACAGCTAATTGCTATGTATGTAGGATGCTGTAAAACAAATACTATCAGCAACTTATTAAATATCAAGGAAAATTTTAACACTGGAAATCTTCAAAGTTTAGAAATCTTGGTGAATCTTACTAAGCCCTAATATGCAAACTGTAAAATGTTTGGCAATATTTTTGAAAAAATATTCAAATTTCTAATGATTTTATATAGTCTCTATATAATATTTTTGATTTTTTTTAAGGTAAAATAATTTTATGCTATAAAATTTAAGTGAATCATTTTTTTGAAAAATGGAACTGGTGAATATTCTTTTTTGAAAAGCATAGAAAATTAGCCCACCTGTGAATGTTTGCCCCTAAAATTTTCCCTTTTGAGTATGCTAGCAATGGTTGTTTTAGCATTAGGATGGATTATTTCATTGTTGTTGGAATATCCTGCTAGTTCTAATTTTTCTTTGTATATCTGTTTGGAGACATAAATAGTTCTTACCAGAGATTTCCCTCTTGAAAATCCACAGGTTTCTGCATTGATTCTCGAGAATACTTTTACATCTGTGTTGGACATGGCTGGAGTTTTGTTACCTTTTCTTAAGTGGTTTATAGGAGGCACTGATTCCAAGGGTCTAAGGATTTTAAATTGTCTGGTTCGTTCTCCATGGAATACTATTGATCTTATAGATCAGGTAAGGTTACAAGTGCCTACTATACCATAGTGATTTTAAGTTATAAATTACAACCATTTATTCATTCTGGAATGTCTAAGACATGGGGCCAATGCTAATTTAAGCATTCAATGTTTGCGTATTAAGAGAGCATTAGCATGTTTCTTTGCACCTCTGGTGAAAGCTTTTCTATTAATTTCCAGTCTTTCAGATAAAACAAACAAGGTATATGGAAGTATTGCTACCCATTTGTCCTCCAATGTGCTGTCAGAAAAGGAGATCTGTAAAACATGGAAACATTACATGTGTAACTTAAAACACAACCTTTTATTCGATGCTATTGAACCACTTTAGATTGTCGTTTTTCTATCTATACATCGCAAGATGTTAATAATATATCTATTTTGTGATAAAAACCTTTTTGAAAAATACGTGGATTAGAGGTTTTATAAGATTTATTAACAAAGTTATTGAACTCACAGTATAAGGAAAACATTGCAGGTGGCAATCTTTTAATTATGCCTATTGGTATGTATGCTGGATGATGCACACACACAATATCAGGGTATTGCAGAGAGAAAAGAGAGAGATATGAGAGAGATAATACTTCATTGTGAAAGGAGAGAGACATACACCTTGCCTTCAACCGCTCCCTAGGATCATTGCACTATCTCTCTAAAACTGGAAGTTCAACTATCTAGTGCTGTTTTCCTAAAGCGGGAAAGTAACCCATAAATGGAAAAACAACTCAAAAATAGGAATGAAGCTAATTTGCTGAGTTAGAACTTAGAACAGCAACTATAATGAGGAAATAAGTGCTGTTCTAAGTTCATGACAGCAGTTACGACTGGAAGAAATCTGTGGATGGCACATGCTTACACCTCCTAGCTGCCTATAAGTGCTGCACCTGCTAAAGGACCGATGCTCTTCACACTCCAGGTATATCTTCTGCTGTGAACAGAAGCTGAGCTGACTGTTCTTCTGGCATGCCACTGATGCCGGAGAGAGAATAATGCCTAAGCAACATGTAATCTAACATTTCTGTTGTGAACTTGGATTCTGCAAAGAACATAGACAAGTCCCTCCTATTTATCATATCCTGTGAGACACTTGTTGAGAAATCAATGCTAGTAGTATTAGGGTTTGATTCCTCTTTCATGATAATTACTTGTGAATTATGTTGGCTTGTTTTACTTCTTTATTATATTATCTTTCACCAAGCAATTACCAAATTATGTGTGTGAAGATCACAAGAACAAGAGACACAAGATATAGGCACTCAGCCAGGGAAAAACCCCTATCTAGGGAAAAACCCAGTTAAACCTCTTCCTTCAGTTGTTTTCAGTGTTCACAAAAAAAGACGAGATAATCCAAGACTCTTCGACCTAGACACAAACTTCCTCCAATCACCAAGTTAGCTCTTCCTTCCAGCAACTTCGATATAGATCTTCTACCTTGCAGCAACAGATATTTGACCTATCCAGAAGCAAAACTTTAACCTATCCAGCAGCAGAACTTCGACCTATACAACAGCAGAACTTCAACCCTAGCAGTAGCCCAGTAATTTCGTACGAATGAGAGAGAGATAGCCCACAAAATTTGACTTTGTTCTTCTCCTGCAATTCTCCTTCTTCTCTTGGAAGTTCACACTTTTCTACACTTCTTTCTTGTATATCGAACTTGTTGAGTGAGTGAGCAAATGGATCGAACTACACTTCTATATATAACCTCTTCTATGGGTTGAATTGCCATAATGTAGGCTGACTTCATCACGCAAGGGCCGACTTGGTGTGGAGGTGACAAATGTCTTATTTTACTTGATAATAATTCTTTTTTCATGATTCAAAAGTCCAAGAAGGGCCTCATAAAATTGACAATGACTCTAATGACTCAATATAAAACCTAGAAGTTCTCAATGGTGACTTTGACCTAGAAAATGACCCAAACCTGAAACCCATGCTTTAATAAGTCATTTTAATAATAATAAAAAAATATTTTTCTTTCTTTTGATAAATACATTTCATTATGACTCAAATACAATTATGAAGACCGAACCTAGTTACATTCTTCAACACTCCCTCTTAACTAGGGAGGTATTCATAATTACATATATATACAAGTACATGGACGATCTCAAAACACATTATCTACGAAGAGTTTAGGCACACACAGTGTCACGGACTAGATTCCTGACCAAGGCAATCTATCCGAGTGGGACTAAGATGGACTAAAACGTTCAACCACTCTAGGTGCCATTAGGCTTACCTGCTAACCATCAACCCAGAGAACTAGGTGCGTAATGCAAGGTCAAAGCTCTATGACCAATGCCACCCTCCCTACTTCGGAAACTAGACATCAACACACAGTTCAGCCAGATGTCTTCCTAGGCATTATATATTACACATGATTCCTCAACAAATCTCTTCCAATCATTTATCATCAACAAAAATAGTAATATCAACTAAACCAAGTATGCTTCTAAGATACTCAAACTTTTTATTAGGAAGAGACTTTGTTAACACATCAACTACCTATTTGTCGGTTGGGACATACTGTAGCGTCACGATCCCATCCTGTACCAAACTTCTAAGGAAGTGGTACTTATTGTTGATATGCTTTGTCCTTGCATGGAACACTGGGTCTTCAAACATCTTGATGCTTCTTTGATTATCACAATTTATCACAGTAGAGGCTTCCCAAACAAATCTGACAGAAGTTTCCTCAACCATACAACCTCCTTTCCTACTTCACATGCAACCACACACTCTACTTAAACTCTACTCAAGGCAACATGATCTTGCTTTCTACTCATCCATGAAATCATAACATATCCCAAACTAAAACGTCCACCTATAGTGCTTTCATCAGTTTCACTACCACCACAATTAGAATCTGGAAAACTTGTCAATTTGACTTCCTTTAGGCAATGATGTATAGTGCCATGTAGATATCTTAATATATGCTTGGCAACTATCCAATGATCATGACGAGGCTCCAACTGAAATTGACTAAGAATGTTCATAGCAAAACATATATCTAGTCTACTATTACTAGATACACCAAAGAACCCAACAACTTACGATAGTTGGTAGGATCTACAAGACTTGAGTCAGAGCTACTCAACTTCTTGAGATTGGTGATCATGGGAGTAGTCATGCGCTTGGAATCCATCATACTGAATCTTTTCAATAAATTGATTATATACTTTCCTTTCCCTAGATATATCTCCCCAAGTTTCTGCCACACTTCCAGACCTAGGTAATAATGCATAAATCCCATATCCTTCATCTCAAACTCGGCTGCCAGCATCTTCTTGCATTCTTGTATCATTCACTCCACACTTGTAATAAATAGATCATCCACCTATAGTAGAATAATGACTGGCTCATTATCCACAACTTTGATGTAGAGATTTGGATCAACAGTGCTTTTGACGAACTCAATTCTTAGAAGATATGCATCCATTCTTGCATACCATGCCCTAGGAGCTTGCTTCAAGCCATATAGGGCCTTTTTGAGTATGCAAACATGAGTGTCTTTGCTATTTATTTCAAAGCCTTCACGCTGTTCAATGTGTACTTCTTGATTGATGGTTCCATTAAGAAATGTTGTTTTTACATCCATTTGATGGATATTCCATCCCATTGTAGCAACCAACAAAACTAAGGATTTTATAGTAGTATATCTTGCCGTAGGTGCAAAGGTTTCTTCATAGTCTATGCCTTTTGAGAGAAATTCCTTGCAACTAGCTTTGTACTTGTCTATGCTTCCATCAACAACTTGTTTGATTTTATAGATCCATTTTGAAGTGACAACCGATTTGTCACTTGGTCTAGGAACAATTTCCCAAACCCCATTCTTCATGATTGATTGATATTATTCCTGCATTTCCTTCTTCCATACTTCTTGATGAGCAACTTCTTCAAATGTAGTTGGTTCAACTCTATTAGTTTTGTCATGTATGCAACATATCCTGAATATCTTTTTGGTCTTTTGATTTCTCTAAAGGTTCCTTTCGCAGCTCCATGTTCTTCGGCATCTTCAAGAGTAGCTTTTAACCAATTTGGCCTTTTCCTTGTGTTGGGTATGATCTCAGGTTGAATAGTCTCACTTGGTCCTTCTTCTTCTTCTTGAATTGTAGTAGGTTTGTCATGGTGCTCTTCTTCTTTGAATAGTGGTATGTCTTCGTCATCAGAATCAATAAGAATATCCTTGGATCTTTTGTAGGCATGATTTTCATCAAATATAACGTCCCTGCTTACTTCAATTTGTCTTCCTCCCTTGATGTAGACTCTATATGCCTTTGAATAAAGATTGTAGCCAACAAAGATCCCTTTAATGCTTGTAGAGTCTAGATTATTTCGTTTGTCCTTTGGAACATGGATATAAGCGGGACACCCAAAGATTCAAAGATGGTCCATGTTAGCACTTCGTAATTCCTCCACGCAGAGGAGAGGAACCCAAAGGTAACCACAAACTGCTTTGAAACTAGAATCTAGCCCTTCCAGTTTCAGAGAGGGCTCTCTCTATCTGAATCTTCAGTCACCTAGATGAATGATTGTCTTAGGTTTTTAGTCTAGGTATTAAGATCAAAGAGAGATAAATTTAACAGTTTGCTGGTAGGAAAAGGGAAAATCCATTGGGCATGGAGTCATGTTATGTTGATTGATTTTTCAGTGAAAGGATGAAGAGATGAGGGATCTTTAGACAAGGGCAAGGTAGACAATCCTTTTGGTGTTTTCAATTAAGTTTGTTGTAAAGATGGTGAGCAGAGGAACAATGTAAATAATGACTTCTAAAGCATTTAACTAAAGGATGAATTCTAGATGTTAAAATGGAAGAAACACATTAATTGTTTAGCAAGCTATAACATAATGCTTTAACAGTGAGTTCTGAAATAAATCCTTGCTTCACCAAACGTGAAGACATACATTCAAGCATGATGATAACAAGAGAGAAAATTCACAACACAAGAGAGCGCATGACCTCAGTGTTCTTCATTCACTAAAAAGTATCAGAAAAGTACATTGCACAATGTTTCTTCTTCTAAATCTGACCAACCCTTTGCTTTATCAAAATTACATCATATATAGATCAAAAACTAAATTGTTCTTTCCTTTAGGAACCAAATTCCCCAAAATGATTTCAGTTTCTGCCTTCAACAATGAATATAGAACTATTCTCTAGAAACTAGGAAATTGTTTTGACTTAGGATTTCTCAAACAAATTACATTGAATACGATGCCTAAAACGAGTTTCAAAGCTCCTAAACACCTTAAGACATTTATCACGACCATAAAAAAACAATTGCATGAAATTTAGATACAAATTTTACGGTCAAAGAGTTTACTGTGTGGAAGCGCAGCGAAGGCACTGCGCTACTTCCTACTTCAGCAAAAACGCAACAACAAAAGCACAACGAGTTGATGGTTTGACTAGTTCTGACCACTTTTTGAGCCTCTAAATGAGTCATGCATATATAAAATAACCTGCACATCATCAGCTTCCCCTTGAAAAGCTTCTTTTCATTCTACAAACCTTGCATCTTTCAAAAACTGCACCTACGGTAAAAGTGCATCGCTTGTGTGAAACCGCAGCGAAATTTTTCCTTCACAATTTTGACGAGTGCTGAGGTCTCTGAATAAACAAACAACTTGCTGATGATGCTAATCGTGTTGTAAACTTTTTTCAAGTTCGCACTCACAAAAAAGATGCCAAAACTCCAGATTTCTACCAAACCCTAATGCCTTGTCAATAATGCAACATTACTATGTGAACTGCTCCCTTTGCAAAAAGTTTCATAAGTTCTAGAAATCTGACTAACTGTGCTCCCAAAGTGACTTCATGCAAAATATAAACCTCTCAACCTCTTTATCCAACTTCATTCAACTAGTATACTTGGGCAAAAGGGAAAAACAAAACCGTTTCAATTTCCTGTTCAAGACTCGGACTTTAGTTGCCTCAACTAGTAGATCAAGTTTTCCTCTGTTTTTCTCTTGTATTTCCTGTAATGCCTCATGCAACTGTTGTTTAGCAACCCTTAGCTCCTTCCTCAAGGTGAGGTTTTGTCTGCAGATGTAAGGGCATAGTTCTTCTTAGCATATACTTTAGCATTTAGCAATGTTGGCTCATAGATGTTCAAGTGGTCATGTATTTTATTTTTGGCCCTTTCATCCTGCTTTCTAAGTTTAGTGATTTCATTTTGAGCCTTTTTCAATTGCTTCTTTAGCCTATGAAAGTGTGCTGCCCTTCATTTGACTCATCCTTCTTCACTTCTTCCTTTGACTCTTCTTTGTGTAGCTGTAACTTCCTAGCTGAAGACCTAGTTACAAGAATCTTTACTGATGAGGCCTCTAACTCTTAAATATTCTCTGTCACTGCCTTCTCTTTACCTTTGGACTTAGTGATGGATGGAGTTGTCTTCATCGCTGGTTCTGTTTCACCAATCTTAGGTGTCTTTTCCAAAGCAGTTTTCTTCAACTCCGTATTGTCATGCTGTGGCTGGGCAATGAATAAGTGAGCCTTCTTCAGTTGTTCTTGCAGTTCTAAGATCTCCTTATCCTTATCATTTGGAACAACATCCTCTAGTATGGTATCTAGAATTTCAATTGGATGTTCAGGTGTTTGTTCCATAGGTAATTTCTTTGCAGCAACTCTAGTGAGTGGCTTCTTGGGAACTTCCACTTCCTTAGGAGAAAAATGAAGTTTTTAACCCTTTTTCTTTTCTGATGGGTCAACTGAAGCTGATGGCCTTTTTAGACCAAGGGTTAGTTGGTAACTCAACTGCTTGGATGAATCTAAGAATGCTTGCCATGATTGATTTCTCTTCCTCAGTTCTTCTACAACTAACAATTTAGTTAAAGAGAAATGAAAAAGACTTGGCTCTACTTGAGTCTTTTTGCCCTGAACTTTCCTTGACCTTAGCTTTGATAACATGTTGAGAAATCAATGATGGTAGTATTATGGTTTGATTCCTTTTTCTTGATAATTACTTGTGAAGTATGTTGGCTTCTTTTACTTCTTTATTATGTTATCTTTCATCAAACAATTACCAAATTATGTGTGTGAAGATCACAAGAACAAGAGACACAAGATATAGGCACTCAATTAGGGCAAAACCCCTATCTAGGGGAAAACCTAGTCAAACATCTTCCTTCAGTAGTTTTCACAAGACAAGATGAGATAATCAAAGACTCTTCGACCTAGACACAAACTTCCTCCAATCACCAAGTCGGCCCTTCCTTCCAGCAATTTCGATCTAGATCTTCGACCCTGTAGCAACAGAACTTTGACCTATCCAGTAGCAAAAATTCGACCCCAGCGGTAGCCCAGTAACTTTGTACAAATGAGCGAGAGATAGCCCAAAAACTTCGACTTTGTTCTTCTCCTGCAATTCTCCTTCTTCTCTTGGAACTTAGCACTTTTCTGCACGTCTTTCTTGTATATCGAACTTGTCGAGTGAGTGAGAAAATGGATCGAATTGGACTTCTATATATAGCCTCTTCTATGGGTCGAATTGCCCTAATGTGGGCCGACTTCATCAGGCAAGGTTTGACTTGGGTGGAGGTGACAAATGACTTATTTTACTCAATAATAATTTTTTTTTCATGATTCAGAAGCCCAAGAAGGATTTCATAAAATGGACAATGACTCTAATGACCTAATATAAAACCTAGAAGTCCTCAATGGGGACTTTGACCTAGAAAATGATGACCCAAGCATGAAACCCATGCTTTAATAAGTCATTTTAATAATAATAAAAATTGCTTTTTCTTTCTTTTGATAAATACATTTCATTATGACTCAAATACAATTATGAAGACCGAACCTAGTTACATTCTTCAACAACACTTGTATTCTTAATGGAGACCTCGGTTAATGAAGAACACATGTGAAGAACCCCGCATAAGCTTGAACGCCTAAATCTTTAAAGAAAGAGCCCTAGCACTGTCCAAAGCATAAAATCCTAACATAATGATGACAGTTCACAAAATACAATTTTCTTGATGGAAAAATGACCTCACTGAAGGATGAAATTGACACCAACTTGTAGAGGACAATTTTCCCTTTCTAATGAGCTATTAATTGCCCTCTAACTCCTTCTAGATTGAGAGAAAATGACTATTTAAGTTAAAATATAATAATTTTTTGATGCTGGCCGACATGAACCTACATGTCCAAGTCGGCTCTTCCTCCAAGGGACGTGTCTATTCATTCAAGGTCAAAACCAGTATAAATAAGAGTTTGGACACTTCATTTTCATCATCCATTTTCGGTGAAGATCACAGAGAAGGAAAAACGCAGCAAGGAGGACTTGATATCTCTATTTTGGGCAAATTCTATTAAAGGTTTTGAGGACAGTCTCTTGTATAAAGCTGATGTAGCTCGTACTTTTGTGATTGACAAGGTTTCTTCCATTACAGCAGTGTACAGACTTCGGACCTGTGGTAAGCATATTTGTGGAGGTATAACAACTCGGTGCAGTGATAAACATCTCGGACCAGTCTCATAACTGGAAGCTCCTACACCTGTAGTTTCACTTTCTTGGACCTGTGATAAAAGGCTCAATTTACAGACCCCAGACCATTGAACAAACAATTTTTTGAGGCTCGGATTGCAGCCCTTGTTGGAGATTGGAATCTTGGACTTATTGAGGAAGTGTTGGCTGTGGAGAAGTATTAAAGAACTCGGATTGCAGCAGTGTAGTGGACTGTCACCTCTAAAACCTTAGGTTGCAGCTCGGACAGTTATCATTGAAGAGGTTTGGATTTCAAGCTCAGTTGAAGGCTCAGAATTGGACAAGAACAGTGGTAGTTTTGCGGTTTCAGAATAGTGCTGTGGAGAGGCTCAAAAGTGCTCGGACCTGTGGTGATACTGGTGACTTCGGACCTATAAGATTTAACCCCTGTTGAAGGCCCAGACCAGAAAATAGAAAAACAATAAGCTCAATAAGCCTATAAGACTTGTGGGCAGTAACATTTGAAGACCTCGGTTAACAAACCTGTGGTAAGCACACTTGTATTGCATATTTCTGGTGGCATATAACCTTCAGACTTGGTGGACAAACCTTATTGAAAATTCAGAATTAGATGCTTGAACTGTGAAGACTAATATACTTCAGACCTCTTTAAAATAAGTTTGGGCTATCCTTTGTGACAATTTGGAGGATGATTAGAAGACTTGTTGAAGTACCATTAACATCACATCTTGAAGAATATCTTCAAGGCCTAATGGAGTAGTTCTCTTGTAGAAGATTGATGTGACATGAAGAGCATTAAAGACTCCTATTAAAATGATTAAACCAGACCTCTATCCTTGAAGAGGAATTGAAGAAGATTTTGTAGGTCCTAAGAATTGATTCTTTGAGGACTTTTGGAGAGAAAAGAGCCTTTGAGCATTAGAATTTTATACTCATTGGAGCAGTGATTGAAAACATTGTAGACCTTTTGAAGAAGCCCTTGAAGAGGCTTAGAGCAGGAAATTGTGAAGCACTTGAAGATTTGTATTGTGTCGAACTTGGGCTGCCTATTGAAGACACCTTGAAGGATACTTGAAGATATTTGGAAGACTTGTAGAAGCTGGTCTTGGAGATATTATTGGAGACCATGATGCATTGCTGATGTCATCATGAGGTGACCTTGGAGATTTTGTTTGGGTACCATGAAGAGCTGTGGTGACACCTTTTGAGAAGACAAAGTTGTCATTGATGAGCTAAGTACCTTGGAGATTGTTTGAGGGTAGTGCTAAAGGTGAAGATATTGCCAAGGCTGGTTGTAGAAGATATTGGGAGCCTTGAAAAACCATTAAAATTATCTTGACAAATTGAAGTTGTGGGTTTGAGCCATAGAGGATAGGAGTCCTCAAGAAGACCAGGTTGGAGTTTGTACTAGAGATAGGGTTGGAGCCCTAGAGGTTGGTGTCTCATAAAGAGAAGGTTGGTGCCTTGGAAGATAGGGTTGGAGCCTCGTGAAGTCCAAGTCGATGTTTTCCAAAGTACAGGGTTGGAGCCTGGTGGATTGGAGATTGGTGTCTTCATCTAGAGTTGGAGCCCTACACTATATTGTACTTGATTTATTGTAAAGAAGAGGATTGAAGTCCTCGTTATTTTTTATTATTAAAAGTATTTATTCTTGTTGTTCATTCTGTGTTCTAATTATAAAAGATCTAATTGGTAAAAATAACATTTGAAAAGAAATATTGACTCACCCCCCCTCTCAGTATTTCCAACAATTGGTATCAAAGCTAGTACCTCCAAGAAGGTCTCATGGCAAAACTTGTAGCTTCCCTAGAAGAGACAAGCAGATTGAGAAAGGAAAATGAGGAGCTCAAGAAGCAATCACAAGAAGCGCATTAAAGATTGATGTGATATGAAGCGCATTAAAGACTCCCACCAAAATTATTAAAGCAGACCTCTATCCTTTAAGAAGATTTTGTAGGCCCTAAGAATTGATTCTTTGAGGACTTTTGGAGAGAAAAGAGCCTTTGAGCATTATAATTTTATACTCATTGGAGCAGTGATTGAAAACATTGTAGACCTTTTGAAGAAGCCCTTGAAGACGCTTAGAGCAGGAAATTGTGAAGCACTTGAAGATTTGTATGGTGCCGAACTTGGGCTTCCTATTGAAGGCACCTTGAAGGATACTTGAAGATATTTGAAAGACTTGTAGAAGTTGGTCTTGGAGATATTATTGTAGACCATGATGCATTGCTGATGTCATCATGAGGTAACCTTGGAGATTTTGTTTGGGTACCATGAAGAGCTGTGGTGACACCTTTTGAAAAGACAAAGTTGTCATTGATGAGCTACATACCTTGGAGATCGTTTGAGGGTAGTGCAGAAGGTGAAGATATTCCAAGGATGGTTGTAGAAGATATTGGGAGCCTTGAAGAACCATTAAAATTATGTTGACGAATTGAAGTTGTGGGTTGGAGCCTTAGAGGTTAGGAGTCCTCAAGAAGACCAGGTTGGAGCCTGTACCAGAGATAGGGTTGGAGCCTTGGAGGTTGGTGCCTCATAAAAACAAGGTTAGTGCCTTGGAAGATAGGGTTGGAGCCCTAGAGGTTGGAGCCTCGTGAAGTCCAAGTTGATGCTTAGCAAAGTACGGGTTGGAGCCTGGTGGATTGGAGATTGGTGTCTTATTCTAGGGTTGGAGCCATACACTATATTGTACTTAATTTATTGTAAAGAAGAGGATTGAAGTCCTCGTTATTCCTGATTAATAAAATTATTTGTTCTTATTGTTCATTTTGTGTTCTAATTATAAGTGATCTAACTGGTAGAAATAACAATTGAAAATAAATACTGATTCACCCCCCCACCCCTACCTCAGTATTTCCAACAGAAGTAGCCTATCCAACCCTTTAGACTATAGTCATTTGTAGAGGGGGAAAGCCATTATTTGATGTTATTTGGGTTAACATTGGATAATTTGGGGTAATTGGGGAAAACTTGTGATAAAAGCCAAATTTGGGGCAAATTGGAGGGAAACTTGTTATAGGAAGGAAGAGCCCAAATGGAATCTATAAAAAGGAGAGAGGAGAACCATTTTCCTCATCATGGATTGTGGATCTTTTTTATTTTTTAGCTAACGCTCTTGGAGGTTTTTAAGACCCCTTTTTTTATTGGCTTTGGTGGTGAAAGATTCCACCTTAGCCAATTCCTTTGTGGCAATCAAGGGTTTATGAGGAAGTAAATCCGTGGCAATGAGGTTCTGTGGCATTTTTTTATTAGCGAAGGGTTGTTGGGGTAACATAGGCCAATCCAAGGTTATGTTGTAATAATATCTCACTTTGTGACATTCCCTAAGGAGGTTCTGTGTGTGTGGTACCTTTCAGGCTTGACCTGTGAAGGGGATTACCCCTATAATGTTCCCTAATGTATTTGATGTAGCACTTTAAACTCAGAGGCCTACTTGAGACAACGACTATCTTAAGGCACGTCTAGTGACAACGCAACAGTTTTGATGCAGTGAAGTTCCCTGTGCTAGTCCTAAGGCACTTATCTAAGCAAGCAAATACGTTCGAATCTCGATTTGAGGCTACAATCCATCTTGAGGGAATTTCCTGAGGCACTGTAGGCTTAATTTTGTGGCAGAGTGATCTTTTGAGGCTCAGTTCAGGGCAGCGAGGGTTTGAGTGAGCCACCTTGTGGCTACGGCAACATCTAAGAACTTTCTTATGGCAACAACCAGTAGCCCCTATCTAAGGCAACATATATTGCTACGACGTGGAGTTTGGGCAACAAGGAGCTGAGAAAGGTAAGCTAGAACAACAACATCCCATTCCAGGCAACATCGAAGGCCTTCGAGCATATCTGGGCAGCAACAAGGCCTATTAGGACAACCATGAGGTTTGTTAGGGCTCTTTGATGATAACAAGGAAGCAACTTTAGTGGAATTGTGAATGAAAATTGAGCAGTGATGGAAAGATCTTTTAAGCTGGTTAGTTGTGTTGTTGATAGGGTAATTGATATTGTAATCTTTGTAAAAGAGTGCCACTGTTTCTAAATTTTTGAGTATTGTACTGCAAAATCAGCTAGTGTAACAACCCTAGGAGTGAGATTGTGAAATTATAATTTGCTATGTACTGTTGGTATTGTTGTATAATCATCTACTTGTTTACATTGTTGTCTTTCAATGCCATATCTGTTGAATTGAAAAGGAATATTATGATACTAGTAGAAATTTGTCATATGCTCTTTTAACCCTAAGGGTAAATTCTCTTAAGGGATATTATAGTGGTATCAGAGTTGTGCATCCTGCCAACCTGTGAGCATATGAACCTTGGATGTGTCTGGAAGACAGGGAAAGCATTATAGTCAGGAAAAAGAGGGGTGCCCACAACTCAGTCATGGAGGACATGGAAGAACAAGAGAATCCTTTTGGCATATTAAATGAGCTATCAAGAGGGAAACAACAGATCCAAGGGCAAAAAAAAATACCTCAACTATTAGCACAAGGGGAGTAACAGATGGCCCAAGGGAAACAACAAATGACCCAGTTTTTTGCCCCAAGTCATGGAAAATCTAAACATTGTAGGTAGCAATGTTGCTAGTGGATCTAATGGTGGTAACAAGAGTTTTGCAGAGGGGAGCCACAACCATAATCTTGGCTTCTTCAACAAATTTTCACAAGCAAACATAGGGGCGAACAATAGAAGAAACCATAGGCCTCTACTACACTAGTTTCTAGATAATCAGGGGCCAACAACCCAAGAAGCAACAAAAAAAATGGAAATTTTACAAAATATTTCAGAGTATGCATCGCTAGGAGAAGATGTTCGATAAACCATGATTTTTCATGAGTTCAGAAGCATTAAGTACAAAAATAGGCCCAAGGCATAGCAAAACCATGATCTAATGCACATGGTTGGGAAACTCTCTATTCCCTCCTTCAATGGGTCATCCAAGTGCTTGACAAGGACTTGGGTACAAAAATTAGATACCTACTTCCAACTTAACCCCATTTTGGAAGCATATGCTATCAAATTTTCCACTTTTCATTTGGAAGGGGAAGCGCATGAATGGTGGTACCATGGATTGGTCACCTTAGGACATTCCAACATCACTTCTTATGAGGTCTTCATGCAAAGAGTGATAGACTGGTTTAACAAGAAGTATCCAGAGGTACAATTCAAAGAGCTAGCACAACTCAAGCGGATTGACACGCCAGATCCCTACATCAAAGAATTTTAGCAAGTGGCTGTTATGGTGACAGATATATCTCAGCAAAGGTTGGTCATGTTCCTCCCAAAGGGTTTAGCTAAGCCATCGTGTGGGTGGGTCAAGGCCTTCAAACCGACCACCTTACAAGATGCCATTACCAAGGCATGAGATATGGGAGATGTTGTACCAAAATCTAAATTTCCATCCAAACCACTCAATCCTCCGAAGGACAAAGATAAGAATCCATTTCAGAGAGATAGGACTAGGAAGGACAGATTGAATGAGGATACTCAGAGCGAGTTGTGGAGGAAGAAACTTTGCTTCACTTGTAAGTATCTATGGGAACCAAGTCACATGCTTGGGAAATGGGAAGGTCCACTATCTTGAATTAGTGTTCGATAGTGGCAATGAAGATGATACAACACCAAACACCAAGCAAGGAGCCTATATGTTCTAGAGAAGAGAAATCTCTTGAGGAGGCTAAATAAGATAAAAGACCGTATACAAGAATTAAGGGTGGTACTATTGCCTCTCTCTGGAGTCCCTAAATATTACACCTTCAGGATTAGGGGGTCATACATGGGCAACAAATCACAACTTTGGTCAATGGTGGGGCTATGTACAATTTCATTGATGCAACTTTGGTGGTGAGGAGAAGTATTTCCACAGAAGAATTTGAGGGCTTCATTGTGATGGTAGATGATGGGTACAACATGGCATGAACGCAGGTGATCCCACGTTTGAGTGTGACTCTGGGTAATTACACATTCACCAATGATTTCTACATAGTAGATCTTGTAGATACCAATGTTGTGTTAGGGGTACAATGGTTGTCCTTGATAGGAAAATTCTCAATGAACTAACAGGTGATTGGAATGGAATTCAGGGCCTTGAATGGCAGCAAGGTAGTGTTAAGAGGTATGTCCAATGGTGGTCCTCAAACTATATCAGCTAAGAAAATGGAGGCGATATATAGGCAGGGAGATGTGGCTTGCATAGTAGAATGTTGGATTACAAGACTAAGTCGTCAAATAGCAGCCTACATGCTTATGAGTTTGGTACTAAGTACAAAAATAACATTGTGGTTGATGTGCTCTCCAGGAAACTAGCTGCATGCACACTCATAAAAATACCCCGAGATTGGAAAGCCCACCTCCTGGCCAAATATTCCAAAAATAAGTTTTCTTGCGAATTGATGGACGATCTCATCTAGGATGACAGGTACATAGTAGAGGATGAGGTCATTTTCTATAAAGAAATTAGATGTTTGATCCCTAAATCTATACTCAAGAAGGGAGATCTTGGAGGCCATACATAACCCAGAACTAGCAGGACACCAAGGGCTCTTTGAAACATATAGGCAGATCAGATAAAGATTTTCATGGAAAGGCCTCAAGGATGATGTGTTAAGGAACGTCAGAAAGTGCAAGACTTGTCAACAAAACAAGCCCAGGAGTACTCCTGTTTGAATACTACAGCTTGGGCCAATTCTAGTGCTTATAGATGGGAATGCCAAAAAGATGAGGCAATGCTTGGGAAAAGTTCTTGCTAAACATAAAGAATTGGGCATTCAAGTAGTTGAAATATTGGATCGTCATATGAATGGAGCATATGAAGTAACCATAAAAATACCATGGCTTGAGAACTTTACATCTCCAAGGTTTGTACTGAATGATGATAGTGACTTTAAGGTGAAATACTAAATAGGATTGGGTGTCAATTGAAACGGTCGATCCTGCTTCTAGTATTCGATGCTACAAGAGTGGATAAAGGTGATAAGGGGGACTTGAGTATAGCCCCACAAAATGATATCACATACATGGATGAACTTAGAAATGATGAATACGAGCATCTCAAAGGAGATTTGAAGGTCTGCTTGGATAATTGTAGATTTGGTTTTTTTCCTTACCACAACAATTGCAGCTTTGGGAATCTTCTTCATTTGAGTTGTCCGAGACACCTGCGAGCCTGAGTTCAAATGCATTTTATGAAATACCAGAGGAGGGAACTGTTGAACATGATGTTCAGAGTAGGATCATGGATTATCTTAGTATTCCTCAAAGTGAATATAGCATGGTGTTCATAGAGAATCTACTTTCAAATCTCTTGCAGAGGCATATCCAATTCACCAGAATCAAAGGCTGTTAACCATGTTTGTCAATGGAAGTGAATCCCTTGATTGGATGACTCAGACAGCCAGAGAGAAGGGTGCCAAAATACAAAGTGCTTGGTGCATGTGGTCAACACTTCAGCTGTGTAGTGCAGGGCTTAGAAAGTAGCTTGAGCATAAGAAAAAACAGAAAAATGATTCTGCAAAAAGACCCTTTGTGTTTCCTGTCCAGTTTAGGGAGACCGGAGCTAAGTATTCTTATCAGTGGATGTCTCTGGTGCAAGTTGCAACAGAACAGGTGGCATGTATGGCTTGATGCAGCTGTGCTGGGACCAAAGAATATGGATTTTCTTGGACTATCTGTTTAAGACAGATTTTGTTATCACGTCCTTTTACAAGGAGAAAGATGGAAGCCTTTTACATAAGATTGAGTTTTGCTTCAAGGAAACCAACCAGGGGCAAAATTGTTGAAAGAAGTGGACCTTCTCCTGGAATGCATGATATGGGAAGGGCTGACCCCTGGGTAGAAGGTGGAACTTGTCCTTTAGGTACACATGCACATCATTCTCCTGGTTATTACAGCGATCATGTTGGGTCCAGACCCCATGTTTCTGCAAATGCCATTGCTACTGCCAAGGTTGAAAGAAGTAGCTTTGTACTGTAACAAAGATGATTTTGGAATATTTTATCCGGTGGAAGGAATTGCCCGAAGATGATGCCACATGGGAAGAAGTGACAGAACAGATCTTGCAGAACCTGAATTTGCAATTGCTTGAGGGCAAGCAATGTTGCGAAGGGGGGACTGTAATGCCCTCTTTTAATTAATTTGGCCAAGGGACGATGAAGTAGCCTATCCAACTCCATAGGCTATAGTCATTTGTAAAGGGGGGACTGTAATGCCCTCTTTCAATTAATTTGGCCAAGGGACAACGAAGTAGCCTATCCAACTCCATAGGCTATAGTCATTTGTAAAGGGGGGAAACCATTATTTGATGCTATTGGGGTATTGGGGTAACAATTGATAGTTTGGGGTAATTGGGGGAAAACCTGTGATGAAAGCCAAATTTGGGGCAAAATGGAGGGAAACTTGTCAAACCCTAAATTTAAAATTACAAGGGAAGACCCCAAAGGGAATCTATAAAAAGGAGAGAGGAGAATCATTTTTCTCATCATGGATTGTGGATCTTTCAGATTTTTGTGCTGAGGCTGTTGCAGGGTTTTAGGACCCCTTTTTCTGATTGGTTTTGGTGGTGAAAGATTCCACTCTTGCCAATTCCTTCTTTCTATTCTGTTTAGCATTATTTCTGAAGTATCATTCATCTGTTTGTGGCAATCATTGGATTTTGAGGAAGTAAATCTGTGACAGCGATGTTCTGTGGCATTGTTTGAGGAGCGAAGGTCTGTTAAGGCAGCATAGGCCAGTCCAAGGTTATGTTGGAATAGCGTTTCACTCTGGCATTCCCTACGGAGGTTCTGTGGCAGCATGTTAACTTTAAGGCTTGACCTGGGAAGTGGATTACCCCTGTAATGTTCCCCAATGCAATCTGAGGCAGCACTTTAAACTTGGAGGCGTACCTGAGACAAAGGCTATCTTAAGGCATGTCTAGTGACAATGCAACAGTTATGAGGCAGCGAAATTCCCTGTGCTAGTCCTGAGGCACTTATCTGAGCAAGCAAAATACCCCCAAATCTCGATCTGAGGCTACGGCCCATCTTGAGTGCATTTCCTGTGGCAGCATAGGCTTAATTATGTGGCGGAGTGATCTTCTAAGGCTCGGTTCAGGGCAGTGAGGGTTTGAGTGAGCCACCGCGTGGCTGTGATCACATCTGAAGACTTTCTTATGGCAGCAGCCCTATCTAAGGCAACATCTGATGCAGTGAAGTGGAGTCTGGGCAGCAAGGAGCTGGGAAAGGTAAGCTGGAACAGTGGCATACCAATCCAGGAAGCAGCGAAGGCCATAGGGCATCTCTGGGCAGCAGCAAAGCCTATTAGGACAGCCCCGAGCTCCATGAGAGCCCTCTGATGATAACAGAGCAGCAGCTTCAGCAGAATTGTGAAGGCAAATTGAGTAGTGACGGAATTATCTTGTAAGCTGGTTAGTTGTGTTGATGGTAGGGTAATTTATATTGTAATCTTTGTAAAAGAGTGCTACTGTTTCTAAATTGTTGAGCGCTGTACTGCAAAATCTGCTGGTGTAACATCCCTAGGAGTGAGACTGTGAAATTGTAACTTGCTATGTAGTTTTGGTATTGTTGTAAAATCATCTACTTGTTTACATTGTTGTGCTTTTGGTGTCATCTCTGTTGAATTGAAAAGGTATATTGTGATACTGGTACAAATTTGTCTTATGCTCTTTTAACCCTAAGGGTTAATTCTCCTAAGGGTTATTATGTATTCACACATAATAAACCCTTAACCAGTAAAAACACCAAAATATTTAGAGCCACACCTCTTTCACTATCATCAAATTTCATTTACAATACAATATATAGCATCCTGCGGCATCCAAAACCCTTATCAGTTGACCTGTATTGGATTCTTTGATCAGAATTATGTTACAACAGGCCAAAAAACACCAAAAAATAGGTAAAAAATGGACTAAAACAACGCCAACCTCCACTCCCCCTCCCCTCCCTTTTTTTTGGTTCCCTCGAAGGAGTACCCATGAACAAGGGGGGCCAAGTAATACATCTGGAGACCTTTGTGCAATGCTAGAGGCTATTTTAATTGCACATAACGAAGCTCTAAATTTAAGAGTTGCATTCTTTTACAGTTCTTTATTATACATCAAAAGATTCCCTACTGATTGGCGTTCGTTGTCTCTAATTTCTATTTCATTTATTTTTAAATTCCAGATCGAACAACCAATTTTATTCCTATCTGGTCCCCCTTATGACCCTCCCTTGCTTCCATAACGGTGCACAGTACTTGGGGCCAATCATGCAAATAATATAACACATGCCCAACAATGACTTTCCTACTTTTCCAAATCTGTAATTTTCTCTCATTAACAAAGGTTCTGTTGCTAATTTCTCTCTGCTCATGGACCATGCTTTTATGAAGAGTAAGTAATACATCTGGAGACCCTTGTGCAATGCTAGAGGCTATTTTAATTGCACATAACGAAGCTCTAAATTTAAGAGTTGCATTCTTTTACAGTTCTTTATTATACATCAAAAGATTCCCTACTGATTGGCGTTCGTTGTCTCTAATTTCTATTTCATTTATTTTTAAATTCCAGATCGAACAACCAATTTTATTCCTATCTGGCTCTCGGGATGAGATGGTTCCACCTTCACACATGCACAGGTTATATGAAAAAGCCAAACGGAATCTAAGGTGCTTCTTTGTAGAGTTCCCAACAGGTACGCATATGGATACTTGGTATGTTGGCGGGGATCGATATTGGCAAACAATACAGCATTTCCTGGTGAAAGAACTTCCAAGTCGTGAGGGAAGTGAAGAAGGCTTAAGAGATGGCTGGGAAAATGAGTGGGACAAACAGTGAAATATTGTAAAATTGGAAAAGCTTGTTGTATCATCTGGCTAAAGCATCAGGCATTATGTACACTAATTCTTCTTGGATATCAGTTTATGTTCTCGAGTCTATGTATTCTAAATTCATTCTTGGTGAGCATCCTAGTAACATTGAATCTACGTCCTGTTGTTATTGCTGTAGTGCTCTTCTAAGTTTTAACTGGAAATTCATCCATGTTGCAACATACTGAAAATTAGTATTCATCTTTAACTATTATGGCAGAACATTACATGCTTGGTCTGGGAAAGTTTCCCCTATTTTCTCTGGATATCACCTTCATGGATGCCTTGGGGACTTGGATTTTCCAAGATGTTGAACACCGAATATACTTGAAATTACATTTTGATTTTACACCAAATTTACAGCAGGGCGTCAGATTTATCTTGCTATATCTTCTGACTAATTTATTGGTTGTCTCTAGTTCCTTTCAATGGAGACCGTCATTTCCAAGAAGATATGGGTAATTGAGTTTTCTGGGAAAGCACGCATTTGAAATTCTAAGAGTTCAGGGCAGGGCAAATGCTGAAATTTATTTTTAGGTTTGTTAAACATGTCCAAAGCATATGTTTGTTTCTAGGACTCAGCTAAGGATGTATCGAAAAAGAAGATGACTAATGGAAGAAATTCAAATGCTACGGTGTTTGCTGAGATGGTTTGTTTGTATTATGCAGGAGAAAAGTTTAGTGGGTAAAGTTTAATCCTCCTGCTTGGTAGTAGCGTTGTGAAATTCTTATATGAATTGCGAATATTTCACTAATGCATTGTTTCGTTTTATTAGTTACCCCGGAACTATTGATTAGTGTTGGCGACATGTGAGTATAATGGTTCTATGGAACATTGTGATTTGCATCGATTCTCAACATATAAAAGGCTACAAAACAGATTCCTTCGTATGATGAAAATATGCTAGTTTTTCTGTCCTGTCCTCTCTTACATTTGTTTTATCGATGTTTAGTGGTCGTGATTTCCTTTCTGTATGTGCAGTGTGATTCATGCCGTAGTCTAATTAGAATGTTTTTTTTGCTCTGAAAATCATGGAAATTTTGGTAAGATTTTAAAAAAATCTGGCAGGGATTTTTGTAAATCCAGATTATAGCTATCAAACTTTAATATTTTGGGTGCTCTAGAGGTTTTTGATGATGCTGAATCTATTTCCGCTATTAAAAACATGATTCAAACACTGCTACTACAAGATTTCTTAAATTATTTATGCCCAGATTCCAGTCACTTTTGACCGTCCGAGCAATTCCTCTGCCTCCATAGACAACTCCGTGATTCACTGGACACACCAGAATGAGTATAATAGAAGTTGAAAAAAAAATGAAGTACATAGTGTTGGCTGCTAAGTGTAACAATGCTCCTATGACTCAATTTGCCTCAATAGATCTTTGAAATGGAGAAGTGATATGTAAAGCAGTCTTTTCCCATTGGTGTTCTATTATCCAATAATATTTTATTATCAGATTTTTGAAGGTGACAAATATTATCATAACTCAGTTGCAAATTGAGAGAGATAATAGCATAATAATAATAATAATAACAATAACACAATACTATAACACTAATAATATAAAACTAGATATAATAATGTAGAATAATGTTATATTATCATGTTATTGTTATGTAACCTTTTCCTTCCCCAGTTTCCCTTTTCTTTTTAATTATGCTGGAAAAGTTTATACTAAGCTTTTTTTTATTCTTGCTTTAAGGTTCAAAGTTTGTTTCACAAATATTCAATGAAGGGAACGTTATGGTTGTCCCGAAAGTTTAGATGACAGCCTAGGTAATTAGGCATCCATGGACTTTCAAGTGGAGTGTACCAACATAAGACTTTAGATGACAAATTTAGCAATTAAGCAATCAAAGTTTGAAGAGAATAATACCGTAAGGTTTAGAGGACAGATTTAGCAACTGAGCAATCATGGACTTTGAAGACTTTCCAGTGGAGTGTGCCAACCTAAGACTTTAGATGACAAATTTAGCGATTGAGCAATCAAGATGACAAATTTAGCGATTGAGCAATCAAACTTTGAAGAGAACAATACCATAAGGTTTAGAGGACAGATTTAGCAACTGAGCAATTATGGACACTTTGAAGAGGAGATTTGATTGATTAAAATGATTGATGTGATGGAATACTGGAAGGAGGTTATCTAGCTAGTTACATAGAATTTTTATAAAAATAAAATAAAATAAATAGCTTTTTAAACATGTATACAAGTCTCCTGCATTTTTTTTATTAAATGTAAATTGATTTGTTTTGCCTTTGTATTATTTTATGCTATTTCAAAAGTTAATTAAATAGCTTTTTAAACATGTATATAAGTCTTGCATTTTTTATTATAATGTAAATTGAGTTGTTTTGTTTTTGAATTGTTTTATACTATCTTAAGATTGTTATTAAAATATTTTTTTTTATCAGATTTCAAGTTTGTATAATCAATTTCAACCATTTTATTTGTTGCATATTTCTTTATCACTATGAATTAAGAAATAAACTACTAGTTGCCAATTTTATTCTTGTCATTATAAATTGGCTGTCTGATTTTATGCATGTTATTATGTTTTCAACTTTGGTAAGATTTTGAGTGGAAAAATGCTCATTTGTTTGTTTGATTTGTGGAAAATCATGAACCTTCCCTATTGATGTAGTAGAAATATCTACTTTAATATAAATATATAGATTGAACATTGCACTTTTCCTATGCACCAACAAATGGTACCAAATTGTCATTGGCCAATCATCTTGAAGCATGTCCATTAGGTGTTGAAGGTCAATTATTTATTCATTGATTTTGATTGATTTAGTTGAAGATGGAGTTCTTATTCTTACTAATTCAGAATGGGTGGCATGAAATTATCCAATCCAATACATTGCCAATTGATGGGTAATTTATTTCCCTCAACTGTGAGCATCATAACTAATAGGCTAAATTCATTGAGAGTTGGGCTAAGTTGTTACTATCAAGGCTAATCTTGATATTATTACAACGTTTTACCCATATGCCACTGTGCTAGACACATAAAGTAAGAGCAATTAAAAAATTAACATGTTCTAAAAACATTTTGTTTTTTAAATTGTTCTAATTCAGAATGAGTGGTATGAAATTATCCAATCCATTGCATTGCTAAGTGATGGGTAATTTATCTCTTTCGACTGTGAGCATCATTACTAGTAGGATAAATTCATTGAGAGTTGGGCTAAGTTGTTACCAGCAAGGCTAATCTTGATGTCATTACAATGTTTTACCCATATCTCACTATGCTAGAAACATAAAGAGAAATTCAAAAATCAACTTGTTTTAAAAATTTATTTATTTATTTTTAAATTGATCTTATTTGCATCCACATATTAGTAAGAAATTGACAGATAAGTTGTGCATGTCAAGTGTGAGCATCATTCTTGGTAGGATGCACTTGTGTATATTTCTTTTAGACGCACTTGTGTATATTTAATTTTCAACTCTTTTACTTGGCTTTCACACTCTTTATCTAGTGCACTAGATAGAAATCCAATATATGATTGTGCCTTGCTTCTAGGGTTTCCTTGGCACTTTTCATCCTTCTTTAAGGCTAATTATCCTTGGGGTTATACTTTTTGGATCTATAAAGAGAATGCTTGACACTTTTATTCCATATTAAGCTTTTATCCTAGTGTTGTTGAGCTTAAGGATTCAAAGTGGTTATTTCCCCATTTAAATGGATCTAGATATCATCTTGTTGAATATTTTGTTGTCATTAATGTCAAAGGGGGAGACTGAGAATGCCAACATTAGGAGGATATTATTGGAAATATTTTTATCATTGATGTCAAAAATATGGGGAGATTACAAATGTCCAAGATAAAGATTGTTGGAAATATTGTTTGGATACTTAGTTTTTTCTTGTTGCCCAACTTGGACACCCTATCTTTAAATGACTCTTTACTCTAAATACCTAGCTCAAATGAGAGCATAAGAAATATGGTTGAATAGATTATTCCAAGATCTTTCCAATGGTATATGGTACTCCCTCGAACTCCATAGGAATGAAGAGATATGAAACATTTTGTCAGGACGGTCCAGCTAGGAAATACAAGTCAACCCCATAAGTGAATGTAGTAAAACTATAAATAAAGGATAGATGGAGTGCATTTGCAGACCATTCAAGCAATAAGAGATCTAAGGTGCACAACATAAGCTAGGGAATACTTTAGGGGTCTTAAAGATGGAGCAAAAATATGATTTGTGGAGTGAACAAGTCATCTTGGCATTTTTGCCATAGCTTTTTCTTCAAAGATGTTTTGGGCCGTGAAACTTGGAAGAGATGGAGGCAATATCTTCATGTACCTATGGTAGAAATTTCAAATTTGGTTCGCTATAATTTTGGAAATATGCTTTGTGGAATTTAGGGTTCTTGTATGATCCTGAAATTTGCTTCAAATAGGCCAGTTAGGCATTTTCGCTATAATTTTTTTTTTTTTGGAGATGTTTTAGTCTGTGAAATTTGAAGACAAAGGAAAGATATCTAGGAACTTGTGGTAGAAATTCTAGATCTTGGTTCGCTATAATTTCAAAGATATGATCTGAGGAAGTTAGGATCCTTGAATGACCTTGAAATATACTTCAAACAATTTAGCTTGCTATTTTCTTTATAACTTTATCTTGAGATGTTTCAAAATATGAAATTTGGAGGATACAAATGAGAGATCTCTAAGTACTTATGGTAGAAATTTTAGACCTCGCTTTGCTACAATTTCGTAGATATGCTATGAGAAACTTAGGGTACCTAAATGCTCTTGAAATTATGCTTCAAACAAGTTAGCTTGGCATTTTTGTTATAATTATTTTTTCTGAGATGTTTCATACTGTGAAATTTGGAGACAAAGACAAAATCTCTAGGTGCATGTGGTAGAAATTTCAGACTTTGTTTGTTATAATTTTAGAGATATGCCATGTGGAAGTTAGGTTTGATGAATAAACCTGAAATTAACTTCAAACATGTTAGTTCGACATTTTTGTTATAACTTATTTTCTGGGACTTTTTAGACTGAAAATTTCAAAGATCCAAGGAAACAGAGATAAGTGCCTTAGGTTAAAATTTTAGAAATAGATTTACAAAATTGGATACATGGCATGTTGTACAATTTCATTCTTGATAAGAGGCCAAAAACAAGTTTTGGTGGTAACAAATTTGGTGAAGGAAAAAGCAATTAACTAACATGGTGAAGTAGTTACTAGACATGGTTAAGGAAGAAGCAACACACATGGCTGGAAAAGGAAAAAACAACTAATAGACTTAGTGAAGACAAACGCAACAAGTAGACTTGGTTAAGGTACAAGCAACTAATAGACTTGGTTAAGGTACAAGCAACTAATAGACTTGGTGAATGCAGAGGCAATAAGCAAACTTGTGAAGAAGGAAGCAACAAGTAGACCCGATGAAGGCATAAACAACTAACATACTTAAGGGAAAAGCAACAAGCAGACTCAATGAAGTAGGTTGGTTTCTACAGATATCTTGCAACCAAGGGGATATGTGTCTCCTATAGGTTGATGCCTACAAATCTTACAACAGAGGGGATTGGTGTCTTTTGTAGGCTGCTGCCTACAAATACCAGAGCAAAGAGGATTGGTGTCCCATGTAGGTTGGTTCCTATAAATCTTACAATAAGGGGTATTGGTGTCTTTTGTAGGTTGGTGCCTACAAATATTACAAGGAGGATTGTTCTATTTTAGGTTGGTGCCTACAAAGTTTGTAACAATAGGTTGGTGCCTATGAATTTTGTATCAATAGGACAGTGCCTGCAAAGATATGTTATAAAGAAGTTTTCATTTATATCTTGTGTACCATATGTGAGATTATTTGGTTATAATTCACGAATATTTAAATGAGTAAGAAATTGTCTTATATTTGTTCACACCCCCATTCCCCCTCTTGTCACCTCTGTAGAAATTTGAATAACTGATATGTTATCCATCGAGATTCTCCTGATCACACACTATTTTATCTTCATGCACAATACAAAATCTCTTCTACCATTGATCATCACATGTGGAAATAAAATCAATTGCATGCACACATTACGACCATAAAAATTCACACATATGAACACAGTATGTAATGGGAAAGCTTAAAGCTAAAAACCCCAACTATCTGCATATTATATATGTCATAGAGATCATGTAACAATCATCATACAAAGCTCCTCACAAGCTCTCAGTATAATCTCCACTTGCTACACACTAATCAGGCTTGATCTTGCAAAACACATGCACCGATCTTTGCCAACCTTTAGCATGCCTCTACTGCACAATCCCTGCTGAAGAATGCCTCTTGATGAGAATGAATTACCCCAGCCTTGCTCACGCAGTCTTTATAGGCATCTCTACTGAGTGTTGGATGCAAACCATGCATCACTTATAGTCACAATTGATAGTCACACTTGCCCTTTCACCTATCTTTGCACTGGTCTCCACTGAAACTGTCCATGCACTGAAGTTAACTGATGTATTCTTTAGTTGATTAATGAGTTTATAATTGGTGAATTAATTAATAATTAATTCACACCACTCTCACTAATTGCATCAATCAGTTAAACTAGATACAAATAGCTCAACTATGTTTAGATTAGTTAAACTGAACACAACTCCATTAACTTCCTCAATCAACTCCACCAAACTCTGTCACGTGAGTTCTAACTGAAGTATCCATGCAATAGCTCCACATAACCCTCAGGAATAGCGTAATTCCTTCTGTCAGCTCCTGTGCCACATCTGTGCACTTAACTGAAGTGCTCCAAGAGAATAAGATAATGTTTAGAGTTCAAATATTATTAAGAGCTAATAATATTCGACATATCTATTTTTAGACTGGCAATCTAAAAATAGATTCCGCCCAATATGTCTAAAAATATAAGTCCATCTATTTTTCCAACTTGACTAACCATCCACAAATAGCATCCTGCAACTCATAGAATATGATCGACATGTCTAAAAATAGACATAGTCTAAAAATAGACTTTGCGACAAAAATCACCTGTGTGGGCCCCACCTAGTTTAGGTGATCACTTTCCAACTAGGATCAGGAATGATGTTTCGGGATGCCTCCTTCTTGTTTTTTTGTTGCAATCTTCAGCACTCCCTCTCAACAAAAGTTGTCTTGCATTGAGCATGCAACTCCATGCATTAACCCAAGCCCTCTGGTGTGCCATGCAACTCCACCGCTGCCTCTTGCTACGCAACTCCTCTGGCTTGGACCAGGCTCCAAACAACTCAATCAGTGCGATGCATCTATCATCAAGGTGGGAAGTGGGGTCACGGCCATTAGCCCACCCGATAATATATACCTTTTATGTTGTTGTTCTTTTACTCTTGCTTGCTGTCAACTCTTAACCGCGCTCCAGTATCCGACATTGTCACTTTGATCTGCCTGCATCAATCCAACTGATCATGCTAGTGCTGCTCTGTGGGCACCTCGTAGCCAGGTTCAATTCATGAGATCCACACCATCTCATGAATCTTGCCCAGAGATCTCCTCTTGGGATTAATCATGCATGTCGCCCCACCTCTCACTTGGTGGTATAGCTGCATGCACTCCCTCTGCCCATTTGGCACGAAATTTCTCTGCATGAGTGGTTTCTCCCACTCCATGATCCTTATCTTGTGGCTGCTCCACATCCCGAGGTTCACTATTACCTGCATGCAAAACTTGCTCCCTCTCAAGCATCAGTTGCATGTCTTTCTTGCACTTCCCAACAGTAGGAAGCTCCATAGACATCCCATCTACTTCAAGTCTGTAGAGATTCTTTGCTCGAATCCCAACCTTCTTGACTTGTCCTCCCTCATCCACACTAACTCCTACACTCCCAAGCTCATCCTTGCAGTGGACAAACTTTTTCAAGTATACCGAAATAGTGTCATTCTTCTCCATTTTTATTTTCCTGAGTTTATCCTAAAACTCAACCGCTTCAATGCTTTGCAATTGCTCCAATGATCAATATCGCTCCGATACCATGTAGAAATTTGAATAACATATGTTATCACAGAGATTCTCACAGTCACACTATTTTATCTTCATGCACAATACAAAATCTCTTCTACCATTGGACATCCATGCCCGGAAATAAAATATAAATTTCATGCACACATTAAAACCATAAAAATTCACACATATGAACACAGTATGTAATGGGAAAGCTTAAAGCTGAAAACCCCAACTATCTGTATATTATATATGTCATAGAGATCATGTAACAATCATCATACAAAGCTCCTCACAAGTTCTCAGTATAAGCTCCACTTGCAACACGCTAATCAGACTTGATCTTGCAAATCCCATGCACCGATCTTTGCCAGCCCTTAGCTTGCCTCTACTGTGCAATCCCTGCTGAAGAATGCCTCTTGATGAGAATGAATTACCCCAGCCTTGCTCACGCAATATTTATAGGCATCTCTACTAAGTGTTGGATGAAAACCATGCATCACTTATAGTCACAACTGATAGTCACACTTGCCCTTTCACCTATCTTTGCACTGGTCTCCACTGAAACTGTCCATGCACTGAAGTTAATTGATGTATTCTTTAGTTGATTAATGAGTTTATAATTAGTGAATTAATTAATAATTAATTCACACCACTCTTCACTAGTGTATTAATCAGTTAGACTAAATACAACTAGCTCAACTATGTTTAGATTAGTTAAAATGAACACAACTCCATTAACTCCTCAATCAACTCCACCAAACTCTGTCACATGAGTTCTAACTGAAGTATCCATGCAATAGCTCCACTTAACCCTCAGGAATAGCGTAATTCCTTCTGTCAGCTTTTGTGCCACATCTGTGCACTTAACTGAAGTGCTCCAAGAGAATAAGATAATGTTTATAGTCCAAATATTATTAAGAGCTAATAATATTCGACATATCTATTTTTAGACTGGAAATCTAAAAATAGATTCTGCCTAATATGTCTAAAAATAAAAGTCCATATATTTTTCCAACTTGACCAACCATCCACAAATAGCATCCCGCAACTTATAGAACATGATCCATATGTCCCTAAAAAATAGACTTTGCGACAAAAATAGCCTGTGTGGGCCCCACCTAGTTTAGGTGATTATTTTCCAACTAGGATCAAGGATGATGTTTCAGGATGCCTCCTTTATTGTTTCTTGTTGCAATCTTCAACACTCCCTCTCAACAAGAAAGGACTGTCTTTGCATGCGACATGCAACTCCATGCATTCGCCCTGCAACCTTCACAAGCGCCATGCAACTCCATGCATATGCTCTGCAACTCCTCTGAAACTGAATAGGCTCTAAACAACTCAATCACTACGGTATCTATCATCGTCTTCTTTTCGTGTGGTCTGCTTCTTGCATGAAGTCGAGAACCGCGCTACATTGTTGAACTCTTGCACCCATGCCTCTGCCTAAGGGTTATATCTTAACGCACTCTAGTGTAGTAGGGTCCCATCACTTTGATCTGCTGCATAAATCCAGCGGTCATGCTACTGGCACATGTTGTGGGCACCTTGTAGCAGGTTCAATTCATGAGATCACACCATCTCTCCATGAATCCATGAAAATCTCTTCCCTCTTCCAAGTTAATCATGTATTTACCTCTCACACAACGTTGGTATGTTGTATGCACTCCTATCATTGTCTGGCTTGCAATTTCTTATATTTCTTTACACTTAGTGGTTGGTTCCTCCACATGATCCTCATCTTGTGGCTGCTCCACATCCCGAGGTTCACTATTACCTGCATGAAAAACTTGCTCCCTCTCAAGCATCAATTGCATGTCTTTCTTGCACTTCCCAATAGTAGGAAGCTCCGTAGACATCCCATCTACTTCAAGTCTGTAGAGATTCTTTGCTTGAATCCCAACCTTCTTGACTTGTCCTTCCTCATCCACACTAACTCCTACACTCCCAAGCGCATCCCTGCAGTGGACAAACTTTACAAGTATACTGGAATAGTGTCATTCTTCTCCATTTTTATTTTCCTGAGTTTATCCTAAAACTCAACCGCTTCAATGCTTTGCAATTGCTCCAATGATCAATATCGCTCTGATACCATGTAGAAATTTGAATAACTGATATGTTATCCACCGAGATTCTCCTGATCACACACTATTTTATCTTCATGAACAATACATAATCTCTTCTACCATTGATCATTACATGCGGAAATAAAGTCAATTGCATGCACACATTAAAACCATAAAAAATCACACATATGAACACAATATTTCATGGGGAAGCTTAAAGCTGAAAACTCCCAACTATCTGTATATTACATATGTCATAGAGATCATGTAACAATCATTATAAAAAGCTCCTCACAAGCTCTCAGTATAATCTCCCTTTTCATAAATTACAGTCTTCTTTAAAACTTTGTCTGCAAGTTTTTTGACCTTTAACTGTCTCTGCTGACATAACGAAGACACCTCTTGATGAGAATGAATTACCCCAGCCTTGCTCACGCAGTCTTTATAGGCATCTCTACTGAGTGTTGGATGCAAACCATACATCACTTATAGTCACACTTGCCCTTTACTATCTTTGTAACGGTCTCATTATGCTTGTCATGCTGTTGAAGTTAAGCGATGTATTTTTGAGTTGATTAATGAGTTTTATAATTAGTGAATTAATTAATAATTAATTCACCACTCTCATAATTGCATCAATCGGTTAAACCTGGAGTACACATAGCTCATGTGTTTTAGATTAGTTAAGCGAACACAACTCCATTAACTTCCTCCAATCAACTCCACCAAACTGTGCGACATGAGTTCTAAACTGAAGTATCCATGCAATAGCTCACATAACCCTCGGGGGATAGCGTAATTTCATACATCGGCTCTGTGCCCTGTCTGTGCATAGCAGAAGTGCTCCAAGAGAATAAGATAATGTTTAGAGTCCAAATATTATTAAGAGCTAATAATATTCGACATATCTATTTTTACACTGGCAATCTAAAAATAGATTCCGCCTATGTCTAAAAATAGAAATCCATCTATTTTTCCAACTTGACCAACCATCCACAAATAGCATCCCGCAACTCATAGAATATGATCGACATGTCTAAAAATAGACATAGTCTAAAATAGACTTTGCGACAAAAATCAACTGTGTGGCCCCCACCTAGTTTAGGTGATCACTTTCCAACTAGGATCATGAATGATGTTTCAGGATGCCTCCTTCACTGTTTCTTGTTGCAATCTTCAACACCCTCCTAGTATAAGTGTGAATCCAACAAACTTGTGGGTAGTTCAATTGCTACCCTACTTTGAAGCAAAAGTCTATGATTGTACTTAGCAAGGTTGCTTCTTGTTGAAAATGATAGTAATTATGAACTTGTATGTTTGAAGGAGGATGGAACCCTTGGGTCGTTCACTTTTTAGGTCAAGAATGATTTTATACATAATATGAAGATCAACGAAGGTATGAAGTATGGGACACTTTCTAAATTCTATTTAGAATGGTAAATATGACTTAGGTTAATTGACTTGAAATTCAACTTTTCAATCTCATGATGGGTGACTTTGACATGGTTGATGACTATATTGCAGGGTTTAAAAGCTTAAATGTTAACATTATTCATGTAAGAGAAAAAGGTAATCAAATTCGAGAGTTGTAATCATTGTTTTGAATAATATACCTCCATTCAAATATTTAGCTCCTAGATTCTATAATGTTCCTTTATATGCCAAGGATCTTGTAGCTCCTATTAAGGAGGTTTTTTCTAACTTAATTTAACATCAAATTAATTTTGAGGAATATGGGTTTGTTAGCCGCTTAATATTAAGCCCATCCACACATCACCTTAACCCCACTTAAATTCGAGTTTGACTAGCGTAAAGGGTAATGATGGAAATCTCTAAAATGAAAATAGTCATATACAATGATTATCTTAAGGAGGGCCATCCTTTTGAAATTTTCCTTTCTTATCTTTAGAAAATAGAAGAGCTTAAGAGATTTACAATATGGAGCAATGATATTTTTTATAGGAATGATGCATCTTCTCATAATATACACCTTGGACCTCCTCTTACTTTGAAAGAGTGCACCATTGATTATAAAGCTACATGGCACATGATCAAACATGAACACCTTCTATCTAATTATAAATAACATGTTGGAAAGAGTGGTTATTTGTAACAATTTATCAATACAAGCTATAGGGTATGATGATGTCGTCATTGCTGCAACTACATTTGGATGTGGTATTCATGTTCCATGGTATGACCCTTGGGCCCCTATATTAAGGCCTTAATACACATTTATTATTATTTTATTTGCTACATTAGGAGTTTGGCTAGAACCTTTTATTGTACCATTCTATTTTAATTGTTCCCTTTCTATCCTATAGAATACCAAGGAGAGCTAGTCTTAAGATCATCAAATATTGTCCTATACATTATAAAAAGAGGTCCCACTCTCCAAGTAGACTGTAATAATTGGATTCTTTTCATTTTTTGGAATCGTGGTTCATAACATATGGTATCAAAGGATACGAACGTATGATTTCGCTACTTCAAAAGATACAAGAGTGATAAGAGTGATCTCCAAAACTTCCTTGATCATCACTTCAGAGACTAGGAGGGCGTGAATGTTCTATTGGAAGGCAACATCTTAGACATGGAATTCCACCTACACTATGACAAGGTGGCCTACCAATGCATTACTAGGTTTCTAGGAATGTAACTTCAAGGCTTAGTGTCACCCTCGATGGACACAATTGTAGATTCTCCCCAAATCTCTCCAGCTCAGACAACAACGCTGCACCACTGGAAACGCAATCCCTCACTGAAGTGTCGCAAGACCCACAACAATCCTAAGGCAACTCAAGTTAGAATGGGTCCCTACAGCAGCAGAAGTGGTCACCACGACAGTCCATGGATCTCGTCTCTCCATCAGCTCTTAGTGTAGCTAGTGTCTTCCAACCAACTAGCTCCAATGGTGCACCCTCTTCCTGATGACGTTGATTACTATAGGTCTTGTCCCATGGTCGAGAAAGTTCCTCCCAGGTGCTAATTAGGTCTCGTGTGGCTTCCAAGTTATCCCTCCTCATGGCCACGATGTTCCTATGCTTCCACCTCTTTTTGCTTTTTGCTCATGGTTCCTTTTATACCTTGCTCTGGTTTCCCTTTGTAATGTGGTTATAGAGATTTTTAATGTGCTTTTGTAGTCTTTGGGAGGACCTCTAGTTTCTCCTTAATGGGCAAAGGCCTCCTCCCGCTTCTAGCATTTTCTCTAGTTTTTAGACTCTAGAATCAGAGCCATAGAGCTCTCATGAATGTAATTTTTGTCTGTCTATAATAGAAATCTTTTAATTACACAAGAAAAAGGTCAATATGAGGTATTATGTCAAGACACTCTTCTACATGAAACCTTTGATACACTTCCTCTCATCATGGAAAAGGGTTTTGATTACTTGTGATGGCTTCAATGTCTTTGAAAATAGGTCTTGGTTGTTCCACCTTTGGTTTAGGTGCCTAGATATCTAAAATTTGTTCTTTTGAAGATATTTTTGCCATAAGAGGTGTCTATTGCAAAGGATTCATTTATTCTATAGGTTTCTTTCCCTTAGGGAATTCCATGGGTGTTTTAGTAAGAGCCCTACAAGGAATTTTGTATAGGATGAGAGTAAACCAAATTCTACGTCAAATCATTACAATGTTTTAGCATTACAACCTTATATTCTTTAATGCGTTGAATTCATACCAAGAGAAGAAATTCACAAGAAAAACTTCAAACAAGAAATAAACATGTTGTAGAAACTGTGTGTTTTCTTTTACAAAGAGTAGTTACAATTCCCAACTTCTCTAATCCATTATAATTCATTCAAATTCTTGAAACATACATGAAATGTTAAATCGTTAACAACAATATGCAAATAAAATGAGAAAAATTATATGCAACAAAAGAAGCTTGATAATCTTATGCAAGTTGTACATAAAACATCAAACTAGTCAAAATGACGCTAAGGTAAATATACCCGCATGGTGATAAACTATATTAACTCATAACAACCTACTATTAGCTCAAAAAGTTTAAATTCCAACGTAAACCTCAAATTCTTTGTGCAATGGGAAAAATGGTAGAAAAAAATGAACACTATGTACAATCTTGCACTATCATTTCCCCATCTCAATCAACACAATTGGATTCTACATGCTGAGAAATTAATGGTGATTGGATAATGCATTGACTAAAACAATGAATTAATTTATATTGACAACTAATTTAACTCTCCTATTAGCAATTGGTTTACATTTTCGTTTAGGTGAAGTTTTAGGATATGACATTGTGCATTAAGAACCTTTCAATTCAACAATAATGCTACCAACACCTTTTCTCCCTTTGAGATCTCTGACTACTCACTTTGCTACACAAAAGTCAACACGTGGTAAGTTTTTCAAGTTCTAGGTGTCTATCATGTAGTGAGGATTTTTCACTAATTAAATATTATTGTGAATGAATTGACCATAAACAGTGGTGAAATTTGAAAATTTGATTGGAAACATCCTATCAACTTTCTCTCTTCATCTTGTAATCAAATAGATTCAACACAACTCTACATTAAATATGTTAAGGACACAATCTTCACCTGTGCACCTTTTAATTCAACATAATTATTTTTCAAGTTAGGTGGAACCAAGTCTAGAATTTCAATATTTCCTGGGCTTAATTGTTGAGAACAATTGCAATTAGAGTTGTAACAACCCTATAAAACTTTGTTCTCCACTTCTTCCTTCTTCGAGGTTGCTTGTGCTCCACTCTTCCCACATCCCTCAAACTTAGTTGTTCTTTTTTTATTTATGATATGTTCAAATGGCAAACTTCCTTCCCTTTTAGATCTTCAATTAATTTAATGTTTATTTAGTAGAAATTTGTGGCCACTAGAATAAATCATATCTAAGATTTAATTGGGTATGTTGTCGTTTTGTCCTTTTGCTTTCACACCCTCATTTAATGCACCTTTAGGTTGTTGCTTCCAATTATAAGGAATCAATGAGTATCTGATATGACCATTTCTTGAAATATAATTGCCGAATGTGATGAATATCAAATTTATTATTATAATTGCACATGATTTGGAGAAAGAAAACTATAAAACCCACACACATATAACCTAAGTCGGTGGAAAATCAATGAGATATACCTTGATTTCGATAGGCAATATTAGATCGATCTAGGGGTGGTTTTTTGGGCATTCTTCTGGGCCCAATACCCAATAGCATGATGCCATGTCGACCAAGCAGTGGGGACAACCCCTGCCATCAGATCGTCCAACCTTCGTTAACGCACTCACATCTCTGCATCTAATATGGGCTTCCCATTGTTGATGATTCTTATGCTTGATGATTCACAGTGCCATGGACATGGCCACCGTTCTACACCTCTCCTGTGGCTTACAACTCATTTTGTAGCTCGTGGCTTGACGCCATCCTCAGGGCCTATGGTTTGTGGCTCTATGGAATTACTAGGAATATGCTTACTATGAAATATGACAAGTGAACGTAATCAATGTACAAAGCTACGAGGGTTCGAATCCTCAAATTACTCAAATTGGAGTTGGAGAAACCTAATTACTCAAACATTACTAAAATTACTCAAATTGTAGCTGGATAAATCAAACAATTTCCCACCATGATTGCTCCCACTTCCATTGCTTGACACAAAGCTAGGTCAATTTACCACATAGATTCTCTACCGCGATGGTTTTTAAGCTTGTATTAATGCTTTCATTGAGAATAAACCCTCGAATTCCAACACCTTCTTCACTGAAAAAAACCCCAAATTCTCACGCCTTTTTTGCTAAACAAAACTCCAAATGATGATGCCTTCGTTGTGAGAAAAATCCCAAATGTTAACACCTTTGTTGAGAACAAAACCCCAAATGATCACACTTATTTTGCCTTTGTCGTATTCCCAAGGGATATCTCAAATAATGAACCACAAAAGGTATTCATCTATTACAAGACTTGGAAGCTAAGATTGAAGTTACTTTTGCTCCTGTTTCGATCCAGTAAGAGAGAGAAATACCCTAGGTCCCTGTGTAATGTATGATTGCTCGTAGATCATGCTTGCTAAGAAGGTTTCTTGATAGTTGTTCATTCCTTCACTATGCGTACCTGGAAAACCCAATTCCTTCTTGTGTTCTGCCTGGGAAACCCAAAATTATTCATTCCTATGTTATGCATAAAAAACCCCAAATTCACCCTCTCATTTCTGTGCTATGCTGGGAAAACCCAAAATTCACCCACTTGTTTTTGTGCTATGCCTAGAAAACCCCAAATTCACCTGCGCACTATGCTATTATATTTGAGATTTAAATAAATATTATGCATTTTATTTTAAATAAATTTTCATTTTATTTTTATAATTAGAAGTTATCCTTAAATGGATATTATTAGAAGATACAATGGTTAGGAATGAGGGGGAAGGAGGGAGGGGTAGAGACTATAATGTTAAGGGGTTAGAGATCTTATACGAATTACAAGATTTATAAGGTAATTATTATTAGACTTTTAGGTTGTTTATAGTGTTTAAATTGATATGGTATATAAGGTTTAAAGGTTATAAAAATTGTAAGGATGAGGTTATAGGGGTTATGGAAATTCTAAGCTATATGTTATAATGATTAGACTTTATATTTCTTGTTAGATAATTGTTCATATTGTAGGTGATAGGGTTTGATTTATATTTGTTAGGTTTTATGCTTATGATTATGTTGTCCAAGTTAGGGATTATATCACACATAAATGTTAATGTCTATAAAATTTAGTTTCAAGTGTTAAGTATAAGGGTTAAACTTGAAATATTTTATAAGTAAGGATTATATGGAATATAGGGATTGCTCATTATAAGTGTTAGCGATCTCAAGTATTATATGCAGTATGGGTTATAATGATAATACAATATACAATTTTTTGGTTATGGTTCTGGATTTATACAGGCATATGGGTGACATAATTTATGGATTATTAAAATTAATGTGATTTTAATGATTAATTAAATTTTTTTATTGTACTTATATTTTAAGGACTAGGAGTTGAGTTTTATATGTGACATAAGTTACATGGTTTAATGGTCAGGGGTTGTGTGATGAGTGATTATAAGTATCAAGTAGTAGGTGCATTAAATTTTATATTATGAGATAAATCTTCAAATATTAGGTTATAAAGGGTTTGGGGCTTATGGGTTCAGGAGTTATCAGGGTTATATGGATTATGTGGCTTAGGGGCGTGGGGAATTATTAAGTGTCAGAGACCATATGTTACTAATGTTATAAGGTTAAAGGGTTCAAGGGGAAGTAGGGATTACAGATTACAAGAGTGGATATTAGGTTTAAGGATTATCCCCCAAAATTTCGATTGATTAATTAAACCACAAACCCAAAACATCTTTTCAATTAGGAGACAAGATTAGGATAAGAGGGCTAAAAAAATTCTTTTTGTTAAATATCGTCATAGACACTAGTATTTAATTCCACGTAAATATTGTGTTGGTGTTTTGTTATTATGAGAATGGAGAAATTTAGTATTCGAGGAAACTATGTGATGATGATTGGTATGCTGTTTCTTCTAGTAATTGCTAGGATTGTTGCTTCTATGATCATATCTTGCTACCCACATAATTTTATCTCCTTAACATTTATGTTATAATTTTGTTGAATTCTTTGTGTGAATGATAATTGAGTCTCGAAACCCTCCCATACCATCAACACATGCATCTACTAATACCATGTCATATTTCTGTGCATACAAGAAAAAAATGATTTTTTTTTTTAAATGTTGGCCCCATTTACAACCCCCTCCGTGCGGAATCAATTAATTAAAGCATAATTTCAACCTTGTGAGGCACATTTTTTATTGCTTGATAAATTCGATATCTATTAATTTGACATTTTGGGAAATCTACTTTCAATGCATGTTCTCCATAATACATAATACGATCATTAAGACATGCATGAATATCTTGATACTCCATTCCAATATATTTCTTATTGGCATGTAAATCTCAGTATGTGTGAGGTAAAAGATTTGATGGTGGTAACAAAAAATCACCTAAAAATCTAAAACATAGTAAAAAAAACAATATTAACTATATAAATAATATTAATCGAACATACTACATCCAAATTTTTCATATGATTAGCTGACAATAAAAATAGAGGAAAAACAAGAACCTTTATCATCAATTACTAAATGTTACAAAATATATTACATACCTTAGGAGCTATGTGACACAAGTGTCTAACAAATCATTCATAACCTTTAAGTTCACTAGTAGCAATATAACAGAGAGAAAAACTGTTTTGGAGCCTTCATAAAGAGGTTTTGTTGCCTTCTCAATTAAAGGTCTATAAAAAACACCATCTACTTGGTTGTCATCATCATCCATTCCAACATTATTAAATGTATCTTGGATTAATATATTTTCCCCTTATTCTTCAAATGTTTTATTATCATCATCATATTCTTCCATAGGATCATTAACTTGATCTTCAATATTCGCTCCATGTTCCTTAAAATGTGTTTGTATAACACCCACGTCATCCCGTTCCATGGCTAGTGCCCTAGGGTGTTGTTTCTTTATAATTACAAACAATCAAGTAATATTAGTGTATATAAGAAATACTTAAGCGATACAAACTTTTAAAAATATAATATAGGAAAAAAAATACAAGAAACACAATGAAAAAGACAACTTAGCTAAGAGTGATAAATAAAGACAACAAATCAATGATGAAGCCTGTGCAATTTATCATTATGTTTATGAATATGTTGAAAAAATGTAGGAAAATTGTTATTTTTCTTGACATTTAGAAAGAGGGACACTTTGTGAGATATATACTCAACCAACAAAAACAACCTATTCTTATTTTTTCTTCATCATTATGTCATATTCTTTCTTGATTTCACTTGGAGACGGCAAGTTTGGTATCGATGGAAACTTTCCCTTGCCCAACTAATTCAAGACCATAGTTTAATTTATAAGGGGTTTGGACTTAAGGGATTAGGGGTTAACAGGTTATTGACATCCAAGCATTCGGGGTACTTAGGAGTTGGTTGTCCAGATGGAGCAATCAACTTAGGTGAGAGTGAGAAAAAGAAACAACAAATCAATGATGAAGCATGTGCAATATATCAAGATATTTATGGAATATGTTGATTTTTTTTAGGAAAAATGTTACTTTTCTTAACATGTAGAAAGAGAGACACTTCGTGAGATAGATAATCAGAACCAACATAACTAAACTATTCTTATATCACTTTTATCATCATGTCATATTCTTCCTTGATTTCAATTGGTGACCATGTTGGCTTTTAATTCGATGGAAACTTTCCCTATAATCCCTAGCCATTAACCCACCCCTAACCTATAAACCATTAACCGGTCTTAACCCTTTAATATTTCCTAACCGCTAACCCCTTAGACCCTATCTCCCTTATCCGTAACATCTTAACCCCATTCCCCTTAATTAAACCCTTAAACCCTTAAGCCCTAAGCCCTTAACCCTTAAAACATAATTAATTCAACCCTAAACCATTAACCAATAACCTCGTACCCCTAAGCCCTATTACTCCCTAAATCCCCTAGGACATAACCCCCCTAAACCTAACTTAAATCATAACCTATTAACCATTAAGTACCCTAACTTATAATTTGAAGTTGAATTTTTTATAATTTGAATATTTTAAGATTTTAAAGATGGAAATTTATGATACATTTTAGGAAAATTTTTGGATGATATCGTTTCAAATTTAATATATATATATATATATATATATATATATATATATATATATATATATATATATATATATAAAAGGAAAATCACAAATATATTCAAATGAACAAAATTACATTTTTCATATGCTTAAAAAGCATTTGGTCATACTAGCCGTAGGCTGAGATCCACAAATAAAAACATAACTAAAAAATATCAAGTCCAAGTGTAGAAAAAACACTTATCCTACCCCTTTCCACCTTTCTTCTTTTCAACTTTTAGCTAAACTCCTTGAGAATGAATGAAATTTATGATTGCTAACTTATTTACATTTTCCTTCAAAGAGGCTTCTTTTTCTGAATCCAAACTCTCTGAAGCGTGGGATCGTTTCACTCTACCTGCCTCTAATTGGGGGAACACTTCCACCGACTATTGTACAATACTCTCTGTTTTTTCACAAATTATCTAAATTTGGGTCATTGTTCCAACCAACCTTTCCCCTTTATTTTATGATGTACATTGATGCTCCTGGACCTCCACATTCATTTGATTCACCACAATTTCCTCTTCCTCTTATGAAATATGCGGATTTGGAATATTCCATCCCTTTGACCTTTTGGGCTGCTTCTTTTTCCTATTTGGAAACTTCAATGCCCACAAAAATGTGTTTTGCAAGTGACCAGTCTAAAGGCAAATGTGCACCTAAATGTCGTATTATCAAATTATATATGTTGTGTCCAATGAAATCTATTATGAATCGTGTGAATTCGATTTGGTTTTCCTTTACTAAGATCGAGCTCTACAAATATTTCGGAAATAAAAGTAAAAATCCTTTGTCAGCTCTTTCTAATTATTTCTTTATGAATTTTCCCAAAGTGGTTCCAATTCCCTCTAATCCTTGGTGGTGCCAAAAAGAAAAAGAAATATAATGCAATCTCACCCAAACTAGCAGTTTTGATACCACCAGAGTATTGGCATCAAAACTAGGAACTATGGAGTGACAAAAAGACCTGCACTCCCCCAAAACCATGATCCCTCATTAAGAGCATAATCCAAGTATTTCTTTGTGTCAAATTATACAATAAAAAACCCTTTTTAACACAAATGAATGTCGTAGTTGGGGTCCAATTAGAGAAAACCCACCAATTTGGGCCATAAACCATTAAACCTCCAAACAATGGATTGTGATTGAAGAATATCAAACAATTCCTTTATTTATGGAACATTTAATTCCATTTTTGGAGTATGTTCCATCTGATCAATGATGTAAGGGCCTAAAATATTCTAAATTAAGGGCCTAAAATATTCTGGATTTTCCTAGTTGAAGTAGACTTCTTCCCCGTGACCTCGAATGGATCAAAGGTTTTTGCTTGATCAAATTGAGGTTGAGACACTCCCTTTCTTTTCACGGCATCCCGATACAAACCCATGGAGTTTCTGGTTCCTGGGGAGCCTCCCCACAACCGAAAATTTAAGATAATGGAGGAGGAACGAACAGTGCAATAATATTTCATCCCCATATCATCTTGCATTGATTACGCCCCACAAATAATATTTTGAAAGATCATCAAAATTCCCAAAACATTTTCGATATTCTGCTTCAACTAATTTTTAAGATCAAAGGCCCGAACTCAAACACAGACAAATTTCCCACCTGGGGTTTTCACAAATATTTGGAAGGAATGCTCAATAGCCAAATCTATTTTCGAGAAGTCCAAATCAAGATTTGAGGGCCATAGAGAGAGCAGGATCCCAATGGGGTTCTGATCAACTGATGAAAACCTCTATTGAAAAGAATTGAATAAACACCATGGAAAACTCGCGTGGTTCAGATAACAGATCGAAACCCCTTGGGATCATATCATATGTGGCCCACAAATTCCGAGCCCCATCCAAATTTGCTAATACGAAAAAGAATCCTCGTCCGACCAGATTTGCATGAGAAAAACAAATGTTTGCCGCATAACAACCATAACAACATGAATCAGTGTGAAAATACGGATCGACGGAAGTCGCACATGAGAGGAAGTATCTTCATATCCGACCTTTTGAAAGGCGAATCAGGATCTAGACATGGTCCTATCAAGTTACAAAGCTATCACCGTTCAAATTAAAAATTTCAAGTGTTGTGGTACGAAGGAGAGAGAAATTCCAAGCATAAGACATCGACTTATGAATCAAATCCAAAACATAAGCACGACCTAGACACCATGCCCAGAGCTTATGAATACCAATCATATCGATGACATGCTCAAATCTTGCCACGATGGATGAATAGCAAACAAAAATCCTATCAATATCTCCAAGCCTCCTCTTCACTCACACACACACACATATATAAACTTTGAAAAGGAAGATAAAAAAAAAAAAAAAAATTAGTATTTTAAGTATGAGGGGTTTCCGCAGTGCATTATGCTAGATATCATTTTTGGGATTCAATTGCGTTAATTTTGTCATTCATCTTAGCACTCATTGCATCGAGTGATGCTTACAGGGGTGAAGAAGTGGGATTGAAACTAGTGAAATGAATCACATAGCGTCAATCATCACTTCTGGGGCTTGCACCCGGTAACCAGGACTTCTCGAGAGGTCACCCATCCCAGAACTCCTCTGGCTCAAGCGCACTTAACTGTGGAGTTTTCCCCACAATCAAGCCCACTTAGCTTGCTACCCCATTTGCAAAACCTTAGCAACTATTGTGCCTCATGAACCATTCAAGAAGAGATCCCTTTACTCTTAGTATTTTAAGTATGAGGGGTTTACCCAGTGCATTATATTCGATATCATTTTTGGGATTCAACTGCGTTAATTTTGTCATTCATCTATGACCATTTCCATGAGAGGTAGTCGTAACTGACTAATTTCTCATGATTTTTGAATAGTCCACTTAGCACTCATTGCATCAGGTGATGCTCACAGGGGTGAAGAAGTGGGATTGAAACTAGTGAAATGAATCACATAGAGTTAATCATCACTTCTGGGGCTTGCACCCGGTAACCAGGACTTCCCAGGAGGTCACCCATCCCAGAACTCCTCTGGCTCAAGCGAGCTTAACTGTGGAGTTTTCCCCACAATCAAGCCCACTTAGCTGGCTACCCCATTTGCAAAACCTTAGCAACTATTGTGCCTCATGAATCATTCAAGAAGAGATCCCTTTACTTTTAGTATTTTAAGTATGAGGGGTTTTTGCAGTGCATTATGCTAGAGATCATTTTTGGGATTCAACTGCGTTAATTTTGTCATTCATTTATGACCATTTCCATGAGAGGTAGTCGTAATTGACTAATTTCTCATGATTTTTGAATATTCCACTTAGCACTCATTGTATCGGGTGATGCTCACAGGGGTGAAGAAGTGGGATTGAAACTAGTGAAATGAATCACATAGCGTCAATCATCACTTCCAAGGCTTGCACTCGGTAACCAGGACTTCCCAAGGGGCTACCCATCCTAGAACTCCTTTGGCTCAAACACGCTTAACTGTGGAGTTTTCCCCACAATCAAGCCCACTTAGCTTGCTACCCATTTGCAAAACCTTAGCAACTATTGTGCCTCATGAACCATTCAAGAAGAGATCCCTTTACTATTAGTATTTTAAGTATGAGGGGTTTCCGCAGTGCTTTATGCTAGATATCATTTTTGGGATTCAACTGCGTTAATTTTGTCATTCATCTATGACCATTTCCAGGAGAGGTAGTCATAATTGACTAATTTCTCATGATTTTTGAATAGTCCACTTAGCACTCGTTGCATTGGGTGATGCTCACAGGGGTGAAGAAGTGGGATTGAAACTAGTGAAATGAATCAGATAGCGTCAATCATCACTTCCGGGGCTTGAACCCGGTAACCAGTGCTTTCAGGGAGGTCACCCATCCCAGAACTCCTTTGGCTCAAGCGCGCTTAACTGTGGACTTTTCCCCACATTCAAGCCCACTTAGCTTGCTACTCTGTTTGCAAAACCTTAGCAACTATTGTGCCTCAAGAACCATTCAAGAAGAGATCCCTTTACTCTTAGTATTTTAAGAGGGGTTTTCGCAGTGCATTATGCAAGATATCATTTTTGGGATTCAAATGCGTTAATTTTGTCATTCATCTATGACCATTTCCATGAGAGGTAGTTGTAATTGACTAATTTCTCATGATTTTTGAATAGTCCACTTAGCACTCATTGCATCGGGTGATGCTCATAGGGGTGAAGAAGTGGGATTGAAACTGGTGAAATGAATCACATAGCATCAATCATCACTTCCGGGGCTCGCACCCGGTAACCAAGACTTCCCAGGAGGTCACCCATCCCAGAACTCCTCTGGCTCAAGCGCGCTCAACTGTGGAGTTTTCCCCACATTCAAGCCCACTTAGCTTGCTACCCCATTTGCAAAACCTTATAAATTATTGTGCCTCATGAACCATTCAAGAAGAGATCCCTTTACTCTTAGTATTTTACATATGAGGGGTTTCCACAGTGCATTATGCTAGATATCATTTTTGGGATTCAACTGCGTTAATTTTGTCATTCATCTATGACCATTTCCATGAGAGGTAGTCGTAATTGACTAATTTCTCATGATTTTTGAATAGTCCACTTACGACTCATTGCATCAGGTGATGCTCACAGGGGTGAAGAAGTGGGATTGAAACTAGTGAAATGAATCACATAGCGTCAATCATCACTTACTTGCATCCTGCAACTGTGGTTTCAGAGGTCACCCATCCCAGAACTCCTCTGGCTCAAGCGTGCTTAACTATGGATTTTTCCCCAAAATCAAGCCCACTTAGCTTGTTACCCCATTTGCAAAACCTTAGCAACTATTGTGCCTCATGAACCATTCAAGAAGAGATCCCTTTACTCTTAGTATTTTAAGTATGAGGGGTTTCTGCAGTGCATTATATTAGATATCATTTTGGGATTCAACTGCGTTAATTTAGTCATTCATCTATGACCATTTCCATGAGAGGTAGTCGTAACTGACTAATTTCTCATGATTTTTGAATAGTCCACTTAGCACTCATTGCATCAGGTGATGCTCACAGGGGTGAAGAAGTGGGATTGAAACTATTGAAATGAATCACATAGCATCAATCATCACTTCCAAACACCACCCAAAGAATTCAGACTTCTTCGGGGAGGGTCACCTATCCTAGAACTTTCCAGCTCAAGGCATAGCTTTAACAGCTGAGTTTTCCCCATTACCGGGCCTCACTTACCTGCTGGCCTCATTTCAACCTTAACAATTGTTTCCGTGTTCATGAAATACATAAGAAGAGATCCCTTTACTCTTAGTATTTTATAAGGGCTTTCATTAAAGGTATGATGCTAGATATCATTTTTTGGATTCAACTGCATTAATTTAGTCATTCATCTATGACCATTTTCATGAGAGGTAGTCGTAACTAACTAATTTCTCATGATTTTTGAATATTCCACTTAGCACTTATTGCATTGGGTGATGCTCATGTAAGAATAAGGGATTGAAATCCACTGCCAATAATTACTGGCTTGCACCTCGTATAATTTCCTGTGAGGTCACTATCCTGCACCTCCTATGGCTTCTCAAGCGCCATTTAACCGGATATTTTCCCCACAATCAGCTTCCACTAAGCTTGCCACTCCCATTGCAGAACCTTGGGGCAATATTGTAGTTCGGCCCATTAAAGAAGAGATTCATTTACTCTTAGTATTTTAAGTATGAGGTTTCCACAAGCAGTATTATGCTAGATATCATTTTGGGATTTTCAATCAAGGCAATTTTGTCATTCATCTATGATCACTTTACATGAGAGGTAGTCGAATTCCTGACTAATTTCTCATGCTTTTTGAATAGTCCACTTAGCACTCATTGCATCAGGTGATGCTCACAGGGGTGAAGAAGAGGGATTGGAACTAGTGAAATGAATCACATAGTGTCAATCATCACTTCCGGGGCTTGCACTCGATAACTAGGACTTCTCGGGAGGTCACCCATCCCAGAACTCCTCTGGCTCAACCGCGCTTAACTGTGGAGTTTTCCCCACAATCAAGCCCACTTAGCTTGCTACCCCATTTGCAAAACCCTAGCAACTATTGTGCCTCATGAACCATTCAAGAAGAAATCCCTTTACTCTTAGTATTTTAAGTAAGAGCGGTTTCCGCAGTGCTTTATGCTAGATATCATTTTTGGGATTCAACTGCGTTGATTTTTTCATTCGTCTATGACCATTTCCATGAGAGATAGTCGTAATTGACTAATTTCTCATGATTTTTGAATAGCCCACTTAGCACTCATTGCATCGGGTGATGCTCATAGGGGTGAAGAAGTGCGATTGAAACTAGTGAAATGAATCACAGCGTCAATCATCACTTCCGGGGCTTGCACCCGGTAACCAGGACTTCCTGAGAGGTCACCCATGCCAGAACTCCTCTGGCTCAAGTGCGCTTAACTGTGGAGTTTTCCCCACATTCAAGCCCACTTAGCTTGCTACCCCATTTGCAAAACCTTAGCAACTATTGTGCCTCATGAACCATTCAAGAAGAGATCCCTTTACTCTTAGTATTTTAAGTATGAGGGGTTTCCGCAGAGAATTATGCTAGATATCATTTTTGGGATTCAACTGCGTTAATTTTGTCATTCGTCTATGACCATTTCCATGAGAGGTTGTCGTAATTGACTAATTTCTCATGATTTTTGAATAGTGCTAAGTGGACTATTCAAAAATCATGAGAAATTAGTCAATTACGACTATCTCTCATGGAAATGGTCATAGACGAATGAAAAAATTAACGCAGTTGAATCCCAAAAATGATATCTAGCATAATGCTCTGCAGAAACCCCTCATACTTAAAATAATAAGAGTAAAGGGATCTCTTCTTGAATGGTTCATGAGGCACAATAGTTGCTAAGGATTTGCAAATAGGGTAGCAAGCTAAGTGGGCTTGATTGTGGGGAAAACTCCACAGTTAAGGGCGCTTGAGCCAGAGGAGTTCTGTGATGGGCGACCTCCGGGGAAGGCCTAGTTACCGAGTGCAAGCCTCGGAAGTGATGATTGACGCTATGTGATTCATTTCACTAGTTTCAATCCCACTTCTTCACCCCTGTGAGCATCACCTGATGCATTGAGTGCTAAGTGAACTATTCAAAAATCATGAGAAATTAGTCAATTACGACTACCTCTCAAGGAAATTGTCATAGATGAATGACAAAATTAACGCAGTTAAATCCCAAAACTGATATCTAGCATAATGCACTGCGGAAACCGCTCTTACTTAAAATACTAAGAGTAAAGGGATCTCTTCTTGAATGGTTCATGAGGCACAATAGTTGCTAATGTTTTGCAAATGGGGTAGCAAGCTAAGTGGGCTTGATTGTGGGGAAAACTCCACAGTTAAGCGCGGTTGAGCCAGAGGAGTTCTGGGATGGGTGACCTCCCGAGAAGTCCTAGTTATCGAGTGCAAGCCCCGGAAGTGATGATTGACACTATGTGATTCATTTCACTAGTTCCAATCCCTCTTCTTCACCCCTGTGAGCATCACCTGATGCAATGAGTGCTAAGTGGACTATTCAAAAAGCATGAGAAATTAGTCAATTATGACTACCTCTCATGGAAATGATCATAGATGAATGACAAAATTAACGCAGTTGAATCCCAAAAATGATATCTAGCATAATGCACTGTGGAAACCCCTCATACTTAAAATACTAAGAGTAAATGGATCTCTTCTTGAATGATTCACGAGGCATAATAGTTGCTAAGGTTTTGCAAATGGGGTAGCAAGCTAAGTGGGCTTGATTGTGGGGAAAACTCCACAGTTAAGCGCGCTTGAGCCATAGGAGTTCTAGGATGGGTGACCTCCCGAGAAGTCCTGGTTATCGGGTGCAAGCCCCGGAAGTGATTATTGACGCTATGTGATTCATTTCACTAGTTTCAATCCCACTTATTCACCCCTGTGAGCATCACCCAATGCAATGTGTGCTAAGTGGACTATTCAAAAATCATGAGAAAGTAGTCAATTACGACTACCTCTCATCGAAATGGTCATAGATGAATGGCAAAATTAACACAGTTGAATCCAAAAAATGATATCTAGCATATGCACTGTGGAAACCCCTCATACTTAAAATACTAAGAGTAAAGGGATCTCTTCTTGAATGTTTCATGAGGCACAATAGTTGTTAAGGTTTTGCAAATGGGGTAGCAAGGTAAGTGGGCTTGATTGTGGGGAAAACTCCACTGTTAAGCACGCTTGAGCTAGAGGAGTTCTAGGATGGGTGACCTCCCGGGAAGTCCTGGTTACTGGGTGCAAGCCCTGGAAGTGATGATTGACGCTATGTGATTCATCTCACTAGTTTCAATCCCACTTCTTCATCCCTGCGAGCATCACCTGATGCAATGAGTGCTAAGTGGACTATTCAAAAATCATGAGAAATTAGTCAATTACGACTACCTCTCATGGAAATGGTCATAGATGAATGACAAAATTAACGCAGTTGAATCCCAAAAATGATATCTATCATAATGCACTGTGGAAACCCCTCATACTTAAAATACTAAGAGTAAAGGGATCTCTTCTTGAATGGTTCATGAGGTACAATAGTTGCTAAGGTTTTGCAAATGGGGTAGCAAGCTAAGTGGGCTTGATTGTGGGGAAAACTCCATAGTTAAGCGCGCTTGAGCCAGAGGAGTTCTGGGATGGGTGACCTCCTGGGAAGTCCTGGTTACCGGATGCAAGCTCAGAAGTGATAATTGATGCTATGTGATTCATTTCACTAGTTTCATTCCCACTTCTTCACCCCTGTGAGCATCACTCGATGCAATGAGTGCTAAGTGGAATATTCAAAAATCATGAGAAATTAGTCAATTACGACTACCTCTCATGGAAATGGTCATAGATGAATGACAAAATTAACGCAGTTGAATCCCAAAAATGATGTCTAGCATATTTTAGTATTTTTTATTAAAAATAATATATTATTATTATTTATGAAAATGTGTACTATAATGTAACTTTCTTTAAATAAATTTATTAAATTTAAAAAATTAAAAATACAAGCATTATAGGTACTTAAGAGTTGGTGGTATAGATGGAGTTATCTATTTAGGTGAGAGTGACAAACAAAAATAATAAATCAATGAAAGAAACGAAAGAAACGTGTGCAATTTATTAAGATGTTTATGTAATATGTTGAAAAAAATTAGGAAAAATGTTACTTTTCTTAACATGTAGAAAGAGATACAATTACTGAGGTATATAGTTAGAGCCAACAAAAATAACCTATTCTTATGTCGCCTTTGTCTGCCGCTCAAAATATAACTCATACCATAAGACCAGAAATAAAGTTGACAACAACATCAATTAAAAATCCACTTAGTAATATTTAATTTTTATACACACACATACACACACCTAGGTAACCTATAAACTATTAACACCTAACCCCTTAGATAATATCCTCGTAATCCATAACACCTTATCCCCATTTCTCCTAATTAAGCCCTGAAACCCTTAACCCTTAATCCATTAAGCCCTAACCCCAAAACCCTTAACCAATAACCCCTTACCACCTAAGTCCCTAAACTGTTAATCCCTAAGTCAGCATAACCCTTTAATCCCTAACCCTAAACCCCTTAAACCATAAAACCCTAATCTACAAAAAAATATATGCAATATAAAGACATCTAATGAATAAAATACGAAGGGGAGATATTCATGCCCACCTTTAAGATGTATAATTCTCTACAATGTTGTTTAGTTGTTCTTATTAAAAATATCCTTCTGTTGTACCCCCCGCATCTGATACAAGGGAAATAACATTTTCCATCATCCATTTTTCCTTACCAAATTTTCAATATTGATTATCTTCAAAAATTAATCACAACTTAAGTATGTGATGCAATTTTTAATTCCATTATATATAATATTATTTTCATCAAATTTCCGCCATTCAAAGATTATGGAGAGATGTCTTATGATGGCCAAAATATTGACCTGCTGCATCGTCGGTATTCTAACATTTCTATGTTTGACGTGGTTAGATGTCGGGAATTTGATGCATGTAGCATGCACATCAAATATCTGATATGTACATGAATGCTTCAGATATTTGGTGTTCGCATCAGATATCTTATATATATAGGCTTAACTTCGAATATTCGATGTTGGTCAGGGCCTTTTAAAAAAAATACAAAAAATCCAAATAAAATCCAACAGATTTTATCAATGTTTTCAGAGAAAAGTGTCAATTTTTTTTCCCATATGTGGTAGTGATTGGTTGGAGGTTGCTAGGGTTTGGTACCTTGGTCCTATTTATGTTTAATACTAGTTATGTACCATAGCTAGCTTTGGTAAGCCTTCATGCTTGTGGATTTGAGGGCCCAGCTCTAGGGTGATCCACTATTGAGAGATTATGAGCAACATGGTCTATGATTAGGTGGAACATATAGGTTATGCAACCAATAGGTGATTCCTTTAAAAGATAAGTATTTTTTTTATGCATTTCCTTGTGTGATCATTTATGTATCTTCACATGTTACATATAAATAAAAATTTAGCGCTTCCAATTATACATTTATATTCTTGCATGTGAGAGCATTGCATAATAGAATGCCTTAGATACACATGACAAGCATTATAGGAATCAAATTGAAGGGGAAATTCCAAGAGAATTAGGTTACAGAGGTAATGATACGCCTTAGTGGGTGACTATGGGTGTTATAAATTTGTATTAGAGCCTTAGTTCACAATGTTTGTTCCATATGGGTCCAAATTCATTTGCAGAGGAAAAATTACATGTTATATGGTAATTATTGATTGAAATTCTCAGGGATAGGAAATGGGAAAAATTCTCAATTCGAGATGGATTTCAGAGGAAGAAATCCACCGAAAATGACTCATATATAGGTATAGAATTAAAATTAATGGTTACAGTCTTAAGAGTCAGTGAATAGATGTGTTAATTACAATAACATAGTTTCCAAATTTGTGTAGACAAAAATTATAAGAAAATAAAATTAATTGATGGAAAAATTTATTAACTATAAAATTTTGAAAATTTGAAAATTTTCCGTACTGACATTGGAAATGAGGTGGCAATGTGAAGTGGTAGCTGAGTTGGCATGTGGAGGAATATAGGTGGTAGACAGGTTTTATGAATGAATTCCATTGAAAGTCGATGGGTTGTTAAACCCCCTCACACCTTCTGATCTGATATCGAAATGAGATGTCAATTTGATTAGATATTAGTTGTTGGATATATTGTGAGATCAATGAAAAGTTAAATACCTTGTATGTTGCAACCTGATATTGATATGGACTGTTGATATTGTTGGATGTCACTCATTGGATACATTAGGAGTGCAACTAGAAGTTAAATACCTTATATGTTGTAACCTGATATTATGCTTGGATATCAATTGATGGTTCCATTAAGAGTGTAAATTTCCATAAACAATCATGCATGTTGCAACTAGATATGGATATAGGATGTTTGTTTGAGTTAATCATGGCTATTGGATCCATCGAGAATGCAAATTTCCACTAACCATCGTGCATGTTGCAACCCAATATGGATTAGGACCATCAAATCGAGTTAATTGTGGATGTTGGATCCATAGGGAATGTAAATTTTCATAATCCATGACACCTGTTGCGACTAAATATGTATTTGGAATGTGAGATTGAGTTAATCATGGGTATTGGACCCATTGGGAATGTAAGTATCTTTTAAACATTGCACATGTTTCCATTTAATATGAATTGTGGATCGTTGATCTACTACTCCAAGATCAATTGTTGGATTTGAAAGTGTGTGTAAGTTTCACGTCGTACGAAGTAGGGAAAGGTCCCTATATGTCATTGTAACCAATAAAAGAATGCCACATGGAAAGGTGCAGATGAAGTGAGACCCTTCCATCTTGGAAAAGTCTAGTAAGGAACCATGCAAACCATGGGGCCTAGGTGGGGACCAAAACATAGATAAAATAGGTTGCATGTGTGCCAAATGTCGAAGGAAAGACATTCATTTTTAGTTCATGTACAATGAGAACTGAGGGGTATATGCATACCTGTACTTTCCATTTGGAAGAGTGCACAAAATCTTAAATATAACTAATAATGGTCACATAATAGAGTTACATATTGTTTTAGCCGATTTAGAGTACAAAGACAACACAAAAATTCATAAGTTTTTAGAATTTTCACTAATTTTTTGGGTCATTAACTTGTATGAAATTTTTGAGGTCCTAAAGGAAATTTTTGGGTAGAAAAATCCTATGACAACTATGTGTACATTTGAAATTTAAGTGAAAGATCTTGGAGAGAGCTTTCCAAAGGCACATTGCAACTACGAAACTGAGTATGAGGAAGTTATGCCTAAAATAATGAAGAGAAAAATCAAGTAGCAATTTATTACCAAAGGGAAGAAATCACTAACCAAAGCTTAAATTTAGATGAAAAAGTATTCAATCAAAATCTATTGGATAATATAACACACCATTGAGATATATTTGAAATTTGGGTATAGAAAATTTCAAGAAATTATTAGAGAATTGTAAAAATTGGGAAAAATTGGCCAAACTTTCACAGGCCCTAAATGTCAGCCCAAAACTTAGATTTGGGAAAATTAATAGTCAATAGAAAACTATTAAAGAGGAAAATACACTTGTCAACCTAAAATTTTGAAGTTTTTTGGTGACCTATAAGAGGATAATTAACACAAGGATCATGAATATGGTAAATGCTTATATGTACTACAACCAAGAGTAAGAGGTGAAAGGTATGAATATTAACATGGGCAATAAAAATTCAAATGGACATGGAAGGGGTAGGTCATAGAATAAAGACCTAAAATATACCACCTCGAGGATTCAAAATGGATCTATAAGGCTAACAACAGAAGGTTGATGAAGGAACAATATCAAATAAATAATTAGGTCCTACAAAGCTTAAATCATTTACAGAGGAAACCATACAAGAAATCTAATTCAAGGTAGGAAGAGGAACACAATTCTGAAGTTGGGAGGGAGGATGTAGGAAGTTCAAAGCATTCTATAAGTGTTGGTAAGTGTCAAAATCACCCACCAAGACATCAACCAAAGGTATTATTTTTCCTCAAAATATGGGAATATTCCAAACATATCATTAATAAAAACACAAATGGAGGAAATATTAATTAGATAACTTGCAAGGAGAACATTGAAAGATTAAACATCCTATGCTTTTGATGGTGGGTAAGAAGGGTGATGAAGCTAAATCTTGTTTATTAGAAATTAGGAAGTATCTTCAATTGTATAATTAACCATCCAACTTAGAGGAATGAATTGTAATTTATCACTTGAATAAAAAAGAAAACCTATGGTGGAACAACTCAAGGAATTCAAACACGTGGATGAGAAGAAGATATTGCGGAGGCAGTTCAAAAGGTATTTCCAAAAGAATTATTTGTTAGAACATTACATGAAATGAAAATGCAAGAGTTCTTTGAAGTCAAGTTGGGGATCATGAAGATGGAGGAGTATGGAACAAAAATCGTTGAATTATTGAGGTATGTTTTTCTTATTGAGGATTAAAAAATCAAAATACAAATATTTCTATGTGGGTTACCATCATTATACAATGAAAAAATTGAATTTGATGAGCACAAGACTATGCATGAATCTATGAGGAAGGAAAAGTAACATTATGAGCATAATAAATATAAAACAACATTCTACAAAACTTGGGATGACAAGAAGAAGACCGAGGCAGATCAAAGGAAGAAGGGATATAATCCTTAATTTTTTAGGAGCAATTCTAAAGAAAATCAACAAACCCAGCCAATCCAAAGTAAACCAAAAGGAGTTGATTCATTTGGAAAAGTGTAAAGATTTCAACCCATCATGTGTTGGGGTTGTGAGGGAGAAAACATGTATAGAGACTTCCCTCACAAAGGAGAAAAAATGAGAAATACACACCACATTTGAGGAGTTGGTACAATGGAGAACATGGGTAAAATCACGCCCAAAATTTATGCAACATTGGATAGTAGGAACACTGACCACACGAATCACATGATTGAAGTTGAAGTAAGATAAGTAACTGATCCATTGCCATTTAATCTATTTTGGAACTAGCCATAGTTATATAGATCCTAAACTTGTTGAAAGATCTATTTTAAATAAAACTAAGCATAGTAAGGCTTGGTTGGTTTAGTTAACTACATGGGATAAGAGAAGGGTAACTCAACTAGTGAAGGAATGAAAACTTGAAATGAGTGGGTTGTGCATAAAGAAAAAATTGTACATCATACCACTAGGCTCATATGATTGTCTAATTGGTATGGATTGGTTAGAAAAGCACCATGTTTTCCTCAATTTTTATAATAAGTCATTCACTTATCTTGATGAAGAAGGGAAGTAAAGATAAGTGCAAGGGATTCAAGGCAAATTTTGTTAGGGAAATATCAGCCATGCAATTTAGAATATTTTTTAGGAAAATATGCCAAATTTATGTAAATCACATGGAAGAGGTAGCCAAGGACAAGGTACCAAACATTGAAGATAATTAAGTACTTTAGGAATTTGAATATGTATTTTTTAAAATCCAAGGTTTACAACCTAAAAGGAATATTTAATTTTACATAGATTTGGTACATGGAGCTTCCCCAGTGTCCAAGAAACCATATAGGATAAGCACACTAGAGCTTAAAGAATTACAAATGTAGTTGGAGGAAAATTTGAAGAAGGGGTACATATGTGTAAGTTTGTAACCTTGGGGTTCCTCTATGCTATTTGTTAAAAGAAAATATGGAACACTAAGGTTATGTATATATTTTAGGAACTCGACAAGGCAACATTAATGAAAACAAGTACCTTTTTCCAAGGATACATGACTTATTTTTCAAGATAAGGCGATCTAAAGTGTTCTCTAAGATTAACCCAAGGTCAAGGTATCATCAAGTAAAAATTAAGGAGTACATCAATGAGACAACATTTAGAAATTGATATGCAGACAATGAGTTCATGGTGTTGACATTTTGGATATCTAATGCACTAGGTGTTTTTATGTGCATTATGAATGACATTTTCCAAAATATTTGGACAAGTTTGTTACTGTTTTTTAGGATGAAATCCTAGTCCACCCAAAATTGGAAGAAGAGAATGGTGTTGCAGGTGGTTAGAGAGCATCCAATTTATGCTAAGTCGAGTAAATTCTCATGTCACCAAAATAAGGTTCATTATTTGGGTCAATCATGTTAGAGTAAGGGGTGTAAGTAGACCCATAGAAAACAAAGGAAATCAAAGTGTGTTCAACATGACAAAATGTGACAGAGGTCAGATCCTTCATGGGGTTAGTAGGATACTATCAAATATTTTTTGAGGCGTTATAAAAAATAACACACACTATCACTTATTTGCAAAAGAAGGGTGTGAAATTTGAGTGGTATCATAAATGGGAAGAGGCATTTCAACATTTGAAAATGCTATTAACTAGTACACCAATATTAAGGATAGCTACTCCAAATAAATATTTTATTGTGTGCATTGATGCATGCAAGGAAGGGTTTGGAGGAGTATTCATGCAAAAAGGGAAGGTAATATGTTATGAGTCAAGGAAGTTAAAGGAGCAGGAGAGGAATTATGCCACTCATGATTTAGAGTTGGAATCCATCATACATGTCTTAAAAATGTGGATGAATTACCTCATGAAAAAAATATTTGAATTGAGAATTGACCATAGTGGTTTGAGGCACTTGTTTGGACAACCAACTTTGAATGCTAAAAATATTTTATGGCTAGAATTTTTAGTTGATTACGATTTTTAAATCAAGCATATAAAAGGTAAAGAAAATTATATGGTTGGTGAACTTAGAGTAAGGGTTCATACAATGCATGCTATAGCCACAAGTATATGCAAATCTGATTTATAAATTAGAATTTTAGAGGCTGAAAATTTAGATTCGTCATACATGAAAAGAAAAGAATAACTATAGCAAGATAATTTGCAACAAAAATATAGGAATTATAAACTGAAAATGATGGAATCCTCATGTACAAAGGCATAATTTATGCTCCAACTTCTCATGGGTTGAAAAGTATAGTGCTTAGTAAGATGCACAAGGTGCCTTATGTCAGACACTCGGGATACCGTAAAACAATTTCAATTGTGAAAAGTCAATGATTTTGGTTGGGCTTGAAAAATATAGTTGTTGATTATATATCAAGGTGTTGGAAGTACCAAAAAGTAAAGGTTGAGCATAGAAATCCAACTGGATCGCTACAACTAATACCCATTCCTAAGTGGAAATCGGAAATTATTTTTTGTTGATTTTATTACAAAATTTTCCAAAATTTTGTAGAAACATGATTCCATCATGGTAGTGTTGGACAAGATCGCTAAGGCTTCCATTTTATTCCAGTGAAATCAACACACAATGCTAAAAATATTACTAAAATTTATATGAAGAAAAATTCCAAGCTATATGGTGTGCCTAAGGAAATCATTTCAATCAGGGAACCCAAGTTTACATCAAATTTTTTGAAAGGTTTATTCAAGGGATTTGGAACCAATTTGAATTTTATTATAGCATATTATCTAGAGTTAGATAGTAGTCTGAGAGAGTCAATTAGGTGATTGAATATGTGCTAAGAATGGATGTGATATACAAACCATCAAAATGGGAAGAGTATTTTCACTTGGTGGAGTTTTCATATAACAATGGTTATCATACATCTTGGAAGATGTGCCGATTTGAGGCCTTGTATGGAAGAAATAACAAACCTATGAATTGGGACAGTCTAGTAGGGAGGGCCATTTTTGGTCTAGATTTTCTTAGATGAAATGAAGGGGAAAGTGGTGAAAATCAAATAGAACTTAAAGGTTGCCTAGGATATGTAGAAAATATATGCAGATAATAAAATTTTGAATAGGGAATTCAAAGTTGGTAACCACATTTTTTTTAGAATTTAAAGGCCAAGAAGAGTTCATTGTAATTAGGAATACTCTCATAATTGGTAGCTAGATTTTGTGGGCCATTTGAAATCATAGTTATAATTGGCCTAGTTGCATATAGGATTGCAACACCAAAATCCATGCGTATTCATAATGTGTTTCATATTTAACTACCTTAAAATTAAATTATTATTGCTAATCATGTAATGGAATAGAATATGATTCAATTGGAGCATGAGGGAGACTTTTAGGTCTAGATAGAGGGAATTTTGGACAGGATGGTGAAGATGCTATAGAATTGAGCCATTGCTTTAGTAGAGGTGCTATGGAAATATTTCAATCATGAGGATGCTACATAAGTGTTGGTTTTTTGGTAGCTATGGAAGGTATTCCACAACTACTCAAGTTATTTTAATAAAAAAAGAAAGAAATTAAATTCAAATTAATTTTATTTAAGTCGGTTCCAAAAGTTCAAGTTGGCCCAACAAGGACACGTGCCCATTGGGCACCAAAAGAACACTATAAAAGGAAACTATATCTCCTCATTTAAACATTCACTCACACATTCAGAAGATAACATTTGTGGGGTGTTATTCATTTTAGGTAGCCACAACCATCAAGGAGTCAAGGAGGCAAGTTTTCTATCTAACAAGAAGAGAAGTTTTAGGGTTGGTATGTAAGGGATGACATTTTGGATTTTTTTTGGTGGATATAAGAGGTTGTGAGAAGATCGGGATCCATAGAAAGGAAAAAGGTCTTATGGTGGGCCGCATATAGCCATGTACAAGAGCTCAGTTAAGGTCAGTCCATGGATAAAATAAAGGTTTTGAGAAGACCGCAAAAGGGGGACAAAGAGAGCCTGTAACAAGATGCAAGAAGAGGCTTCAGAAGGCCTGGAACATGTCGTAGGAATAGGTTGAGGAGAACTTATAACAAGCCAAAGTTAAAGGGCCTCAGGGAGGTTGCACTTGGTTGCGAGAGTGGCTGGTAGGAATTATAGATTAAGGGCTTATAAAAACATGGTTAAAGGCTTGAATAGAGCTCGTAAGGGCTTATAACATGGATTAAGAAAGGGTGATTGACCTAGGTTGACTTGTAAACTATTATATTGTACCTTTGTTGAACATAAAAATTTCTCCTAGAAATGATTGTTGGGTTTTTCTCCCAAGTTTGGGTTTCCTAGGGAAACATTATGGTGTCTACATGGTTATTATACTATGATATTTACTATTTTTATTGCATTTATAGTTGAATTTTCTATGTGTAATTGCGTAATTATTTCTCGGGGCATGTTAAAGTAATATCGTATATCAATGGAAGCAATTATTAGTTGCAGAAAATTGTTCTTGTCTAATTAGCACTAGAAAATCTACATGGCATCAAATCTTTGGTGAATAAAGGCCATTGATATCACCACTTGAAGAAACCTATTTTTTAATTTGATATGTGACCAAATCCTTGACTAAATGGTTCCCTTTATCAAGCCTGAAGATAACCTGGAAGGTGCAAAAAAATTTAGGGCTTGGAGGACCAAAATGGATCTCATTATTGAAGAGAACGATGTCATGGAATATCTAGAAGGAAATATTATTGAACCTCAAGATGATGAGGGAAAGACCAAGAAAAATAATATGGAAACTAAGGACAAGAGGATTATTGTTGAATCGATCAAAGATCATTTGGTTCCATTTGTTTCTGGGCTAAATACTTCAAAGAAAATATATGATGCCCTAGTAAGGCTATATGTAGTCAACAACATTGGTTAGAAGATGATCTTGAGGAATCACATTTGTGACATTTAGATGTCTAGATCAGATATTTTGGTTTCTTACTTCATGAGGATCTCTTAGTTGATTGATCAACCCAAGGCTATTGGAGAAAACATTGATGAATCCAAACTTGTGACTATGACCCTTAATGGGTTTTTGGATTCATGGGATTCATTTGTATCAAGTATTTGTGGCAAGCCATAAATTCCAAAGTTTAATCAGCTATGGGCTTCCTGTACCTAAGAGGAGTATGGGCTAGTATCATAGGGGAAGATTCAGAGACCTCAATATGGTGATTTCCAAGCATTTGAAAATCATACAAAGAATGGTAAAGGAAGAATACATTGTGGAATTTTTCATAAAAATAATACAAGTAGAATACCTACTCCCATTCAAGATAAGAAGAAGAAGGATATATTTTATAATTTTGGCTTCTGTTATCCATCGTAAATATTTAGAATTCTTTCGGTAATAATCACATGCAATAGAACATGCCAAAAATTCAGTGTTATGGTTGTCACAAGTGTGGTCACTATAAAAAAAAGTATCTTGAAGGGAATAATGATAGGAAGAGGATGGAAAAGCAACATGCTTCAGCAATAAAAATTTATGATGATGACCATCCACACCAGAAGAGATCCAGGAATGATAGTACAAATGATATGGATTACTACTTATTTTTTTCCCTTACATAACTATTGCATATCATAGTGAAATTTGGTTAATGAAAAGTGGTTCCTCGAAACATATTACATGTGACCATGATAGTCTCACAAAATTGGTAGAGAGGAAGTAAACATAGAAAATGGAACTTGGTGGTAGTACCAAGTATGTTGTGAAACCAACTCCAAAAATAGAAGAAAAGAGATATCAACGCCTTAGAAATAAGCCACTTCGAGGGGGAAACCTCCAATACATTACACGAATGAACAATTCTTGGATGATACAAATTAAAAAACCTCCTTTCTATATATAGGAGTCCATGGGGCCACAATGTAATCCTAGTGGGGCCATAATGTAATCCTAGCCGACCTAACAATAATAATTTAAGGGCACAATAATAACAATATGGGGGTTACGGGGGTACAATAATAACAATAAGGGGGTTACAATAACAACAATAAGGGACAATACTAGTAATATAGGGACCTAACATGCCCCTCTCCTTCAAAAAAGTGTTGTCCTCAACGCTTGAGTAGCTCTGGGTGCTTCTGTATAAAATTCTCATCCTCCCATGTAGAATCTTGAGTGGGTAAGTTCTTCCACTTGATGAGATACTTTGAAATTGATCGATTCCGTAGTTGTCGAGTTCTTGTTTCCATGACCTCTTCTGGTTCCAATATGATTTTTCCTTCCTCATCAAGTTCTGGCAATATTGTTTGAACTGGAAGATTTTCTCCTATAACCTTCTTTAAGCATGAAACATGGAAAACTGGATGTACTCGCGAAGAAGTAGGAAGCTCCAATATGTATGCCATAGTACCAATCTTTTGCAACACCTTGTAAGGACCATAGTACTTTGGCGATAATTTATTATCCTTCTTAGCTTGCTTGAGGGACATTTGTTTGTATGGTTGTAGCCGTAAAAATACCCAATCTCCTACATCAAAACTTCTCTCGCTGCGATGTTGATCTGCCTGTTGTTTCATTCGATTTTGTGCCAAATTCGGGTTATCCTTTAAGAGTTGGAGAACTTCTTGCTGATGCTCGATGTGATCTTCCACTGCTTGAACCTTCGAATTTTCCCTTAAAGATGATGTGATGGATGGTGGATGATATCCATAAAGTGCCATAAATGGGGTCATTTTTGCTGCAGTATGGAAGGAAGTGTTATACCACCATTCAGCAAGAGGTAACCACTTGACCCATTGTGTTTGTTTATCGGATACAAAACAACGAAGATATCCTTCCAAACATTTATTTACTATCTCAGTTTGACCATCAGATTGAGGATGATAAGATGAGCTATGAGCTAATTGAGTACCCAAATAAGAAAATAACTTCGTCCAAAAATTTCCAGTAAAAATGGGATCTCTGTCGCTCACAATAACCCTTGGGTTTCCATGTAGCTTTTGAATTGTGTCCATAAATGTAGTAGCAACTATACTTGATTTAAATGGATGAGATAATGCACAAAAGTGTGCATACTTGGTAAGTCTATCAACTACCACCATGATGACACTCTTTCCTTCGGACTTAGGTAAACCTATGATACAATCCATTGAAATCTCCTCCCAACGTTGACTTGGAATGGATAAAGGTTGTAGAATACCCGAGGTATTAATTGTCTCAACTTTATTCTGCTGGCAAACCAAACATTCTACCTCAAACTTTTGAATATCAGATTTAAGGCCATCCCAAAAAAATTCTTTCTTCACCCTGTGGTAATTTTTAAAAAATCCTAAGTGTCCTCCTAAAGGACACTCCGAAAGCAATGGGTCTTCCTTCTTGCATTAAAATAGCACCAATTCCATTTCCTGAGGCATCACATTCCACAATAAAGGTTTTTGTGAAATCTAGCATAACTAAGACCGGTGCTAGGCACATTGCTTCTTTAAGATGTTCAAAGGCCTTAGTTACTTTAGGAGTCTATGAAAATCCATCTTTCTTCAATAATGTTGTTAGAGATGATGCTATTCTTCCATAATTCTTAACAAACTTGCGATAATACCCTATTAACCTGAGAAATCCTTGCAACTTCTTTATGGTTGTGGGGACTTTCCATTCCTTAATGGCGTTAATTTTGTTAGGGTCTACCTTAACCCCCTCATGAGATAAAATATGACCCAAATATTCCACCTCTTGTACTCCAAATAAATATGTAGATATTTTTGCATATAATTGTTTCTCCTGCAATAGTTTGAGCACCTTGTCAACATGTTGAACATGATCCTTCCAAGACCTATTGTAAATTAGTATATCATCAAAAAATACTTGCACAAATTTTCTAAGAAAGGGTTTGAAAATGGAATTCATCAACCCTTGAAATGTAGAAGGTGCATTGGTAAGGCCAAAAGGCATGACCAAAAATTCATAATGACCCTCATGAGTTCGAAATGTTGTTTTCGGAATATCTTCAGTCTTCATTCTAATTTGATGATATCTTGAGCGAAGATCCAACTTGGTAAAATAAATTGCTCCATGTAATTCATCCAATAATTCATCAATCACAGGAATGGGAAATTTATCTTTAATGGTGAGCTTATTGAGCTCCCTATAATCCGAACACGTTCTCCATGATCCATCCTTCTTGTGTACCAATAATACAGGAGCAGAGAAAGAACTTTGACTAGGTTGAATTATACCGGCCTCTAACATTTCTGCAATCATACGTTCAATTTCGCTCTTTTGGACATAAGGATATCTATAAGGCCTGATGTTTGGAGGAACACTTCCTGGAATCAAATGAATAGCATGATCATGATCATGAATAGGTGGGAGCCCTTTGGGAGTTTCAAACACCTTGGAATGATTGTCCAAGACTTTTTGGAGATCTAAAGAAATAGATGATTTTGATGTTGGAACTTCTAGTGAGCATAATTGTGCAATTACACCTCATTGTTCTTTCTTTAGAAGCTTTGTCATGAAATTAGAGCTTATTATATTTCTCGGCTTCCCTGCAATACCCCGTAATTCGACTTCCTTTCCTTCTGAAAAAAAATTCAAGAAAAGTTCTTGAAAATTAAAAGCTACCGTCCCCAAAGATTGTAACCATTGTACTCCTAGTACAACATCAACACCTCCCATAAGAATGGAAAGCATTGGACTATTCAATACATATTCTCCCATGGTTAGTTTGATATTATGGCATTTTCCAGAGCAATTTATAGTTCCTCCATTTTCAACCATCACTTGACATTCTAGTGCTGGGTATAGGAAACAGTTCAATTCCTTGGCTACCTTACAATGAATGAAATTATGGGTGCTACCTGAATCAATCAACACTATTACCTTTTTCTTCTTGATATGTCCTTCTATATTGAGAGTTTGAGGAGTGGTAATTCCTGCCAATGAATTACACGAAATGGTCGGACTCACTTCTTCCTCTTCTAGGGTTGGTTCGTGGTGTATACCCTCTTCTTTTGAAGATTCTTGTTCATTTTCTTCTTCATCTTCACAATCTATGTAAAATAATTTCTTCTCATCACACTTATGACCTTTAGTGTATTTGCTATCACAACTGTAGCAAAGCCCTTTTTCTCTTTTTTCTTCCAATTGTTGTGGTGTCAACCTTGTAGGTTGTGGAAATCTAGGTGTAGCAACACTTCCTTCTTTATAGAATTGAGTGTTAGGCTTCCTTGTCGCCATAATTTTACATTCAACTTTTCTTGCCAACCTGAATGCCTTCTCCAATGAATCAGGTTCCAAAACGCGAACTTCATGTTGGATGTTATCCTTTAAAGTGCCTATGAAGAGATCAATCATGTGTTCCTCTGAAATATCAGTTACCCTTATATTCAATTTTTGGAAGTCCTCAATGTGCTGCCCCACTAAACCCTTTTGTTTGAGATTTATCAATTGGCTAAAGAAGGTGTTGCTCTTTGTATCCTCATAATGTGCTATCATTTCCTCTGTAAAAATTGACCAAGTGACAATTTTTTACGGGAGCAAAGCCATCGATACCATACAAATGTATTTTGTTCTAAATGTAAAGTTGCAATGCGTACCTTTTGTGTGTTTTGCACATTATTGAGATCAAAATATTGCTCCATCTGTGGTATCCATGTTACAGAATCCTTTCCATCAAACTTCCTCATATCCATTTTTGGAATATGGTGGTTCTTCCCTCCAACATTAGAGTTTATGAAATCACGATTAACATTTATTTTGTTCTCATCATGAGTTTCCTCTGCTATCTTTTCACCATTAGGAAAAATTTCTTGTATCAACTTTGCCAAACCTTCTATGTCTACTTTTATATCATTCTTCATGTTTTCCATGTTGTCTTTCATTTTTTCATCGATCTTAGCTTCCATGTCATCCATCTTAGCTTCCATGCCCACTTATACGCCATCCATCTTAGCTTCCAAACCATTCATCTTAACTTCCACACCTTTCTTCAAACCATCCATCTTAGTTTCCACGCCTTTCTTCAAAACTTCCATTTCATTTTTTGTTGCTCTTTGCGAGAGAAAAATTTGTTGCACTTGCTCTTGTAATTTTGATATGTCATGTTGTCATTCTTTGTCTTCATGAGTCATAGTAGAGCCTTCTAAAGGGTTAATGGGTGTTGAATTATTTTTAAGGGCCATTTTAGAATCCAATACTGATATCTATTCTACAATATGCCCTTGGAATCAATTCAACTTGATTCTTCAAACAAGACTAAATAAATAAATAAATAAAAATAAAAAAATACACACCTTTGAGGAGCTCGATATTGAAATTGAATTATCTCTATAATTTTGGATCCTCAATATCTGAAATTCAGCACTGTAGTAGCCCTTTGAAGCTTCTTTCAAATTCCACAAGTCTGATCTGATTTGGATTCTTCAAGACAAAGTTATGTCTAATCTCCCACAATGACCCAATTATGGACTAGTTCAGTAGAGCGAACTTGTACAACTTGCCACATGTCGTTGTTTCCTCCTTTGGCTTTGAAATTGATAGAAAAAAAACTACAGTTCGTGTAATTGTGGCTACTTTTTACATCATTCCAATCCGATGCTCGGAGAGAGAGCTATGAATATTTTTCCATGGTCACCTCTTTGAGAGTAAATTCGGAAGCCTGAAAAATCCCTAACTTCCACAGATCATATCTCCGAAAATATTTCGAACCAAGATTTGAAATTTTGCGACGATCTTCCTCAGGATTTTGGCTTCGCGCTCTAAAAATTTCAGCATCTGAACCTTCGTAGGAAAAAATTTATAGTGAAAATTCCACGATGACTTGTTTAGGTTAAATTCAGGAGCCTGCAAAATGACCTAAATTCCACAGATTATATCTTTGAAAATATTGCGAACCAAGCTCTAAAATTTTGCAACGATCTTCCTCAGGATTTTGGCTTCACACACTAAAAATTTCAGCTTCTAAACTCGTAGAAAACAAGTTATAGCAAAAATGCCACGATGACCTGTTTGGAGCAGCGAAACCCTAGAATCCAAAGCTCTGAAACCAAATGTTGTGAAACCAGCTCCAAAAATAGAAGAAAAGAGATATCAACGCCTTATAAATAACCCACTTCGAGGGGGAAACCTCCAATACATTACATGAATGAACAATTCTTGGATGATACAAATTAAAAAACCTCATTTCTATATATAGGAGTCCATGGGGCCACAATGTAATCCTGGTGGGGCCACAATGTAATCCTAGCCGTCCTAACAATAACAATTTAAGGGAACAATAATAAAAATATGGTGTTGAATATTGCAACAAGAAATAGTGAAGGAGGCATCCTGAAACATCATCCTTGATCCTAGTTGGAAAATAATCACCTAAACTAGGTGGGGCCCACATAGGCTATTTTTAGGTGTATGTCTATTTTTAGACATGGTGAGCATATTCTATATGTAGAAGGAGGCTATTTGTAGATGGTTGGTAAAATGTGAAAAATAGATGAAATTCTATTTTTAGAATACTGGGCGAAGTCTATTTATAGAGCGCTAATCTAAAAATAGATATGTCGAATATTATTAGCTCTTAATAATATTTGGACTATAAACATTATCTTATTCTCTTGGAGCACTTCAGTTAAGTGCACAGATGTGGCACAACATATGACAGAAGGAATTACGCTATTCCTGAGGGTTAATTGGAGCTATTGCATGGAGGACTTTAGTTAGAACTCATGTGACAGAGTTTGGTGGAGTTATTGAAGTAGTTGGTGGAGTTGTGTTCAGTTTAACTTAGTTAAACATAGTTGAGCTAGTTGTATCTAGTCTAAGTGATTGATACACTAGTGAGAGTGGTGTGAATTAATTAGTTAATTAATTCACTAAATAATAACTCATTAATCAACTGAAGAATACATCAGTTAACTACAGTGCATGGCAGTTTCAGTGGAGACTAGTGGAGAGATAGGTGAAAGGGCAAGATAGACTATCTGTTGTGACTATTAGTGATGCATGAATTGCATCTACATATACATTGGAGTTGCCAATGATAATAACGCAGTCAAGGAGAGTGGGATTACATCGAATTGGTCTTTTTAATCAGCTTGGATTGCACAGTGGAGGTAGGCTAGCAAGTGGCAAAGATCGGTGCATGGATTTGCAAGATTGGTTCTGATTAGTGTATGAAAATTGTACTGTACTGAGAGCTTGTGATAAGATTTGTATGCTTTGTATGATATTTTCATATGATCTCCATGATACATAATATGATAGTTGGGGTTTTTGGCTTCAGGCTTTCCCGGTAAACAACTATGTTATGTGTGCTTTTATTGCTTCATGTGTTTTGCAATTGTTGATTAAATTTCCGCAAGAATTATAGTGGAAGGATTCTGTATTTTGAAATAAGTTAAATATTGTGAGATCAGGAGATTCCAGATATATACATGCATATTGTATATAATTTCTACATGGTATCGGAGTTGTGTTATAGATTTTCTACATGGAATGAGAGCATGAATTTTTGGGTACGTGAGTTTGCAGAGAATATCTGAAATTTTTGGTGTAATATTTTAAAAAAAAATAGCATATTTGGATTCCTTGCGAAAAAACACCCAAATTGAAAAACAAATCGGTCGAATTGGAGCTTGGATGAGGGAGATATCATCGATTTAAAATAAGCTCTTTTGTTAGAAAATTTTGCGACGGCGGGACAATTGCAACGTGCGCGAGCCAAGAATTTACATGCACTGAGGTACAAGATGCATGAAAAGCTTTGAGGAGAAAAGCAAAGGTTAGTGACTTGGTGGTTGAGAGGGAGCCTCTCAACATGCAGCGTGAGAAGAAGTCTCAGAAGGTTGTGGAGCAACCACAACTGGAGATGCAGAAGAATCTTTATAGATTTGAAGTAGATGGGATTTCTACGGAGCTTCCTACTGTTGGGAAGTGCAAGAAAGCCATGCAATTGAAGCTTGAGGGGGAGAAATATTTGCATGCAGGTAAGAGTGAACCTCGGGATGTGGAGCATCCACAAGATGAGGATCATGGAGTGGGAGCAACCACTCATGAAGAGAAATTTCGTGCCAGATGGGCAGAGGGAGTGCATGCAGCTATACCACCAAGTGAGAGGTGGGGCGACATGCATGAATAATACAAGAAGAAATTTCTGGGCAGGATTCATGGAGATGTTGTGGATCTCATGAATTGAACCTGGCTACGAGGTGCCCACAGAGCAGCAGTAGCATGATCAGTTGGATTGATGCAGGCAGATCAAAGTGAGAGTGTCGGATACTAGAGCATGGTTCAGAGTTGAAAGCAAGTGCAGAGTGCATGGGTGCAGAGTTCAGTAGCGCAGTGGTTCCTGAATACATGTGTAGTTGGTACCAGCAGAAGTCGAAGTCTTTGATGATAGATGCATTAAGACTGATTGAGTTGTTTGGAGCCTATTCAGTTTTAGAAGTGTTGCAACAAGAGTTGCAGGGCGAATGCATGGAGTTGCATGTCGCATGCAAAGACAGTCCTTCCTTGTTGAGAGGGAGTGTTGAAGAGTGCAACAAGAAACAGTGAAGGAGGCATCCTGAAACATTATCCTTGATCCTAGTTGGAAAATAATCACCTAAACTAGGTGGGGCCCACACAGGATATTTTTAGGTGTATGTCTATTTTTAGACATGGTGAGCATATTCTATATGTAGCAGGAGGCTATTTGTAGATGGTTGGTCAAATGTGAAAAATAGATGAAATTGTATTTTTTGAATATTGGGCAAAGTCTATTTATAGAGCGCTGATCTAAAAATAGATATGTCGAATATTATTAGCTCTTAATAATATTTGGACTATAAACATTATCTTATTCTCTTGGAGCACTTCAGTTAAGTGCACAGATGTGGCACAACAGCTGGAAGAAGGAATTACGCTATTCCTGAGGGTTAAGTGGAGCTATTGCATGGAGGACTTTAGTTATAACTCATGTGACAGAGTTTGGTGGAGTTATTGAAGTAGTTGGTGGAGTTGTGTTCAGTTTAACTTAGTTAAACATAGTTGAGCTAGTTGTATCTAGTCTAAGTGATTGATACACTAGTGAGAGTGGTGTGAATTAATTAGTTAATTAATTCACTAAATAATAACTCATTAATCAACTCAAGAATACATCAGTTAACTACAGTGCATGGAAGTTTCAGTGGAGACCAGTGGAGAGATAGGTGAAAGGGCAAGATAGACTATCTGTTGTGACTATTAGTGATGCATGAATTGCATCTACATATGCATTGGAGTTGCCAATGATAATAACGCAGTCAAGGAGAGTGGGATTACATCAAATTGGTCTTTGTAATCAGCTTGGATTGCGTAGTGGAGGTAGGCTAGCAGGTGGCAAAGATCGGTGCATGGATTTGCAAGATTGGTCCTGATTAGTGTATGACGATTGTACTGTACTGAGAGCTTGTGATAAGCTTTGTATGCTTTTTATGAGATTGTCATATGATCTCCATGATACATAATATGATAGTTGGGGTTTTTAGCTTCATGCTTTCCCGGTAAACAACTGTGTTATGTGTGCTTTTATTGCTTCATGTGTTTTGCAATTGTTGATTAAATTTCTGCAAGAATTATAGTGGAAGGATTCTGTATTTTGCAAGAAGTTAAATATTGTGAGATTAGGAGAGTCCGGATATATACATGCATATTGTATATAATTTCTACATATGGGGGTTACAGGGGTACAATAATAACAATAAGGGGGTTACACTAACAACAATAAGGGACTATACTAGTAATATAGGGACCTAACAAAGTATGCAGTAAAAGGTGATGGTTCAACATATTTCCGGTTGGATTCAAGAAAAGATATTCATATACATGTGTGTTGTATGTACCAGTTTTGAAAAAGAGCACGATATCTACTTCATCCTTGGAAGAAAAAGGGTATAGAGTTGAATTTCTTGATGGACAAGTCCTTGTATGAAATAAGAGCTCAAGAATATATTATGAAAAAGTGATTAATGTTTGAGAGGGAGGGTTGTACAAACTCTTGGGATGATCAACCCAAGAATTGGTACATGATAATACCAATATGTTATGCAACCAACTCATAAAATAGAATAAAATATAAATCAACGACTTAAAAATTATTGACTCTGAGGGGGAAACCTCCTTTACAATACATAAATGAAAATTTCTTGGATGATTCAAATGAAAAAATCTACTTTCTATATATAGGATTCTAAGGGGTTACAATATAATTAGAGCATACATAACAATAATAATGTAATGGCACAACAATAACAATAGTGGGATTCTTTGGGGCACAATAATAACAATATGGGGAGTACATGGGCACAAAAATAACAATAAGGGAGCTAAACTAACAATAAAAATAAAGGGATACACTAGTATTATAGGGACCTAACATGCCCCTCTCCTTCAAAAAAGTGTTGTCCTCAATGCTTGAGTAGTTTTGGATGCTTCTATATACAATCATTATCCTCCCATGTGGAATCTTCAACAAGTAAGTTCTCCCACTTGATGAGATACTCTGAAATTGATCCGTTTCATAGCCGTCAAGTTCTTGTTTCCAAGATTGCTTCAAGTTCCAATATTATTTTTCCTTCCTCGTCAAGTTTTGACAATGTTGTTTGAACTGGGAGCTTGTCACCTATAACCTTCTTTAAGCATGAAACATGGAAAACTGGGTGCACTTAGGAAGATGCAGGAAGCTCCAATTTGTATGCCATAGTACCAATATTTTTCAACACCTTATAAGGACCATGGTACTTTGGTGATAATTTATTATCCTTCTTAGCTTGCTTGAGGGACATTTGTTTGTATGGTTGTAGTTGTAAAAATACCAAGTTGCCTACATCAAAACTTCTTTCGATGCAATGTTGATCTACCTGTTGTTTCATTCGATTATGAGCCAAAGTGAGGTTATCCTTTAAGAGTTGTAGAACTTGTTGTTGATGCTCGATGTGATCTTCCATTGCTTGAACCTTATAATTTTCTCTTAAATATGATGTGATGGATGATATCCATAAAGTTCCATAAATGGGGTCACTTTTGCTGTAGTATGGAAGGAAGTGTTATACCACCATTCATCTAGAGGTAATCACTTGACTCATTGTGTTTATTTATCAGATACAAAGCAACAAAGATATCCTTCCAAACATTTGTTCACTATCTCAATTTTCCCATCAGATTGAGGATGATAAGATGAGCTATGAGCTATTTGAGTACCCAGAAAATAAAATAACTCCGTCCAAAAATTTCCAATGAAAATGGGATCTCTTTTGCTTACAATAATCTTTGGGTTTCCATGTAGCTTTTGAATTGTTTCCATAAATGTAGTAGCAACACTATTGGCTATAAATGGATGAGATAATGCACAAAAGTATGAAAACTTGGTAAGTATATCAACTACCACCATGATGACACTCTTTCCTTTGGACTTGGGTAAACCTATGATAAATCCATTGAAACATCCTCCCAATGTTGACTTGGAATAGATAAAGGTTATAGCAGACCGGGGGTATTGATTGTCTCAACTTTATTTTGTTGGAAGACCAAACATTCCGCTAGAAATTTTTGAATATAAGATTTAAGGCCATCCCAAAAAAAATATGTCTTGACTCTGTGGAAAGTTTTTAAAAATCCTGAGTGTCCTCCTAAGGGAGATGTGTTCAGTTCCAAAAGAATATTTTTTTTTAGTTGGGAATTATTACAAATATATAAGCGACCTTTGTACCATAATGAATCATTTTTCTAGCTAAATGTATCATATGTATTGGGATCTTGCGGCAGCTTTTGAATGAGTTTCCACACTTCTTCGCCATTCTTCCATTCCTCCCTTACTCAGTTATCCAATTTGGTTGGATAATAGAAATGGAACAAAGAAATGCTTCCACATCCTCATCATTTCTTGAGAATGCATTTGCAACCACATTTAGCTTCCCTTTTTTGTAGATGATTTCAAAGTCATAACCCGACATCTTTGTGACCCATTTTCGCTACTCTTCTGAATATAGTCTTTGTTCCAAAAATAATTTAAGACTATCATGATCTGTTTTTACCTTGAAGTGTCTTCCCATTATGTAAGGTCGCCATTTCCTTAGTGCATGTAGTATTGCCAACATTTCCTTCTCATAAATAGGTTTATGTAAATACTTTCCTTTGATTGGATGGATTTCAAAAGAAATGGGTCTACCTTCTTGCATTAAATAACACCAATTCCATTTCCTAAGGCATCACATTCCACAATAAAGGTTTTTGTGAAGTCTTGTGTAGCTAAGATCGGTGCTTGGCACATTTCCTCTTTAAGATGTTCATAGGGCTTAGTTGATTCTGGAGTCCAAGAAAATGCATCTTTCTTCAATAATGTAGTTAGAGGTGCTACTATTCTCCCATAATTCTTAACAAACTTGGATAATACCCCGTTAACCCAAGAAATCATCGCATATGATTTATGGTTGTGGGGATTTTTCATTTGTTAATGGATTTAATTTTGTTAGGGTCTACCTTAACACCCTCATGAGATACAATATGCCACAGATATTCCACCCACTGTACTCCAAAGAAACATTTGGAGTTTTTTGCATATAATTGTTTCTCCTCCAATAGTTTGAGCACCCTGTCAACATGTTGAACATGATCCTTCCAAGACTTGCTGTAGATTATTATATCATCAAAAAATACTAACACAAATTTTCTAAGGAAGGGTTGAAAATGAAATTCATCAACCCTTAAAATGTAGAAGGTGCATTGGTAAGGCAAAAAGGCATAACCAAAAATTCATAATGACCCTCATGAGTTCTAAATGTTATCCAAGTTACCAGATCCTTGCCATCAAACTTCCTCATATCGATCTTTGGAATATGGTGGGTCTTTAATCCAATGTTAGAGGCTATGAAATCATGATTAAATTTTTTTTTTCTCATTGTGAGTTTCATCTAATACCTTTTTGCCATTAGGAATCATTTCTTATAGCAACTTTGTCAGACCTTCCTTAAAAACTTCCATGTCTACTTTTAAACCATCCTTTAAGGCTTCCATTTTTTCTTCTATTCCATCCATATTATCTTCCATACCATATATATTAGCTTCCATACCATCTATATTAGCTTCCATTTCATTTTTGGTTACTCTTTGCAAGAGCGAAATTTGTTGCACTTGGTCTCGTAATTTTGATATATCATGTTGCAAGTCTTCCTCTTCATGTGTCATAGTAGAGCTTTTTTAGGGATCAATGGGTGTGATATTATTTTTGGGAGGAGTTTTAGAACCCAATACTAATATAAATGCTTCAATATGCCCTTGGAATCACTTAAAACTGATTTTGAAAACAAAAGTTATGCGATTTTTAAAAAAATACACACTTTTTTCTTGTTTTTGAGGAGCTAGATATTGAACCTGGATCCCAAAGATTTGAAATTTGGTCCTATAGTATCCAATTGAGTCATCTTTCCAATTCCATAGTTCAGACCTAATTTGGATTATTCAAGGTAAAGTTATGCTCGGTCTCCCACAATGACCTAATTATGGATTGCTTTAGTAGAGCGAACTTGTACGATGTGCCACATGTCACTGTTTCGACCTTCGGTAGTGAAATTGATACAAAAGAAACTATAGTTTGTGAAATTTTGGCCACTTTTTAGAGAATTCAAATCTGATGCCTGAAACTAAATTTATGACGATTTTCCCTCAGTCACCTATTTGAGATGAAATTTTGGAACTTTCAAAAATCGTAACTTCCTCAAATCGTATCTCCGAAAATATAGCTAACCAAGAGATGAAATTCGTACACTAGACTCACCGGTATTTTGAATCCATGTGTTTTCCATTTCAGCTTGTGAAGCTTTGTAGAAAAAAAATTATAGCGAAAATTACAAGATGGCATGTTTGAAGAAGTGAAACCCTAGCATCCAAAGCTTTGATACCAAATGTTATGCAACCAACTCACAAAATAGAAGAAAATATTGATCAACGACTTAAAAATTATCCACGTCGAGGGGAAAACCTCCTTTACAATTAATAAATGAATAGTTCTTGGATGATTCAAATGAAAAACCTAATTTCTATATATAGGATTCCAAGGGGTCACAATATAATCAGAGCCTACATAACAATAATAGTGTAAGGGCACAAAAATAACAATAGTGGGCTTCTATGGGGCACAATAATAAAAATATGGGGACTACATGGGAACAACAATAACAATAAGGGGGATAAACTAAAAATAATAATAAGGGGTTACACTAGTATTATAGGGACCTAACACAATCTATGTGAGTTATGGCATTGAATATTTTCTCACATACACTACAAGAATTTGCCAACATTGAGCAGGATGGTTACAAATACTCTAGACCTCCAGGTGGATCATGAAGGATTTTTCAAGGGTTGTCCAATTGGAAAGAATGTCAAGGGATATTTGTCGAGAAATGATGATAGGTCTAAGGGGATCTTAGATCTAATACATTCAGATGTAAGTGGATCAACCAAAATATAATCTTTGGGTGGTTTCTTGTTCTATGTGACACTCATTGATGATTTCTCCTAGAAAAAATGGATTTACTTCATGAAGGGCAAGGATAACGTTTTCAATAGGTTCCAAGAGTTCAAATCTCAAGTAGAGAACTTCACAAGGAATAATATTAAGGTTATGAGGTTAGATAATGGAGGAGAGTATATTTCCAAGGACCTCATTGCCTTCTCCAAGGAAGCGGGGATTAAGATGGAGTTGATAATTCCTTACAACCCTTAGCAGAATTGGGTTTTCAAAAGGAAGAATAGTTTCATTGAGGAGGATAATAAGACAATTATTCCTCATCAAGATTTACCCACATTCTATGGAGAGAGGCATCCAAAATGATAGTTTATGTTCAGAATCGAAATCCTCAAAAGATCTATGGGAATACCTCTCCTGAAGAGGCTTTCACAGGTGAGAAACAATAGGTCTGGAATTTGAGGATCTTTGGTTATTCAATCTACATTCATGTACCTAAGGAGAGGAGGACAAAGCTATAGCCTTTTGGAAATAAGTGAACACTTGTTGTATACAGTGATCAGAATTACGTAGAAATGCAACAAAATATAGATATAAATAAAAACACAAATATGCAACAAAAATAAATCTTCATTTCATTAATATCAAAGAACTGAAATATGGTTACAAGCGGAACATAAATAAACTAGCTCGAGCAATGGTAGCTTATCTCTAAGAAGAGATGTAGCGGCTACATGCCTCTGAATTGTGCTACAATGAGGTTGAAGGGAATTTTTATTATTGAACAACAAATTAAAATCCTAAACAACCAAAACCCTAACCCCAAGAGATGGAACGCCAAGAGTTTGTGGGCCCCGTTGGGGTTAGTTGGGCAGCCAACTTCCCGGGGTCATAAGTTGGTCATATCATTAGGAGAATTTTGAGCTCTAAAATGGGCCTCCTAAGTAAATTATAAAATAATAGTGGAAATAATAAAATAATATTACATTACATCATCAAATTTTAAAGGGAAAATAAAAACTATTTTTCAACTCCTATTTTCAACTTATCTCCCTATGGTTTTACTCAAATTTCGAGCAAAAACACTCGTTGAATGCAGAATTTGTTTCCTCATCCAAGGAGTACCACATCATCCATACTTTCAATAGATCATGCTACAAAAAAAATGAGAAATACATGAAAAACGTTATTGAAATCACGTTTTTTCATGTATGGTCCATCAAAAATATGCAAAATGGGTACTCCTTGGATGAGGAATTAAATTTCTCATCCAACAAGTACTCTCACTTGAAATTTGAGTAAAACCTTAGGGAGATAAGTTGAAAGTACGAGTTGAAAAAGCAGTTTAATTATTTAATTATTTTTTAATATATTTTTACTTTTTTACTCAAAAAATGGTGAATCATCCCCCATGGTTGACATGATCATGTTGAATCATATTGGTTATTATAAATTTTATTTTGGTTGTACAATTAGGAGGCCCATTTTAGACCTCAAAATTCCCCTAATGGATCTTTGTTTAGCACGTACAATACCTCATTGAAAGGATCTCTGCAATTACTACAAGATTTTTCGTAGGCTTTTGAGGACTGATTAAGACCTAAAAAAACGTTGTTTGGGGGGTTAAAACAGCTCTGAAAGTTCAGGACCCAAAAAACTACTAAAAATAGCAAATTCTCCTTTAATTAAGGAAAATGATGAAACCAAATAGAGGTTTAGGTGGAATAGGTGGGTGGCCATCAATATCCATTTGGATCAGTCCTCCCCCCCTTAGGAAGCAATGGTTCCCATTGCGTGTAGAGCCTCCATGAGGTGAGGAAATTTCCATTGAACCTAGTCCCTTGTGAACCACTTGCCTTGGTGAAGGAGTTGGCCTTCTTTGACAACTCGATATAGTTGGATCCTCTATTGGCGATTGTTCTTAATATGTTTTTCCATGATCCTATCAGTTGTGGCCTATTCAATTCATCTTGGGTTGAGCTCTGTTGGTGTCAGATGCTCAACAATGTCAGATGTGTCAAACAATGGGGGAAAATATGGTCGTAGTGGGTCCACATTAAATACTGGGTGCAGGCCAAGGAACTGTGGAATGATGAGCTCAAAGACATTGTAACCTACAACCTTAGTGATGGTGTATGACACATATTAGGGTGGGCGAAGATCGTGGTGGGGACCAGTGAGGCGCTCCTGCAAAATGTAGCCAAAATCTGTCGCCCACCTGGAAATTGTGTGGCACCTGATGTTGATCATGATGCTGCTTGTACTTAGCATTGACTCTATCCAATATGTCATGGACCTGCTAGAGTATTTGGTGAATGTGATCAATGAAGTTGTTAGCCTTGTTAGCTTTAGACTGGACATGAGCCAAATCTTCCTAAGTAGCTACAAATGGTATGGCCACATCAATGGGACATAGTGGCTGGAATCCCAACCCCACCTAAAAGTTAATGTTTCTAGTTGAGCTATGGAGACATCTGTTGTAGTTATACTAGACATAGGGGAGGATTTCATCCCATGTGCATGGATTCTTTGAGTTTTACATGCACAAAATTTGCATGATCATCCTATTGATTGGTGGTCGGTTGAGACAATCTGTATGATTATTGTGCTCTCCTTCTTTTATTTGATGTTCAAGTGGAAATGTTGCAGATATATTGATCATTTCTAATGGCGATCATTCTATGACTTTCCTTGTGTATGTATGAACTGCACGGCTCGGTGGTCTGTGTGGATGCTTGTTCCTTCCCCAGAATGTAATGCTTCAATTGTTGACATCCCTGCAGTCTGGAATACATATATTTGTCATAGGTGGGATACTTTCATACTATGTATGAAAGTGTCTCACTGTGATATGCCAATGGATGCCCCTGATGAGTAAGAACTTACCCAATAGCATATTTAGAGGCATTTGTCTCAATCTCAAACGGTTGCTACAAGTCTAGTAATGTGAGCATTAGTGCAGAGAAGAGGCGATGCTTAAACTAGAAAAATTCCTTATGTTGGGATTCATAATAGAAGATATTTTATTTCACTCTACCCTTGGTGACTTGACTGAAAGGCCAAGTGATATGAAAGAAACCCAACATGTACATGTGGTAGAAATTGGCAAGTCCCAGAAATTTGCGTAGCTGTTGTGAAACCAGCTCCAAAAATAGAAGAAAAGAGATATCAACGCCTTAGAAATAAGCCACTTCGGGGGGTCAACCTCCAGTTCATTACATGAATGAAAAATTCTTGGATGATACAAATTAAAAAACCTCCTTTCTATATATAGGAGTCCATGGGGCCATAATGTAATCCTAGTGGGGCCACAATGTAATCCTAGCCGACCTAACAATAATAATTTAAGGGCACAATAATAACAATATGGGGGTTACAGGGGTACAATAATAACAATAATGGAGCTACACTAACAACAATAAGGGACTATACTAGTAATATAGGGACCTAACATGCCCCTCTCCTTCAAAAAAGTTTTGTCCTCAATGCTTGAGTAGATTTGGGTGTTTTTGTATAAAATTGTCATCCTCCCATGTAGAATCTTCAGTGGGTAAGTTCTTCCACTTGATGAGATACTCTAAAATTGATTGATTCTGTATCTGTCGAGTTCTTGTTTCTGTGACCGCTTGAGGTTCCAATATGATTTTTCCTTCCTCATCAAGTTCTGGAAATATTTTTTGAACTGGAAGATTTTCACCTATAACCTTCTTTAAGCATGAAACATGGAAAACTGGATGCACTCGTGAAGAAGCAGGAAGCTCCAATTTGTATGCCATAGTACCAATCTTTTGCAACACCTTGTAAGGACCATAGTACTTTGGTGATAATTTATTATCCTTCTTTGCTTGCTTGAGGGACATTTGTTTGTATGGTTGTAGCCGTAAAAATAACCAGTTTCCTACATCAAAACTTCTCTCGCTGCGATGTTGATCGGCATGTTGTTTCATTTGGTTTTATGCCAAATTTAGGTTATACTTTAAGAGTTGGAGAACTCGTTGTTGATGTTCAATGTGATCTTCCACTGCTTGAAACTTTGAATTTTCTCTTAAAGTTGATGTGATGGATGGTGGATGATATCCATAAAGTGCATAAATGGGATCATTTTTGCTGCAGTATCGAAGGAAGTGTTATACCACCATTCTGCAAGAGGTAACCACTTGACCCATTGTGTTTGTTTCTCAGATACAAAACAATGAAGATATCCTTCTAAACATTTATTTACTATCTCAGTTTGACCATCGGATTGAGGATCATAAGATGAGCTATGAGCTAATTGAGTACCCAAACAAGAAAATAACTTCGTCCAAAAATTTCCAGTAAAAATGGGATATCTAGCGCTCACAACAACCCTTGGGTTTCCATGTAGCTTTTGAATTGTGTCAATAAATGTAGTAGCAACTGTACTTGCTTTAAATGGATTAGATAATGCACAAAAGTGTGCATACTTGGTAAGTCTATCAACTACCACGATGATGACACTGTTTCCTTCGAACTTAGGTAAACCTGTGATAAAATCCATTGAAATCCCCTCCCAACGTTGACTTGGAATGGATAAAGGTTGTAAAAGACCCGGGGTCTTAATTGTCTCAACTTTATTCGGCGGGAAACCAAAAGAAATTCATACAAGCTTTTGAATATCGGTTACAAAAGGCCATCCCAAAAAAAATTCTTTCTTCACCATTGTGGTAAGTTTTAAAAATCACGAGTGTCCTCCCAAGAGAAGTGTGCAATTCCAAAATAATATTTTGTTTTAGTTGGGAATTCTTACAAAGATATAAGCGATCTTTGTACCATAAGGAATCATTTTTCCAACTAAATGTATCAGATGTACTAGGATCTTGATGCAACTTTTGAATGAGTGTGCATACTTCTTCGTCCTTCTTCCATTCATCTCTTGCTTCGGTTATCAATCTGGTTGGATAATAGAAATGGCACAAAGAAATGCTTCCACCTCTTCATTATTTCTTGAGAGTGCATCTGAAACAAAATTTAGCTTCCTTTTTTTGTATATTATTTCAAAGTCATAACCCAATATATTTGTGACCCATTTTTGCTGCTCTTTTGAAGATAGTCTTTGTTCCAAAAAGTGTTTAAGACTATCATGATCAGTTTTTACCTTGAAGTGTCTTCCCATTAGGTAAGTTCTACATTTCTTTAGTGCATGCAGTATTGCTAACATTTCCTTCTCATAAATAGGTTTTTGTAAATTCTTTCCTTTGATTGGACGACTTTCAAAAGCAATGGGTCTTCCTTCTTGCATTAAAACAACACCAATTCCATTTCCTGAGGCATCACATTCCACAATAAAGGTTTTTGTGAAGTCTGGCGTAGCTTAGACTGATGCTAGGCACATTTTCTCTTTAATATGTTCAAAGGCCTTAGTTGCTTAAGGAGTCCATGAAAATGCATTTTTCTTCAATAATGTTGTTATAGGTGTTGCTATTCGCCCATAATTCTTAATAAACTTTCTATAATACCTTGTTAGCCCGAGAAATCCTCACAACTACTTTATGGTTATGGGGACTTTCCATTCCTTAATGGATTTAATATTATTAGGGTCTACCTTAACACCCTCATGAGATACAATATGACCCAGATATTCCACCTCTTGTACTGCAAAGAAACATTTGGATGTTTTTGCATATAATTGTTTCTCCTCCAATAGTTTGAGCACCTTGTCAACATGTTGAACATGATCCTTCGAAGACTGTTGTAGATTAGTATATCATCAAAAACTACTAGCACAAATTTTCTAAGGAAGGGTTTGAAAATGGAATTCATCAACCCTTGAAATGTAGAAGGTGCATTGGTAAGGCCAAAATGCATGACCAAAAATTCATAATGACCCTAATGAGTTCGGAATGTTTTTTTTGGAATATCTTCAATCTTCATTCAAATTTGATGATATCCTGAACGAAAATCCAACTTGGTAAAATAAATTGCTACATGTAATTCATCCAATAATTCATTAATCATAGGACTGGGAAATTTATCTTTAATAGTTAGCTTATTGAGCTCCCTATAATTTAGACACATGCGCCATAATACATCCTTCTTGTGCACCAATACTACTGGAGAAGAGAAAGAACTTTGACTAGGTTGAATTATACCAGCCTCTAACATTGCAATCATACGTTCAATTTCGCTCTTTTGGAAGTAAGGATATCTATAAGGCCTGATGTTTTGAGGAACACTTCCTGGAATCAAATGAATAGCATGATCATGATCACGAATAGGTGGGATTCCTTTGGGAGTTTCAAACACCTTGGAATGATTTTCCAAGACTTGTTGGAGATCTACAAAAACAGATGATTTTGATGTTGGAACTTCTAGTGAGCATAGTTGTGCAATTACGCCTCGTTGTTCTTTATTTAGAAGCTTTGTCATGACATTAGAGCTTATTATCTTTCCCGGCTTCCCTGCAATACTCCATAATTCGACTTCCTTTCCTTTCGAAAAAAATTTCAAAAAAAGTTCTTGAAAATTAAAAGCTACCGTCCCCAAAGATTGTAACCATTGTACTCCTAGTACAACAACAACACCTCCCATAGGAATGAAAAGCATTGGACTATTCAATACATATTCCCCCATGGTGAGCTTGATATTATGGCATTTTCCAGAGAAATTTATAGTTCCTCCATTTGCAACCATCACTTGACATTCTGGTGTTGGGTATAGGAAAAAATTCAATTCCTTGGCTACCTTACAATGAATAAAATTATGGGTACTACCCGAATCAATCAACACTATTACCTTTTCTTCTTGATATGTCCTTCTATCTTGAGAGTTTGAGGAGTGGTAATTCCTACCAATGCATTACACGATATGGTCGGACTCATTTCTTCCTCTTCTAGGGTTGTTTCATGGTGTATACCCTCTTCTTGTTCATTTTCTTCTTCCTCTTCAAAATCTATGTAAAATAATTTCTTCTCGGCACACTTATGACCTTTAGTGTATTTGCTATCACAAGCGTAGCAAAGCCCTTTTTCTCTTTTTTTCTTCCAATTGTTGTGGTGTCAACCTTGTAGGTTGTGGAAATCTAGATGTGTGACACTTCCTTCTTTATAGAATTGAGTGGTAGGTTTCCTTGTCGCCATAATTTTACATTCAAATTTTCTTGCCAACCTGAATGCCTTCTCCAATGAATCAGGTTCCAAAATGGGAACTTCATGTTGGATGTTATCCTTTAAAGTGCCTATGAAGAGATAAATCTTGTGTTCCTCTAGATTATCAGTTACCCTTATATTCAATTTTTGGAAGTCCTCAATGTGCTGCCCCACTAAACCCTTTTGTTTGATATTTATCAATTCGCTAAAGAAGGTGTTGCTCTTTGTATCCTCATAATGTTCTATCATTTCCTCTGTAAAAATTGACCAAGTGATAATTTTTTTACAGGAGAAAATCCATTGATACCATACAAATGTGTTTTGTTCTAAATGTAAAGTTGCAATGCATACATTTTGTGTGTTTTTCACATTATGGAGTTCAAAATATTGCTCCATCTGTAGTATCCATGTTATAGGATCCTTTCCATCAAACTTCCTCATATCCATTTTTGGAATATGGTGGTTCTTCCCACCAACATTAGAGTTTATGAAATCACGATTAAAATTTATTTCCTTCTCATCATGAGGTTCTTCTACTATCTTTTCACGATTAGGAAACATTTCTTGTATCAACTTTGTCAAACCTTCGATGTCTAATTTTAGATCATTCTTCATGTTTCCCATGTTGTCTTTCATGTCATCCATCTTAGCTTCCATACACGACTTCCATACCCGGCTTCCATGCCATCCATCTTAGCTTCCATGCCTTTCTTCAAACCATCCATCTTCTCTTCCATGCCTTTCTTCAAAACTTCCATTTCATTTTTTATTGCTCTTTGCGAGAGCGAAATTTGGTGCACTTTCTCTTGTAATTTTGATAGATCATGTTGCAATTCTTCATCTTCATGAGTCATATTAGAGCCTTCTAAAGGCTTAATGGGTGTTGAATTATTTTTACGGGGCATTTTTTTTTTAACCCAATACTGATATATATTCTACAATATGCCCTTGGAATCAATTCAAATTGATTCTTCAAACAAGACTCATGCAATTCGGGAAAAAAATACACACTTTTTTCTTGCTTTTGAGGAGCTCAATATTGAAATTGGATTATCTCTGTGATTGCAGCACTTCAATATCTAAATTTTGGTACCAACGTAGCCCTATGAATTATCTTTCGAATTCCATAGGTCTGACCTGATTTGGATTCTCCAAGACAAAGTTGTGTCCAATCTCCCACAATGACCTAATTATGGACGGGTTCAGTAGAGCGAACTTGTACGACTTGCCACGTGTCAATGTTTTGTTCTCTGTCATTGAAATTGATAGCCAAGAAACTAAATTCCATGTACTTGCAAATGTTTTTTACAAAACTCCAATCCGATCCCCAGAGAGAGAGTTATTGAACTTTTCCCACGATCACCTCTTTGAGATGAAATTCAGGAGCCTGAAAAAGCACTACCTTCCACAGATCATATCTCCAAAAATATTGTGAACCATGATCTCAAATTTTTTATGCCTTTCCTCAAGATTTTAGCTTCTCACCATATGAATTTCAGATTCTGAACCTTCGTACACAAAAAGTTATAGCAAAAATTCCACGATGACCTGTTTAGGAGCCTAAAAAAAGACCTAACTTCCACAGATCATATCTCCGAAAATATTGCGAATCAAGCTCTGAAAGTTTTAGAAAATATTCCTTAGGATTTCGGCTTTGCACCCTAAAAATTTTAGCTTCTGAAACTTCGTAGAAAAAAATTTATAGCGAAAATGCCACGATGACCTGTTTGGAGCAGCGAAACCCTAGAATCCAAAGCTCTGATACCAAATGTTGTGTAACCAGCTCCAAAAATAGAAGAAAAAAGATATCAGCGCCTTAGAAATAAGCCACTTCGAGGGGGAAACCTCCAATACATTACATAAATGAACAATTCTTGGATGATACAATTTACAAAACCTCCTTTCTATATATAGGAGTCCATTGGGCCATAATGTAATCCTAGTGGGCCACAATGTAATCCTAGCCGACCTAACAATAATAATTTAAGGGCACAATAATAATAAAATGGGGGTTACAAGGGTACAATAATAACAATATGGGGGTTACACTAACAACAATAAGGGACTATACTAGTAATATAGGGACCTAACAGTAGCTATGTAAGAGTGGTTGGGGATGACCAATATAGAATAACTTGTATCTTGGATGGGTCCACATACGCACCCCGCTAATCAGTGATGTACCCTAGATATTGAACCCGGGTTATACGAAAAATGCATTTCTCCAAATTGGCACATAAATTGTGTTGTCATAGGGTTTGGAGGACCTGTCATATATGATGAAGATGATATTATCAACTCTGGCTGAAGATAAGGATTTCGTCCAAATACACTACCACGAATGAGTTGGTGAAGGGCCTAAATATTTCGTACATTAACCTCATGAAGGTTGCAGGAGCATTCATCAACTCGAAAGGCATGGCCAACCATTCGAAAAGGCCCTCCTTGGATTTGAAGGTAGTATTCCAAACATCATAGGGTTCAATTGGAACCTGGTGATAACACGACTTCAAATCAATCTTGCTGAAATATTCCCCCCACTTGAGTTATTCTAGAAGGTCACCAATCCATGGGATTAGATACCTATTCTATACATTCATCTTATTCAACGCTCTATAGTCAATACACAGGCTCTAGGTGCCTTTTTTCTTCTTTGCCAACACAATTAGGCTCCCACAGGGTGATGAACTTGGCCTAATGTGCCCTTTCTGCAGAAACTCATGAATGTGCCTCTTAATTTCATCATTCTTCATAAGATAGAATTGGTAGATAATTATGTTAGGTAGCGACACACCAAAGGTCAGATCAATGGAGTGCTTGACCTGACAATGTAGGGGTACCCTTGTGGGTGAGCTGAAGATGTCCATGTACTCCTCCACGACCTTTTCCATTTGCTATTGCCGTGTGGAGGAGCCATGTTTGGAGGTTGTGGATGTGGCCACACACTTCTTCTTTCTCTGAGGGCAGATCATAAGGAATAAAATTTTCTCAATCTGGGAAATGATCTTATGGCATTTCTTCACGGAGATCAAAGAGATGGCAGTAGGTGGTGCTACCTATGTTATCCTGTATAACTTATTTCCCAAAGAAATATTAATAGTGCTAGGTCTAGACTCATACACAACATGACACTTCCACAAGTATGGTTTTCATAATAATACATCACAAACTTCAAGAAGAGCAACATCACATAATACCTTATCTGTGAAAGACTTTATGTTGTAGGGAAGGCAACACTGATGATTGACGCAAAGATTTCATCCTTGGTGAAGCCACCCAATGGTGTATGGATACGGGTGTGCTACTGTCAGTAGGCCCAATTGATTCATGAACTTTGCTGATATGAGGTTCTTTTGGCTTCCACTGTCAACAATGAACTACATCAGAGGATCCTTCACCCACATTTGTGAGTGGAAGAGTCGCTCCCCCTCCTCCAGATCTTCGGGCTAAATATTTTGGATCTTGGTGGTGGCAACAAAGGCACTAGGCTATGCATCAATAATATTGTTCCATGTATCATTCCCCTTGTCTAGTTCTAACTCATAGTTGAAACATGCATCTGATTTGGAAGCCTTCAACTCGCCCACCAACGACTGCTTGGCTCGACACTCACTTGTGTTGTGAGTGGGGCTCTTATGGAACTCACACCATTTCCCCGTGTACTTTTTTTATCTTTGTGGTGTTTTTATTTGCTTATGGCTTCAGTGGGTTTTCCTGGGTCCCCTTGCCTTGGCTTTTTCCTTTGTTCTGTGGTTTGGGGGCGCCTTTCCCTTGCTTCGGGTTCGCAAATCCAAAGTCTCACTTCTTCTGTTTAAATGTATGCTTAATCTTTGTAGTGTAGAGGTATGCTACACCAAGTGAGGATATGTCTAGGAACTCAATTTCCTCCTGAATGTATTTATGCAAGCAACTATGGTACTTGAGCACCATTTTTTTTTCAAAGTATTTGATACCCAATTTTGTGCACAGGGTATGGAAAATATTTGTCAGCTCATGCACATCTTGGTCCATTTTTTGTTGTAACATCGTCCATTGTATATACTTTCCATCATAGCTCCACACATGGTAATATTTTTCCTTGTTGGCATCTCAGATAGAATTCCAAGTAGGTACAGATGAAAAAAAGAGGGTTCTCTCTCGTTCCTTTGTTCATAGTAGGTTTCCCACTAGTCCTTGACATGGGGGGCAGATTTGAGAAGTGAAAAAGTAATATTTTCCTGATTGGAAAAGTAATGAACCAAAAATACCCTTCCAACATATTTAACCATATATAAACGATGTTTCTATCTATATGTCCTTCAAATATGGGAATATTAAAGTTCACTTGTACCTTAAAGAGAGTGGCGCCTTCAGAGTGGCTGTTGGATGAAGATGTGTCACCTATGGGTATCCCCCACAGGATCTAGGCAAAGTTATCCATCTTCGCATTCCTTTGTCGCTTGAGGGATTCCTTGAGAAATATTTTGAAACGATGTCATGATCCCTCGTCTTTGTTTTCTTCCCCCATGGGTGGCCATTGGGTTTTGCGAGGATGGCCTTGCAAAGGTTCAACCTGTTTGAGCTCTAACTCCTTATACCCTGACCATGTTGGGGACATGCAAATAAAAACATAGAAAGAGAAGACTGCTCAGATACCAATGATCTAGAGTTATATATGAACACACTATAATACAAATATAAACATAAACACCAAGATGCAACATAAATAAATCTTCATTTCATTAATATCAAAGAACTGAAAGATGCTTACAAGCAGAATGGAAATAAACTAGTTCGAGCGATGGTAGGTTATCTCTGAGAAGAGATGTGGCAGCTTCATGCCTTTGAAATCTGTCACAATGATGCTCAAGGGAATTTTTATTATTGATCAACAAAGGAAAAACCTAAAAAATCAAAACCCTAACCCCAAGAGATGAAACACAAAGAGTTTTTGGGCCCCATTGGGGTTAGTTTTGCAACTAACTTTCTGGGGGTCGTAACTTGGTCATATGATCTCCGTTTGGTGCATATGATACCTTGTTGGATAGATCTCTCCGATTAATACAGGATTTTCCATATAACCTTCCTTACAATTATGGGCCTGCTGCGAACCTCAAAAACCATTGTTTAGCGGGTCAAAACAAATCCGAAAGTTAAGGACCCAAAAAACTACTAAAAATAGTAAATGCTGCTATAATGAAGGAAACAGATGAAGCCGAAAATAATTCTAGGTTGAATAGGTATATATTCCTGGATCATATAGTGAGACATAAAATTATTACATGATTTATGTTCTATGACAACGCTATGTTGAGGTCATACATGACATTACCTTTGATGAAGATACAACCTACTAGAGATCCAAAGGATCTCACATGGATATTGATGATGAGGTGCAAGGGGCTCCCAAGGATGTGGGTTTAGGTAATTTTGTACATGTGGAATATCCTTTAGATCATCAGGAAGATCCAGAAGGTCAGATTGAGCTAATGGACCCACTTAGGGTTGTTGTTCTTGAATTGAAGAAGAGGTCGTCATGGCTTCAAAGTACATTGTAGGATGTAGAGGGGAATGCAACTCCCCATGGGATTTTGAGGGAAACAAAATTTACTACTGAAGTAAAAAGCGAGATTTAGGGCAAGAGGGTTTCTCCCAGAAGAGGGAGACGACTATGAAGAGAAATTTTCTCCAATCACCAGGTGCACTTATATTAGAGCAATTATTTCTATTTCTTCTATTATGAGTTTGAAATTGCATCATATGGATGTTAAAACCACCTTCCTCAATGTAGTGATGGAGGAAGAAGTGCACATAGAGAAACCTTAGGGATTTGAGGTACATGAGAAGGAGAATTATGTTTGCATACTAAAGAAGGTTTTGTATGGAATCAAGTGGGCACCTCGGGCTTGGTATTCTCAGACTGATGGATAATTTTTTAGTCTTGGTTTCACCAAGAGTGATGCAGATCCCAATGTTTACTACAAGGTTGTTAAAGGCGAGTCTGCGATCTTGTTGTTATATGTCGATGAATTGTTTTTGACAGGAGCGGAAAATATCATTGATCAATGTATGAGGGAGTTGACCTTTGAGTTCGAGATGAAGGATCTAGGTTTGGTGCTTGGGATTAGTAGTGTGGAAAAATCTAGGCGAGATATTCCTAGGTCAAGGGAAGTATATTATTACGATCCTTCAAATATTTGGGATGATGAACTACAAGTCCATGGCTACTCCCATGGAGAACAATTTGAAGAAGCTGAGAGGCTCTGACTTATATTTGGTGGATCCATCTATGTATCGACGTTTGATTAGATCCTTGATGTATCTGCTTAATACCACACTTGATGTTTGCTTTGCAGTGAACACTATGAGTCAGTTCATGGTGGAACATAAGCATGTACATTGGCTTGAAACAAAGCATGTGTTGAGACATATGCATGGTACAATTAGTTATGGGTTGAGATATGTATCAAATGGTGAAGTACAACAATATGGATACACACATTCTGATCGGGTAGGAAGTGCAACAAACAGGAAGATAAGTTTAGGGTGTTTCTTTAGTTTGGGTTGTGTTTTGATATCCTGGATAAGTAGGAAGCATAAATTTTTCACACTCGACACTGCAAAGGATGAGTATATTGCAGCTAATCTGCAATTTGTGAATTAGTGTGGCTTCTAAAGCTAATCGTAGGATTCTTTGATCATATGTTGGAGACGATCATGATACATTATAACAATCAAAGTTGTGTAAAACTTTTGGAAAATTCAAATTTCCATGATAGGTTGAGCACATTGAGATAAAGTACCACTAGATGTGAGACATGGTATAGAAGGGAGCCATGAGGCTCCAATACATTTCTACAGACGAGAAAGTTATTGAGATTCTCACAAAGCCTTTTCCTTGGATGAATTTTTTATACTTTAGGGACAAGCTTGGAGTGGCTGAGAATGCCTCCCTCGTTGAGAGGGAGTGTTGATGTTGCAGCATCATGACAAACATTCTTCCTAGGTTAAGGGTATTAGCTGGGTGCCATGTAAAGTGGCTATGGAGAATATCCTAGATATAATTAGGTCATGGGGTGCCCCTTTAGTTATAAGGTTTGACCATATATCCAAGGGTTACTTGGCTAATGGCTAGAGTAAGTGCCTAGAATCATCTGGCAAGTATTTTTACCCTTCAAGTGCCATGTGACGACATGGGGGAATGGTAAATGGGCCCAGGGATTCACCATTAACTAGGGAGAATTGAACTAGTTCTAAATTATGACTTCGTTAGTTGGTGATCCAAGACAAGTTTTGTTTTTACCCCAGTCAAGGGGTACCTAACCATATTTCCAAAGGGTATTTGTCTAGTGGGTGACTAGATCATTTTCATGATGTTGATGTAGGATGCTTTCCACATGGTTCTGGAATAGAACATGAAGTGGATGGATACGTTAATATAGTGGGATCATTCAATATTTTCTTGGGATGGAAAAAAATTGTAGCTAAGTGGACATATATGGAATTCAAAGTGAATATCTTCCTAGCTAAGAGGGAGTTTTTATTTTTGGGTAGTTAGGGGAGGTATTTCCCAACTAATAAAGTCAGCTTAATAAAGGAAAAATAATTTAAATTTAAATTAATTTTCTTTAAGTCAGCTTAGAAAGGATATTTTCCCCTTGGGAACCACAAGAAAACTATAAAAGGACATTTTATCTCCTCATTTCAAGATTCAATCACACATTCAGAAGAACACATTTGTGGAGTGTTATTCATCTGAGGTAGCTGCAACCATCAAGCAGTCAAGAAGGTAAGTTTTATGTATAACAAGAAGAGAAGTTTTAGTGATGGTCTGTGCTCCATACTCAACCACATATATTATCGAGTTTTTTCAGTGTACAAAAGAGGCTATGAGAAGCTCGAGTTTTAGCCACGATCCACAACAAGGAAAAGGTTCTTAGCATGGGGCGTGTATAGGCCTGTACAAGAGAGTAGTTAAGGTTGGTCTAGGGACATAATAAGGGTGCTGAGAAGACCACATAAAGGTGCCAAAGAGGGAATATAACAGGCCACACACTGAGTCTGAGGAAGGCCTATAACAAGTCATAGGAAGAGGCCAAAGAGAGCCTTTAACAAGCCACTAGTTGTGAGAGTGTTTAGATGGGAAGAAAATATTAAGGGATCAAAAAGCCACTAGTTGTGAGAGTGTTTAGATGGGAAGAAAATATTAAGGGATCAAAAAGAGCTAATAAGGGATCAAAACAAGGCCTAAGGAAGGGTAATTAACCTAGGTTGACTTGTAAAATATCAGATCGTACCTTTGTTAAATTGAACAATTTCTCGTAGAAAATAGTGTTGGGTTTTTCTCCCAAGTTTGGGTTTCCCAGTGAAAAGTTCTAGTGTCTATTGTGCATGGATATTCTACTATGTTATTCATTATTTTTTTTGCATTTACAATTGAATTTTCTATGTGTAATTTCTTAATGAGTTCCTAGGGCGTGTTAAAGTAATACAATATATCATTGGAAGTAATTATTAGTTGCAAAAAATTGTTCTTGTCTAATTAGCACTATAAAATATACAACAAGATCATCAAGAGACTATGAGGGAAGAGTAAACTCATCTTTTTGCATTATTTTGATTGTATATGTGTATAAAATTCACCAGGGATAGTGCATAAATAAGGAGGAGGGAATGTAACACCCTTAGGATGACACTTGTATATGTTATACATATCATGTTCAGGTTGGTGAGCTAGGATTATTTTGGGGCTTGTGTGCTAATATAAATATGTGTTTTAAGAAATGTGTTTATTTTCTTGCATTTTGAGGCTAGAGTTCCTATGCATTTTAGGTTAGTGAGCCTATGTGATAAAATTTCAACAAGCCTAGTTGTGTAAACTTATAATGACACAAATATTAATAAATATGTAGACCAAGTATGACAAGAGAGTATGTGGGAATAAGGCTCCATGAGTGTGAAAGGGTGAAAATGTATAAGTGATGAATGGATTAAGCCTAGGGGGATAATATATTATGAAAATAATCCCAGGGAAAAAAGTGCACATGTTTTTACCCTAAGTAAATAAAGCGACTTTATTGAGTGTCATTTGTCAAAAAAGGGACATGCACATATACGTTAGAATTTTAATGTTATTCCATCATCCATTACATAACTTTGACTAGTGAGAGGTGATTGAACTCCTTGGAAGGGAAGAATGGGTGAACCTCTAACATGATTTGATTCCTGATAAAATCCTATGTTGATTTGGAAAGGGGATAGGTTTCCCTAGTGTGAGGCTAGAGGGGTACTTGTAAACCCCTGAGGGTATTCGGGACTCGTAGAAGCCATAAGGATATAAAAAATCCATGGATGAACTAAGTTGAGAACCCTAGAAGTGTAGTCATACATCCCATTGGAATGAAGATGTAGGAAAGGGAGTGCAATACCTTGGATTTTCTTAGCTGAAGGGGGATGTGAGACTATTGGTTGGAGGTTGCTGGGATTTGGTACCTTGGCCCTGTTTATGTTTGATATTGGTTATGTACCATAGTTGGATTTGGGTATGCCTTTGTTCTTGTGGATTCATGGCCTAGCTTAGAGGAGACTCGTTGCTGATATATTATGAGAAACATGGTTTATGGCTAGGTGGAACACCTAGGTCTATAGCCAATCGCTACTTCATTTAAAATAAATATGTTTTTTGTTATGTTTATGTGTTTTACACTATGATTATTTATTTATCTTCACATGCTATGTATGAACACAAATTTAATGGTTCCAATTATACATTTATATTCTTATATGTGAGAGAATTTCATGGTATAATGCATCATACACACTATATAGATGTTACATGAATCAAATTCAAGGGAAAATTCTAGGAAAATCAGATTACAGAGGTAGCAATATGCCCCAATGAGTAATTGGGGGTGCTACAAAAGTGGTGTTTAAGAAGGTATATAATGGGGAAACGTAATTAGGAGTCCTTTAAAAGTGAGGTGAGCTTCTTATAGTCTCGCATTGACTCATGGTGATGTTTTCGAACCCATGGATACAATTTCTATTGAAGGAGTTAAAGTACTCCTTCACTGTAAATGATGAATTTTGTCACTTTCTTTAGGTATACACTATGAAACCTAAGGATGCAGTATTTGAAATTTTTTCACTATTAAAATATCTTATGGTAAGTCAAAGTGATAACAAGGAAAAAATCCTTAGAATTGATGGTCAAGTTGAATATATTAGCAATACCTTCCCATCATTTTTCATATCTTAGTGATCTCTTAGTGGGGACCACTCCTAACACTTCACAAGAATATGGAGTAATATAATGGAAGAATAGAGCCATCATGGTAATGGTTTGTTGCATGCTTCATTCCAAGAAAATGAAACTTTCAATATAGGGAGAGGTGGTAGTTTATGCAACCCATATAACCGATAGAACGCCAACTCGTTTTTTCACATGTATGACCTTATGAGAAATGGTATGGTAGAGAAAATTTTATTCCACATTTCATAATTTTTGGATTTAGTGCACGGGCCCATGATCCCGATCAAAGGAAAAATACATGAACTTCTCTAGACTCATGCCACACCTTGGTTGGATAAAATGAGACTTTAAATGATACTACCTTTATGATCATATTACTGAGACAGTGGTGGAATATAGATAATCTATTATTGACTAGGGTTCTACTCACAATTCGTCGGGATGTTTCCTATACTTATTTTAGACGATTCTTTGGATGGATCTCATTGCGCTTCCATTGATTATGTTGATTCTCATCATCATGCATGTCCCCTTCCAGATGATTATTTTCTTGTTTTAATGGATCCCTCTTCTTTAGAATATGATGTTGGTCTTATCTCTACTATGACAAGTACTCTCTCAGGTACTCCTTATATAGTAAGTGGGAATAATCCTACCCTTTATGTGGGCTATATTGATGCCTCACCCAATCTTCTTGTTGTAGATGTTTTTTTTTTTAATGAATCATCTAGTACTCAAGTTGTATATGAAAATACCCTTGTTAGTGGCTCATCCAATGCTCATGTTGCAAATGCTCTAAACAACTTGACTCCATTATTAAGTTTTTATGGTGATCCCTTACATGATTTGATTGGACCAATGAGTCTTCCATGAAATAGGTCAATGATTATACCTAAGTGGGATATCTCCACGCTCCTTGAAGTTTCTTTCTAGTACATCAAGATGAACCCATTGTTGATAATTATTTTGGTGGTCCATTTGGATAGTTTCATGAGGAACTTTCACTAAGAGTATTATTTAGTTTTTTATGTCCATGTTGAATGACATATCCCCTATAAATCTATTTGGAGCTCACTCTTGTCAATTGATTAACTTGATGGCTTTATAAAGGAAAAATATGAAGTTTAGTAAGGGTGATCTAGTCCTTGCTCAATGGGGGTAAGTAAATTTTGTTACCTTATTGTAATTACTTTTCTTTGTGACCACCTATTTTTCTGAGGGGAGGCTATTGGAATTTATTGGTGTAATCTATATTTGTGGCCACAATCCATTCATTATGTACTAGTAATTAGGGCTAAGGCTATATTTATTTCTTATATGGTATTACTAGACATGGTTGAGCTTAGCTTAGTCAACCTTGACACATGGCTTCAATAACCCTCTTAAGGCACGTGTTGTTATTTTATATTCTCATAACCATCTCTTGAAGGGACACTTCACTTAAGTTGTATATAAAGATACACCTGCAACTCTCATATGTATCATCTCATCTTGTGATATTTTTTATTTGAAATATGAGCTGTTATAAGGCGAAGGACACTTAATTTTGGTGTTATGTTGTGATTGACATATTTCTTGTAGACACACTCATATATTTATGCTTTCCAACACTTATATTTCAGTTTTGCACTATTTATATATCATATATAATGCACTGAGAGACTTTTTCAAAATTTGGATAAGATTTGGTTTCAAGGATTCTGAAGTGAGAAAATATCAAATATTAATCTTCTTATATATTTTTCTAATATTCTATATTTGTTATTATTTATCTCATTGTTTATCTTATTTTATTTAACTAATATATATTTCAAATTATGAAGATTAAATTTTAAACATATATTTTTAAATTATTTTATCAATTTTAATTACAATTTAAAATCATATTTAACTATAAGTAAATTCTCTATTACATATATTTATATTTTGTTTTTTCAATAATTTTTAAGATTTAATACTATTACATATATTTATATTTAATTTTTTTGATAATTTTTAATATTAAAAAAATAATAATTAAAATTTTAATGAGAAATTGAAAATAATAATAATAATATTTTTAAACATAGTATAAGAAATGATCTCTATGATTTATATGCAAGTGTTGCTTATCTATTTGGATATATTTAGATATAGAGATTATAAGTGTCGCTTATTTATTTGGGTATATTTAGATAGAAAGACTCTTTTTACTTACTAAAAGATGCTTAGCTTTTGTGTAGGAGATTAAGAGTTTGGATCGTATAAATTTTTAAGTGATCTCTATAGTATTGATAAAAAAAGGTTAAGTCTGCATTGTATCAACTTTTAAGCGGTTTTTATTGGTCTTATTTATTTGTTTTTTGGGCATACATTATATGATTTAAAGATATTTGGTTTGAGTATATTTTATTTAATTAAATGTTGTGTTTAAATTGTAGTTAAATATTTATGATGGAAGAGATAGTATGAATAACAAAACGATGTAATGGTCGAAAAAAGAAACTAAATTTAGATCAATATTTAAGGGAGGTAATAAAGAAGAGAAGGCTATTATGAAATCTAACATACCAATTATTGGTCGCAAGAGGAAACTAGCTCTAATGTAGTAGTAGTTATATTTGATAGGGTTGGTACGACGCCTTTGTCCAAATAGATTGGGTTGTAGTTACTTTTATTTGATTTGGTTGGACTCCATTTGATTCTTGGTGTTAATTGGACATTTTTCAAAGTTTGCATGATGAATCATGACTTGTGATCTGTGTGAATTTCCTTGGGAGTTATTGTGAGTCATGCTTCATGCATTGGATAAATTCATAGCTTGGATTCTAAGAATTTCCTTTGTTAGACTATGGCTCCTTCCTCAAGGGTTTTTAGGTGGTGCATTTTCTATATGTAATAACTTGGCTTTTTTATTTTAAGATAAGTTTTATAATTCATGTTGTGATACTCTTTTGATTCTTTAGGTTAGAATTATGCTTTTAATTTCAATGTGGTACTTTTACATTTTAGACTCTTATTTAGAATCTTGTGTTTTATTATTTTCTATTGAGATAATTAACCATTATCTATGATATATTTGGTTTATCTTATTATGTTTACAAATAAAGAGTAAAAAATCTACAATTTTTATTAGAAAAAGGTATTGGATGAGTTCATTACCGTCATGCACTTTGGAGACGAAAAATTGAGTGACATTTCCATTGCAACATTTGTGACGTGTTAAGCAATGTGTCATAAAACTGAATTTGGGGTTTCCATGGAACGAGTTTGGCATGTGATGCATGACATTGAGGGAGTCGGTTCGATGGAGTAAATTCCACATGGTCACCAATTCGATTGAGTAACACCCCATGCACCCAAATGACATGTCAACTGATAGTGTGTAGAACCAAGTGATGGTTTGGCTCGAGCACAAGCCGAGCATGAACGAAAACAATGGGAGGTCATCTTGTACCATGTGATGTAATATGGGGCCAAATTGTAGGGAAAAAAAGTAAACTGAAAAGCGCTTGGATGCAATCAAGGGGAATTAACTAAGATGACTTATGAAAGGGTGTGACAAGTCACACCACTTGAGCTGCATATAACTAAGGTGAACCGAAAATGGAGACAAACGCACAGCCAACCAAACGATAGAAGCAAAGGAGAAGTGAAAAGTTTGGAGGGATAGGTCCGAGCAAGGAATGAAAATGTATGAGTTTTAAAGCAAGGTTGTGGTAGGTAGACCAAAAAAATGACCTAAGTAACTGTGAAAAAAACTGATTGAGTACTTCGTGCAATGAGACAAACCAATTGGTACGGTTTTAGGTGACTTAGTTTATTTTTGAGATTTTGCATATTGTAAAGAGGGGTTGGGTCGAGAGCTTGAGATGACCTATGCATGCGAAATAATTTTCGGCTATATTAATGAAAAAGGCCAATGGGTCATTTCCATAAACTTGTGTCTTATAAATGTTGAAGTACACTTGTGGATATTTATGTTGTCTTTTACATGTAAAGTTATTGTAAGAGGATTGTGACAATGTGGTAATTGTTCTATGTTGAGAATTTATGATACCGCTAAATAACTAATATAAAATAAAATAAGAGTAACATATTTTTAGGTGTTTTTTGGGTGGACTAACATTGTGCAACACTATGAAGTTGTAAAACATGCCAGTGTCATACACTCGAGGGGTCATGGTGGATCGAGCACGCCTTGTAACCGTGCGACACCCCTAGGATCATGACAAGTGGTGTCATAGTAGTTCAACAATGCATCCAAATGGACATGGGAAAGAAAATATATGTGTATGAATTTGTGGTTCATGTTCACATGAATATTTTATTATGAGGATAGACGTCTTGGCAAAGGAAAAGGAAAACCGAAGGAAAAAGTTATGCTTTGTGAACATGGAGATCAAGAAAAGGGTAGTACTATGACTTGGTGAAACATGCGCCTCACATAATTTCATGAAGGTAGGTTTAGCATAATAACTTGTGTTGAAAGTAGTCGCAAGAAGGATTGTGGTGAAGGCAATCAACTCCAAGGCTAAAATGGTGGCAAGATTGGAAACAAATTTGTTAGTTCAGGTTGATGGATGGAAGGGATTGTTGGATTTCATTGTCATGCATGATTATGAGGTGAAATTGGTACAATATTTCTTGAGAGGAAATCAGTTCGTTCTAAAACCATGGATGGATTGATTTATTATCTTGGATGATGACAAGACATGGGTTGTGTGTACAACCACATGGAAGTAGAAGAAGGAAGGTGTGAAAATTTTTTCTATGTTGAGCATGAAGCGAGTAACATGGAGGTCAGATTCTTAGTTATATGCAACAGTGATAAATGAAGTAGGAGATGATGGGATGGGGATGCCTATTCCGCCAAAGCCTTATGAGTTTCTAGATACATATGAAGATAGGATTTCATATGAGGTATTGAAAGTTCTCCCACCAAGACAAGAAGTGGATCATCACTTTGAGCTTGAGCCTTGTGCTCCAACACCAACACAAGCTCCTTATAATTTATCAGGACCAGAGTTAGATGAGTTGATGTGTCAATTAGCAGAGCTAATTGATGTAGGGTTTATTCATCCTTCTCATTCTCCTTATGGTGCTCTTATAATATTTGAGAAGAATAAGGATAGTAATGAGCTAAGGATGTGAATTGACTACCAAGATTTGAACAAGCAAACCATGAAGAATTGATACCCCCTTCCACTAACAAAAAATTTCTTCAACAAGTTGGCTAAGGCCAAGTTATTCTCGAAGCTCGATTTGAGACAAGGTTACTATCATATGTGAATAGAAGTGGTTGATGAAGTGAATATAGCCACGGTAATAAGGTAATGGAGTTATGAATTCCTAATATGCCATCTGGTTTATGTAATTATCTTGCTATATTTTCGACCTTGATAAATGAGGTATTGCAGTTGTTCATGGATAAGTTTGTTATAGTATACTTCATTGATATTATAGTGTTAAGTGATGATTTGGGTGAGCATAAGAAGCACTTGGCACAAATATTCGAGGAACTGAGGTAGCACCATTTTTACTTAAAGAAGTCAAAGTGCATGTTCGCTTAGAGGGAGATACCATTTTTGGGTCATTAGGTTGGCTAGGGATGTATTCTCATGGGCCCTAATAATAGATTGGGAGGAGACTTGAAATGTGGATGATGTGAGGGTATTCACTATGATGACCAATTACTATTGGAAGTTCATGGAGGGCTATTTAAAGATAACCACCTATTTGATAGACTTGTTGAATAAGGACAAACCATGGAAGTGGACAGAGAAGAGTAGGATTGTATTTTAAGAACTCAAGTGTAAGATTGTGATAACCCCATGTTGAAGTTGGAAATTTATGAGATACAATTTGAGGTGCAAACAAATTAATTTTATTTCACCATAAAGGAGTTTGGATGCAAGATGATTACCATGTAGATTTAAAGAGTAGGAAGTAACATGATTGGGAGAGGAGGTATCCTATTCATGAGAAGGATATTATAACAATGGTGCATTTTATATAGGTATGGAGACACTATCTATTGGGAATGCCATTTTTGGTGAAGACAAAAAACATTATGATGAATTATTTCGCTACACAATTGAAGTTGTCACCAAAATAGGCTCGGTGGAAATATCTTTTGGTTGAATTTGACATGACTATCAAGTATAGGTTAAGGAAAATCAATGTATTTATAGATGCTTTTATAAAGAAGGCACATTTGGAATCACTTGAGGAAAAGGAAGAAGACTTACCTACTCTAGGAGAGAGTTAGATTTAGTTCATTGAAGATTTGCAAAGAAGAATTCATGATGGGTTACAAAACAACACTACAATGAAGAACATAATGAAGCAAGTGAAGGAAGGAAATATGAGGAAATTCTTGTTGTAGGATAATATCTTTTTCTATGGATCATGCATCTAAGTTTCTAAAGGAGGTGGAATCGAGAGGGAACTCTTGAATGAGTGTCATGACTCACCTTCGGCTAGCCACCCAGTACAACGAAGAACAATCGCATTATTAGAGAGAGGATACTTTGTAGAAATTTGAGGTGAAACATGGAGAAGTATGTTCATACTTACATTATATTCCAACAGGATAAGTCTGATACCAGAGGAAAGCTAGGATTTTTGCAACCTTTACCTACTCCAAACATACCTTGGGTGAGTATCTTGATGGAATTTTTTATCACCAAATTGAGTCCTGTTGGGCTGCCGCAATGGTCAACTTGGAGTAACTATTTCAAACCATATTTTGACTGAAGATTAGCCTCTTCAGCTTGAGAGGGCTCTCTCAACTTATCAAAGGATTTGCAATGAAAACTCTACTAGATTGCTAACTCTATGATTGTAACTTGATTGTGATTGATTGCAGGTTTAAAATGTAAAGGACTTGCTACCATTGGGCTTATGGAGTCAATGCTAAAGAATTTATTGACAATGGCTTTCCTTGTGGAAGCCAAGTCTTGTAGATGCTTCAATAAAAGGACAACACACATAGAAAATATTCAATAACTTCATGTACAAAAGAAGTCAGAGCATGAGAAACACAAATTTTGAGTAATGAGACATCAAGATATTGAAAGCAGGATATTAAGAGAGATATACCATAGCTTAATACTTAAAGGAATTCAGAGCATGAGAAACACAAGTTCTGAGTAATCAAGCATTAATACATTGGAGAAAAAAACATTAATAAATATAGAACAGTAACTCACTGAAACATAATAAGAATCTCAGGTGAAGAAAAGTTGTATTGTCACTATATATTGCTGAAACTCCAAATATTTACAAATTAGTCTTCTGAAATAAAATTTACCAACCTGAAATCAATCAAAATCAAGTTACAGTCATAGAGTTAGCCATCTATTAGAGTTTTCATTGCAAATCCTTTGATAGATTGAGAGAGCCCTCAGGATGAAGAGGCTAATATTCTGTCAAAAGCTGGTTTGAAATAGTTACCCCAAGTTGACCATTTTAGCAGCCCAACAGGATTCAATTTGGTGACAAAATTTGGCATCGTTGTCGGGGATTTAAAGACATATTTCCCGAAGATTTTGTGCAAACAGTGAAGCTGAACTTTCGTAGGTAGCAGGAGCTCATAATTTTTCGAGGCTATAGAACTACCTTGGCGACTCCATTGTTGAAGAATTCAAAAATTCATAGCTTCATGGTGATTCCACTAGACTTATGAAGAACTCAGATGTTGCCATTCTTGTTTCGAGGTATGCATGTGTAGATTTTTCATAAATTTATGGTTTCCCAAATCCTTTTCCCAAGGATGCATATTTTTTAAGGAATGGTCCAAAATTTAATGGAGAATATTTGAGTTTGACCTTGAAGCATATATCATATTTCCGTGACTTTACTGAGCTTCTTAGAGTCATACATGAAGATATTTTCATCATATTGTTTTATGATTCATTGCAAGGGAAATGTAAACAATGGATTGAAAGTTTTCCTGTCAGATCTATTAAGTCATTTGCAGATTTTTGGCTTATTTTTTTGGAAACATGAATGGAAAGAACATAGTTGGTGGTAGAATCTCCTTCCATTCAAGGTTTTAAACAATGGAATGATGATCACATTAATGAGGAAGTGGATGAAAATTTTTCTTCGACCTTTTCTTCTTATTTAAAGTCATTTGAGTGCAAGTCAAAAGATAAGATTCAATTTTTGGATGAATTTGCTAAGAACATTGAGAAAGACATGGAAGTTTTGGAAGATCAAATTCAATCCTATAGTCTTCATGGTCAAGATCAGTCATTTCAAAAAAATTTCATGCCAAAATACAAAGAGAAGGTGCTGCTACCTTTTTCTTTTGAGATTGAGGAGGAATGCCTTGTTCTTGAAAACATTTTGATAGCACACAACTGAACTCTTATGTTGCTAAAGAAAGCATATATGAGTTGTCTAAAACTACAAAATGTCTTGAGGATTATCAAACAAACTATGTCTTTTATGATCCTATAGCTGACTACATGGAAGAGTTCTACAGTCCAAATTTCCAATTATGTTTTCGTTGTGAAAATCAGATCCATCTTCTCTTACCTTTATCATTTCAGAATACAGTTTGCTTTTGTTTCAAGTGTAGTCAAGGAGTTCAAGTATCAGATCAGCTCATTGAATGGCTTTATTGGAGGTTTCATGTTGATTGAATCAAACATGAAGATTGCATTTGTTAGGGTAGGTAGGAGTGTGTGTGAATAAGCTCAAGTAGACTGAGCATCTTTTCAGTATGTACAGATTTGGTTTTTCAGCAGTAATCATCAAGCTTGAGCCTGAGTAGAAGGCCATAAGAGCTTGGAGAAGTCTTCATCAATTTCAGAAAATTTTCAATTTTTCAAGAGAGAGGCACTGTAACTACAAGTTCTTTGATGTACCATAGGGGCACACCATCCCCACTGGAGCCACTATTATCACACTCAAAATTTTCAAAATTTATATCATGTTGGGTCATGCATGTGATGAAGAATTTATAAAACCATGTTTATCCTATGTTAAAAAAACCATTATGAGTCATGTCATGTCAGCCAAATCCATTTTATATCATTTAGTTTTAACACCCATGCCTTAAAATCAAGAAATGAGCCAATTCTCTAGTTTTTCACAGTTTCATAGTGAATACAGTGGTAGAATAGAAGATTTCGCAACGAAACTGCCTAAACATTTCGTAGCACTCATTTGCCAAAATAAAATTGATGAATTCTCATTTTCTATTGGTTTCGGGGAAAGGTGAGATCACCTATTTGGTTATGACAGCTATCCAACATGTGAAATCATAAGTGCTTGTCATCATTACACTTTTATCCCTCCATTTGTCATTTTCCCTCTCATATTAGAATTTCATCTTAAAAAAAAAAAAAATCACCCAAGCTCCTCTCTGTCATTAACCCTTCAACATTTGCATGTTTTGTTCATGTGTCACCCTTGAAAATTTTAGCTTTGTGGCAAGCAGCTTGCTGTCCAATTTTCTTTTTACAAGTGTCACATTTTTAAGAAGGTAGCTTGGTTATAAAGATAGATGGACATGAATAAGAAAGTGTAAAAAGGAGGCTCTGTGGATATATAGGATCTCATGGACCTTAATCTATTCATGGAGGTACCTAGTTTTGCTGAAGCATTCACCAATTCAGGTTGCTTGAATTTCTGTTGGAGCTAACAAGGAATTTGTTGTGTTTTTGGACTGTGTGAGCAGTCAATTTCAAGAGAATATTATGGATGAACAGAGGTGAATTATGCAATACTGAGAGATTTTATTGTCAAGCACGGAATAAGGAAAAATAACCTCCTTCACTTTTCTCGCAGGTACTACCAGTTTGGAGATTCGAATATGTCTCAGGTACCTATTTTCAGAATCCAGAATTTTCCTGTTTTATACATGTTTTTCTAATGAATATTATGGACAGCTGGAGATGGTTTTCAAAACACCAAGAGAGGTTTTTCTTCAGAAAATATTTAAATACAAAAACCTCCTTTAGTTTTTCAATATCTACCAGGTATATGGAGATAGGATCTCATCTCTGAACCCTACTTTTTTAGAAAAAACAAAGTCGTTTGATTGATAAATTAACTTGCTAAAGGTGAAAATGATGCTTTTTGAAGAGGGTAAGAGGAAATTTTGTCTTATCATATTTCATTATATCAATTTTCATACTTACGGGTGAAATTTGGAAGAAAAAGGGAGAATTTTGAATTTTATCCATAATCAGGTAGTTTCGTAGCATGCTCCAAGCTTGAAGGCTTAAAAACGCTACGAAAATTCTGAAGATGTTTTTTTTTAAGATCCAAGGAGGGAGGTTGATGGTATTTACTCATTTTGACCTGAAAAACATTGTTTGACCAGCAGAGGTGGAAAAAGGAAAAGACAAAGGACAAAAACAACCTTGCTACTAAACTACGCTACGAAATTTCTGAAGATGCTCTTTTGCCTCTAAAATCAATTTTATGAAGGATTAAGGAGGGAGGTTGGTTGCTTTTAGATATTTTGGCATAAAAAAGGTTTTTGACCAGAAAATATGGTAGATAGATGGGTGAAAAGACATAAATCTATTTGCTACGAAACCACGATACGAAACTGCCTAAACTGCTATGTTTTGTAGCGAAAGGTTTTTGGAGGTTCAAATAGCACATAGAAGATCAATCAACCATATGGACACATCCAACCTGTTAGTGGGCCATCCCAACATAGAATCACTACTCGACATGAGTGTCACTCATCCAGCTCAGCGTGGAGACCAAGGTTAAAGCAGAGTTTATCTTTTCCCGAAAAGTAGGATTATATTTTTTAAATCTAAGAGGTACATTAAATGTTTAAGTGATGGTGAATGTTTCTCGAGCATGTGAGCCTTATCATGTAACTGTCTCACTATTGAAAAATTGAATGTAATAAATATGAAGTAGAGTCCTATTAGGAATGTGAGTCTTTAAAGGTTAGCTGTCTTTTTCTGTTCCAAGAGAGTAGTTTTCAGTTATGTTAGGTGTCAAAGTTATGACTCGAAGATCTAGCCAGTTGGGCAGATCATTTGCAATGTAAAGAAGTCTATTTATAGATAGAACATCGAATATCAAAGGGTTGGATAATATTGCACCAAATTGCTACTCTGTAATTTTTTTTCAGTTTCAGTAATATACAATGACATTTTACTTCGAGACCTAAGATTCGAGTGAAGTGTTTAATGTTTTGTTTGCTCTATATCTTTCATGTCTAATCATCTGTAGTGAGTTTTATCTCTAATTACTCATAACTCATGTTATCATGCTCTGACTTCCTTTAGAGCTTAAATTACTGTGTTTTTCCTATGTTGTGTGTATGTACCATCTTTATTAAAACCTCTATTTTCCTCAGCTTCCATGAGAATAATTATTGTCATTAAGTTTACTGATGTTGACCCCATAGCCCAATGGTAGAAAGCCTTTCATTTTTCAACCTCCAATCAATCAAAACCAAGTCACAGTTCATATAGTTAGCCATCTAATAGTATTTCTATTGAAAATCATAAATCCCCTTTGAGAGAGCTGTCTCAAACTAAAGAGGCTAATCTTCAGTTAAAAGTGGTTTGAAAGAGTTACATTAAGTTGATTTATGAGCAGCCTATCAGGATCAATTTGGTGATAACAGAATTCATCTCACATTTTATGGTGGTGCAAGGGTATAATAGGGTGTTGTTTATTGTAGATCAATTATGCAAGAATTCCATATTTTTACCAACAAAGGTACCATGTAGTGTAGAGAAGAAAACAAGGATTTTCTTCAAGAACGTGGTGAAATATTTGGGTTGTTCATTAAGTATTTTATCAAACATAGATACGGTGTTTATGAGGAAATTTTAACCTCAATGTTCAAACTTGTAGGGACACAATTGTTACATATTTTTAGGTTTCATCTTCATATACATGGATAGATGGAGCTTATCAACTTCGTATTGGAGGATTTCCCTGAACATTATGTGAGATTCAATTAGGAGAACTAGCCAAACTTGTTGGATGCAACTTAGTTTAGCTACAACCTGCAAAATATTGATTCTATCGGATATAGTCCATTCGAGTTGGTTAATAGGAAGGTGTATATTACCCCACACATGGTCATAAAGGGATGCTACGGGAGGAGTCCCATGGATTTTAAGATCATGAACATATGGAAGGATATGTTGGAGATGGCTCAAGGGTACTTGATATAAGAAAAAAAGAGGATGAAGAAATGAGAAGATAGGAACATGAGAGATGAAAAGTTTAGTGTGGGCGATATGGTCTTCATCAATATGACCAAGGAGAAATTCCCTCCACTTGTTGGGATGTCTATATCAATGATGAGGAGATTTGAGGGTCCATTCTGAGTTGTAGAGAATATTGGTGATGTCGCCTATAAGCTATAGTTTTCTTTCCACTTGACAACTCGCTATTCGGTCTTTCATATTAGTTAGATGAAGAAGGGTTGGGTGGATACAGATGATATGTGTATAGTAGAGCCATTACAAGCCATAGCCTTGATTTTCAATCATATAGAGTTGGAGCTTGAGGAGATAGTGGGTTATCGGACTTTGAGCATTGAAAACTACATGAAGAGAGAACACTTTGTTAGATGGATAGAATCTTTGGAAGAAGAGAATGGATGGGAGACTTATGAGTCACTTTGGAGATGGGAAAAGGATTTGATGGATTTTTAGAGGAAGAATCAGTTAGCAGTCCCAGGTTTTCTAGGGATAGTTATGACTCGTGGTGGGGGAGGATGTTAGGCCCCAAGGTTCCAGGGCATGCCCACATCTCTTCGACATGAAAAATCCACATGCTAGGCACCTTGGTGAGACAAAAAATGTAGATTGATATCATAATAACACAATTTGAGACATCTATATCACAAATAATGTGACAATAAAGGATTGGGTAAGGGCACAAAGTGTCATAAACTAAAGTTGGGATTTACATGGAACGAGGTTGGCATGTGACGCATGACATGAGGTAGTTGTCCCAGTGGAGAGAATGCCACATGGACTGTGGTTCGACAAGTGATACCTCATGCACTCAGACATTATGTCAACCGAAAATATGGAGAATTGAGTGACGAGTCAGCCTGAGCATGAACTGAGTGTGAATCAAAATTATGGAATATCAACCTGAACTATGTGATATGATATAGGGCCAAACCATAGGGAAAACAAGTGAATGGAAGGGTACTTGGATGCAACCAAGGAGTGTTGAATAAGATGACTTGTGAAAGGTTGTGACAGGTCACACCACTTGAGTTGCATATATGTGAACTACAAGTGGAGAAGGAAAAACAACCAACAAAGAGATAGAAGCAAGGGATAAGTGTGGAGTTTGGAGGGTTAGGTCCAAGAAAAGCACGCAAGGGTATGAGAATTCGAGGGGGTATGTGCTAGGAAAACCACTAGAGTAACCTGAGTGAGTATGAACAAAATCGAGTGGGTACTTCGTGCAACGAGACAAATCGATGGGTCTAGTTTTAGGTGATTTGATTTATTTTTGAGATTTTTCATATTGTATAGAGGGGTTGGGACGAGAGCTTGAGCTTACTTATGTATGTAAAATAATTTCTAGTTATATTAATGAAGAAGGTCGATGGGCCATATCCATAAAATTTTGTCTTATTTGTTGAAGTACACTTATGGATATTTATGTTATCTTTTACATGTGAAGTTATTGTAAGAGGATTGTGACGATGTGGTACTTATTCTATGTTGAGAATTTATGATTCCGCTAAAAAACTAATACAAAATAAAATAAGAGTAACATATTGTGAGGCATAGTCTGGATGGAATAACACTTAGCTATACTATGAAATTGTGAAACACACTAGTGCTTCACGCTCTATGGGTCATGATGCATCAAGCATATCTTGTAACTATGTAGATCCTCTAGGGTCATGAAAATTACAAAGTGGTATTAGAGTCCCAAGTTGAGTTATGTGTCTTGAGTGTAGGATGATTTTTAAAAGAAAACGATTAAAGTAGATTTGTATTGAATAAGTCTACATAAATAACGAAACATTATGAATATTATGTCAAGAACCATTGTGGTTAAAAATAATTTTCAAGAAATGTTGTTAATGTGGAAGGGACCCTATTAAATTTTTTGTTGTTGCTACTATATAAATAATCTTATAGATGATGTTGTGAAATATCAATTCAAAAACAAGAAGTTTGTTAGTGCTGAAAATTTTCATAAACTAGTGGAATTTTTAGTGTTGTTGCATTATAAGATTGCTACTATAAAAACATTGTTGAGCATTTCTCCTTGTATGAAATATTAATTGAGGATTCAGCTAAAGGAAACTAGACCTAATCTCATTGATAAATTTTTGAGACTTGTAAATTTTTGATTGAGTATGAAATAATCTTTAAGGTGACCATTGGGATTTCAATTGTTGAGGCTAGATTTGAGTTTTTCAATTTAATATACATTGATTGGAAGATAACATTGTTACCGATGAAATAGGTAACCTGACCTCAAAACGGGAACTCTAGCCCAAAAAGACTCAAAAAACATGAAAAAACACCCCAAAAACAAACAAAAAAAAGTGTATTCCGGAACACACTTGATTTTTTTTTAAGGTCAAATTTCAACATTTTATAAAATTATGCTAAAAACAAAATTGTTTCTTGAAGAAAGGATTGAAAAAACACCCTCAAAACAAAACCAGTTGATGCTCGAATAACAAAAAAAAAAAATTGTGTCATATTTTTGACATTTTTAAAAATAGAAATAACATTTTTTAATTTTTAAAATTCAAACATTAAAAAAAACCTAAAATTTAACCCAAAAATAAAAAAATAAAAAAATAAAAACATTTTAAAGCTTAAAATTTAAAAATATATAGGAATAAAAACAAAATAAAAATTTTAATTCAAATATAAAAAAAACCTACAATTTAAAAAAAATAAAATAAAATAAAATAAAATGATTAAAATTTCAAAATATATAGAAAAAAAAGGGTTAAAAAAGAAAGAAATTATAAAAAATAAAATATAGAAATTAAATTTAAAAAAGACAAAGAAAATGTTTATTAAATTAAAATAAAAAATAAAATTTAAAGAAATATATTAAATTTTAATAAATTTAAAACTTAAAAAAAAAAAAAAAACATTAAATTTAAATTATAAGAAATAATATATATATATATATATATTAAATGAACAAACAAATAAATTTTGAAATAAAAAATAAATTTTAAATATAAAGAAAAGAAAAAAAAACATTGTTAAAATAAAAAGTTAAAAAACTTTAAAAATCAATTAAAAATGAAAGATTGAAAAAAATAAATTAAAAAAATATATATATTAAATAAAAAATAAAATTAAAAAAAAAATAAAATAAAAAATATCTATATATATATTAAATAAAAAATAAAATAAAAAACAAATTAATTTGAAAATATTAAGTTTAATTTAAAAAAAAAATCTAATTTTAAATACACAATTTTAATTGAAATAAAAAAAATATAAAAATTTTATGTAATTAAAAAAATAATAATAAAAAAAATAAGAAAAAATAAATAAATCAAATAAATTTAAAAAAATTACAAAATTTATTAAATTTTTAGAAATTAAATGAAAAATTAAACATAAAATTTAATAATAAAAAAAAATGAAAAATTCAAAAAAAAATCGTTAAAAAAAAAAATACTAAACTTAATAAAATTTATTGACAAAATTTAGAAAAAATAAAAAAATAAAAACAAAAAATATGAATAAAATTTAAAAAAAGGAAAAAAATAAATAAAAATAAAACATATTAAAACAAATTAAATTTCAAATACAAAAATTAAAAAAATAAAAAATAAAATTAAAAAAAATAATAATTTTTTTTTTTTGAATTTAAAATATATATATATAAAAGAAGAAGAAGAAGAATTTTTTGATCGTGGTGGTGTCGCCAATCGGCCTCTTGCCTAGGCGGCGGCGGAGGCCGGCGGCTGGGCGGGCGGAGAGGCTACATGCAGCCCCCCGCTCGCCCAGCGGCTGGCCTCCACCGCCACCTGGGCGGGAGGCCGATTTTGCGAATCGCCCTCTCGCTCGGAATTGGCCTCTCGCCCAGGTGGCGGCAGAGGCCGGCCGTTGGAAGCCCCTCGCCTGCCTAGTGGTCGGCCTCTGCCGCCACCTGGGCGGGAGGCTGATTGGTAGTGCCACCACGATCATATTATATTATATATATATATATATATATTAAATTTTCTTTTGTTTTAATTTTTTTTTTATTTTAAATATAAATTCAAATTTTTTATTTAAAATTTATTTATTTTATTATTAAATTAAATTAAATTTTTAAATTTTTTTTTTTAAATTTAATATTTTAGATTAAATATTTTTTAAAATTTAAAATTTATTTATTAAATTTTAATTTAATTTAATTAATTAATTAATTAATTTATTTTTTTAAGTTTATTTGGTTTTTCATTTTTAAAATTTATAAATTGTTTCATTTAAAAAAAAAACAGTAAATTTATGGATATTTGTTTTTTAATTATTTGCACGTGGTTTTTTTCATTTTTGTTTTTGTTTTTTTTTTTTTTTTGGTTTTGTTTTTTGTTTTGTTTTTGTTTTTTGTTTTTTGTTTTTGTGTTTTTATTGTTTTTGTTTTTGTTTAATTGTTTGTTTGTTTATTTTTTTTTGGTTAATTTTAACATTTGTATTTTTTTTCTTATTATTATTATTTTTTTTAATTTAAATTTTTTCTTTTTTGTATTTTATTTTATTTTATCTAAATTTTAATTTCGTAATTTAAATTATTTTTAAATTTTCTATTTTATTTTATTATTATTATTATTTTTAATTATATGGTTTTTTTTAATAACTTAGAAAAAAAATGTTTTTGATGTTTTTTTTTTATTTAATTTTTTTGGTTAATTTTTGTTTTTTCTCTTTAAATTATCTGTTTTTTTTTTCAAATTTTGTCATTTCTTTTGATATATTTTTCGAATATTTTTGTTTTTTGTTTTTTTGTTTTTTTTGTTTAAATTTTTTATTTTTACGAGTTAATTTTTTTTTTTAAAACATTTTTATTGGTTTTTTTATTGTTTTATATATATATATATATATATATATATATATATATATATATATATATATATATATATATATATAATCTAAGTTTTGTGTTTTATTACCAACATGAAAATCACCACTCTAAAAAAAAAGGTTGATGCTACGTTTGAAAATTAGCATGAAAATCACCGCTCTAAAAAAAAAAGTTGAAGTTGCATCAATACATTTCAAAATTACCATGAAAATCACTAACATTTTAAAACAAATATTCATACTTCTTAAATAAAAATATTTGAGTGTCAAAAATGTGCACAAAAAAAAAGGGGTGATTTTGCATCACCACTTTTCAAAATCGGGTGCTTTTTATGCTACCAAAAACAAGGTAACAGTGCGGTTACCTATTTCATCAATAACAGTGTTAGATTTGATTAAGAGTAAAATTTATTATTTTGAGGTCCACTGGGGTTTTCATTTTGAAGGTGAAAACAATCTTCTTTATAAGAAAATCCCAATTATGAAATATTTTTTAAGCGTTCAAATCTTTTTCATAATCATGTTTTCTAGTTTGTAGGTAAATTCAAATTCTCTTGTAGAGAAAATATTCATCGAGGAAATTTAAGCATGGTGGTTAGAGTTTTGGTCATATGATTGTTCATAATAAATGTGAACTTAGGTTCTATAATAGAAAAAACCATAGCCGAAGATTTTTTCTTATTGTTGTGATTATGTTTTTAGCGGTTGGAAATTTTAGTTCATAGGTAAAATTTCATTCCCCAATAGGAAAAACCCTAATTGAGGAAATTTCATTGTGTTATAGTGTTTTTTTCTTTTCAAGTTTTTCAGTTAAAATGTGAACATAAATTCTCTAAAAATAAAAACCTTAATTGTTAAAATTTGGATAGATTTTGGCCATTGGGATTTTAGTTTCATGTGTAAACTCAAATTCCCCAATATAAAAAACATTAATTAATCAATTGATTAAAGTTAAATTGCGAAGAGGAAAAAGGGGTATCTATCCTAAAATCCTACCAACATATTTATGTGAAGAGACAAAGAAGAGAAGGATGAAGAGATATAAGATGGAGGAAGGAGGAAATGAGGATAAAAAGAAACAAAGGAAAGAGGAGAAGGAAACTAGAACAACTCTAAATTTTATTTTTATTTTATGGTATATTTTTGCATTAAACTCAAATCAACCTAATTTTTTTGTTCGAAGTCGATGGAATTATTTTTCATCTATAAGTGATGTTTCAATTTGAATATGACTATATATTTCATGTTTGTTAGCTTTTGGGGTTTCTTAGAATGTGTTATACCATTTTTCGGGATGCTTAATGAGATTTGGCATACATTATTATGACCCTAAAGGGGGCATATATGGAGTTAAATGTATATGATATGATCCCACGGGGCCGCATAGATGGGTTATATGTACTTGTAATGTGTAAATGTATAGGTAATAGAGTTGGCCTAATAATAAAGGGCCACGTATGAAATGTTGAATAACTATATTTAGAAATCATGTAGTCATTATTGACATTTGTTTAAGATGTATGAATGTATTTTATTATTTAGAAGATGTTCTATTCTTTAAGGATTTATTGTGTAACTCATCTCTCTTATCTATCTTGGAGTTGTGATCCACACTTATGTTAGTGCACATGGTGTGTACTTCTAGTTTTTAATGTTATTTTATGTATTTGGAGCATAACATTTGTTATGAGAGCTATGACCCTAGGTTTTTGTTGCTTCAAACGAGTCGCCTCAATATTTTCATTGTAAATTTTTTTGATAGGTTACAAACCACAAATTTTGAGGATAGTGACGTGAAATACCAAGGTATATCTAATCAAAATTTTAAGTTTTGATTCATTATAGTTTCATAGATATATCCTATGGAAGATAGGGTTTGTGATTAATCCTAAAATCAATTTTAAATGAGTCATTTGGGAATTTTCTCTATAAAATTTTAATTGTGAAGTTTCAATCTATGAAACTTTTTGAATATTAAAGAGAAATGGTGAAGTAGATGTGAAAAAAATTTCAAGTTTTGGTTCATTATAACTTCAGAAATGTAGCCTATGGAAGTTAGGATTTGTGATTAATCCTAAAATTAGTTCCAAAAAGGCATTTTTTTTATTTTTTCTATAACTTTTTTTCTAGGAAGTTTCAAACAATGAAATGGTGGTTCAGCCCATAGTTTTCTAATTCCAATTAACGAATTATGGTTTTAATATAATATGAATTAATGGATTATATGTTTGGGATAATGTGGGATTGTATATGTTTTATTGTAAACAAAGAAGTTGATTGATGATAAAATTAGAGTTGTGACTCTAACTAGTTTGTTCATTTTCTTCATTTGGGTTTCCAGGGTAAATCTATATGTAATATGTGATTAGCATTGTTTTTCTTGTTTGTTTATTAATAACTTATGTATGTTGCATTATTTTATAAGGTTTAAACATTACATGGATGAATATTGAAAAGGATACTAGATGAAATATCACATGGGAAAAAAATGAACTTTTTCCAAAGGAATGTATTAGACATACAAAAGTGTAGGCATTGCATAAAATTCAACATGAATTAAAAAAATCTAAAATGAGATCAATAAGAAGGTTAATGGGTTATATAAGATACAAAACCTTAATGAAGCACACATTAAGGAGATTGAACAATCAAAACAAGGAAAAATCATCAAGGGGAATTGGAAAATGGGTGGTTCAAGGGAAGAATTGAAAAAGAAAGATGAAGAAATACATATATCACTAAAAGCATAATAAAAATCTACTAGTTGACATTAAGAGAATAAATGAAGAAAATAAGAATTTTCAAAATCAAGAAGAAAAAATGATCTTAGATGAAGAGAGTACCTAAAGACTTGAAGAGGAAATTCACAAGAAGATTGAATAAGTCCTAGACATGGATGCGTTAAAATAAGAAATGTGTTCTAGAATTGAAGAAAGGTATCCAAATTTGACAGATGAGGTCACATTACAACTTCAAAAGGAGAAACAATACATGATCCAATACTTTCACTAGAAGATACTTGAAGAATTTTAACTCAATCTGGAGGAGGTCCATGTCAAATAACATGGCATTATCTCATAGGATAGATAAATGAAAGACCAGAAAAAGAGGATAAAGGAGGTCATTGTCTCTCAGAAGAAGAAAAATGAAATGGTTATGCAAAGTGAAAAAAATCCATCAAATAGGAAACCATATCGACAACCTCATTACTAGGAAATATTTCAAGGAAGATAATAATATCAATATCAACATTATCAAGGAATAAGATGAAATACTCATTAATATTAATGGAACATAGCATCAAAAACCCATTATTCAACAAGATATTATGAAATACCAACAACTATCGTAAATTGAAGAAGTCAAAATAACTATACATGGAATCAAAGGAAAGAAAATTATTCAACAACTAGTCATCAAGGATTAATACCAAAAAGAATTGAGTTCCTTCAAATTTGGATTCTTGCATATATGTAAAAAGAACTTTTCTTACTAATTTGGATCTCTGATTTTGGAGTAAATTCTAATTATAGCTTACTTAAAAACTCATTGCATTTTAAAATGTGCTTGGGAGGAGAGCTAATATGAAATTTCAACAACTATAAATACTAGTTACAAATATTTTTCCAAATGAAAGTTGGAATCTAAAATTATATGATAAATACTTATGTCATACATGATTGTTGGCATATTTAGCGATGATTTATCTTGGTTATTTTGAAGTTTTACTGTAATTATACATGCTATTATAATTTATATGAATAATAGTGATAAAAAACTCTTGCTACATATGGTTGCAAATTAAAAAGGATGATTTTTCTCCAATATGCATAGGCACCATTATTATAATATTATCCTTAGATTTCTTCTTTTTCCCCTCTAGTGGTATCATAGTCTACTTTTTCTTTTCTTGCAATTTTTGGTTAGATATTTTTATATTTCATTTTCATACATGTTGTTACATAAATTAAGCACAATATGGTAATGTGCATATGGTTATGTTGGGAACTATTGATGTAGGAAAATGTCCCAATACAACAATAAGGATAGTTGTTTGATGGCAAGTCCCAAATAGATCCGCTCTCATTTGGTATGGCAATTTCCACCTGTATGTGGACCATGTTTCCACTAAATATATTTCTCCTGGAAAGGATCATTTCACGATGAAGTTCTTATAAATTATAAACACATTCCTTATTTACTATGCAAATGCAATCCTATTCTAGCATATGCCTAATTCCAATCTAATAATGATAAAATGTTGATTGTGATTATAAAGTAACTACTAAAAGCAAGAAATAATCCATCACCCTCAACATAAATCAAAATAACATATTCAATTCTCATACTTATGAAATAATTCATATATGAATGATATTGAACATATGATTGTCATCAAATCCATAGTCTAATCATAATAATTTTATACAAAAATAATTGAGAAAAATGACAAAATGAAAGAATCTACAAAAAACACACAATTAAAAACAAGGCGCAATTGTTTGAATAGATAATGAATTAGATCTTCCCTGTAATCATCCTTCAAAATAAATTCCTCGGTCTATGGTACAAGCAAAATACACCAACCTGCAAAATTTGTACTTGATAACAGTAAAGTTACAATTCCCTAGTTTTCTAGCTCTCAAGGCTTCAATCTTTTCTTTAACTAAAGCAAGGGTTCCCTTTTATAAGAAATTGTGGGTCACCCTTTCATTATTATATTTTTTCTATGGTTACAACCCCTTCTTTTTACAACTCATAATTTGGTATTTATTTACAATAATGGTTGAGGATACTACCAAAATAAATCCAATATAATTTTAAGTACTTGTATATTTAGGAAATTTCTTTCTTCCAATCTAAGGCTTCTAGCTCCAAAAAAAAATAAAAAAAATCCAATTGTTATACAAGTGTCCCCTTAAGATGTTGAACTCTTGATTTGTTTTCATTGCTTCAATTTATTCAGTGAGAAACACATCACCTAAATAAAATAGAAACAACTGCAACAACATTACAATCATTTCAAAATTATAAAAAATGACCATAGTCAAGGAACTGTGCATAATGATAAATATATAAATTCAATTACAATTAAAAAAAGAAAAGAAACATTATATAATTATATAAGTAAATCATAATCATATCATATTTATTGTCAATCCAACAAGAAAATTTATCCTATATTATTATTCATTTCACCACCTTTTTAATGAACTCCTATTTATTTCAATTGGATATCAAAAACTCAAGATATAACATGTGAAAAGTCGATGCTTTGTAACCATTGTTATTTTTTTCTTATTCAATTTTAACCATTGAATTCAAAGTTATTTTATATATCTTGCATGCACTATCAATTTTCATCATAAGACATTTATAACATTTAAGCCTCTCAGTAGGTTTTGCGTGTAAATCCACTAGTTGTATGGAACCTTATTCACAACTTTAAGGTAGATCCATTTAGCACATACGAGATCTAGATGCCAAGTACGATAGGACATGTCAAACGAAGGACATGTTGGTTGATGAGGTGGATTCCATGTAGGATATACATATTGAATTAAATATATGATGTAACCACAATCTAGATCTAGATTATAAAGAGAATCCAAATCCATATTTCTATAAATCCATAATAATCCATAAATCAACATAAAATAAGTTCTAGGTCCCAAATGCTACATAGAATAGCCACATAGGATTCCACATAAGATAACCCGAAGTTTTATTGGAATGAAATTTTGAGGTGGCATGACAGGTGTATGTTGAGGTGGCATAATGAGTTAGCCAAATAATAAATTTTGAATATTTTTGAATTTCAAGAACAGTTGGATTTGGATATCTAGAAATATAAAAGAAATCATAAACATGATTAAAGAAAATCCCAGTTTTGGATATCTAAAATTTTCAAAAAGACAAATAAAATAGAATCTCATATTTTGGATAACACCTAATACTAGGCATGTTATCATACCATGTTAGATGACAATTCATATGCCACATCGAATATCATGTCAAACACCAATTCATATGTCATGTTAGCAACCACTTTAGGAAAGTGAAAGAGATTTGACACGTCGATGCTAAGTGGAAAGAGGAAATATCTAAATCTAAATGTTGAGTGATAGGTAAAAAAATTATAGATGTTAGGTGGAAAGATATGATTATTTCACATAAAAGCTAGGTGGTCATGAGGTGGAAGTTGACATGGTGATGTATCATCGAACATTCAAGTTTTGCATAAAGTGCCATTTTTAAGAAATTATGGATTTTGCTAGTTCCATATTGAGAGTTACATAATAGGGTTCCAATGCGACTGCCACATTAAATTACATGTCAGATGCTAGTTCAGTAGGAGTGAAGGAGTTTTGACATGAAGGTGTTAAGTGGCAAGAGGAAATAGTATCATCCATATGTTAAGTGGAAGGAAAAAAATCCTAGATTCCAAGTAGCAAGATATAATGATGTCGCATAAAAGATAGGTGTTCATGAAATAGAATTTGATATTGACTTGGTGATGTGGCATATGGAATCTGAGTTTTTCATAAAGTTCCATTTTCAAGAAATTCCAAATTCTATAAATTCTAAATTGAAATTTCCATGGTTAATCTGAAAGGACTGTATTAGTTTGTTTTGCTAAGTGTCTTTTCAGTTAATAAACATGTGCATACTTGTCTCCATTTGTTTGCTTAAGTATTGAGGAATTTAACCATGAAATATAGGTGATTTTAGTGAATTAGTAGCATGAAATATGAGCAAATAATACTGAGAAGCAGTGTATAACAGAGAAATAAAACCACACACAACATTTACATAGTAGGCTTGATGAAGCAGTTCACCCCTCCTGGGCTACATCTGCTGGTCCAGCTCCCAATGGCATGTCCATCTTTCATTAAGCTCAAAAATTTACAAATACATGTGTTTAAAGGCCTCTAATGGTTTTTTTCTCTGCACCAATGGCTCCAGAATGCTCCAATTAGTCTAGGTAGACTCTCGTTTCACCCAAATTGGTCGAAAATTGACCCTCCTAGCCTTTTTCCCAATAACCCCTAGAAATCCTCCACTAAATGTGGAGAACTGCACTTATCTGCAGTTAAAATTGACCATTTTCCAAAAATTTGGTGGCACGCTAAGTCTAACTGCCAATCCCAAACCGTAATATTAAATTTAAACCGTTAAGGGGTGAGGGTGGCCACATGCCAAGCCACAAAACCCTGATTACATTAAATTTTGGAGTGGAACCAACGTAAAAAATTGTGGTTAAGTCAGAGTTGAAGTTACAGTTAACTTAACTTTCAGCTCTAACTGTCACACCTAACCGCAAAGAGTGGCATGTGACAAGGCTCCATTAAACATAAACGGTTTTTGGAATGTGTTGTCATTCTAACAATTGATGTCGCAGTGAGTTATAGTGGCATGTGACCACAACACTTGGACCGTCGACGGGTTAAGACCACTGGCAGTCCCGAGCCCCAACATAAACCTTGATAAAATTTAAATATTACATGCGACCTTTTTAAGTTAAGACTCAACACGCAGCACGGATGGTGGAAGGCTTTTCACGCAGGCCAGAGGTCGTAGGGTCGAACCCCCCCAGACCTCATAAAATTTTACACCAGCGTCCAGGGGACACGTGGTGGCCTCAGGGATGGCCACGTGTAACCCTCCCATTGGCCACAAAAAAACCAAACGTACAACCATCCTGTTGAACCCTTAGTTAAACTGAGAGGGGGGTGGGGGGGGTGAATTAGTTTAACACATACATGGAATTTTAATACTTTTTCATGAAAAATTATTTCCACCTTAATTTCATGTTCAACTTAATATGTGAGTAATCTTAGAATGTGAGCATCAAGCACTAATATAATGTAACAACAGACTTAATATGACAGCATCAAGTATTAAGCAGATTAGATAAACCATATCAACACATAAACATCATGCACATAGACACCAGATATACGTGGAAACCCATAAAGGGAGAAAACCACATCTTATTATTGTTGTGATGTAAAGGCAAGCTCCAACTCCCTCTCACCACTGGTTTTCTGTAAGCACCAACCTACAGGAGGCTCCCACCTCAAATTCTGCAAGCTACAACTTGCAAGGAAGCTTCAACTCCCTCTTTTTCATAAAGAAACATTTGCTGATTTACCTTGGATAGCAGCTCTGTTCTGTACCTTTGATTTCTTTTACTGTACTCCGATCTTCATATTTTCTTGATTATTTCTTTTTCTTCAATTCTGCATTCTCTTCTCTTTTATCAATTTACTTAGAGAAATGTACTATTTCAACTTTACAGTGGGATTTTATCTTTCTTAAGAGACTTGCCAATTACATCACAAACAATATAAACAGTTAAAACTTTCATTCAATTACAATATATATTTAGAATATCACTCCTCTCTTTTTTATCTTCCATACTCATTCATCCCAACCACACTCTCTTTTTCATTTTCTCTTTTATTCAATTCCCTGTTCATTGCAGTTATATAACTGCTATATGTGCAACTGCCTTTTAATATATATAAAAAAAAAACTCTAGGCGTTTTTATAAAACCTTTTTAACAACACAGATATATCAGTACTCACAATCTTTATCATGAACCATCGATAATATAACCTTTGGTTTCGTGTTTACAAGAAATGCTCATATAATATCTTCGGGCCCCATAGAATTTCACACTGTATAATTGAACCCTCTATTCAATTTTAACTGAATACATTCGAAATTCAAAACACTGTAATGTCAATGCCTATTCTCCTTTCGGCATAACCACTTAACCCACACTGGCCCACACATTTATATTTCGATTATTTCATAAACAATAAAAAAACCCTGGCCCATACCTTTTTTGTCACCTTGCAACTTCATTCATGATCCAATGGTGGATAATTCATTTCTCTTTCAACCTCTGATCCTACGGACATCGCACGGTTAACTTACACGCAGGTTAATATTCAATAGTTGCGTGATGGACTGGACCCCAGCGCTTAAACGACCCTTCATATCCGACGGCGGAGAGCACGTCACCTTGCTCCACACGATCCGATAGATATCGCTTGGCTTAGATGCATGAACAATAATGTGCGATATGAGTGGTTTTTGGGACCCCGCCGTATGCCACGTGTTAGGCGCTCTATGGAATCGCTCCGATTTCTTGAATACCGCTTGCCCGTCGAAGGCGGTGCGATGAAAACTGGAATCCCACCTTTACTGTTCATTAGACAGAGTTCCGTCTTCCAAGTTCCACCTTTTCATTTGTTGATCTCTGTTTCATTTACATTTTAACATGGCACTTCCATATGTTTAACGCCCAGCTCCGTCAGGTTTTCACTGCGCATTCACAGTTCCTCTCTAGGTTCCATTCCTCACGGTCGTTTACAATTCTGCCTCTTTAACTACTGTTCTTCATGCGTGTGTTATGTTTATGATTCCATTATATTCAATGCTGCCTCTGCTACCCATTCATAGAACCGATCTACTCAATAAGATCCTCTCCATTTTCACCATTGCTTTGATGTCTAATCTGCTCAATAAGATCCTCTCCATTTTATCCATTGCTTTGATGTCTAATACCTCTACGACTTGTAACCATTATGACTATCCACGGGTTCATTCTCCTTTCAACCTTGCTTTCTACTTCATCATTGCACATATTCTGCGTCCAAGTGTATCCTCGTTCCAATATTTAACCGAGGTCGTGTATTCGAATTGGATTGAACTAATACCAGTCCTTCTGTAGGATTGTCGATCCCTCTAGTGTGAATAACCTCTCACTCTGTCTCTAATAACTCTCACTCTGTTCTTCTCATGCTCCAAACTGAGAGCCCTCTATTCTCCTATAAATGTTAATACACCATTCAACTATTCCCCATGTAATTTGACCAAGAAGACATGAAGTCACACATGGAACTTATAAACAATTCTCCATAAATAGATATATATATATATATATATATATATATATATATACAGGTGATCCATCTCAAAAGTAATCACTTACAATTTCATGGTTGGCTAGATATTCAATACGAAGGCCACTACCCTCCAGTTTGGATGCTATTCAAACTCCTTACAAATTACAAATCATTTTACATAACTCCTTTAATGACCTCTACTGGTATGGTCTGTGCATAATATGTAAATTTTCAACACTCTTTTCATACTTTCATAGACAATTTCAGTTGTCAATACATGTTTCCTTTTTGCCACAGAGCCTCGAATGTTCCTTCTATAATATGTTCCCACACTCAAAACCAGTTTCTCAAATCAAATACCTCTGCTCCTTCACTGATGCTACTCCTTGCTCCTGAAGCTCCTCTGCTGCCTCTCCAGATCTCCAATCAACTGACCCTTCTAAAACTTCCTCTGCTTCATGTCTCATGATCTCTTTGCCTTGTTGCTGTTTCAAGTGCTCCTCCTTTGTCATCTCCTTTGCCATCAATGACAACATTTCCAATAGTATCCCCCTTTGGCATTGATGGCAATACACTACCATCTTCTTTCCTTTTAGAAGCCCCTTTTTTCTTTTCCTCCCCCTTTGACATCAATGGCAAAGGGTTGCTCATTTCCTAGTTTGCTTTCTGCATTTCCTCTCTCTGAGTTATGTTTAGGCCCTCTTCTGCTGACTTTGTACCATGCTGCTCCAGACTGATGTACAAGACTTGTTGAGAGAACACTTTGAGGATTATTGAACTTGAATATACACTGTAAATTGATACAATTCAAACGCATAGACTTCTTTCACTTGTATAGAGCTAAAAGTGAAGATAATGACACTTCATAGAACACATTGTACCAACTTTATCTAATCAGAGATGTATGATTGGATCAAAAACTAAAATGCTGAGAAGGCTTCAAATATACTTCTGTCTCTATCTGATGTAGTGAGCTAATATATTTCTGTTGAGGAAGATTGTAGATGGAATATGTCTTCTCCTGCAATTCTCATCTTCAGTACCAAACCTGTTCAATTATGATAATGATGCCAATATATCTTTTATTTCTGTGGTACACCTTTCCTGCCTGTTGGTGATGATATGAACTAGGATGCTGACAAGGATATTACTTTTAAAGATTGAGAGGTTCTTGTTGTTGATGTGAACAAATGAATCACACCAGAGCTTACAACTTATTGTGAGAATAGGCAATATCTTTCAATATAAGAGACCAAATGACTTTCACTGCTTGCACACTATACTTTCAAAACAAACCCTTCAATGTATTGGTCAGTCTCATTTATCAATCATGCAGTTTTATTTATGACATGAGGAGGCATGTATGTCAATGATCAATCTCTCTTTAAAGGTGAATCACCAGCAAATCCCTTGTGCTGAAGAAGGATTTATATGAATAAAAAAACTTTTGAGCTTCAAATGGTAATCACAACTAGTCCTTTATGCTTCAGATACTTTGACTTTTCTATCAGGATGATATTCCATAGAATCATATTGAAGGTGTTTAATTGAAAAGTCAGCAAACAGACTTCACACAGTGTTATGAATGACCTTAAGAGAAGAGGCCTGATATGTATATGTACTGAATTCAAGAAGGCATCCAAAAAAAATTGTTTCAATGCTCAATATCATGTTTCAAGAGTAAACAAAATGCTGATGATTTAGCTCTGCTACTGATCTTTTCAGGCTGAATGCAGAATCCAGATAACACTGGGAATACTAACTTGATGTACTTTTGCCATAATCCTTTGATCCTGAGGACCTGTATCATACTTTTTCTTCATGACATGCTTCTTGGTAAATTATGTTGATAGGCATGCTTCTTGGTAAAGTACCAAGTACTAGTTGATACTCCCTTGGTAAATTATGCAAAGATTTCACTTTAGTTTGCACATTAACCCATAATTAAGAAATCCTTCATAAATTATACTATTGAGCTTTCCACTGTTCACACCCATAGTCATCAATATACTGAATCTGATCTTGTCATCATTAAATATTTTCTTATTCTATCATTATGTTCAAAGGAATGTCACTGCATTTTCCTTTGCTATGATAGATCCAAAATCATTGCTGCTTTATATTGCTTTATATACCACTTCAACTGTTCTGACATGATGATCTTCAGAAGGACATCTTCAATTTCTATACTATGAATCTTCATGGGTTGATTACTCAGATATTTGTCACTTATTTGACTTCATTCCTCCAAGGGGACTTTTCATAGATCAATGATGTACTGACATCAAGATAATAAACTCTTTTCTTACTCATTCTTCTTAATGTGATTCATTGTTAATTCCAGCAGTGTGATGCACAGTGTGATCATCACTTAATGTGTTGATGTCTTCTTAGTTGTTCATGGCTGATGTTCTCTCTACTCCCAAGGCTTTTTGCTACTTTCTCTCCTTCCATCAACCTGTTGGCTATTGTGTGCTTCTTCCTCTATAGTTCTCTATTGGAGAAAATTATCCTGTGCATTCCTGATCTTATAGCTGTTCTCATTCTAAGATGCTCTTCTTAGACTACTTTCATGCGGTCTATATATGAACTGCTCTCCCCCTGGGATGTTGCTTCATATTTGTCACTGGATGGGATTTTGCTTTGCTTCCTAGAGCAGCTTCCCCTGAGACTATGGAAGATTCGTTATGTTATTGAGATCATAGGCTCCCCCTTTCTCTTATCCTTCCATACTTTATTGGGGTTCTTCATAATGTTTGCACTCCTTTTTGATGCATAGCTTTGTTTGATTTGATTTGATTCCTTCCTCTGTCTAGAGCCTTTTAATGCATATGGCAGTTTACAATCTTTTTCTTTGTGACCAAGTTTGAGGCATATATAACATCTTATTCTACCAAGATATGTTTGAGCTGATGTACAGTACTTTGTTCCTATTCTTGAATACATTTTACAATCAACAATTTTATGTCCAAAATTATTGCATGCATAACAATAGCCATGGAAATGATTTGTGTACCTGGTGAAGGATTGTCTTTTCCATTTGCTTGCTTGAGGGGTTCTTCTCTTTTGTTGCATCCTTTGTTGGTTGGAATGGGTTTTCTTTGTCTTACAATATGCTACAGTGTGTCCTTGTTTGTGGCAGGAAAAACAAGTGATTCTTCCCATAGGAGGAAAGAACCTTCTTTGACATCTTCCAAATTTATTCAATTCATCCTTAGGAGCATATGAGCCTTTAGCAGTTGATTGTTTCATCCTCTCATTCTATGTTCTTTCATGTTGCTGCTTGATTCTGTTTGTTTCTTTACAAGTCTTGTTCTTGCTGGCTTCTTCTTCTGTGGGAATCTTCTGAGCTACTTCATTTTCCTTTACAGGTTTTACAAAGATGATTTTCTTGTTATCTTCTGCCTTGGACTTACTAGTTTCTCCTTCATATCCTATCCCAGTCTTTATGAGAGGTGACCTTTGTGCATTTAGAATCTGGTCCAACTATCCAAAGCCTTTCATTAGAGGTGTATTCATTAATATTTCTCTTTGGGATTTTTCTAAGTTCTTTCTTAGGCTCACTACTTCTTTTTCCAATCTTTCACATTCCTGAATTTTCTCTCTCATTTGTTGCAACAGATTGTCTTCTAATTTCTTTGCCTCTTCAAGCTGTGTCTTCAGGCCAATAATTTCTTTCCTATCTTCATATTCTTTCTCATCACATATTTGTACCAATCTCTTAAGGTCTTTGTTTTCATTCTTCAATTTTTCTATTTCAGTCAGAGCTGTGTCAAGTTTGGCTTTTTCTTCAGCTGCAATTTCTTCATGGCTCTTACTACCATTCACACTAGCAGGTACCTCATTTGATTGAACATCTTCTTTTTTACATGAATTTCTCTTTTTCTTAATTCTCTTCTCCTTCTTGACAATGCAATCCTCAGTGTCTACTCCATGCATGAAATGCAGTCTGTCCCAGATTTCTTTTGCTGAAGTTAAATCCATTATTAACTCAAGATCCTTGTTACGAAGATTGTTATATATCACACATTTTGCCTTGGCATTCCTCTGTTGTTCTTTCACCATGTGTGAGTCTTTGTAGTAACCATCACATACAAGCTTCCATATCTCAGGTTCATAGGCCATTAAACCTATTTTAACCTTATCTCTCCATTCAAGAAAGTTTGTTGTATTTAACACAGGTGCATTTTGATAGTCCATGACTTAACCAGATCTCCTTCAAGCTATTAAGCTTACACCAAAGGAACCTGCTCTGATACCAATTGTTGAACCCTTAGTTAAACTGAGAGGGGGGGGCGAAACAGTTTAACACATACATGGACTTTTAATACTTTTTCATGAAAACTTATTTCCACCTTCATTTCATGTTCAACTTAATATGTGAGTAATCTTAGAATGTGAGCAGCAAGCACTAATATAATGTAACAACAAACTTAATATGACAGCAGCAAGTATTAAGCATATTAGATAAACCATATCAACACATAAAAATCATGCACAGAGACACCAGATATACGTGGAAACCCATAAAGGGAGAAAACCACATATTATTATTGTTGTGATGTAAAGGCAAGCTCCAACTCCCTCTCACCACTGGTTTTATGTAAGCACCAACCTACAGGAGGCTCCAACCTCAAATTCTGCAAGCTACAACTTGCAAGGAAGCTTCAACTCCCTCTTTTTCATAAAGAAACATTTGCTGATTTACCTTGGATATCAGCTCTATTCTGTACCTTTGATTTCTTTTACTATACTCCGATCTTCATATCTTCTTGATTATTTCTTTTTCTTCAATTCTGCATTCTCTTCTCTTTTATCAATTTACTCAGAGAAATGTACTATTTCAACTTTACAGTGGGATTTTATCTTTCTCCAGAGACTTTCCAATTACATCAAAAACAATATAAATAGTTAAAACTTTCATTCAATTACAGTATATATTTTGAATAACACTCCTCTCTTTTTTCTCTTCCATACTCATTCATCCCAACCACACTCTATTTTTCATTTTCTCTTTTATTTAGTTCCCTATTCATTGCAATTATATAACTGCTGTATGTACAACTTCCTTTTAATCAAACATAAAATAACTCTCAGCGTTTTTATAAAACCTTTTTAACAACACAGATATATCAGTACCCACAATCTTTATCATGAACCATCAACAATATAACCTTTGGTTTCGTGATTACAAGAAACTCTCATATAATATCTTCGGGCCCCATAGCATTTCACACTGTATAATTGAACCCTCTATTCAATTTTAACTGAATACATTCGAAAGTCAAAAGATTGTAATGTTAACGCCTGTTCTCATTTCAGTATAACCACTTAACCTACGCTGGCCCACACATTTATATTTCGATTATTTCATAAAAAACAAACAAACGCTGGCCCATACCTTGTTTGTCACCTTGAAACTTCATTCATGATCCAATGGTGGATAATTCATCGCTCTTTCAACCTCTGATCCTACGGACATCGCACGGTTAACTTGCACGCGGGTTAATATTCAATAGTTGCGTGATGGACTGGACCCCAGCGCTTAAACGACCCTTCATATCCTACGACAGAGAGCACGTCGCCTTGCTCCACACGATTCGATGGATATCTCTTGGCTTAGATGCACGAACAATAATGTGCGATATGAGTGGTTTTTGGGACCCCGCCGTATGCCACGTGTCATCCGCTCTATGGAATCGCTCCGATTTCTTGAATACTGCTTGCTTGTCGAAGGCGGTGCGATGAAAACTGGAATCCCGCCTTTATTGTTCATTAGACAGAGTTCCGTCTTCCGAGTTCTGACTTTTCATTTGTTGACCTCTGTTTCATTTACATTTTAACACAACGCTTCCATATGTTTAACGCCCAGATCTGTCAGGTTTTCACTGCGCAGTTCCTCTCTAGGTTCCATTCCTCATGGTCGTTTACAATTCCACCTTTTTAAATACCGTTCTTCATGCGTGTGTTATGTTTATGCTTCCATTATATTCAATGCTGCCTCTGCTACCCATTCATAGAACCGATTTTCTCAATAATATCCTCTCCATTTTCTCCATTGCTTTGATGTCTGATTTGCTCAATAAGATCCTCTCCATTTTCTCCATTGCTTTGATGTCTAATACCTCTACGACTTGTAACCATTCTGACTGTCCACGGGTTCATGCTCCTTTAAACCTCGCTTTCTACTTCATCATTGCACAGATTCTGTGTCCAAGTGTATCCTCATTCCAATCTTTAACCGAGGTTGTGTATTCGAATTGGATTGAACTAATACCAATCCTTCTGCAGGATTGTTGATCCCTCCAGTGTGAATAACCTCTCACTCTGTCTCTAATAAATCTCACTATGTTCTTCTCATGCTCCAAATTGAGAGCCCTCTATTCTCCTATAAATGTTACTACACCATTCAACTATTCCCCATGTAATTCGACCAAGAATACATGAAGTCACACATGGAACTTATAAACAATTCTCCATAAACATATATATATATATATATACAGGTGATCCATCTCAAAAGTAATCACTTATAATTTCATGGTTGGCTAGATATTCAATACGAAGGCCACTACCCTCCAGTTTGAATGCTATTCAAACTCCTTACAAATTACAAATCATTTTCCATAACTCCTTTAATGACCTCTACTGGTATGGTATGTGCATAAGAGGTAAATTTTCAACACTCTTTTCATACTTTCATAGACAATTTCAGTTGTCAATACATGTTTCCTTTTTTCCACAGAACCTCGAATGTTCCTTCTATAATATGTTCCCACACTCAAAACCAGTTTCTCAAATCAAATACCTCTGCTCCTTAACTGATGCTGCTCCTTGCTCCTGAAGCTCCTCTACTGCCTCTCTAGATCTCCAATCAACTGACCCTTCTAAAACTGCCTCTGCTTCATGTCTCATGTTCTTTTTTCCTTGTTGCTGTTTCAAGTGCTCCTCCTTTGCCATCTCCTTTGCCATCAATGACAGCATTTCCAACACATCCAACTAATCACATCTCGCCACTTGTCATCTTTTGACTGGCTTGAGAAAATGGAATATTCTTAGGAATATTCCTATTTTTCTGATTGTGCACCTCGTGTTGACTGGGCATCCCAGTCAAACTTGTAGCAAAATTAATATGTTTGGAAAATTGACCAGAATGTGATATCTCCCTCATACGACATCGGTTTTTTGAACCATTCACGGCACTGGAATCAAGAAGATGAGATATACCCGGTCGCTCAAGTTCGACATAGTTTCGAGCACTTTTAATTTTGAGAAAAAATTATGAACTCCTGATCACACCTCCCCATTGGAAAGATTTTGGACCCCAAAAGACTTGATTACCTATTCAGTAGATGAGAGTACATCTCTCTCACCTTTCCAACTTCCATCCACTTTTCCTTGCTTGGCTTACTGCCTTTCATTAGGGGAGTTTTGAGGTCTAAAATGGGCCTCCTAAGGAAAATGTACAATCAAAATTCACTTTAAGAGAACAAATCACATTTTAGGGGATGACATCATCCCTAATGGTTGAGGTGGCATTGCTTGAGTTAAAAGTACTTACTTGTCACATTCTCAATGGTGGATAAAAACTCATGGTTAACCATGGTAGTGCTCTAAGTACATTTAAAGTCAAATAAAGTACTCATAATAAATTTCATTTCACACTTTTTGAATAAAAATATATTATTGTCATTTCATATTTCTTGAAAGAAACAATGCATATCCCTATACATTTATTCTATTATATTTTTTTTATATAGTATATTAATTACATGTTATTATACAGTTTAAAGAATATAAATTTTAATTAATAGCATATAATATAATTTATAATTTATAAATCTATATTTATATTTTATTTAAGTTATTTAAGTACAAAGGACAAATGCATTAGTTGTTCAATGATAATGATTTTTTCTTGAAAAGCTCATTAGTCACATCAATATAATTTTTTTATTAATTTTATTTTGAGACAACTTTTGAATTGAATTTAACTATGGTTACATGGATTGTGGTGCAAAAAGTGAATTGAAAATTCATAAATATTATTTTATTGGTTTAGATAATATTTTATTATTTCCTTAGGAGGCCCATTTTAGACCTCAAAATTCCCCTAATGGAGCCCAACTTGAAGTTAGTCAACACTACCCCTATTAGATGCTCTTGTCCTCCTGTCAAGAATTGTATCTTCCTTGAGCTCATCCAGAAATTATGGCGAGAAATATTCAATAGAAGGCAACTGAACATCACTTCCTTGATCAATGATCAAAGGTGGTTCATAGAAACATAAGTTTTCAACATTAAGAATTGAATAAATTTGCATCTATGAAGGCAAGTCAAGTTGAAATGCATTGTTACCAACTTGCTTTATGATATTGAATGGACCATAGCAAAAGGGTTTGAGATTTTTACCTTCCCCTTGCATCCTTTCTATGCTTATGTGAAACCATGCCTCGTCTCCTTCTTGAAAATTGTGATCAACTCTATGTTTTTCATGCCTCTCTTTGTATTTTCTCAAGTTGTTCTTTAACTTGTTGATGTATAATCTGAATTTGCTCAATGAACTTTCTGGCCTTGTCAATATCACTATGCCCATCAATTGCAACACCCTTCTCAAAGATGAATTCTAATGGCGATTTTGGAAAATACCCAAAGCATACTTCAAAAGGTGATGTATTTGTAGAAGAGTGCTTTGCCCGGTTGTAAGCGTGTTGAATGTAATGCAGTTGCTCATCCCACAACTTGGGATGTTTGTTGCAATATCCTCTCAATAGATGCACAACGGTTCTGCTCACCACCTCGGTTTGGAAATCATTTTGCAGATGAAATGCAATACTCTTATTCAACTTTGTGTCCATTATACTCCAAATATTGGACCAAAACTTCCCAATCAACCTGGAATCCCTGTCAATAAAAATATAAATAGGTAATCCATAATGAACCCATACATGTTGAAAATAAAGTTTAGTAGTTTGTTCAACAGTAATGGTTTTCTTACATGGCATAAGTATACACATTTTACTGAATCTATCCACAACTACATAAATATAATCATGTTGTTTTCTTGATATAGGTAGACCTCCAACAAAGTCCATGGAGACACTCTCCCATTTCCTTGATGGTACCGGTAGTGGCGTATACAACCCAAGCTTCCTATTGCTAGGTTTGATTTTTGCACACATAGAACAACCTCTTATAAAACGCGACACACTATCTATCATGCGAGGCCAATAGCAATACCTCTGTAGATGCGCCACTATTTTTCTCACCCCAAAGTGTCCAGCAATAAGAGATCAATGAGCTTATCTCATGGCACTTAGCCTCTCTCCTTGTGGTATACACAGTTTTCCCAAATGAAACAACAATTTTTTATGCATGTGATAATCATTTTCTTCAACTTGATTCCCTTCACTCAAACTAGCATACACATCTTGATAATCAACATCATGTGCATATTGTTCTATGTAACTCTCATGTACAATAGAATCATTTTTTAGAAAATTAGAAGCACTTATAATCGATCTTGAAAGCATATCATCAACTTTATTGAAAATACCTTTCTTGTAACTTATAACCAAGTGAAACTGTTGAAGAAATCCCATCCCCCTGAAATGTCATGATTGTTGCAATTTCATTTGCGATTGAAAGTACTATAATGGTTGGTGATCGGTATGTATAATCATCTCTTTACCCATCAAATAATGTTTCCACTTCTTGATGCTTTGTACCAACACATAAATCTCTTTGTCATATGTAGGATAATTAGTTAGAGCACCATTGAATGTTTCAGAATGAAAGGCGGTAGGATTACCATGCTACAAAAGAACTGCGCCCATGGCATAATCACTAGCATCAGTTTGTATCTCGAATGGTTGTCTCAAATTCGGTAATGCAAGGATTGGAACTAAACTTATCTTGTCTTTTAAAGCTTCGAAATCTTGTTGTTGTTTGCCTCCCCATTGGAATCCTTTCTTCACATGTGTCACTCCATGCATAGGATCTGCGATGGCAAAAAAGTTAGCAATAAACTTTCTCCAACACTGAGTTGCACCTAAGAAACTTCTTATCTCTGTTACTGTTTTGGGAGTGGGCCAATTCACAATGGCTTCCACTTTAGAAGGATGAATTCTCAACTCGCCTCCTGCTACAATGTGCCCCAAATAAACCAAAGAAGTCTTTCCAAACTCACACTTTGACATCTTAAGAAACAATTTCTCTTTTCTCAAAACATTAGGCACCCTATTCACATGCAAGACATGTTCTTCTCTTGTTTTGCTGAAAATCAGTATGTCATCTAAATACACAATCACAAATTCATCAAGAAATGGACGCAAAACACTATCCATAACACACATGAAATTTATCGGTGCATTACACAAACCAAATGGCATAACCAACAACTCAAAGAGTCCTTGTTTGGTTTTGAATTCAGTTTTCCATACATCACTTTATACAATTCTTACTTGATGATATCCACTTTGTAAATCTAACTTAGTGAAAAAAATTTCTTCTTTCAGCTGATCAAGCAAATCATCTATCCTTGGGAGTGGGTATTGATTCTTTACCATTATCTTGTTCAAAGCTCTAAAGTCTACACACATATGCCAAGTCCCATCTTTCTTTGGAATCAAGACTATGGGTGAAACCCATGGTAAAGTGCTTGGCCTTATGAGTCCTTTGTCCAACATCTCCTTGATTTGCCTCTTTATTTCAGGATTCTCCATTATCGACATGTGATACATGCCGATGTTTGGAAGAGGGAAGTCTTGCTACAACTAAATCTCATGTTGAATCTCCATTTTTGGAGGCAATCATGTTGGCTCCTGAAATATCTCATGATGTGAATCAACTACATCATATAAATATGATTTCAACTTAGGATCACAATCCTCAAATGATTCATGATTAACTTCATCTTTAGGTTTAATCATTAGAAGAACAAAATTCTTACTTTAATTTACCAGCCTCTTTACCTGTCCAGCATTTACCATAGCAATATTTATCTTCTTGTGATGTGCTCTAACAATGTACTCCTTGCCATCTTTGAATAAATGGTATCTTTTCTCATGGGGATGGAAGATCGCTTTCCTGTCATACAAGTAAGGACTACTCGACACAATACCTGTTATGTCAAGTATAACCACATCTAATTCAATTGTGTAAAAAAAATTGTGCAGTTATTGAAAATCGCAATATACACTTCTTTGAAACCTATAAATTTGCATCCTTACAAATCCAACCAAGTGGATATGGTTTTGGATGTGGAATGGTCTCAAGATCAAGTTTCTCGACCAAGTCTTCAGATATTAAGCTTTCTTGTGACCCACTATCAAACAATGTGTTGATCTTAGCATGTTTGGATATGACCCTCACATGAAACAATTCAATTCTCTCTTCTTCATTTGGAGCATTTATGTGATAGTTTGATGTACTAGTATTGGGTTTAGTTTTAATTTCTTTCCCCTTCATGTTCTTCAATCCCATGGCTTTAATTTTAGATTCATCACCTGAATCCTCTCCTAAATCATGTCGAGTTGTAGCTACAATTTTTTGTTTCCCTTTGTTGTTGAGATACTTGGGTCTCTTCTCAGGATGCAATTTCCAACCTTGATTTTCATTATGGCCTTCTCTTGAACAATGTTTAAAAACCAAATTTTCTCCCTCTTTATTGACAGATGCATTCTTTTTTCTTTTAAATTTTGAGGTCTTCTCTTTGTTTTTCCCCTTAAAAGGTTTGTTCCTACCCTCATCAGAAATGTTTTTCCCTCTAGCTTTTAGATGTGTTGCCTGAACACATACCTCATCTAGACTTGTGGGATTAAACATGAGAATATTATGTATAAGGTAGCTATGTAGGCCTCCTATGTACTTGAGAAAAGTATCTTGGATCTGCAAATCTACCCCGAATAAGAGAGCTCTTCTCCTAAATTCTTGTGTGTAAACTTGTACATTCTGTCCTTTCAATTGTCTAAAGTTTTTCTAGTTCATTATGGCTTTCTGCATATGAGATAATGGATAAAACTGTCATTTTATTGCAGTAATGAAATCAGTCCATGATAGAATAATCTTACCATGCTTCTTGATCTCCTCCTTTGTCTTGGCTTTCCACCAAACAAGTGTTGCACCTTCCATTCTCAATGAAGCTAATTGGATTTTGGTATCATCATCTTGAAGGTCCTGGATTCTCAAATAGACCTCCAATTGCCTAATCCAATTATCAAGATTTTCTGCATTGACTTCACCATTAAACATTGGAAATTCAAACTTAACATCAAGTTTTAGAAAATGAATTTTACCAGTGTTATTTGACTTGTGTGACTGATGTACTGAAAATGAAGTAGAGGATGATGATGATGAGGGTAAGGATGGTGACTTTCCATTACCTCCATTTCTTCCTTTTCCCTTCTTTGAATTATCTTCATCATTGTGACCTCTCAATGATCCTTGTCCTTCGTTGTGAAGTTTGGATCCTTCTCCTTCTAGTTTCTCATTCCTTTCTTGATAAAGGATTCTAACCATCTCAATCAAGTCAAGAAATTATTTCTTGAACACTATTTCTTCCTCTTTGGGATCCACTTCTTCATGGATTTCTCCTTCCTCTTGAGGCATGCTTAATGCTGCTTCTTATTCCTTAAGAGGTGAACTAGGTGGTGGATATTGTGGCAATATTTCTCTCCTTTGTTGTGGCTCACTTTTAGACCCTCTTGCTTCCACCAATGTGCCTTCTCCTCTCTTGAGCTTGAGCCTTGTAAGCATGTGAAACTTGCAAAAAGTTAAACAAATCTTTGCACAAAACAACACCAGAAAATAAACTCTAGATTTGATACCAACCTAATCTGAAAGGGTTGTATTATTTTGTTGTGCTAAGTTTCTTTTCAGTTAATAAACATGTGCATACTTGTCTCCATTTGTTTGCTCAAGTATTGAGGAATTTAACCATGAAATATAAGTGATTTTAGTGAATTAGTAGCATGAAATATGAGAAATAACATTGAAAACAGTGTATGACAGAGAAATAAAACCACACATAACATTTACACAGTAGGTTTGATGAATCAGTTCACCCCTCCTGTGCTACATCTACTGGTCCAACTCCCAATGGCATGTCCATCTTTCATTACGCTCAAAATTTTGCAAATACATGTGTTTATAGGCCTCTAATGGTTGTTTTCTTTGCACCAATGGCTCCAGAATGCTCCAATTAGTCTAGGTAGACTCTTTTTTCACCCAAATTGGTCGAAAATTGACCCTCCTAGCCTTTTTCCCAATAACCCCTAGAAATTATCCTTTAAATGTGGAGAAATGCACTTATCTGCAGTTAAAATTGGCGATTTTCCAGAAATTTGGTGGCACGCTAATTATAACTGCCAGTACCAAACTTTAATATTAAATTTAAACAGTTAAGGGGTGGGGGTGGCCACATGCCAATCCCCAAAACCCCGGTTACATTAAAGTTTGGAGCGGAACCAACGCTAAAAACTATGGTTGTGTCAGAGTTGAAGCCGGAGTTAACTTAACTGTTAGCTCTAACATTTTCACCTAACCGCAAAGAGTGGCATGTGACAAGGCTCCATTAAACATAAATGGTTTTTAGAATGTGCCGTCATCGTAACGGTTGATGTCGCAGTGAGTTATAGTGGCATGTGAACATAACACTTGGACCACTGGCGGTCCCAAGCCCCAACATAAACATTGATAAACTTTAAATATTATAGGCAAACTTTGTAAGTTAAGACTCAACATGCAGCACGGATGGTGGAAGGATTTGTACATAGGCTGGAGTTCGCGGGGTCGAACCCCCTTGGACCTCATAAAATTTTACACCGCCATCTAGGGGACACGTGGTGGCCTTAGGGCTGGCCACATGTCACCCTCCCATTGGCCAAAAAAAAACCAAACATACAACCATCCAACTAATCACCTCTCGCCACTTATCAGCTTCTGACTGGCTTGAGAAAATGGAATATTCTTAGGAATATTCCTATTTTGCTGACTATGCACCTCATGTTGACTGGGCATCCCAGTCAAACATGTCACAAAATTTAGTTGTTTGGGAAATTGATCAGAACGTGATATCTCCCTCATACGACATTGGTTTTTCGAACTGTTTGTGGCGCCAAAATCAGGAAGACGAGATCTACGTGGTCGCTCAGGTTCAACACAATTTTGAGCACTTTGAATTTTGAGAAAAATTTATGAACGATCAATGGTAAGGCTCCAACATCTTAAAGTTTGGAGAGGCATATGGATTTGGAAGTCGAGTCAGCATGGACATGTAATTCCAATATACAAAGCATATGAATTTGGGTAATATAAGTGTAACATAAAGTTTCTACCAATGGCGATCATAGTTCCATATTTGGAATTTTAGTTTTTGAAAAAAAATGACAAGTTAAAGGTTTTTCCATATTATGGATTTTCAAACATTCAAACTTACAAAGAAATGTGTCATCCATACTTATGAATTTATAAATATATTCAGATATTAGAGTTATGTGGTAAAGGTTACAATGTTTAATGGGTAATACCCAAATATGGCTTTTTATCGAAATCATATAAAAGGGAAATGTTGGATCCTAACGAAAAGATCAACAAGTTAATATACTCATTAAGCAATGAAAAAATTCATGATTTTTGGTTGTAGGCTTAAATACAAAAAATCTAAATGAAATTTGGGGTTTCTAATGGAATTCAAAGTTTTCTCAGACATGTGCATATTAAACATACAAATGGGAAAGAAAAAATTTAAGATTTCCACCTTATAGTATGCACAAAATGTGGGGTTTCCATTGTCTTAGTGTGCATACAAGAGTAACCAAAGTGCATTTTGGTGAGGATTATCTACTATTTTATCTTATTATACCTATGCTCATATAAGTATAAATAAACTAGATGCAATGAGCAAGCGAGCATAAATAAATTTATAATAAACCTTTTATTGAAACCAACCATTCATTCATTTATGATGAACATCCTTCAAGCTATAAAAAGGAGTATTAAACCTTGCAATCAAAGGGGATAAAAAATACATCTAAATCCAATAAAAAACAATTAGTGGAAAATGCTCAAAATTCAACCTACCAATATTATCTCAAAAGGTTAAAGGGAGAAATCATAAATCAAAGACATAATGAGGAATTTCAAGGGAAAAAAGATGATGAAAAATGAAAAATACCCCCTTGACATAAAAAATTAATAAATGTTCAACCTCTAACCCCTTAAGTACTCAAAGAATAAATAATAGGATCACAACAATAGTGGAATAATCATTAAAACTAGAAATTTTGGTTGGGGGGGCCTTTTCTTTAGCTTCACCAATAAAAAATAAAAGTGGTGGTTGCTATTCCCATAAAAATTTCTCAAGGTCATAGTTTCAAAGGTTGAGGTCATAGTTCATGAGGCCCAAGGTATAGTTCCCAAGGTCACATTTGTCATTGTTACCTCAAAATGTTAAAGGGAGAAATCATAGGAAAGATAGACATTTTTTGTTGTATATTACCATTGATATGATGTACATTTATAATATAATGAGGTGACCCTTGGATTCATCTTCCAAGGTCACTTGGACTCCATTTGTGACTGTTCACCTTCCACACCTACCCATAGAGGATTAGGTGTCCAACATTCCCCCCCTTAATCCGAAGGGGTATGTGTGAGTCCAAGAAGATATTTGTAATACAAATCTGCAAAGTATGCATGGAAACACTTAGGCTAAATCAGCTCTCTGAAATGTTGGCATAAAGAGGTGGTTTAAGGATGTCCACCAACATTGGAATGCAACACTTATTGCAGTTCCTGAAACTCTTCCAGAATTGGCAAGAAGCTGAGGGCTTCTACTAGAGGAAGTGTCCCTCATATTCGAAGAGGGAGACCTTCAACCTAAAAGAAGGGAAGTCTACAACCTGTGATGGTTTAAGGATGACCACCAACACTGGAATGCTTAATGCATTTCCCAGAACTCTACCAAGGCCGGCAAGAAGTTGAAGTCTTCTGCTAGAGGAAGTGGTCTAAATTCTTTGAAGAGGAAGAATATGAACCTCGAATAGATGGTTTAAGGTTGTACACCAACCAAAGGCATGCTCATGGGCATCCGTGTCTCTCGCTACAACTCTGAATCTAGAATGACGAATTGTGGCTTAGGCTTGCTTGAACTTATTTGTCTCTGGCTACAACTCTGAATCTGGAAAGAGAGATTGTGGCTCAGGCTCGCTTGATGTGGATTTGAAGCTTGTAGATGACCACCATTTCCCCCCCTATCAGGTACAAGGTGAGATGATGGCGAAAACTCAACTACAAGATTGTTCAATATTCTAGAACAAGTTATAACATGTGACTTAAACATCTTCTTGGATGTTGATGCCCATTTCCAAGAAGCGATCCATCCAAGATGAATCTTTGTTCTTGCAGGAGGCTTGTTTCTGAAGCATCTGTGTGAAGAATGGGTTTTCTGACCATATTGTTTGCATGGGTGAAGATCGAAACAATGATCTTTCATATGGCCAACGTGATCACAACGTTGGAATTTTACAATTTGTTGTTGTTGTTGCTGTGGAAGAAGAGTAGAATCTGGAATAGTTGAATGTGAACTGTCATAAAGGAATCCTTCAATCTGAAATTTGATGGGCTTGGAGTAGTCCGGAATATGAAAGGACAACTCCTTGTCATATCCAAGACCTATTTGGTGTTTGTTTTGGACAAGCTCTTCCCAAGGTCTCATGATAGGCTTGGGAATTGCATACTGAGATGTTGCATCTGCATGTAAATCTACTCTTGTACAAGGAATTGAATGTGAATCGACAACTTTATATTCCTGCTGCTGATGGGAGTCCCTCTCAATGTTCTAAATAGAAACAGGTTCAAAATGATGACTCTTTTGCTGAAGTTCATCTTGCTAAAGTTGAGACTCCAACTGCAAAAACTCAATCTTGTCTTGTGCATCTTGTAGAGAGGACTTAATTTCAAAAAGAGAGGCTTTGTTGATTTTAACCATCCCATCAATAGTGGAATGTATCAAAGTGTTCAAAAACTCCAATATTTCATCAACTTTGGCCATTTTCTTAATCACAAAAGTTTATGAAATGGGGTTTCAGCTTCTCAATGGTGCTAATGCTAACAAAGGCAATTTTGGCCAACAAACTAATTCAGACTAGTGAAAGATAATCTTCTTCAAATTATTTCAATGTTACCTTTTAACACTTAAGTGGACAATCCTTCACATCTCTTTCTTTCTTTCCTCTTGACTCTTATTGTCAATAAATTTAGAAAGAATAGCAAGTTTGCTCCATTTGAAGTTGAGAAAGACAAAATACAACGCTAATAAACTTCCATCTATGTAAGTGCACAACAGTAATCATAAAAATAATTATTCATCTATTGAATGTCATAAACAACCTCTTATTATGTCTAGAGGATAGCAAATATCCTTGCCAGCTAAAACTGTAGTACAAGAACTAGTGATTAAAGAAAAAAATAAGCTAAAAGCAAGCTTGAAGTAAAGCAAGATAGCCAAAGGCACATGCTTCAACAATCAAAAGCTGGCAGGCTTTGTCTCAGCTATAGTCACTTTTATTTTCCTCCCATCCATTTTAAATCCATCAAGATAAGATATTGCCTCGTCTATTTCCTGAGGAGACGAAAGAGTGACAAAACCAAAACCCCTTGACCTTCCAGTCTCTCGATCATACACAACTCTGGCTTCCACAAATTTTCCGCAATCGATAAAATTTTTTTCTAGGCTAAGATCATCAACTCCCCAAGGAAAATTCCCTACGAAAGCTCTATTGGGAGAGTTAAATTTTCCGCTGGGCCTTTCATTTCTAAATCTACCTCTTGGTTTAAAACTATTGGGAGTGAAGTGAGGGGGTGGGGAGTGCTGTGAGCATAGAGATGGTGAGTGCAGTGAGGGGGTGTGTGGGAAGGTCGAGGGCCGAGAGGGGAGCTCAAGTGGGTGGGAGCAGAAGCAGTGCCAAGAGGGTAGGAGAGGGGGATGTGGGGAGTGAGAGGTAGAGGAGGAATGTGGCCCGAGTTGTTGACGGGAGGGAGAGTAGTGAGAGACCGGCAAAGGGAGGTCCAAGGGCTGAGCAATGAGAGGTCAGCAGAGGCTTGCACAAGCAGCATGGAGGTCGTTCACACCATTCACACTTTTTCTTTTTTTCTTGGTTTAAAAAACTCAACGCAGCCACACCATTCACTAGAAAATGATAGACACAAGTTTAAAAAAAACTCGATACAGAGTTCTGAGTCTAACACACCTCTGAGAGACATGCTCCAATATTCAAAGAGGGACAATAGAGAAGAGGTATCAGTTTTGAAAAAATAGGTAGAGCAGTTAAAAATGGAGTTGAATCTGCCAACAGATAGAGATAGTTCGGAATGTTTGCTGAGCAGTGCAGATCTGATGCAACTAGACAAAGCGTGGGCCAGGTGAAATGCTTAAGATTACTTAAACGGATAAAAGTGGAAAATATGTAATCGCATGAGAGTGGTGCAGGTTTTCAGTGTGAAAAACAAAGAAGGCGGAACTGCCATGTAGAGAGGCCACAAAATAAGTGGCTCAAAATGGAGCAGGGCCAACAATTGCCTGCTCTGATACCATGTTAAACACACACATGGTGGGTGAAGAAACTAAACACACAAATAGGAAAGATAGAAATATTTTTTTGTATATTACCATTGATATGATGTGAATTTATAATATAATGAGGTGACCCTTCGATTCGTCTTCCAAGGTCACTTGGACTCCATTTGTGACTGTTCGCCTTCCACACCTACCCATAGAGGATTAGGTGTCCAACACAATACCTAATTTTCGAGGTCATAATTCTCTAAGTCCATGTCACAATTATTAAGGCCACATTTTCAAAAGGAGAGGTCACATTTCTTGAGGCTATAAGGCATGTGTTGTATTCTTTGCATGAATATCCCCATGCATTGTATTTCGCATCAAGCACAAAGTGAGAGTCATAAAGTGTGTGGTAACCCCCTTGTTCGGGGGGGACGGGGAGCAGCATTGTGGCAAGGCAAAAGCCCCCTTGGGTGGGGGTTTGGGGGCAACACCCCAAAAAAAAAAAAAAATAATAAAAATAATAACCAGTTTTTTGCATATGTTTTTAGTAGTTTATGGCACGTAGTTTTCATTGTTGGTGGTTTTGTAGCACTTAATGGTTTATCCCATGTTTTCTAGTTTCGGTTAAGGAATTGCGATTGTATTCTATTTTGGGGTAAATGGATTGGCAGTTTATAGATGCCAAAGATGTTTTTTTTATTATTATTTTAATACCGCAAAGAAGAATATATTGAAAAAACTTGTTGGTTTTCTCGGTTTTGGTTTCCAAGGTAAAATATTTGTGTTAATGTGTGTGTTTAACATTGCATAATTTCTATTTTATTATGAATATATCTACAAAAATCAATTGTGTAGGGTTAAAACTTACATTTGGTATCAAATCCAAATTTTATTCAAGGGTACATTCTTGTGGCTAAGGGGTTTTTCCCAGGCTTGTGATGAACCCTATTACAATGGGAGATCTATGGAATTGATTTTTATAGTGAAAGGAAATGACGAGTAGTTAAAATATATTACATCATTTGTTGGACAAAGATCAGTGGATGATTGTGGCTCTAAACACTACAACAACAGGGATGTCAACAGAAGACTTGAACAAGTTGGACCAGAAGGTAAAGAGCATAATATGATTGTATCTAATAAATTCGATATTATTGAATGTTTTCGTAGAAGATACAATGAAGGAATTGTGGAAAAAGTTAGGGGAATTGTATTATTATAAGTCCCATGTGAATAAAATGTTCATATACAAAAATTTATATGGATTGAGGATGAAGGATGGAGACTCAATGACAAATAATCTAAACACCTTCAATACTACTGTAAGTAAGCTATTATTTGTTGATATTTATATTTTCGATTAAGATAAGTGTATCATTTTATTGTTTTCTTTACTATAACCATCAGATAATTTGGTTGTTTCCATAGGTAGTAAATCAACTATTTTAAGTTTCGACGATATAGTCTCATCCTTGTTATTGAAGGATATGAGATGGAAAAACATGGAAATTAAAAACACATGTGCCTTTTCTATAAGAGGATGCTCCTAGAATATAAATATAAATAATTCCTCGAGTGGGACATCTAAATATAGAGGAATATCTAAATCCTCAAGATAATTTATAAAGTTATGTTGGAGATCTGGAAAATAAATGCATTACAAGAAAGATTGTAAATCCAAAATTGTTAATAAAAGGAAGGGATCTGATGATGCTCCTTCTACAGAGAAAATGACCCTCAAATGAAGGAGGTTATGTGTACTTGGATTTTTGAAGTACATATATAGATCCTGAGGTATGGTGATCAACTCAGGGGAATCCTTTCATATGAATCCTCACCGAGAGTTGCTTTGTGAGTATGAAATATATGATGGTGGCAATGTTTTGCTAGGAGATAACTTGACAATTACAATCATAGGATGAGGGAAATTAAGTTTAATTTCATGTGTGGAGGGATTATAACACCCCTGAGTGCTTTAAACATCTTAATATTGTCTAGAAATTTTATTTGTGTAAGCAAGATGATAGATGCAAGTGTAAAAAAAAGTTTGAAAATGATACTTGTAGGATGGTTCGAGGATCAATGGTAATACTGAGAGTAGTTCATATTGGGAATTTATATAATCTACTAGGAAGAATTATTAGTAATGGGTGTAATAATTCCATTGTTCCCAAGAGTGGACTAGAAGAAGGAAAACCATCCACAATCTCAAGAGAAAATACTACGTTATGGTAGACTAAGACATATTGAAGAGAAGGGTCTTTGAGTACTACATGGTAATATTATGGTAGAAGATATGTCTAAGTTTCTCTTTAGATTTTGATTTATGTGAACATTGTTTATATGGGAAGCAGAATCGGGTAGGATTCTCCTCTAGTGCTACGAGGTCAAAGGGAATATTATAGTTAGTGCATATTGATGTATTTAGACCTATGTGAATTCCATAACTGGGTATATATGTATATTATCTCATTTATAGATGACTTCTTAAGGAATACACATATTTATTTCCTCGGGAAGAAATATTAAGTCTTTGACAAATTCAAATAGTCTAAGACTATTTTTGGAAAATCAGACAAAGAAGACAATTAAGGTGACGAAGACAAAGAATGGTGGATAATTTGTGAGAATGAACACGAAGAATTTATTAAGAAATGCAGTGTAGGAAGATAGATGATTTATTCATACACACCTCAGCAAAATGGAGTTCCAGAAAGTATGAACACGATGTTGATGAAAAAATCAAGGATCATGCTCAATGGCGTTGGTTTAGGATAAAAATTCTAGGTAGAGGAAATCGATACCATGTGTTACTTGGTAAATAGATCACCCTCATCAGTGTTGGATGATAAGAATCTACATGAGGTATGGACTAGTAAGAAATATTCTCTTAACCATCAAGGTATTTAGTTGTGAGGTTTATATTCACACTCCAAAGGATAATAGGAGTAAGCTAGATAAGAAGATGTGTTGAAAATGGCACCAAGAAAGATTCTAATTTAATTTTGCCTTCATTTAAATTAGAAGAAAATTGTAATTCCACATCTCATGAAAAAATTTACGAGTTAAATAAGTTAGTTTGACTTATTTGGTTCATTTAATTCGAGTTGAGGGTCTAACTTGATTCATGTGGTTCCTACTTTTTAGGATCCCTGGTTGAGTTTATTTTGAGTTGTAATTAATTAATTCAGTTTATATGAGTTAAATTTAGTTTAACTAGTTCCAAATGTTGGAGGAACTAGTGGAAGGTCTAAGTGTGGAAGTGGAACTTGAACCACACTCATTGATCAACCAGAGAACTGATAGATCAACCATAAATAGCTCACACATGTGTGAACTAAGAGTTACCTAGTTGAGATTGGAGTTCAAGGCCATTGTACTATTAGTTATATAATCATCTAAATTGTACAGGTGGTCCATTTTATCAGAGGAAGGCCCTATATGGATTGTGCAGTATTGGATGGAGATTTATCTAATTAATAGGGGCTAATTACCCAAGGAAACAATGCAAGGAAATAGGGACTTGTGAAAGCAGAAAATTGGTTTAAGTGTTGGCCTAGGCTTGTCTAGGAAGTAGTGAGACAGATAGAGATAGTGGAAAGTTTTCTCAAGCTTGCGAAAAGCATTGTAATATTCTCATATTTTCTGACTAGTGAAATATATAGATAGCGGTATTTCTTAGTTGTATATTTTTAGGAAATCATTGTGTAATGTGTTGATTGAATTCTTTCTCTTGTATTATTTTTGATTTCACGGTTGTTTAAATTGGTTTCCGCAATTGGTAGAGTAGATTCAAGTCTATTGTTTTATAAAATTACAATTAGTAGTTTGAATCTACAAGGAATTTCTACATGGTATCAAAGATTAAATCACAATAGAAGAGAAGAATATGATTTTTTTCTATGCAGGTGAATCAAATTTGCAGAGACATTCTTCAGGATTAACAGCATGTTGTTCTATGGATTGAGACTCGAGCATGCTCTTGAGGGAAGCTCAAATTACATATCTTGGAATGAAAAGATGGAAGTAGTGTTGGAAGATAACGGGTTGAAGGAGTTCATTGAAAGTGATATTCCTAAACCCTCACCAACTAATGCTCAAGATTTGATGACCTGGAAAAATAATATAGCAAAGGCGAGAAGGATCCTACTAGAAGGTGTTCGAGATCATATTGTCTCGAACCCCCATGGAAATGCAACTCAATATGCAATGTGGAAGGCCTTGATAGACTTGTTTTAGAACAACAATGACCACGGAAGCTGGCACTGAAGGAAAAACTCGGGAAAATCAAGATGGAGAAGAGAGACACAATACCAAAGTACTTGACCAAGTTCACCTATGTCGAGATGATCTTGGAAGTGTTGGTGGTATAGTTGTCGAACATGATTTGGTGAGCCTAACACTTCTAGGCCTTCCCAAGATATGACATAGCTACCACGATTCATTAAGTGGGAGGGAGAAGCTACCAGAGTGGGAGCATTTGTGGTCTGACTTGGTGTAAGAAGAGATTGGACGGAACACCAGAGATGGATCCTCATCCAAGCATGATGATGAGGAAAATTGTGCCTTGGATGGAAAGGCAAAGAAAGGGAAAGGGAATTCATTCCATTCCAAATAAGATTCTGGTCAGGCAGGCAATAATAATGGCTTGTTGAAAATTAAATGTTTTCACTCTCATGATTTGGGACATTATTCCACGAAGTGTCCACACAAGAAGGTCAACAAGAATCCCTCAAGATGAGAAGAGGGTGAAGCACTTGCTTCACAATTCGAGTTTGATTTCACCCTCAATGCATGCATGGCTTCATCAATAATGGGTAGTGTGTGGTACCTAGATAGTGGAGCCTCATTCCATATGATTTAAAATAGAGAATTCTTCAGTGAATTGTAGAATAAGGACATACATATGCACATCGAGATGGGATATGATGGAAGGTATAGCGCGACAGACATTGGTACTATTACTTTTTAGAGGTAGTGTGGTTCTCCTCTCACATTGAAAGATGTCATGTATGTTTTGGGTCTAAAGAAGAATTTAGTTTCAGTTGTTATGTTGTAAGAACATGGCTATGATGTGATTTTTAGCAAATTAAATGTGTTCCTTCATCACATAGTCATGGTACATGTGAAGAAGATCGGGGTCCAGGTGAGGAACCTCTACAAATTGGATGTAGAATATTGTGTTGCTTTGAGCACAAAAGCACAAAAGGTGTAGATTCAAGACATCGGTGAGTTATGGCATAGAATATTGGGCCATCTACACCATGGATCCTTGACGATCATGCAACATATTTCTACAGGACTTCCCAAGGGTGCACTTGAGCAGTGTGATACATGCAAATGGTGTACATTGGGGAAGTACACCAAATTCACCTTTCATGATAAGGATAGTCGATCACAAGCGATCTTTGAAATAGTTCACTCATATGTGTGTATAATATTCTCGAGAGCCTTCATGGCCAAGAACACGTATTATGTGATTTTTTTAGATGATTTCTCACGTAAGTGTTGGATATTATTCATGCTAAAGAAAGAAAATGCGTTCTCAAAAAAGGTTCTCAGGAGCGACAATGGTTGATAGTATGTGTCAAATGAATTCAACATATTTTATGCATCATAAGACATTCAACTAGAGTTAATATCACCCCATAACCCACAATAGAATGGGGTTACAGAAAGGAAGAACAGAAGCATTGTGGGAGTTGCATGGGTGATGTTTCATGATTAGTGCCTATCATTGCACTTGTGGGCGGAAGCATGCAACACAACGGTATATGTGCAGAACATGAGTCCTCATCGGATTCTTAGGATGAGTACATTAGAGGAATATTTTTCAGCTAAGAAACTAGATGTAGCGCACTACAGAATATTTGGTTCATCAGTTTATTGTCATGTTTCCAAGGATGCACGGAAAAATCTAAAACCATTAGCTAAGTTGTGCATATTTGTGGGGTACATTAATACACCTCACAACTATTAGGTGTACCTTCCATATCAAAGGATGATAGTTGTTCATAGAGATGTGAAATTTGATGAAGATAAGGCCATGCAAATTTCCCTTGAGAGGGAGCTTCAGTGGCACACAGATGAGGATTTTTTAGCTCCAAAAGAAGAACCTCAAGATGTGGAGCAGCCACAAGAAGAGGAGCAAAGAGTGGAAGCACCCACTCATGCAAATACATCCAAAGCTGGAAGGAAGTGCACCAAAGAGGATGACATGTTGATGCATGATGCTAGAGAGAATGTGGGGGCACCCACATCACAACGCAGGCATAGGAGGTCACTAGATAGGTACACTAGCTACATGGATCTTATGAGCGAGAGTGTAGAGACCGATCCATCCTCATTCGAGGACACAGTGTAGCAACTGATATGGGTTGATTCCATGGTAGAAGAGTATGACTCCATTATCATGAACAATGCATGGGAAGTTGTCCCAAGATGAGAAGACAAGTGAGTTGTAGGATACAAGTGGATCTACACAGTGAATAAAGAAGCATATGGGAGTGTCGAAAAACACAAGGCCAAATTTGTGGCCAATGGGTTCTCTCAGGTGGAGGGAATTGATTACGAGGAGTCCTTTGCTCTGGTAGCAAGGTACTCTTCAATAAGATCTATTCTAGCACTTTCAGCGCAGATGGGATGGAATGTAAATCATATGGATGTGAAGACAACATTCCTCAATGGAGTGATTGAGGAAGAGGTGTATATAAATCAGCCAGAAGGATTTGAGAGCTTCCACAGAGAGTCACATGTGTGTAGACTCAAGTGAGCACTATATGGATTGAAACAAGAACCTTATGCTTGGTACACTAGGATCGAGAGTTATTTCACTGGGTTGGGCTTCACTAAAATTGAAGGAGATTGAAACCTTCATCATATTGTGGTTGAAGGTAATTATTGATTATAGTATTATATGTCGATGATTTAATTCTAATAGGTGATGAGAAGTTGATAAAATATTGCAAAAAATATTTAGCAAGAGAATTCAAGATGAAATACATGGGGCTTTTGCATTATTTCCTTGGTTTGGAAATTTAGCAAAGAGATGGGTAATTGTTTGTCTCTCAGGGAAAGTATGCCAACGAGATACTGAAAAATTTTCACATGTAGAGAAGTAAACCCATGGAGAATCCTCTAGCAGGGAACTATAGGAAGGAAGATGCTACTTCGGGCGAAGTGGTAGAAGATACCATTTATAGGAAGCTTGTGGGTTCACTTATGTACTTGGTGAACACATGACCAGACATGTGTTATGCGGTTATTTTGTCTTTGTATTTTATTTTTCAGTTAAACTATTCGTTATTCCACAACGACTAGTTGGAGTTTCCTATCTATTTAAACTGTGTCCTAGATCAGATTTCTCATCTTGTCTTGATGATGAACCACATTGGCTGGTTCGAAACGCGTCAACAAAATCTGCTTGAATGTGATTTTCATCAAAAGAATTTATACACCAACCAAACTCTATTGGAAGGAAACCAAACATGTGTTCAAATACTTTAGAGGCACCACTAAATTTGGTCTTTGGTACAGATGAACGAAGGGAGTGAAGTTGCAAGGCTTCACAGATGGAGATTTGGCAGGGATTACATCCGACAGGAAGAGCACATCAGGCAGAATCTCCAGCATTGGGTTAGCAACAGTTTCTTGGTACAATAGTAAGCAAACATCAATTACACTCAATTCACTAGAAGTAGATTACATGGTTGCTAGTCAAGCAACTTGTGAGGACATATGGATGAGGAAGATCCTTGTTGGGTTATTTGGTCAGCATATGGATCCTATAGTGATTTACTGTGACAATCAGAGTTGTATCAAACTCTTGGTGAATCCATTTTTTAATGATAGGTCCAAGCATATCAACATTTGGTACCACCATATCATAGATTATGTGCAAAGGTGGATCATGGTGCTAGAGTACATTCCTACAAAGGAATAGGATGAAGACATATTGACGAAGGCACCATCAAGAGGAAAATTTGAGTTCCATAGAGGCGAGATCGGGGTATATGATAATCCACTTCTTGGTTAGAGGGAGTGTTTAAGATGGCACCAAGAAATATTCTAATTTAATTTTCCCTTGAATTAAATTAGAATAAAATTGTATTTCCACATCTCATGACAACTTGTACAAGTTAACTAAGTTAGTTTGAGTTAGTCAGTTTAGTTAATTCGATTTGAGGGTCTAACTTGAGTGATGTAGAGTGGTTCCTACTTTTTAGAAGCCGGCCTGGTTGAGTTTATTTTGAGTTGTAATTAATTAAATCAGTTTATCTGAGTTAAATTCAGTTTAACTAGTTCCAATTGTTGGAGGAACTAGTGGAAGGTCAAAGTGTGGAATTGGAACTTGAACCACACTTATCGACCAAAGAACTGATAGATCGGCCATAGATAACTCATGAATTTGTGAACTAAGGGTTACTCAGTTGAGATTTGATTTCAAGGGAAATGTATTATCAGTTGTATACATTAGGGGAATTTTGAGGTCTAAAATGGGCATCCTAAGAAAATAATAAAATAATAGCTAAACCAATAAAATAATATTTATGAATTTTCAATTCACTTTTTGCACCACAATCCATGTAACCATAGTTAAATTCAATTCAAAAGTTGTACCAAAATAAAATTAATAAAAAAATTGTATTGATGTGACTATAAATAAGAATGAGATTTTCAAGAAAAATTCATTATCATTGAACAACTAATGCATTTGTCCTTTGTACTTAAATAACTTAAAATAAAATATAAATATAAATTTATAAATTCTTAATTATATTATATGCTATTAATTAAAATTTATATATTTAAATTGTAATATGTATTTAGCATGTAATTAATATACTATTTAAAAATAATATAATATAATATAATAAATGTATAGGGATATGCATTTTTTCTTTCAAGAAACATGAAATGACAATAATATATCTTTATTCAAAAAGTGTGAAATGACATTTATTATGAGTACTTTACTTTGAATTTAAAAGTACTTAGAGCGCTACCATGGTTAACCATGAGTTTTTATTTACCATTGAGAATGTGACAAGTAAGTACCTTTAACTCAAGAAATTCCACCTCAACCATTAGGGATTATGTTATCCCCTAAAATGTGTTTGGTTCTCATAAAGTGAATTTTGATTGTACATTTTCCTTAGGAGACCCATTTTAGACCTCAAAATTCCCCTAATGATCATTCAAATTGTACATGTGGTGTATGCAGTTAGAGGAAGGCCCTAGATGGATTGCGCAATATTGGATGGAGATTTCCCTAATTCTTAGGGGCCAATTATTAAAGGAAATAACACAAGTAAATAGGGAATTGATCAAGCATAAAATTGGTTAAGTATCGGCATAGGCTTGTCTATGAAGCTGTGAGACAAATAGAAATGGTGTAGAGGTTTCTCAGGCTTGAGAAAAGCATTGTAATATTCTCATATTTTATGACTAATGCAATATATAGATAATAGGGTGTTTTAGTTGTGGCTTTCCCCATGAAATAATTGTGTAATGTGTTGATTGTATTCTTTCTCTTGTATGCTTTGTGATTTCACAATCGTTTAAATTTGTTTCCGCAATTGGTAGAGTAGATTCAAGTATATTTTTTTGCAAATTTCAATTAGCAGTTAAATCTACAAGGAATTTCTACAAGATGAAAATAGTATCTTTAATATATATAAATATGGTTTGAAAGGTTATAAGCTTTGGAAACAAGACACTAAGAATTTAGTGTATAGTCGAGATGTATTATTACAGAAGTAAAAAATGTTGTCAAACAAGAATTCCTACCGAGGGAGAAGGAACCAGGAAAGGTAGAGTTTGAACAGAAGGATGATGTATCAAACTCTACAAAATAATAAGAATTAAAATAAGAGTAACCACATACTATGGTATTCAAGAGATTGATTCAAGAAAGAAGGAGCCATAAAGGTATACTCCACCTTATTTTCGTTCAATTTTTTCTTTGTTTATTATATATGATGATCCTATAATTGTTAGGGAGGTATTAGATTCAGAGGATGGAAAAATATAGAAAAAGGCCATGGTTGAAGAAATGGAATCCTTGAACAAGAATGAGGTTTGGGATATAGTGGAGTTTTTGGATTGAAGAAAACCCATTAGCAGGAAATGGGTATTTAATAAGAAAATGGATGTAGAAGGAAGATTTGAGAAATACAAATCTCAGTTAGTAGCAAAACTGTATTCTTAGGTAAAGGGAATTCACATCTTTGGTGAGAATGTTTTTCTTGTTTCCGAATTTGTTTTATCTATTGTTGTTAATTTTAATTTTGAAGTATAAGGAATGGATGCGAAGACAACATTCCTACATGGTGACCTGGAAGAAGAAATATGCATGAAGCAACTAGAAGATTTTGTTGTTAAAAGAAAGAAAGAGCTAGTACATAGGTTGAAAATTTTTGTGTACAAGTTAAAGCAGTCATGAAGGTTGTGGTATCAAAAATTTGATACTTATATATTGGGACTTGGATTCACAAGGAGCAAAGTGGATCATTTTTTGTATTTCAAATAGTTGGTGATTGTCTTATTTATTTGGTGTAGTATGTGGATGATGTGTTATTGATTGGAAATGATAAGGAAATAATCCACGAAGTGAAAAATCAATTGTATTCTAAATTTAATATGAAGTATCTTAGTGTTATGAATTTCATTTTGGGCATACAAATTTAAAGAGATCGGGAAAATAGGAAATTTTGATTAAGTTAGAGGAAATTTGTCAAGAAAATTTTTCAAAGGCTTAATATGCAAGAATGTAAACTGGTAAATGTCCTTATTCCTATAGGAGTAAAGTTATATGCATAATAGTGTCTGATGACACAGAAAGGGAAGATTACATGTCATATGTTCCATATGCCAGTGTGGTTGGAAATTTGATGTATGCAATGGTATGTACTAGAATGGACATTGCACATGTAGTGGGAGTGTTAAGTAGGTATATGCCAAGACTAGGGAAGGAGAATTGGACAACAATAAAAATGGTTTTCATATATTTGCATACCACTATTGGTTATGGATTTTTCTACCAAGGAAGACCAATATTGGAAAAAGTATAGGACATACATTTCTTTGTTGATACATAATGGATTGAAGATCTAGATCATAAAATATCAACAAATGGGTTGTGCTTAGGCTATTTGGAGGAGAAATCAATTATATGAGAAAGAGACAGTATGTACTGGCACTCTCATCTATAGAAGCCTAATATATGGTAGGCGCTCATGAAAACAAGGAAGTAGTATGGTTGCAGAGATTGTGTTCAGGTATTGGGTTGTTATAACGAGATGTGAGTATAGATCGTGACATTGAAAATGTAATATTCCTAGTAAAGAACCCAATGGATCATTCTAATACAAACCATATTGATGTTCAGTATCACTGTGCGAGAGATGTGGTTGAAAAAAATGAAGGTGTTGTTGGTGAAGGTGGAGAGTTTAAAAAATGTTAGAGATACATTAACAAAATATATGAGCACATAGAAGTTATTTTGGTGTAGAGAAACAAGGGGAATTATTTCCATATATTTTTGATCATGTACTGTTGTGATTCCTTATGTACAAATAAACAACAAGTGAGAGAATGTTGGATTTATGTTATATTTTTTGCATGACTATCCGCAAGCACTATACATTGTGTTTGGCACATTGGGTGCCTCATAAGGGTGGTGGGGTATCCCCCACCTCAAGGAAGAATAGCAGGGGGGAAAAGCCTCCTTTCATGAGGGTTTGGTGGAAACACGCTTGGAAAAAAATTGGGATGTTTTTTTTGTTCATTTTTGTGGTTTTCGCCACACTATTTTTGTAATTAGCAGTTTTTTGGTACGTGGTGATTTAGCCCATGGTTTTATAATTTCAGTTAAGGAAATATGATTGTATTATAATCTAGGGTAAATTGATTGGAGATTTATGGATGTTGTGAGATATATATCTTGTATTGTACTATTTTAAAGAAGAATGTATTGAAAAATATTAATAGTTTTCTCGGTTTGAATTTACAAGGTAAAATATTTATGTTAATATGTGAGTTTGCCATTGCATATTTTATGTTTTATTAATAATATGTTTGTAGTAATTAATTATACATGGTTAAAACCTACATAGGTTAAGCTCACAAATATTGAGGCCATGGTTATAGAGGTTAAGGTCACAATTCTTGAGGCCAAGGTCATTGTTTGTAAGGTAACAATTCCTGACATCACAATTCTTGAATTTTGAAGATCACAAATCCTGGGGATACCAAATAATTGAACCAATTTCCAAATTCATTATAAATAATTTTCACATGCTAAGGTATGTACAATTATCCTTTATTTATCAAATCCACGACATAGGTTTAACTCCTAGGAAATTCAAGATTATAGTTGTCACCACCATTTACTTATGAAGAGCCAAAAAAATTTGACATGTCATTTTGTACTTTATCATTAACGAAAATAAAATAAAAAATCATTTTTCATCTCTAAAAAATAACATTGGTGATAATCTAGTACTTTTGGAAAAACTTTCTGATGATAAGGAAAAATGTACTTTGATCATAATGTCTGCATTCCCAAGCTTAGAATGGGTAGGGGAAATTTCAAGGAAGATAAAATGAATTATCCTTAAACCTTGAGAATCATATCATGACCTTGAAGTACCAAATCCAACAAATAACAAAAAATAAAATGCATGTAGGAGCTAATATTCTTGAAATTTATTCTTATGGTTTAACAAGTGCATTCCAACATCTACACATGCAATCCAAGTGTAAACCATTAATAGGGCCTTATATTATCCTTTTCCACTATTTCCAAAACAAATGAAAATTGAATAAGAGTATTTTGTTTGTAAGTTACATGATTCAAAGTATATTTTGTGAAGAATAAAAAACTCAAATGACAAGACATTGCCTCAAGAACTTTAACCTCTCAAACATTAATCTTAGGAACTTTGATGTAACCACTACCTTCCACCCCCTTGAGGTATTCTCAAGTTTTGGGAGGTGATATCTAAATTTTGACCTAATCTCCAAGGTTTATTATGAATATGGTGATACAAAAACCTTACTTTTAGAAGTATATGGAACTTAATTTTATACCACCATTGTGATCATCTTGCTGGGAGCTTTCTAGAAATATAAATTTTATCTCAATTTGATTCCTTGATCAAAATTAATGTTTGTTAGAAGTTTTGGGAAATTAAATGAGGCCATGTCATCACATTTCCCACATGGCACCCATGTGACCTCCACCAGGATTGTGTGACCCTAACATGTCATCATTGCGGGGCCCACAGTAACATACATAATAGAGGTCCAGGTCCACCTCACACTGGAGTAGCCACACCTTCTCGATAACGCCCATTTCTAAGCATCATAATAAAAAATTGGGCAATAAAGATCTCTCGTTGGGAAGGGTTCCACCATTGGAACTACAACTGGATCAACCAAATACTTATTAGAACCCTTTACCAAGGAATTAAGGTGTAATGTGTTCAGCGGTCCTGGTCTCCTAGTGGGAAGGGTTCCATGATGGGAACCATGGTCGAATTGACCCAACCTTACATAGCTCATCATGTGTGCAATGTTAACGAACACACAAAGCTTGATGATAGTGGGAAGTAGCTAGTCTTCCAAAGATAATGCTTGACTGTATACCATAACTCCATCCTGGTAACAGATGGAACTATTTTCAACCAAATATGTTGTTGTTGTAACTCTCGATATGATTCCTTTCTATCAATATAGATCGCTCATCCATGTATAGCTCTATAGCTCTTATACTGGTTAGGGTATTCAATCAACCCATTAACTTATAACAGATACACCAGGTTACCCAAGTACCTAATGAGAGCTATAGTTATCGACCCATTGATTCATAACCATTACTATCATATAATGTGGAAGAAACATTGCACACATTTTTCATAATCACAACATGAATACGCACTATCCAATTATTTATCAATTTCTTAACATAGAGGACATCATAATGAGTATGATCATAATAAAGGTTTGTAATATTTAGGCAGTTAATACCATTCATTCATATTCATGAGCCAATACCAAACATGTGCATTCAAAAAACATTTCAATTCATTACTCAACATAAGGTTGCATTAAAATTATTTTATTATGTGAATATGGTTGGAAAATGAAGGAGGGACTTCCACTCTCCACCCAACCATAGGCCAACTACACTAAAAATTTCTTGTATTTGGCCACCCTCGAGCTGGATCCAAAGTCTGAGGGGATTCTTGCTCAGGAAAAATTCACACCAAAGCTTGGTAGACACCCAAGAGATGGAGTTCAATGTTAGGGTGGTTTCTCAAATTCCCTATAGCAATAAACACCATATTGACTCACATACTTCTCGAAGTTAAATCATAGACTTCACATGAGGTCCAAATGGGGTATTTTTTATTTGAAGATGTCATTTTCTAGGTGGTCTATCAACTATAATTTCATAGCAAGCACCCCAAGGGTATCCAATCCACTTTCCATGTGGTTAACAGTTCTTCAACAAGAAACACAGAGACTCGGAATCCCCTATCTAGGTGGTTAATAGTTATATAACAAGCATCACAGTGAGTTTTCATCCACTAAACCTACCACTAACCACACAGTCATAGACAACCCAATCTGGTGGCCTCAACACAGTTCATAGGGATTACACCTAAGTTCCATCTAGGGTATTGCTCAATCCAAGAGTTTGAATCCATTATCTAGGAAACATATCAACTGTCTTTTTTCATATAAATCACCATAGGGATATGTAGTCCACTGTATAGGTGGTTAACAACTCTAAAGCAAGCATCAAAGTAACTCATATTTCCATTTCCAAGTAATTAAAAACTATACATTAAGCACAACAGTGATTCAATCATCCACTGATCCTACCACTAACCACTTAGTATTGGACACACAGTCTAGTGGCCTTAACACAATTCATAGGGATTACACCCAAGGTCTAGCTAGGATATTTCCCACCAAGGAGCTTGAATCCACTTTCCAAGTGATGTATCAATTGTATTTTTTCATAGAAAGCATCATAAGGGTCTGCAGTCCCCTATCCAAGTAGTTAACAACTCTTCAGCAAGTATCACGGTGACTTAGGTTGTCATGTCTAGGTGTTTAACAATTATACAGCAAGAACCACAGTGATTTGGTCATCCACGAAGCCTCCCGTTGACCACTCCTACACAGTTCAGTGACCTATAACACAACAATATAGGGAATAACACACCAAATATTTGAGCACAGGGCTCAGTCACAACTCCAAAAATCCTCCTTATTATATGTTGCTCTAGTAGTTGCTTCCATTCAAATACCAGATTCCAAGGACCTCTTGCTCTTGGAAGAGCTAATCCACATCCAAAATATTCTTACTCCCCCCCCTTAAGGTCACATTTTTCCTCCCCTCCTCTATTCACCTACTGCCCCCATGTTTTTTCTCTGCTTGTGCCCAAAAACATTTCTCCTTCCTGAGCATTGACTCTCTTCCTCTTCCCTGAGGTAGTGGTTCCCTTGGCCTCACTCCATGAGGGATATGGGGATTGGTATAGTCCTGAAACCACACCATACAATCCCATCTCTTAACTTTTGTTAGCACAAGTGGTGGTAAGTCAGGAAGCGGTGCTAGGGATTAATGCAACTGGGCATGGGGCTTGTTCATGGCACACACAAGTTTCCCCCATAAAATATTTGGATCCATTATGTCCTCTCTTTCATTCAACCACCAATCAAAATTCATTTTTAATTTTTAAGTGTTTGCAAGGTATATTCCATCCAATCATGAATCTCACTCTTGTGAAAAACAATCATGTTTACAAAAATCGGTTGAAGGAAAATGGGTTGCTACAAAATAATCCTCCTTAAGGGAGCACCATCCTTAGTGTCATATAACTAGAAAACGAAAAATCAAATATTGAGCTTTATATTTAGAACTCTTACATCATTTTATACTTTAAACAAAAATCGGTAGAGTAACCTCATTTTATCTACCATCTCCTAGGTTGCTTCATCTGGTCCAAAGTGCTTCCATTGCACTTTGACCTGCTCTATTACATGATTCAAGAGCACAGTTTCCTCCAGTCCAAGATGCACAGTGGTTTTGGTTGAAATTCTCCATTGAATTCCACCTATATCACAGACCAATCAATGACATGATTAGTGTCTCGTACATAATTTCTAAGCAAATAAATGTGAAATACATTGTGTTCTTTCATAGTAGATGGTAAGGCTAGTCTATAATCCATTGGACCCACTCTTTCCAAATTATGAAATGGTTCACAATACTTGGGTGATAACTTAGCACAAGACCCCACTTTTTAGTTAGCTCTTCCTTGATTTGATGCAGAGATATACATTCTCTCCCACTTGGAATTCTTTGTGAATTCTCTATTGATCTGCATAAATATTTTTCATATCTTGATAATACTTCAATTTCTTCCTAATATTAAGCATTTCTTGCTCCAAATCCTTCAACATGTGGAGTCCAAGAACCACTTTTCTCACATGTTCATCCCAACAAATGGGAGTGTTACATTTTCGGCCATACAATGTGTGAATATGACTCATCTCCAATGACTCTTGATTCCCATTGTATGCAAACTCAACTAATGGTAGGAATTATTCCCACCTCTTTGGCTGATGCATGACATACACGCTCAATATGTTCTCTAAAATTTGATTTACCCTTTTTGTTTGATCATCTATTTGAGGATGATATGTTATGAGAAAATTTAGTTTAGTCCCAAATTTAGCAAACAATTCCTTCCAAAAATTTGATGTGAATTTGACATCCCCAATTTGAAATGATATTCTTGGGTATGCCATGTAATTTTAATAATTCCTTCATGAAAATATGAGCTATGTTAATGGTTTTGTGGGTGGACTTGAAAACTATAAATTGAGTTTCCTTGCTCAAATTTACCACCACTACCTTAATGGCATCATGTTCTTTAGGTTTCTTCGACAAACCTATAATGAAGTCCATATATATGACTTCCCATTTCCACTCAGGGATTGGGATTGGTTGCAAGAATTTCGTTGGGTGCTTGCATTCTACTTTGACTTGTTGGCATTCCAAGCACCTAGAAATGTATTCATTGATATCCTTCTTCATTCTCGACCAATAATGCATTTCTTTATGGTCATTATCATTTTCTAATAATCAGGATGATCTGAATAAGGTATATTATGAAACTCGTCCATTATGAGATTCTTCATGTCAATTGCACAAGGCACATACCATCTATATTTGAACAACTACATACCATCGTTAGTGAGCTTGTAATTCTTGCTCATTATTCCCTTTAGTTCTTTTTTTAAGCATTCCTTAACATGTTGAAGATGATCATCATGCATCAATGCTTAATTTATTCTTTTATTGATGTCAATCTCATAAGTGCTTGTGGTTTCCAAGTGATCCACTTCTATACTTTTACAAAGTGCATTTTCTACTCTATTTTCCTTACCGCTAATATGCCTAATCTCAAAATGATTAGGTGATCATGTCCAAGAGGAAAAAAATGCTAAAAATTGGAACTACTCAGAATTGGTTGCAGCCTGAACGATTGGATAGGCCTAATTGCTAAGATTCTGGTGCCATGAACGGGACTCAAATCCGATGTCGTATGAATAAGATATTGAAGTTTTAAAATGCCCAATAACCTTTAAAACATGACTTTTGAACTCAAAAATTTGTCATTTTCAAAAAAAATTATGTGGCAAAATTTTATTTTTTTGTATGGTTTTTGGTGCCCTATTAGAGGGTGCCACATGGCCTGCTCGAAGGTTTCCGCATGGCCCCAGACCCAAGGTTCAAGTCTTGTTCAAAAAAAGAAACTTTTTGGTGAGCAGACCTGACCCGATCTAAACAAAGTCAGGTCACCCTGAACGTATTCGGGTCAGAATTTTATGGGTCATCGTGTAGGTGTGAACGCGCTTGGGTTAGTTGGGTGGAGGACGACCTGGCCTGAAATCAAATGGGTCAGTGTTTGGGTGATTCATTTGATATTTTAACGGGCGGAGGTCGACCTGACTTGAACGCCTTCGGGTCATAGCAAACGGGCGAGTCGTTTGATGAACCGGCGAAAAACGTGAAGTTTAGCCCTAAGGGCTATGGGTTAAAGCCCCATGACCAGACACAAGACCATGTGTTAAACCTTTTGAACAAGCGGTAAATTTTGGGGTTTAGCTCCTTTGGGGTAAGCCCTCACCACAGGACCTCCGCCTGTGACCTTGGGCGGGGGCTAAACCATTAACCGCAGCAAAAAACTGTCTGGGAATCTTGCATGTGAACGCGCTAGCAAACTGGAAGTTAAAATTAATGCCTCTACCAAAATTAGTGCGCGGTTCTGAACTTTTTGGCTGTCCTACTATTTTGGTGGCTCTAACTGGAGTTATCCCACAGTTAGAGGAGATTTTTTTGGGCCACTGGGCAAAAACTTTTTAGAGTCATAACTTCTCCAATAGTGAAACAATTTGGATGAAATTTTGGTCAATTTTGGGTATTTTGAGAATTCTGGAGTCATTGGGATAGGTTTTAGAGCTAACATAGGTGTTCTTCAACCATTTTTTATTTAGGGAAGCTTGGAGAGCCATCAAGGCCATGAGGGAAATGGAGCTGCATTGGGCTACACTTCACTATTTGAGGTGAAATAAAAGCCATACTTAGCTTATTTATGTCTTCTATATTCATTTTCACAGTTTTTTCAGCATGTTTAGGCTTATTTATCACTATAAAACCAATTTAAGCAACCTAATAGAGTAAGGACATGCCCATTAGGACCCTTGGACCTGGAAGATGTAGCCTAAGAGGGGTGAACTGCCTCATCACGTTGTTGTGTTGTTATGGTGAAGTTATGCTGCTATGTATTTCTGATTTAAGATGTTAAACAGTAATTTTAATTAACATTCCCTCACACATAAACTCAAAAACAGTTACCAAAAACACTTTGTTTAATTTGCAAGACATGATAAAAACTTTGAACAACAGATACAAATAGTTTCATTTTCAGATCAGATGGTATCATAGCTAAGGATTTTAGCCTTAGGAGCTAGAGTTTTACTCAAAAAAAAATTTGTGCAAAGATATAGTTGATTGTTTGCAAGTTTTGATGCTTACTAGGCTTAAACTCAAGAGGGGTGAAGGACACTTGGTTAGTGCACAAATTAATCCTCAACCAAGAAGGGTGTTTGGTCAATTTAGTGTGTCCTAAATTGCTGCATTTAATTGTCAATCCGGGAATCGTAAGCTGATGAAGTGCGGCGCACTATATGTGCAAGATAACCTCTTTCTTAACTTTTTGTCGTTTATGGTCTTTCTAAGGTGAAATGGAATTCTAAAGTGAAAAACAAGTTTGGTTATAATTGTTCAAGGAAGTGATATTCCCTATAATGATTTACCAATCTCGAAACTTTAAAAGCAAATTGAAATTACAAATGACAAAAGAAAGTAAACTGCTGAAATGGAAAGTGTTGTTAATCTAATGAATCAAAACAAGAAACTAGTGAATATGAAAACTAAACTATTCTTGCTGCCAACTGAACAAAAAAGAAACTACGCTTATGGAAATTCAAAATTGCAATGAAAGAAATCTAAATCAGATTACATCAATTCATTTTCTGACCCTTCATCATTAGACCAGCTATGACTTGCGGAAGTAATCATAAACAACTTGTGTAACTGATATTTAATTTGCAAAAAGTAAACTAATACTAAACCATACACACATGATTCAATCCCTCGCCATCAGTCCAGCTGTGGCTTTCGGAGGCAATTGAAGATGTCATACATGATTCAATATATCTAAGTTTGCGGAAAAGAAACTAATACTAAACTACACACTTCATCATGCGGCCCCTCACCATCAGTCCAGCTGTGGCTTTCGGAGGAAACTGAAGACGCTATGAGCAGCTTAATATATCTAATTTTGCAGAAAGGAAACTAATACTAAACTACACATTTCATCATACAGCCCCTCACCATCAGTCCAGCTGTGGCTTTCGGAGGTAGCTGAAGACACTATGAGTAGCTTAATATGTCTAATTTTAACTACTGAATCAGATAAACAAAACTGAAGTGCACAAGACAAAACTGAAGTTAAACAAAGACTGTGAAAGAAAACTAGCAGCAGAATAATATCAGTTTCATATCATTAGCAAAATACTATGAAAATTCCCCGGGCTGTCTACCTAAAACCTGCACAAGAAAACTGATCAGTGATTTAACAATCATAAAAACATAAAAGACAGGCATGCAATGGAAATTACAGAAATGTATGAACAGAAATAAAACAACTATGAAATATGAACATGTAATGAGTTATGATACAATGACTGCTTAAAGAAATGAAATGAAAAATATATACATTAATACACAGAACCTCGGCTGAGCAGGGGCCCTCTACGCAGCTCTGGTATGATCTTCAAACACGATTTAAGTTATGAAACAGAGTTTTTCACATTAAAAAAGAAAGTCATTACAGGCTGGTGGTATTACGGCTCAAGGCAGCGTAATCACCACATAACAGAGTAAGCACATCAACTTAACAGATATATCAACTAACAACTATCAACTCACATTCACTAACTCTACGTGCGTATGCAAACGCTCTTTATAAAGCAATAAAATGTAACTGTCTCCTGAAGTTTATGATAGCAGCCAGCACGTAGACCACTAAGGCCACGGATTTGGGAGTATGGCCATGTTGGAAAACGGATCTATGGAAGGTGGGCGCTTAAATTCAACTCCAGAACTTTGCACAGATGTCAATTAACCTCCGTAAGCTTGGAAACGGCCGTATGGATGTTTCTATGCCACGAAACAGAGTCTAGCCGACATAGAACTCCACAGTTGACTTCCACGTGGATGGCTTTGACCGCGGCTTTCCTTGACGAATTTCATTGAACCAATAGGACACGAACCATGTCCTTGTCATTCCTAGCCTGCCCATGTGGCTCGTTTCCTTCGTTGACACCTGCAACATTGATTTCCACAAAATAGCTGCGGAAAGTTGCAGCGGCTGCGGAAAGTGACAAGTTTCCGCAGCTGTATGAACAAAATCTAAATCAAATAGAAAACACACAAACATAATTAAAAACCATGTTAGATACCCTTTTGCACATGATATTTGACAATTTTGGAGGTTTAGGTGAGTGAAAGAGATATGGAAAATTGTATGGAAGAGAGACAAATTCGGGACTCAACATACCCCCACTGTGAAGGTGTTGCATGTCCTCATGCAACCAAAATTTTGACACTCTTTATTCAATTCATGTGCCTTGATACTTCAGCCAACACATCTAACCCCCTTCTCTTCTTCTTTGGTACTGCCATCATTCTGGGTTTCTTCATGAGGCACCTGAATTTGATATTCACAAGTGCTCTGCTCAATTTTTGGCATTTCCTTTTTAGCTTCTTATTTTCTTTTGCCAAATACCCAAATGTAACATAGTATTGTCATGGATAATCTTGTCCAGTTTGCCTTGCTCTTTGAGTGTTTCATTTTCATTTTTGATATGCCGATTCAAAAGCTCAAGCTCAAAAATCTCCTGTTTTAATGACTGAACCAAGTTATCCTGCAATGTAGGAGGTTGAATAGAAGAGGTGCTTGGACCTGTGGCTGCCTTCTCCAGGGATTCTATATAGTCATAGACCTCCTGCTGTTTGGGGTCTACTTCCGGTGTCTTTTTCATTGGACTGTCCTCAAAATGCTGCAAGGGAGAATTATGTTCAAAATTTGGCTGAGGAGAACTTTCATCGATATTTTGCTGAGAATAAGATGGAGTACACTCATTGTCTGATTGGAAGTGAAAGGAGTCAGGTTCACTAACTGACTGAAATGGACTATGGTCAGTTGGAGACTGTTCAGATGTCTCTTCACCCAAATCAATGAAATGAGGACTTTTAATTTGTGTTTTTCTCAGTTTTCCTTTAAGCCTGCTGCTTCTCCTCACTTGCTGTGGTACATTACCCTTTTGTTCTTGTTTTCCTGTTTTTGCCTTTTTAGATAGAGATGACTGTTTTTGAAGAAAAATTAATCTCTCAGATAGAATTTGGTGATCTTCTTCTTCAGAAGAAGAAGTTTTATGGACGGCCTCAACAATTTCTTTCCCTTTTGATATTATTGGCTTCTTAATTTTGATTTCCTTCTTCTTCCTTTTTACCAATCTCTCTTCTCTATCATTTTTCTTCATAGTAATAGTAGAAGTATCTTGGATTTCATCTACTGTTCTTTTCCTTCTACTTCTTTTTGTTGTGCTAGCTGCGGGAACTTCCTGTGTAGGAGCAACTTGGGTTTCAACATCCATTTTCTTTCTTCTACTCCTTCTAATTGGATTACCTTCAGGAATTTCCTGAGGTTCTTCAATGAAGTTTCTTACTAAGAATTGTTCCCATGTATCTTTTCTTTCTTTTAGCTCCTTTTCAATCAAAATTTTTATAAGCCCATGATGATATAAATGAGGCTCTACATCTCTTAGGTGTTTTTGCACAGTCACAGCCATTTTCTTCAAGCTATTGAATAGGAAATAAGGAAGATTGAGAGTTTGGTTTTCAAGGAAATTCATCAATATCCTAATATGATACATGTACATAGAGCCAAAGCGGCCTTCACATGTGATAAATTTCTGAACAATGAGTAATAAAGTGGCTCATTCATCTTTTATTTCATGCACTGGGATTCCTCTTTTGAAAACAGTGATATCCATACCTTGATTTCGGAGGATTGTTCTCCATGCCTCATCACTGATACTTTTGTTTTTGAACCACCGTTCTCCTTCCTGAAGAAGTTCTGTGGCTGCTGCTATTGATGCTTCATTAACCAAAAACTTGAGGTCTCCCACTTCTGCTTCTGAGCCATCAAATGATCTTGCAAACGCTTTGGTAACTTCTCTGTGGTAACCCCGGAATTTATGAATAAAACGCAGCCATTTAGCTTTTCTCAACATCTCTTTTGCTTGTGGAAATCCCTCTATGAACTTCGGTCCTTCCGGCTCTGCCCTTAATAATTTTCCCATTTTCCTTCTCTGTGCTTCACAGCTTGCCTCTGTGAGGGTTTTAAGCGGAAGTGGAACGATGGAATACACGGAGTCGAGCACAATGCTGTGGGGATGTTATCACAAAACGGAAATGAGCACCATACACAGAATGGAATAAGACTGTGGGTGAATATACGAGAATGAGAGTGAGTAAAAGGAATGGAATGGAGTGAAACAGGGAATGAGAATGAGTAGAGTGAGGTTTTGTAAACACGACAGAGAAACGACAAAGAAGTTAACAAAGCATAATGCATTCAGCCGTATTTTGAATTTTTGGTGGCTGTGTCATAAATATGAACACGTTTCAATCAATGATTATGGAGTTATGCGGCTTGTAAGAGTCCTTTGTCAACTCAAATACGTATCATTATCTTCGGTGGGCTATTTGAACATGAGTAAGAGTCGGAATTTCAATAATGAAGTCGTTTGTGAATAAATGCAAGAGGATAACATAGAGATCGTGGAAGGTTACGGACTGTCAATATAATCATTGCGCGTTATGGGTAGAGCTCATAGTTTAGAATTACATAAAAATGTGTCTTTTATACTATTTGAAATAAACTTTATTCATACCTTTGGAATCCTTGTTTTTGCCCTTGGTCTTCAACTGATTGATCTTCATTAGTGTCTTGAATGTCCCATTGATCCTCTCCTGCATTTTATTTCATGATTTTATGAAAACAACAACTAGCTGTACATTCTTTTTGAAAACAGAGTAGTAGCAGCTGCGGAATCTGCTTCTGGCTGCGGAAACTGGAGTCAGCTGCGGAAACAGATGTCAGCTGCGGAAACTGACACAGCTATTACTTGGTTGAAATAGAAATGAACAAATGACAAATGACCAGATGGAAATGGTCATAAAAAGATTTTTATTGATGGAATGGATGAGATGAAGTGGAATGAAGTGAAATGAAATGAAATGAAGTGAAATGAAATGGAGTGGGTGGTGAGATAAAATGAAATAAAAGGCAGAATTTTTTTTTTGGAAAATATAGAGTGTCAGGTGTCCCTGATTTTCACCCCATATTTTCTGTATAAGACTGCCAATCGATGATTGGTTTTCAGGCTTATACCATTTTTTTTTCTTCTCTTTTTTTTTTTTTTTTTTTAACTTGAAAAACAAAAACTAGCTTGGTAGAGAAGAAGGATTCTTCTGTACCAGCCTGATTGCAGAACTTTCTTGAAACAACTTGACAAAATCCTTTTTAGAGAGTGGCTTATGATAAACTTTCAATCTATGGACATTCACTAAAAGAGGAGTTTGAAACTCATCAATGGTCTTGATTCTTACAGCTCCATTGTTAAAGACCTTGTCAATCTCATATGGCCCAAGCCAATGAGTCTGAAATTTCCCTTGAAAGTCTTTAAACTTGGAGTCAAATAACAATGCCTAATCTCCTTCTTGAAACTTCTTCTCTTTGATATATTTTTCATGCCACTTAGTTCTTTGATATTGAACTAGATCGGTTCTTAGAATTGCTTCTTGTCTGATCTCATCTAGCTCATTCAATTGCTCCATTCTATGCTTTTGAGCTTCTGATAAGTCCATTCCCAACTGAACTGCTATCTTGAAGTTCTTGACTTGGAACTCAATGGGGAACAAGACTTCTTTCCCATAAACAAGTTCATAGGGAGAATGTCCTGTTGTATTCCTCCATGTAGTTCTGTAGGCCCACAAGGCTTCTGGAAGCCTTTCTGCCCAATCTCTTCTATGTAGATGAACGGTTTTGGTGATGATACTTTCAAGAACTTTGTTTGTGGACTCCACTTGACCATTTGCTTGTGGATGGTAAGGAGTAGATCTTCTGTGCTTGATTTTGTATTCTTCCATCAACTTCTCCACCAAATTTGATGTGAATTGGCTCCCATGATCTGTCACAATTTCTCTTGGAACACCAAAGCGAGTAAAAATATCCTCATAAAGAAAATGAACAACTGAATTTTCAGTAGCAGATACTAATGCTTTGGCTTCTACCCATTTAGTAACATAATCGGTACAAACCAATATATACTTCTTTTGCTTAGATGGTGGATTAATAGGTCCAATGAAATCTAAAGCCCATTTTCAAAGGGTTCAATGAGTACCTGTGTTTGCAATGGCATTTCATTTGAAAGGGTAGGTTTCCCTACTCTTTGGCAGCTATCACACCTTTTGACATATTGTTTTGCATCTTTGAAGAGAGAAGGCCAATAATATCCCAAGGAAAGGATTTTATAGACCGTCCTTTTGTCCGCAAAGTGTCCGCCGCATGGTTCATCATGACATGCCTTAAGAATATCAGGCATTTCATCTTCCCTGACACATCTTCTGATCACAAGATCTGGCCCTGTTTTAAACAATTCGTTAGAAATCCATGAATATCTTGAACTCTCCTGAATAATTTTTCGTTTTCTCTTGGAAATAAATGTGAAGGTAGTTTCCCTGTAACCAAATAGTTAGCAATATCTGCATACCAAGGGGTCTTAATAGTTACTGCAAACAAATATTCATCAGGAAACTTATCTTCTACAGGAGAATCTTCTTTCGTATTTTGAATTCTAGACAAGAAATCAGCTACTGTATTCTGTTTTCCTGGTCTATCCAACACAGTAATATTGAATTCTTGCAAAAGTAAAAGCCATCTTGTCACTCTGCAATTAGTAACAGGTTTGTTCATTAAATATCTAATTGCAGAATGGTCATTATGAATAAAAGTTTCATAGCCTGTTATGTAATGTCTAAACTTATTAATTGCATGAACAACAGCTAAGAATTCTTTTTCAGTCACAGTATAATTCAACTCTGTGGGAGTCAAAATTTTACTGGTGTAATAAATGGCATAAGGAATTAAATCTTTTTGACCCAACACAGCTCCAAGAGCTGTATCTGAAGCATCTGTAGAAATATGGAAAGGAAGTTTCCAATTTGGTCCTCTCAAGATAGGTGCTTCAGATATTCTTGTTTTCAAAGTTTCAAAAGCTGATTGACAATCAGGATCCCATTTAAATTCACGGTCTTTTGTAAGCAATTTGAAGAGTGGAGATGCTATTTTAGTGAAGTTTTCTATAAATCTTCTATAGTAACCGGTAAATCCTAGAAAAATTCTAACATCTCTTTGACAATTTGGAATAGGCAACTTGGAGATGACTTCAACTTTTGATCTATCAACCTTAATCCCATCTCCTGAAATATGATGTCCTAAAACAATCCCTTCATTAAACATCATAAAGCATTTTTCATGGCTTAATGAAAGGTTTGTTTCTTTACATCTTATGAGAACTTTTTCCAAATTTTCTAATGCTTCTTCAAATGAATTACCATAAATTGTAAAATCATCCATATAAACCTCTACACAATCATGGATTAGATCAGAAAAAATTCCTAGTACTGCTCTTTGGAATGTTGCTGGTGCATTACATAACCCAAAAAGAAGCACTCGGTAGGCAAAAGTTCCCCATGGACAAGTAAATGTGGTCTTATCTTGATCTTCAGGTGCTACCTGAATTTGATTATAGCCACTAAAACCATCCAAAAATGAAAAGTACTTTTTAACTGCTAATGTATCTAATACCTGATCAATAAAAGGCAAAGGAAAGTGATCCTTCAAAGTTGCTTTGTTCAACTCCCTGTAATCAATGCATACTCTCCATTTACCATTCTTTTTAGGTACTATAACCAAAGGAGAAACCCATTGGCTATCTGAAATTGGATAAATGAAGTTTACATTGAGAAGTTTTTGGAACTCTTCTTTCACTATCTCCCTAAGATTTGGATTCATCCTTCTTTGAGGTTGTCTGATTGGTCTACTGTTTTCCTCAATATAGATATGATGGATGCAAGTCTTAGGATCAATACCCTTCATGTCAGTATACTCCCATGCAAATGCAGTAGAATGTTTTTGCAAGATTCTGGTTAGTTCTTCTTGTTGTGACTTCTCCAGATGTTTGTTGATATTTAATGTCTTTTTTGGAAAAATCTCAAAAACAGAATTACCAAATTCTTCCATAGAGTAAAGAGACATTTGTCTTGATGATAAATATTCTATGTCAGATTCCAACTGAAATTGTGTGGGGTCATATTCTGAAGTTATCTCAAAATTTTCTAATGTGTTCAGAATTTGACTATCCTCACTAATTTCAGAAATGGTAAAGACAAGTTGTATAGTGTTCTCATCATCGACCCATTCATTGTCTCCTATTTCTGTGATTGCTCTTGCTGGAGGATACAAATTGAATTTCTTTGTGGAATTACCATTAGAAATGTACATGTCTCCAGATCTACAACTAATAAAAGCATCAGCTGTGGCTAGCCAAGGTCTTCCTAAGATAATTGGATGTCCTCCTAGATTATTCTTGGGAGTCAAAATCATAAAATCTACTGGATATTCCCAAGAATCTAAGGAGACTGAAATATCTTCTAATACACCATATGGTTTAATAATTGATCGATCTGCAAGTTGCAGTAAAGTAGGTGTAAAAAGAAGGTTAGGAAGTTTTAGCTGGTCCATAGTCTGTCTACTCATAATGTTGATAGCGGCCCCTAAGTCAATCAATGTGTTTGGAATTTCTATCCCATTTATATGTGTCTTGACAATTGGACTTCCTGGATCTACATACTTCTGCATGGTAATTTTTCCCATCATAATGTCTGCAATCTTTCCTACCAGGTGGATTCTTCTTGTGTCCTTTAGCTTTCTTCCTGGTCTTTTGAAACTCAACTCCTTTATGGTTTTGCTAGAATAGGAATTTCTCGAATGGCTTGTAGCAATGGAATCTTGATACAAACATTCTTCAATTCATCTAGAAAGTCATAGTTAGGCAACAAAATTTGTTTTTCCACCCCCTTATCAATTTGTAGTCTTTCCGGAGAAGGAGGTGTAGATGAAGATACAGGTTGCTCAACTATAGGAGTTGTGGATGCTAGCTTTTCTTTTTCTTTTTGAATTTTTGAATTTTGAAGAGATTCTTCCTCAGAACCCTTATTGACTTGAAGAGAGTCCTCCTCAGAGGTATCTTGCTCTTGAATGTCTATAGAAGGTTTTCTAAAACTCTACCAGATCTGAGTTGTACATCGTTGAGAGGAACAATCATATAGGTAGGAAATTGTTGTCCTTCTACCATATAAGTAGTTTGAGGATTCTTATTGTTAGGATTTGGCAATGGCTGAGCTGGAAGTTGGTTTGTCTTCTGTTGGTATGGGAGCATGAGTTGAGGATTTGTATTTTGTTGAGAAGGTTGATGTTGTGGAAATGGCAATTAAAGTTGTTGTGGATTTTGGCTTGGAAATTGTGGAGCTTGTTGGTTTTGAAAAGATGGAGGATATTGATAAAATTGAGCAAATCTCCCATAAGGATTTTGCATCCCTTGTACCCATGGCTGATATGAATTTTGATGTTGGGGCCAAGATTGTTGCCAAGGAGTCCAATTTGGTGGGGTTTGAAGATTCTTAGGGTTATTAAACCCTTGAGATTGTTGTCCCTGCCAAGGTCTCCTTGCGACAAAACAGAGAGATTCTATTGAATTTGGATCTTCTTGAAAAACAGCTTTGAGTCCAGGGATTGAAGGACAATCCTTGATTTCATGATTTTTTGAGCAAATCATACATGTTTCTACAACTTTTTCATCCAAGGGACATTCCCTTAAAGCATGTTTCTTTCTACATTTCGGACAAAAGATGGCTAAAGCATCTGTTTCTGCTTTCTGCTTGTTTTGGATTTTAAGGGTGTCTGGTTGTTCACTAAGACCCCCTAAGATATCAGTTTTAAACTCATCAAGCATATTACCAATCTCTGCCCTACTTACTGATCCAGTTGCAGATTTGTTAGCCCCAATAAGAGAAGAATCCCTAGGCCCTTTTCCAGTTTTAGATCTTCCCCTTGAGAATTGGATACATAGTTCTGTTATATCATGAAATGGGAGTTGAGAAATTTCTCCTTTACCCATCATGTTTAAAATGTCTATCCATTCATCTCTAATGGTTTTTAATAGGAGGGCTTTCAAGGTTTCATTATCTAAGTTGCTCATCTTTGCTCTTTTCAAGTTGTATTGAAATCTTTCAATTAAGTCTTCCAAATTTTCATCTTCTTTTTGCATCATTTTGAATACCTCATCCTTATGATTGGTGGGCATACAATAGTCCAAGTATCTATCCAAAAATGTTTGTTTCATATCATTCCAAGTCCTGATAGATTGAGTGGCTAGTCCCATGAACCATTTCAAAGCAGATCCCTTCAAATTTGAAGGAAACAGTTTGAGTTTTTGAGAATCTTCCATATAGTCATAAGTTCGGCACACTACTTCAAACTCAAACAGAAATGTTTCAGGATCTTCACTTCGTAATCCATAAAAGTTAGGGAGAACAGATGGTGAAATATTTTCATTGTTTCATGAGTTTCCTCATCAACTATAGGGAATCCAAGAAAATCGTCCCTATTTCTACCATTATTTCCTTCACCATTGTTATCTTCATTATCTCCTCCTCCTCTACCTCCACCTCTATTTATTACTTCCTCTGCCATGATAGTTTCTTTAGAGTCCTTATAGTCCTCTAGTTCTTCTATCAAGGAAGGATGAGAGAAAGTTTCTTTGTTTTCTAAGTAGGCTTTAGTAAGTGGTGTAGGAGAATCCTCTAATTCAGCTGTTCTTTGGCTTCCAAAAATCTTAAGGCTAGGGGTAGATGATGGTGAATCTGGTCTATGCCTTGAAGAAGATGGAGTTGTAAAAATAGAACTCTTGGCTTTAGCTATAAACCTTTCCCTAGAATCTCTTGCTCTATGCATGTCATTTTTTATATTTTTTAATAAAAGTTGGGCTAATAATTCTCTTTCTGATCTTCCAGATCACACTAGGTGCAAGAAGAGAGCATACTTAAGAAATTACTAAACCAATAACTCTCTTTTATGATCCTCCAGATCACACTAGGTGCAAGAGGAGAGCATACTTCAAGAAGTTATCAAGTTTTCCCTTCTTTTATGATTTTATGTGTTTTTTTTTCTAAGAAATTGGCTACCTAGTTACACTTCCCCGGCAACGGCGCCAAAATGTTTGGTCAATTTAGTGTGTCCTAAATTGCTGCATTTAATTGTCAATCCGGGAATCGTAAGGTGATGAAGTGCGGCGCACTATATGTGCAAGATAACCTCTTTCTTAACTTTTTGTCGTTTATGGTCTTTCTAAGGTGAAATGGAAATTCTAAAGTGAAAAAAAAGTTTGGTTATAATTGTTCAAGGAAGTGATATCCCCTATAATGATTTACCAATCTCGAAACTTTAAAAGCAAATTGAAATTACAAATGACAAAAGAAAGTAAACTGCTGAAATGGAAAGTGTTGTTAATCTAATGAATCAAAACAAGAAAATAGTGAATATGAAAACTAAACTATTCTTGCTGCCAACTGAACACAAAAGAAACTACGCTTATGGAAATTCAAAATTGCAATGAAAGAAATCTAAATCAGATTACATCAATTCATTTTCTGACCCTTCATCATTAGACCAGCTATGACTTGCGGAAGTAATCATAAACAACTTGTGTAACTGATTATTTAATTTGCATAAAGTAAACTAATACTAAACCATACACACATGATTTAATCCCTCGCCATCAGTCCAGCTGTGGCTTTCGGAGGCAACTGAAGATGTCATACATGATTTAATATATCTAAGTTTGCAGAAAAAGAAACTAATACTAAACTACACATTTCATAATGCAGCCCCTCACCATCAGTCCAGCTGTGGCTTTCGGAGGTAACTGAAGACGCTATGAGCAGCTTAATATATCTAATTTTGCAGAAAGGAAACTAATACTAAACTACACATCTCATCATGCAGCCCCTCACCATCAGTCCAGCTGTGGCTTTCGGAGGTAGCTGAAGACACTATGAGTAGCTCAATATGTCTAATTTTAACTACTGAATCAGATAAACAAAACTGAAGTGCACAAGACAAAACTGAAGTTAAACAAAGACTGTGAAAGAAAACTAGCAGCAGAATAATATCAGTTTCATATCATTAGCAAAATACTATGAAAATTCCTCGGGCTGTCTACCTAAAACCTGCACAAGAAAACTGATCAGTGATTTAACAATCATAAAAACATAAAAGACAGGAATGCAATGGAAATTACAGAAATGTATGAACAGAAATAAAACAACTATGAAATATGAACATGTAATGGGTTATGATACAATGATTACTTAAAGAAATGAAATGAAAAATATATACATTAATACACGGAACCTCGGCTGAGCAGGGGCCCTCTACGCAGCTCTGGTATGATCTTCAAACACGAATTAAGTTATGAAACAGAGTTTTTCACATTAAAAAGAAAGTCATTACAGGCTGGTGGTATTACGGCTCAAGGCAGCGTAATCACCACATAACAGAGTACGCACATCAACTTAACAGATATATCAACTAACAACTATCAACTCACATTCACCAACTCTACGTGCATATGCAAACGCTCTTTATAAAGCAATAAAATGTAACTGTCTCCTGAAGTTTATGATAGCAGCCAGCACGTAGACCACTAAGGCCACGGATTTAGGAGTATGGCCATGTTGGAAAACGGATCTATGGAAGGTGGGCGCTTAAATTCAACTCCAGAACTTTGCACAGATGTCAATTAACCTTCGTAAGCTTGGAAACGGCCGTATGGATGTTTCTATGCCACGAAACAGAGTCCAGCCGACATAGAACTCCACAGTTGACTTCCACGTGGATGGCTTTGACCGCGACTTTCCTTGACGAATTTCATTGAACCAATAGGACACGAACCATTTCCTTGTCATTCCTAGCCTGCCCATGTGGCTCGTTTCCTTCGTTGACACCTGTAACATTGATTTCCACAAAATAGCTGCGGAAAGTTGCAGCGGCTGCAGAAAGTGACAAGTTTCCGCAGCTGTATGAACAAAATCTAAATCAAATAGAAAACACACAAACATAATTAAAAACCATGTTAGATACCCTTTTGCACATGATATTTGACAATTTTGGAGGTTTAGGTGAGTGAAAGAGATATGGAAAAGTGTATGGAAGAGAGACAAATTCGGGACTCAACAAAGGGCCAGAGAGCCACCTCCAAGAGCCATAGAAGCGGCTTCAAGCATGTCTTCAAGAGAGGGAGAAACTCCTGAAGATATGGATCCCAAAGAAGAGGAACGGGTGTTCCGAAAGGCTTCCTTGGACATGACGGAGATGGTGAGAATACTCTACCAAGAAAGGAATGATAGGCTTGTTGGAGAAGGGTCTAAAAACCAAAAAGAAGGAGAGGGTTCTTCAAGAGGAAATAAAAGTGATGACAAGTCAAAGAAAGGACACAGAGGAAATGGTGATCCACCATCCCCATCTTCATCCTCCTCCTCTACATCGTCATCCTCAACTTCAGTGAATCAATCTCACAAGTCTAAAACCAATGGTAAAATTCCATTTTTAAAGCTTGATGTTAAATTTGAGTTGCCTATGTTTAACGGCGAAGTCAATGCAGAGAAACTTGACAATTGGATAAGACATTTGGAAGTTTACTTAAGGATACAAAACCTTCATGATGACGACACCAAGATACAATTAGCCTCTTTGAGAATGGATGGAGCAGCATTAGTATGGTGGGAAACCAAGACCAAGGATGAAATTAAAAAACATGGTAAGATCACTTTATCATGGGCTGAATTTATTACTGCAATTAAAAAGCAATTTTATCCATTAGCTCATTTACAAAAGGCTATCATGAACTGGAAAAACTTCAGACAGCTTAAGGGATAAAATGTACAAGACTACACCCAAGAGTTTAGGAGAAGAGCACTCTTATTAGCGATAGACTTACAAAGTCAAGATACTTTGTTGAAATATATAGGTGGTTTGCACAACTACCTTAGACATACTATCCTTATGTTCAATCCTACTAGTATAGACGAAGTTTGTGTACAAGCTACGCATTTAGAGGCTAGAGGAAAAACACTTTTGATGAGGGTAGAAACAAACCTTTTCAGGGGAAAAAAAAAGATAAAACCTTTAAGGGAAAAGGAAAAAAGAATGCATATGTCAAACAAGAGGGTGAGAAAGTGATATGTAAACATTGTTCAAGAGAAGGCCATGAAGAGAAAAAATGTTGGAAATTACATCTTGAAAAAAGAACTCAGTTTAACAAAAACAAAGGAAAGAAGAAAATTGCAGCTACTACAACTACACCACAAGACTTAGGTGATGATTCAGGTGACGAAACCAAAATTGCAGCCATGGGTTTAAAAATTATGAAGGGAAATGAAACTGAAACTAAGCCAAGCATTAGTACTTCAAACTGTCATGTACAAGCTCCAAATGAGGAAGAAAGAATTGAATTGTTCCATGTGAGGGTAGTCTCAAAACATACAAAAATTGACACACTATTTGACAGTGGGTCACAAGAAAATCTCATATCAGAAGATTTGGTCAAACAGCTTAAACTTGAGACCATTCCACATCCAAAGCCTTATCCACTTGGGTGGATATGCAAGGATGCAAACTTAGAAGTCTCAAGAAAGTGCATATTGCATTTCATGATTACTGCACACTTTATTGACACAGTTGAACTTGATGTAGTACCACTTGATATATCAAGAATTATTTTTGGAAGTCCTTAATTATTTGACAGGAAAGAAATCTTCCATCGCCATGAAAATAAGTATCATCTGTTTAAAGAGGGCAAGGATTTCATTTTCAGAGCACATCGCAAGAAGGAAAATATAACGATGGTAAATGCGGGACATGTAAAAAGGCTAGTGAATTCTAGTAAGAGTTTTGTACTTCTTATGGTTAAGCCCAAGGTTGATGTGAATCATGAGTCATTTGAAAATTGTGATTCCAAACTTAAATCAGATTTATATGATGTAGTTGATGCACATCATGAGATGTTTCAGGAACCGACAGGTTTACCTCCTAAAAGGGAGATTCAGCATGAAATCCAGTTACATCAAGGTTGTCCTCTTCCTAACATAGGCATGTACCGCATGTCTATCATGGAGAATGTTGAAATCAAGAGGAAAATTAAAGACTTGTTGGATAAAGGATTCATAAGACCAAGCACTTCGCCATGTGGGTCACCGATAGTGTTGATGCCAAATAAATATGGAACTTGGTGCATGTGTGTGGACTTCAGGGCATTGAACAAGATAACGGTAAAGAATCGTTACCCACTCCCAAGGATAGATGATTTGTTAGATCAGCTGAAAGATGCTAAATATTTCACTAAGTTAGACTTACGTAGTGGTTATCATCAAGTTAGAATTGCAGAAAGTGACATTTGGAAGACAACATTTAAAACAAAACAGGGACTCTTTGAGTGGCTTGTTATGTTGTTTGGTTTATGCAATGCACCTGCAACTTTCATGTGGGTAATGGATGATGTCTTACGTCCTTTTCTTGATGATTTTTTTATTATCTGCTTATATGACATCTTAATTTTCAGCAAGACTAGAGAAGAGCATGTCATGCATGTTAAGAAAGTACTTGATATTTTGAAGAAAAATTAGTTGTTTCTTAAAATGTCAAAGTGTGAATTTGGGAAAACTTCTTTGGTTTATTTGGGACACATAGTAGGAGGAGGTGCTTTGAGAATTGATCTGTCTAAGGTAGAAGCCATTGTGAATTGGCCTACTCCCAAAACCATTACAAAGGTAAGAATATTTTTGGGTGCAACTCAGTATTGGAAGAAGTATATTTCTAACTTCTCTGCCATAGCAGCTCCTATGCATGCAGTGACAAGTGTGAAGTGTGCTTTCCAATGGGGAGGCAAGCAATGGAAAGCTTTTGAGTCTTTGAAAGAGAATATAAGTTCAGCCCCAGTCCTTGCATTACCAGACTTGAGACAGCCATTCAAGATTCAGACCAATGCTAGTGATTACGCCATGGGTGTACTTCTCCTACAACATGGTAAGCCTATCGCATTTCATTCTGAGACATTTAATGGTGCTGTTTTGAATTATCGTACATATGATAAGGATTTGTATTTGTTGGTAAAAAGCATCAAAAAGTGGAAACACTATTTGATGGGCAAAGAAACAGTTGTTCATACCGACCATCAACCTTTACAGTACTTGCAGTCGCAAAGTAAATTACAGCAGTCACGACATTTCAGATGGATGGGTTTCCTACAACAATTTCACTTGGTAATAAGGTACAATAAAGGTATATTCAATAAATTTGTTGATATGCTTTCAAGGCCTATTATTAGTGCTACTACTTTACTTAAGAATGATTGCACTGTACATGAGAGCTACATAGAACAATATGCATCAGATGTTGATTTTAAGGATGTGTTCTTTTGTTCACAAAATGACCTCCACAAGGGCCATCATGGGTAGCTTTTAATACCTCATAAATATCCTCTTCAGACACACAGCGCCAGATTTTCTTATCTGCTCATGTATGAAAAAGGTACCCTGCTATCCAAGAATTTCAGGCACTATGATGAATAATCTTCCTCTGTTCCATGTATCACAAATGAGGAGGCACTTTCCTTGTAGAAAGATAGTTAGAAATATCTTCATACCACGGAGGTTTAGTAGATATTGCAAAAAGATGTCCATTGGGAAAATTGTCTTCTATAGGTGTGCATTCATCATTTTTATTCATTCTAGATAGGAAATCAGCTACTACATTATCTTTTCTCGGCTGATCTACTATTGTAATATCAAATTCTTGAAGCAAAAGTATCCATCTCGTAATAAGACCAGGATTAATAGGTTTATTCATCAAATACCTGATTGTTGCATGATCAGTATGGACAACAGTAGAATACCCAGTGATGTAGTGCTGGAAATTATTGACAGCATAAATGACAGCTAAGAATTCTTTTTCTGTCACCATATAGTTTAATTGAGCATGTATTAAATTCTTGTTGACATAATAGATTGCATACGGTGTTTTGTCTACCTGCTGTCCTAGAACAACCCCTACTGTTGTCTGAGAAACATCCGTATGTATGTGAAACAGTAATGCCCAATTAGGTCCTTGGAGGATTGGGGCCATGCACACCAGCCCCTTAATTTTTATGAAAGTTGTCTCATAGTCTTCATTCCACAAGACTTCTGCATCTTTTGTCAGCAATTGAAATAGTGGGTGTGCAATTTTAGCAAAATTTTCTATAAACTTCTTGTAATAACCAGAAAAACTAATAAAGATATGTACTTGTGTGGGTGTTTTGGGTACCGGGAAATGTAATATTACCTCTACTTTAGCCGGATCAACTTGAATCCCAGCAGCTGAGAGTAGATGTCCCAATACTACCCCTTCTTCCCTCATCATATGGCATTTGACTGTACTCAAAGACACATGGGTCTGTTTACATCTTTTGAGTACTTTCTCTAAATTTTCCAATCCTTCCTCAAATGAGTTTCCATATGAAGTAAAATCATCCATATAAATTTCGATGCTATCATCGACCAAATCAGAAAAAATTCCCAAGATTGCCCTCTGGAAGGTAGCAGGAGCATTATACAGGCCAAATAGGAGGACCAGGTATGCAAAGGTTCCCCAAGGACACGTGAAAGTTGTTTTATCCTGGTCTTCCAGGGATATCTGAATTTGGTTATATCCATTGAATCCTTCAAGGAAGGAAAATAACTTCTTCCCAGCGAAGGTGTCCAGGACTTGGTCAATGAATGGCAAAGGAAAACGGTCTTTTTGAGTTCCCTTATTTAGTTCCCTGTAATCTACGCAAATCCGCCATTTACCATTATTTTTAGGAATGATAGCTAGTGGGTATACCCATTGGCTATCTGAGATGGGATAAATGAACCCTACATCCAACAATTTTTTTAATTATTCTTTAACAATGTTTTTGAGAGCATGATTCATTATCCGTTGAGGTTGTCTTAGAGGGCGCCAATCTTCCTTAATATAAATATGATGAGTGCATAGGGTGGCAGGGATACCCTTCATGTCGGTATAATCCCAAGAAAAATCTTCTTGATAATATTGAAGGACTTTCAAAAGTTGTTTGGTCTGAGATTCAGACAGGTTCAGGTTGACATTAAGTGTTTTCCCTAGTTCAATCTCTATTGGAGTACTATCATGATATGAGGTTACAAGAATGTCTTCAACGTCATCTTCCGGTTCAATGTTTTCCTGTGTCTCACAGCTCATGGCAGATTCTAGAATATGTCGATTTGAATTGGAACAAAACTAGAATCATTAATGAAAGCGTTAATGGCTTCATCTTCAATTTCCGTTTTAATTTGAAGGGCATGTCCCATAGTGAGAACTGGTCTAACATCTTCATTTTCAGGTTCGAGTTCTTCTATAGGTAGAGGTTTCTGATAGGGTAATGATTTTTCAGATGGGCTAGGTTCCATAGGAGGATAAAGCTTTAGATTCTTCATAATTGTCCCATTTGATATGATCATATGCCTAGACGACATCCTATGTAGGCATCTACAGTTGCCAGCCAAGGACTTCCTAGGATCAATGGGTGACCACATACTGAATATCGAGTCTGCAGTATAAGGAGGTCCATAGGGTAGTGCCATGAGTCTACTGAAATGATCACGTCTTCTAATTTCCCTATTGGTTTAATTATGGATCTGTCTGCAAGTTCAAGGATAGTAGGGGTTGGTTTAATGTTTACAAGTCCTAATGTGTTCATTGTTTCAGCAGTAATAATGTTAATGGCTGCTCCCAAATCCACCATCACATTTGGGATTTCCACCCCATTAATCTATACTATTAGAATCAGGTTCCCCGGGTCTTCGTATTTTACAGAACTGATTTTTCCTAACATGATATCGGATAGTCTGCCCACCACATGAATGGTCAATGGATCCTTAGGTTTCCTCCCCAGTTTCTTTGAGCATTATTATTTCATAGTTTTTGCATATATAGGTACATCCCTCATAGCTTGTAATAGGGGTATTTTTACAAAGAGATTCTACAATTCCCCTAGGAAGTCAAATTCTGCTTGAGGGTTTGGTTTGCTCAAGGCCAATCTTTCAAGATATGGAGAGGAAGTTAAATGGCCTTGATTAGGGACAACTTGGGAAGGTGTCCGATTGATTATGTTTTTATCTGAATTCTCCATAACTGTTTATTATTCTAGTTCTGTATCTCCACCATCAAATTTTTCTGTGATAATGGGTGAAGTAGGTGAATTTACTATCTGGCTAGACCATAAATTTATCTCATTGAGCCCCGTGGTAGAAATGTTGTAAGATGGCAGGTTCAGGGTGTCTGTTTGTTGGACCCCTTTTTTATTCAGGTTTGGGTTAGGCTGGATAGGAAGCTGAGTTTTAATGGCTAGGTTTCCTGGGGGTACATTAGAAGGCAACTGAAGTTGCTGTTGAGGAATAGAATGAAGAAAATTCCCAGTGGGAGCAAGTCCATGCTAGGTCTGATTCCATGAAGGATTCAGACTGGCTTGAGGAACCCATTGTTGCCAAGGGGGATACTGATATTGAGGCCACATGGCTGAAAATGGTGCAAATGGGGGCCCATACTAAAATTTTTAAAGTACTGGGATGGGTCCAAAAACATACCTGGATTCACCGCCGGTGGTCGAGGTTGCCATGGCTTCCTTTGCCCCATAAATCACAGTTGGTCCACCGTGCTTTCTTCACTTGCTCCTTGGAAAAATTCTTTCAGCCCGGGAAAGGAAGGACATGAACTGGTCGTGTGAGTCTATTCGTAGATCGCACAGGCTTCCATCGTGTTCAACGGGAATTCCTTCAAAGGGTGTTTCTTTCTGCACTGAGGGTAGAATATGGCCATGGTTTTTTCCAACTCCATCTGCTTCTGTTTTTCTTGTAGAGTGTCCATTTGGGCTGATAGCGTGCTCATAATATCGGTCCTCAGATTGTCAAGTAGATTTCCAATCTCTGCTTTTTTGACCCCTCCACCGGAAGTCTTCGATGACCGAATCCCCTGTCCACTTCTTGCAGCCTCCTCATGAACACTTGATACAGTAATCATAGGTAGTTTCGAAGTTTTCTTTCAAACTATCCCCTTTTCCCACTATATTCAAAAGTTGTAGAGAGTCTTCCCTGAGTGCTCTGAGAAGAATGATCTTTAAAATGTCCTTGTCTAGATCACTATGTCCAGACCTCTGCAATATGTATTTAAATCGCTCTACACAGTCTTCCATATTTTCATCCTCTTTCTGTGCAAATTTAAAAATTTCTTCCTTAATGTCACAGGACTTACAATAATCTTGGTATTTCTCCAAGAAAACTTCTTTCATTCCTTCCCATGAGGTAATCGTACTCCCTCCTAGACCTATAAACCACCTCAAGGTTGTTCCCTTTAGGGTAGCAGGAAATATCTTCAGTTTTTGGGCGTCGACGATATAGTCATATCCGCAGCAAACAATATCAAACTCAAAAAGGAATGTATCAGGGTCTTCAGAAGAGAGCCCATGAAAACTAGGTAAGGTTGTCAAACGTATGGGTCTCATTGGTGCATCACCTGTAACGTTTCCTAGAGTGATTCAACCGAATAAGGTCGCACCACACTCCCCTGGTCCCTTGGTGACTCAAAGTCCTTCAAAAATTCCTTTACCGGATCAAAATCACTTAATTCAGCAATGGGAATTTTTACAGCATTGCCTTGGTTTCTTGGGGACGAAAACCATTTTTGAGGTTCTTCTTCCCAGTTAGAGTTGCTCAATTCTTATGATCCCTTGCATGCCACTTCTCCCACTTTTGCTACTGATAAGGATATCTCCTCCGCTGATACCCTGTTTATTAAATCTTCTGTTGTAGAAAGAACGCCTTCTAGTACTGTGGATGGCACTGGTTGCTCCACAGACTGCCCTTCGGACTTCTTATGAACCCTAACCCTAACAGTAGCATGGGACGATGCCTCAGATCTATATTTTTCAATAATTTCCTGAATTTATGTCTTCCTTTCCAGATCCTTCCCTTTCTTTGGGGGTCTTCCTCTGCCCTCTTATTCGGATCTTTGTTCATACAAATTGTGAAGGGGGTTCATCAAAGAAAATCATTCAATCGCTCAGGACCCGAAGTAGGACAAATAACTTGCTCCCCGGGACGAGAGAAAAGATTCAAAAGGAAAAAAAAAAAAAATCGAAGTTCAGGACCTGAAGCAGAGTAATAACATACCCTCCCCAGGACGAGAAATTGGCCCTAGAATAAAACAACAGGAAATAAAAACAGAAAGACTAGACTATGCCCAGGATTTAGGGCAAGGTTTACAAAACACCTGCCCCAAGACGAGGGATTAACCCTGAGATCTGTTTCAAATCCTGTATTTGCACCTGTTAGCCTTCCCCAACAACGACGCCAAAATGTTGGTGTCCGGATATGAACAGAATTCAACCCTTTCCTCCACATAAATTATCAACCCAGGACATAAGTTATTTCAAGACTAACGGCAAGGTATACGCAGATACAAGCACAGGGTCTGCTATAAATCACAGGTTTAATCTATAACACACAAGTCATTGTAACATCAATGAAATGAACTGCAGAAACAAAAACGCATCCACAACAATTAAACGTGATTGTAACAGCAGTTAAGAATCACACTAAAACACAACACTGCACGGAAAATAAAGAAGAACGTAGCACCTGATTAAAAGAGTGGACCCAACTCTCTGATCAGGGCTACAATGAACTCACAAATTACAGGAGAAACAACAAGTTGTTGTGCATTCAATTAATAATAAAACAGCTTCATTACAAAATCTGTATGTCTAAGTGCTTAACCCCGATTCACAGCCCACAGGCTTCCTTATACAATTATCTTGAAACCCCCGATCCCTCTCAACAACTTCATTGTTACAAAAATACATCTAATTGTTACAACGTCAACCATATTTCCCAACAAGAAACCGTGAAAAGGCCTAAGATAGCACTAATACATCCAAGTCTATCACGTTGTAACAAAAAATAAGGAAGACACTGGAGATGATGGGTTGTGCATTGACTCGCGACCGCAATGCTCCTGTTTTCGCTAGATCTGAAGAAATATCGGAGTTAGTATGTAGAAAGGTAAAACCTCCATGAAAAATACTTCATTAATAAAATATCCCATGAAAGATAGGAAGAATGGTTTTACCTCATGCATTTTAAGATAATAATGGTAGAAAGAGATAGAAAAACAACGTATAATGGGAGAGGGAAGTATACAAATCCAGTACCCAACATGTTGACAGAAATATGCACCTCGGGGCGCGGGTTTTTTTTTCAACGCACTGCCCTCCAAAATTGGACATAGTTAATGGTGCGAGCATTTAAACACCCACAGCATTGACTATGTAGTGATGTCAGGAGGGCGGTGCACTTCCTAAACTATAGACCATAGAGTGTATAGTTTGGTCAGCGCACCAACCTTTCGATATTGGTACATAGTCAACGATGTGGTCGGTTATACCAACACACCGTTGACTGTGTAACGATGCCAAGAGGGTGGTGTGTTGACAAAACTATCCGCCCCGGGGTGAGTAGTTTCGCCAGTGCACTACTCTCCCGAATTTGTTCATAGTCAACGATGCGATTGGTTAAACGACCACACCGTTGGCCACTAGCTGATCTTTGGCAATGAGTTTAGTCAACACACTGCTTGAGATACGACAGGTCATGATGTGCGATGTGCTAAAAATTTCTAGGTGCACCACCTCCCGTGTGAGATAAAAACAGACGTACGGTTACCGGTGAATGCCTGTTTTTTGTGGCACACTGACTATTTTTTTTTTCAAAAAAAAATTAAAAAAAAAAAAAAAAAATATATATATATATATATATATATATATATATATATATATATTCCTAAATACTTGTATCATTGAATAATTTTTATTATTATTTAATATGTGAATCATTCAACGACGTCAAAGGAGAGAAGAGAGGGAACAACAACAAAAGGCCAACCAGTATAACGTGGTTCGCCTGTGGGAGGCATGAGAGAGGGAGAGAGATATGTACCCTTGCTTTATTACAGCAACCACCCAGGCACTCCTAAGGGAGATAGGTCTCCTCAAGTTCTATGACGAGGCTACATCCCTGAAGGGCCATGGTGGGTTATTGCGACAACTTATCCACAGGTGGAATTCCCACCGATAGGATTTTCAGGTTGGTCCTAACCAATGGTACGCCCCCACTAAGGAGAACATCTATTTAATTATTGGCCTATCAAGGAGAGGGGTGGATTTTCCCTCGTTCCTAGAGGTCCCCATTGGCTATGCAGCAGGGAGTCAATTAGTGTACTCCCATAGATATATTAGAGCGGATATACTATCTCTTGTAGATTTTCAGGTCTGCGGTGGTCAGTTATGTATTGCTTCATTTTGTGGAGAGGAGGTGAGGTGCATATCACTACTGATTTCGACCATTGCACACCATACCAATTGTTAGTATGAATCTTAATCGCAAGTGTACGAAAAAGGCACACTTTAGCTGTGCATAAAAAACAACCCTAACAACAAATATGGCTGCCAATATCTTTAGATCTACAATTAGGTGACCAAGATAAATGCTGCAAAAATATAGATCTATGCATTAAAAGACATTAAACAGTAAATAAAAACAAGCATAGCTCCATGCATCCAATAGAAAATACAAGAAAATGTTTAAATAATTTTGTATTAATGGCACCTGGGAGGAGAACATAGAAGGATGTTACCATTCCTCCTCAATGGGATGGGTTCTTGTAAGTCCTCAACACTTTAGATCTAAAATCCCTCTCTCTTGATAGTGTAGAAAACCCAGACAAAAAACGGAACTGAAAGGGATCTCACAAGAAAAATGGTAGCAAAATATGACAATGATGGTGGATCAAAGTCAAACCCAAAGTATAGATCCAGAGTGATCTTTAGGCAACAAAAGGCAGTGAATGAATGGAAAAGCCCTTCTATTTATAACAAAATATTGAGTTAGTCGAGATATTGGTGCATAATTAAAATATTATTAACCAAATCAAGATCCAACTTTTATGGAATATTTTATTATATTTATTGCAGGGAAAAGAATATGACTTGGGTCAAATCCCTTTATTTATAAATAATAAATAAATAAATGATTTATTTAATTATTTATGACTTATTTAGTCAAATTTAACAAGGAATATTATTTAAATAATTATTCCTAGAAAATAATAAGACAAATAATTATTTATCTAATTAATTTTCCTGTTTTGGGTTAAATATGACCAAGAATATTAATTAAACTATTGTTTAACTAATTATTCCTTGAGGAAAATCAAACAAATGTAGATTTATTTAATATTTCCTCATGGGGTTTCCTATTTAGACCATAAACAACTTAATAAATGTGGTTTACTAAGTTATTTTTCATAGTGAAAGCAATTTTACTTAGGGTAAAATTGGTCTACATGGTGCACTTAGGTCCATCTAATAGTAACAGGTTAGATGAGAAAAAAATGGTGTAATAGATTTCCCCTAGCATGCGAGCGTTAGGAGCTAATTGTATGACCGAAGTACGTTGTAAGAACTCAATCACTAGACACCGAAGGGGAATTCAGAGAGAGAGAAATATAAGGTAGACCAAAGCGCTAAAGGACTAGACCCTAAGGAGGCGAGACTTACAGGTGCACAAGTCTCGTTTATGAGTGAGTACCTGTGCTATAGGCGGCGGGGGAGGCATACCTATGCCCACTGAGACAAAGTACAAGGAATAATGCGTCCAGTAAACAAGGGACTGAACTATATAGTACATGTTGGCATAAACATGAGCCAGATTAAAATATGATAATGAATCCCACATACATATTGTGCTTGGGATAACAGCCAGGACTTATACAATAATATCTGAGTACATGAGATATAAATACAACCCAAATTCCCCTGTAAACAGGAAAGGGCTCTGAAAATATGACTGATACATGCAAAAAAAAGGGCGCTGCAAGCGGGTTGAGGCTGACATCATCAAATATATGGAGATGCATCAAAGGCTGTAATGAAGAGGTCATCCGAGAATGTGTGGGGCTACTTGTAGGGCCACCCCCTCATGAGGGCTGAAACATCTCACACACACCCAGGAATCACCCACATCAGTTGTTGCATCACTGAACCATCAAGTATATAGATCTTGATCATGCTGAAAGGAGTTGGAGTTGAGAAACAATCAAGTCAAAGGGTAATAAGGAGTCCCTTTTCTTGATCTGAGGCACCGAACAAGAGTGGAAGTTGGAACCAAGGTACACCGCCCTCTAGAACTGTCTTCTGGAATGAATGATCTGATGTCGACAGAAGGAGGTCCGCCATAGGTGAGGTAATAATGGATCCTCAACTAAGGCACAAGAAAAAATAGTAGAGCGACTGACAGACTGACACCATGGACAATGATGAAATGGGGGGTACTGAGTGGCGGACGGACGACTTCCCTTGTTAGAGCATAAAGGGCATGGATGACCTGGCAATGACTGACACAACATCATGAGGGATAGGGGACAGTGGGACTAGAGGCCATAATGTGCGACACGAGAGAGGAACCAAGCAGTGAAGGATGGAGGACTATAGTGGGATACAAAGGAACTTTGGATAGACTCCATGAGTGCAATGATGACTCAACTTGGATGCTCTAAACAAGGGCGACTCGATGATGTCGCCACATAGTAAAGGTCTAATGGGGACCAAAAATACATTAGTACAAGATGGTAACTCACGACGAAAATCGACACGAGCGTGGACGAGTATAGAGGAAAAGTGGTGCCCCAAGTACAATTGTTGCAAGTGAAGAAACTTAATTTTGAAACCCTTCATGGACAAAAGGTGTCTTGGTGAAGTATCAAATCACAAAATCATGAGCTAGCTGCCTAAAAGAAATAAAACATGCATTTCCAAAAGGAAATGCTAAGGGTAATATTTCTTAAGATAGAGTGCATTGTGAGGATTAGGAAGGGGATGGCCTTCAAAATCCTCTAAGAGATATGCCCCCTTACCTAAATCCTTACTGATGATGTAAGGTCCTAGCCATAATGAGGCAAACTTCCCATGACCGAGGACATCATGGGCCTAGTCATACACCAGAACAAGATCGCCTTCGTGAAAAGTACAAGGGTTTGCGGTCATACTGAGCTTTGGTGCAATTCTTAGCCACCTCGATGGTTTTCAATGCAACACGACGATCTTCGTAAGCACGCTCAAGCATGATAAGTCGTTGTTCTAAAGGTTGGGTGTCAGGGAGAAGTTTGACAGCTAGATGAAGGGAAGGGATTCACACTCGATCGGTAAGACTGCCTCCTCTCCGAAAACAAGGTGGAAAGGAGTAAACCTGGTGGTGGTTTTAACAGAAGTTCTATAGGCCCACAAAGCAGGGAATAGCATAAGGTTCCAGTTGGTTTTGTTCTTATCCACCGTCCGTTGAAGCATGGTTATAAGGATTTTATTGACTGCTTCAACTTGGCCATTACCTTTGGGGTAATAGGAGGAGGAATATTGGTGCTCAAAACCTAACATTGAGGATAGCTCACACCATATCTCATCTTCAAAATGTTGACCATGGTCAGAGACCAATTGTTTCGGAACTCCAAATTGAGCGATCACATGGTTAAAGAAAAAGAGGGTTGCGGTAGCTACCATGTTGTTAAACATTGGCATGGCCTTAGCCCATTTGGTGAAATAGTCAACCGCCATGATGATATACTTGTGGTTACCAGCAGACGATAGTCGACACTCCATAAATTCTATGGCCCACTTACAAAAGGGACCAACTAAGATGACAGGATGGAGAGGAGCCAGAGGGGCTCGTGCCTTAGGGAAAAAATGTTGGAATTGGAACAGTGTTTGACTGCTTCAATGCAATCACCGAAGAGAGAAGGCAAAAGTACCTAGCACGCATGATTTTATGGGCAGTGGCTAGACCGAAGAGGTGGCCACCACAAGCGCCACTATGACAGGCATTGAGGACTTGCTCTACTTCAGCGTGTGTGAGACAACGACGAAGGACAAAATCTACACCGCGACAATAAAGGTCGTCACAGCTAAGAAGGCAGCGGGGAGCCTGGTGTCGAATATGTCGTCGAGCATCACAATCAAGATGGAGGGCGGACTTTTGGGTTCGAAAATAAGTAAGGATGTCACCATACCAAGGATCATCGATGGTAATGGCAAACAAATGTTATCAAGAAAATCATCATTAACTGGAGGATCCTGCCTACTGGTAGGTAATTTGGAAATGAGTTTAGCGAGGGCTAAACCTTTCTTACTCTTGGGTGTGACAAATTCAAGATTGAATTCTTGGAGGATAATGATCCAATGGATGTACTTCCCATTGATGATTCATTGACTCAATAGGAAGGCCATAGGGTTGGAATTAGTCACGACCTTGGTGGAACGCACGAGGATGCAATGACGAAGTTTCTGGACTGAGAACATGAAAAATAGTGATAATTTCTCTTCATTTGAGTAGGATACAGGAGGACTTACCAGGTTCTTACTGACATAATAGATAACATGCTCAATTCCATTTTCATCTTCCTAAATAAGGACTCCAGCGACCGACTAGGTGGAAGCGGAGATGTACATGATGAAATCCCTATCAAATTCAGGGGGACGGATCAAGGGAGCGGATGTGAAAGCATGTTTCAGGGCATCAAAAGACTCTTGATCATAGGCATACCACACAAAGGGAATTTTAGAGCAGAGGAGTCTAAGGAACCCAAGTGCGGTGGTGGCATAGTCAGGTACGAACCGACGAAGGAAATTAGCTTTGCCTTGGAGGCTTTGTAACTGGCGTAAAGTACGAGGGATAGGAAGCTCAAGGATAGCTTGAAATTTTAATGGGTCAAGCGTGATACCATCTTTAGACACAATGAAGTCTAGAAGATGGCTGGCGGGAACACAAAAGACACATTTCAGTGGGTTGAGGCGAATATTATACTTGCGACATCGGAGAAAGACGGTATGTAGATCGTGGAGGTGTTGCGCCTGATGTTTACAACATGCAGTGAGATCATCTAAATAAGCAAGGATAATGTGAGTTAGGTCATGGAAACAATAATACATAGCTCGCTGAAAAGTTTCTCCGGTGTTTTTAAGGCCGAACGGCATGACTCAATAGGCAAAGGTTCCCCACGGACTAATGTACGCAGTCTTAAGTTGATCAACATGACGGATAAAAATTTGGTTGTACACGGAGAAACCATCCATAAAGGATAGAACCTCGTGCCCTGCACACTCATCAATGATTTGGTCAATGAATGGTGTGGGGAAGTTGTCTTTGGGACAAGCTTTGTTCAGGTCATGAAAGTCAGTGTAGACACGGATGGTGCCTTGTTTCTTGAGAACATGAACAGGATTGGACACCCAAGTGGTGTATTCGATGGGATAGATAAAACCAGCCTGCTTGAGCTTATCGATTTCAGCTTTGACAACTTCTCTGGAAGGATTAATGAGTCTCAACTTTTGATGGACAGGATTGGCATCAGGCCATGTATCGATATGGTGTTCGACAATGGTGGGACCAAGTCCGGACATTTCTAAATAGGACCAGGTGAAAACATCGCAGAATTATTTGAAGAGCTTGGTGTAAGCCTCAATTTCTTTCGAGGTGCATTGGGCACCCAAGGTGATATTTTCTTCAACCCCTGGTTTGTCAGAAATGTCAATTTTAATGGTAGGAGAGATATTGGCCATATTTACTTCTTCGAAAGCATCTGGTGCAGAGATGGGATTTCTAAACCAATCAACTTCATCAGGAATGAATACTTTAATTTCCACAGCATATTGGTCATGGGACTGCTGCTGGAGGAAGTATGCACAGTGGTGTATATCATCCCCTGGAAAGTTAGGGTCGGTCATTTCTTCCATAATGTCTTCATCGGAATGAAATATGGGGTGACTAGAGGAAGGGATACCACCTAAAGCGGTAGAGCTCCCTGAATCATCATCATGTGAATAAAGACTCACATGCACAACATCATGGGGGATGACCAAAGAGTAAGAAGATAAAGGATCTACCGATGTTGAGCCCAGCGTGATCGCTGAAGGGAGGTTAGGCAAAACATCAGGAGAAGTCTCCATGGGGGCTTCCACCGAGGGTCTCATGGATGATGATAGGAAGAAAATGGTGGCCAAAGGCTCCGTCATTTCGACATCAATAGGGGGAATGTCAATGGGAGCAGGCAGATCCTCTGGTTCTACCGAAGCAGAACTCGCGACTAAGGGGGAGGTGAACTTGTTATGATGGGCCTCGAATTGGTGGAATGCTTCCAAAGAGGAATGATACTCTTCAAGGCGGGGATAGAGGTGAGTGTAGTGGCCATGGAAATCACACAAATCAAAAGGGTGATTTGTGCGCAAGGATTTGAGTTTCAGGACTGAATCGGGTATAGTAACGTAGACCTCAGGGATATCAGACTCCGAAAACGTCTCATTGACCATAGGCTTGAGGTGAGGCAACTTCGGACAAGTATGGGTGGCATGGCCAGCAACATCACACAAAGCACACTGGATAGTATGCTTTGGCGGTCGAGGAGGGGTAGGGTTTTTCGGGGTAGCCTTGTCTTTGGTTGCCTTCCTGTTGGCATTTCCCCCGTTACCCGAAGCTGTCGCAACAGGAGGAGGTTCCTGTTGAGGTGGCTAAGTCCTAGTAGCAGTGGGATAAGTCATAGGGACCAGTTGAACTGGGGTCAAAGCAAGATAAGGTTTGGGTTGACCATGCGAGGTAGCAGCTGGGGGATCAAGGTACCAAACGGGAATCCACAGGGTTAGGTTAGGAAGAGATAGGGTAGCCATGATAGGTACCGTGTAGACTCTAGGAGGGGGAGCTAGGAACAATATCTGACCATAGGGGTAATGGCCAGGCGAGATGGCTCCAAGATGGTTGAGGCTTGAAGGAACTATTCCAGGAGGGTAGAGAGGCTCATGGATACCAACTGTAGGTGAAGGGCCAGGAGGAGGGGGTCGAAAAGGCTGAATCTAAGGGCTAGGAGTAGGCTGCGGAGGGCGAGGCTGCTGACTAGTCGAAGCGGGCTGCTGGAGGGAAGCCTGAGATGATTACATCATGCAAACATTCAATGATATGGGATCAGAGATAGGAGGAGGAAGACCAGGGAATGTACCAAGAAAAAATAAGTCTTTGTAGACTCCAGGTGATACATTGGTCAAAGGATCAACGGTTTTCTTATTGGTCACCGAAGAGATGATGGACTTAGGGGAGGTCTAATACTTTGGTTCGTAATATGTCAAATAGTCAATGGTGACTATCTTTCCATTATGAGGGAATGAAATCTTGCGGTGAACTGTAGATGGGACAACAGAGATCGCATAGGTGTAGCTACGATCCAATAGAATGTTGTAATTTAAGGGGGCATCAATGACTTCTACGTCAACGCAAACAGTCTTGCCCGCAAGATTAATAAGACAATTGCGAAATAGGCCAATGGGTTGGGAGGCTTGGCCATTCCACGCTCAAAGAGTGATCATGGAAGGAGCCAACTCAGGTGATCCAATTTGCTTCCAAAATGAAGTGGACATCACACCGGTGGATGCCCCCTCATCAATGATGCACCAGGAAATGTTGGCATTTGGAAGGCGACATAAGCAGGAAGAGGAGGACGTTATGACCGGTCAACATAGAAGATGATAAAGATATCATCGGAAGGATCTACAACACCCATGGAAGATAGTAGAGCTTTTCATTGTGAAGGGCACAACTGGAGGAGTTCCAACGTTGAGATGGCAGCAGGAGATGCGCCAAATCGTCTACTATATTATACTAATGGGCAGCTTTGTCAGAAGCAACATTTCGGCGTAATGGTCCCTTAGGGATCTTGGTATGAACCTCTGCCTTAGTCTGAGGGATCGGCAAAGGACCATTAGTTGTTGAAAGAGGCTCTATAGAACCCAAAGAAGGTGGCTCGGGGACAGACGTAGCGGGAGGCTTATTATACTGACGGGACCGAGTCTGAAGGTTGAGGTTAATGTTTATAGGTTGGTCAGAGTTCATCATGAGAATCTAGTAATCAGAGGTACCAGATGGAGGAGGTTGAGTAGCCACCTGACCTTCAGTTAGTTGGGTAGACACTAATCCTTCTTGAGGGAAAGTATTAGTAAACACAGTCAGTTGACTAGGTGCAAGATTGGGAGGGATAGAAGGGGAGGTTTGATATCCTTGCAAAGTTGCTTGGGACTCCCACATCTGATTCATCTGTGGTAAAAGAGGACAATCGTGCATGTAATGACCATAAACACCACAACAAGAATAAGGCTTGTTTGTGCAAACAGGCCTGTCCTGCTTGGGCTGAGTGCCCTGTTGCTGGTTAGCAGTGTTAGGAGCACTATTTTGCGGATTAGGTCCAGGATTACTGGAGGTAGATTGATTTTGAGTGCCTTTCTTCTTCTTTTTGGAAGGAGGAGGATTAGTCACACCCTGCTTTGCATACACCTACCCCTGAGGGGGCGGTGGCTACTATTGTGGGGTTTGAGAAGGCAAGGGAAGCAGAGGTGCTAATGATGGAGGAGCTGGAGCACCGGGCTGTGGATGCAGATAATAATGAGGTTAGATAACATTGTGGTGAACAGGAGGTTGGGCAAAAGGAGGAGGCATGTCGTATCCTGGATACATGCTACTGGGAGGGAGAAAAGTGCAGGAGGTGCTGCCCCCCCCCTGAGGAAAACCATAGCCCATAGGAGGTTGAGCATATGGATGGGAGAGAGCTCCAACAATACCGTCGGTGGCATGATATGCCCCCAGTGCGTTGGCACCACCGAGTCTAGGAAGATCAGGTAGAACGGTATAAACATAACCCGACTAAGCATAGATCAGGTCATATTTTAACGCAATTTGGAGAGCGGCTTCTTTGGTTTTAGGGAAATGTGATGCGACATATTTGTCGATAGCAGGCAAGAGAGATCTAAGGCACCAATCCATGTAGACATGGTCTTCGAAGGTAGGGGCTTGACATAGGATCTTTCTTCTCTGCCATTCCTGGACATGATCGGATAGGCGGGTCGTAGATGATTGACAGAAAGAGGTCAAAAGTTTGGTACCAGTGTCATAATGAAGGGGAAGCTAGAAATAAGACAGAAAAGCCTGGGCAAGAGTTGCAAAGGTGGTATGAGAGGATGAGGCCTGATCAACATACCTCTTATAAGCTTCACTAGTAAGAGTATGTTGGAACAACCAAAGACGGACAGAGTCATCGATAATGGAGTTAGACGAACACCACATGTGGAAAGATCGAACATGATTTGTAGGATCTTCTCCTGCAAGACCTTAAAACTTGTGGATGTCGAAAGGGAGCTTGGTTGGCATAGAAGGCCAACAAGCATCATGATGTATAGGTTCATTGATCAAGTGGTTAAAATCGGGAAGACTGGGGCCTGCCATAAAGGGGAGCAAGGGATCAGCCGGGGTAGTTCCTATTGCGGTCCCACTAGTAGTATTCCCATCATTAGGGCCAGGGATACCACCAGTATTAGGTCCTGAACTAGACATGGTGAAGGTGACAGGGGGAGAACCAGGGGCGGAACTAGAAGGGGAACCCAATGAACCAGAAGAGGAGTCGGAGTGAAAACTCGGTGGAGGACTAACACGAATCCTACGCGGAGGAGTAAGTCTTCCTACTGGAAACTAAGGATGAAGGCCAAGAAGTCTCCGGGATAAACGCCTTAGTGGTGCAATGATGATGACACAAACACGACACAAAGGGAAGAGAGACCAACAAGGGAAAAGAGGTGCAGGATCAACTGATTACAATGTCGAAACAAGGGCATCGAGGTGAAGGATGAATTGATTTCAATGTTTTAAAGTCTTTTCTTGGCGGTGTTAACTAATCTCTTCTTCACTTAGGGTGTCTGTGATAAGTGTAGAGAAAAAGAAAACGTGTGATGTATAACTATAAGTAAACATGCAGATAACAGTATATGAAACTGAAATAATAGAAATAAACAACTAATAATGCATTAATCTAAACCCAAGGAGGTGGGCCTCTCAATAACTAGTCTATAGGTGGGAAAAAATATAGTCAAAACACACTAAAATAGCCAATAGATCTAAGGTTGGGAGGGACAGGGATCTAAAGGTCAGATCTATTGGAAATAGGTTTAGAAAAAAAGCAAAAAATCTCAGGAAAAATGGATGTAAATGAGGTGGCGAAAGGCTATAACCTGGAGGGAAGCGGAGGGGACCCTAGAGGAAAAACCCAAAAAAAACTGAAAAGAGGTGTTGTGGATGGATGAATAGCCAATATAAAGTGGATCTGAAGGTAAGGTATCAGATCTGAAAAAATGGCTGAACACTATGAAATTTCAAACAACCTGCAGCAACTAAAACTCTTCCACAAAAGGTGGAGGGTACTGAAGCCCTAGAGGGCTAGGTTCCCACTTTGTTGAGTAAAACAGAATAAGTATAGGTCCAAAATGAGTGGAGATAAAGGTAAAACAACCCTAAACAAAGGCCCATACAAACCCAGAAAACTTTCAAGAAAACTCTTGTAAAAAGTCCAAGTCACATTTTCTGACCTGATTTCTGCTGAGGTCACAAATTCTGGCCTATTTTCTGCGTCCTGGAGGTTCAGGTCGCAGGTTTTGGCCCAAAAAGTGCGACCTACACTTCCGACACTCTCGGGAGTAGGTTTTAGAAGGATGTGTCATCTTAGTTGCGGCTGATGCCAATCACCTATGCAATAGGTCCAAAAACACACTGAAGTTAGAATTTTTAATGTTTTCGGGTTTGATAGGTTAAAAACAACATCAAGAAATGAAAAAAAGAAGTTGAAGAGAAATCCTAGGGTTTGAAGCAGCTGGATATGCAGGGATCTGAAAAACAACAGCGGTCGTAATCGTAAACCCGTGTGGAGTTGCCAGCTATTAGTATGAATCTTAATCGTAAGTGTACGAAAAAGGCTCACTTTAGCCGTGCATAACAAAAAACCCTAACAACAAATATGGATGCCAATATCTTTAGATCTACAATTAGGTGACCAAGATAAATGCTGCAAAAATATAGATCTATGCATTAAAATACATTAAGTAGTAAATAAAAACAAGAGTTGCTCCATGCATCCAATAGACAAGACAAGAATATGTTTAAAGAATTTTGTATTAATGGCACCTGAGAGGAGAACATAGAAGGATGTTACCAGTCCTCCTCAATGGGATGGGTTCTTGTAAGTCCTCGGCACTTCAAATCTAAAATCTCTCTCTCTTGATGGTGTAGAAAACCCAGACAAAAAATAGAGCTCACAAGAAAAATGGTAGCAAAATATGACAATGATGGTGGATCAAAGTCAAACCCAAAGTATAGATCTAGAGTGATCTTTAGGCAACAAAAGGTAGTGAATGAATGGAAAAACTCTTCTATTTATAACAAAATATTGAGTTAGTCTAGATATTGGTGCATAATTAAAATATTATTAACCAAATCAAGATCCAACTTTTATGGAATATTTTATTATATTTGTTGGAGGGAAAAAAAATTTGACTTGGGTCAAATCCCTTTATTTGTAAATAATAAATAAATAAATGATTTATTTATTATTTTAAGGATGTGGTTGAGTAATAATCAAATAAATAATGATTTATTTAATTATTTATGAATGATTTAGTCAAATTTAACAAGGAATATTATTTAAATAAGGTTTAAATAATTATTCCTAGAAAATAATAATATAAATAATGATTTATCTAATTAATTTTCCTATTTTTGGTTAAATATGACTATGAATATTAATTAAACTATTGTTTAACTAATTATTCCTTGAGGAAAATCAAACAAATGTAGACTTATTTAATATTTCCTCATGGGGTTTCCTGTTTAGACCATAAACAACTTAATAAAGGTGGTTTACTAAGTTATTTTTAACAGTAAAAGCAATTTTACTTAGGGTAAAATTGGTCTTACATGGTGTACTTAGGTCAATCTAATAGTAACAGGTTAGATGACCAAAAAATGGTGTAACACCAGTGACGGGAAACACATTAGTTTCTCGCTTCTATTTTATGTTGATTCTTTATTACAGACGCCATGACCTGTGAGGTGGTCTACCATTTTTTTGCAGCAATTATGTGAACCTTTAGATAGATGTCGTGCTCAGGCACAAGGGAGGGTGAAATTCCCTTTTACTTCAGAGCTATTTTGTTTATTTTTTGAGAGCTTTCCAGAGACGAGACCTACTTTTTTTCGGCAGCCTCATAGGCGGATGTTGCATGTATGGATGCATATGCGGGGACAAATGATGCCCAAGTGGGGTGAGTCAGATTTTTCCACGAGGAAAAGCGCATGATGCACTAGAGTTGCTAGCTAGTGTTGATGATCATCCCTTCGTTCTGGTCCCCTGTCCGTATGCTGGTTTGGATTGGCGAAGATGTGCCAACATCCTCTTCACAGATGATGAGTCGCCAGATGATAGAGGTAATATTACTGTTTTCTTTAAATTTATTCTAACATGTTCTTTAACTTTTTTTTATGAAATTGTCTAATTATTGTTGTGTACTAATATATATTTTGCAGAAATTGGGTCATTTGATGGCGATGAGAAGCCACCACCACCAAATGATCGAGGTGTAGATTCTGATGACAATCAGGAAATGGAAAATGTCGAGGATCAGGCCGGTGCAGACAAACCTGGTCCTCATGTTGTGTAAGTACCGACTGGTGTGAGGCATAGGCCTGACACTAGATTTAGGATAGAGTTGGGTGACCAAATCTATATACTACTTATGGATGGGGGAAGTCAGGCCGGCCACTATGAGAGAGATACAGGCCGATGCTAGGCTGATAGAGATGTGGAGAGGCATGCCACATGGCATGTTGACCCTGATAGGGCATGTCGTAAGAGCTATCAGCTCAGTGGCACGGTTGAGGAGGGCCCTTTGACGTAGGCATAATCAAGATGTAGTACGTTGAAAGTCAAGCAATGACACATCATCTGATGATCACAATCAGGGGAGTGATCATCATTCACCTCGCACCGCAAATGAGCAGCCTGTAGCATCGAACATCAGTCATGATCATGAACAGTTTGGACCATCCACGTCAAGTCAGCCTTCTCAGCCTACAACATTGAGCATTCATGATCATGAGAAAGTTGTACCATCCACGTCGGGTCATCATGATTAGCAACATGCAGCATCCAGCAGTACTCATGATCATGAGTAGGCTGGAACATCCATGTCGAGTCATCATGAGAAGTCGGCAGTTGATCCTAATCAGCATGAGCCACCACCAAATCAGCAGACACGTGATGATCGACATCTATCTTAGCTTGTTGAGGCTACACCATTGACTGAGTAGGCCTCAATTAGTACTACTATTGATGATGTACCACCAGCTGATATTTGACATTTATATTATAGTTGAATATTTTTGACATTATATATATATGGTCCATGTATTTTATGTTTTGTTGCAGTTGTACTTAATTTACGTGTTGGTGATCATCATGATGTGCATATTGTTAGGTCATGTTATATATGTTCATTTAATGTGCAGCTTGCAGATAGATGTGTATGTGATAGCAGTTATTTGACATGAGATGTATATTTGATGTTTGTGTTGTGATGATGTTATACAATACTTGTGTTTTGTTAGATGATCATGATCACGATGATTAGATGATGTTAACGAATTTGAATGTGTTTTTTAGTCGAATATGATATTTGTACGATGGTTATCATGATCGTGATGCTTATTTTTAATATTAAATCATGATATTTATTAAATATTATGTTGTGATTGTAATCGAAATTTTAATTTTTTTTATATGTAAACTGTAAAATTGTAATTGTAATTTTAATTGTAATTGTATGTAAACTATTTGTAAAATTTTAATTGTAATTGTAATATTTAATTTATTGTGAAATGATTGTAATTGTTCTTTTAATTGTAATTATATGTAAACTATTTGTAAAATTTTAATTGTAATTCTAATTGTATGTAAAATTCTAAAATTGTAATTGTAATTGTATGTGAAATTGTAAAATTGTAATTGTAATTGTATATATGTAAAATTGTAAAATTGTAATTGTAATGGTATATATGTAAAATTGTAAAATTGTAATATTAAATGTACATTAATGCCCATATAATTATTAATGTTCATAAAATTGACCATTTGTAATGTTCATTGTGTGATTAGATTTCTCAAAATTATATAAGGGAGGACTTTATGGTAATTTAACTCAAAATTTCTGAGAAACACACATTCAACAAGACAAAATTTGCTTTCAAGTTGTACAGTAACATCGTTGTCCCCAACTGGGTAGACTTTGACTGACTGCCAGGTCCAAAGAGAGGGGTGGTGGAAGCAAATTTAAGGCTTTCAAAAAATGTGTCAGCGATATGAGCATCATCCCCTAGTTGATCATCGTTTTAGAATCCATCTAACAACATTGTCTCCATGTAGTCGTATCCCTTAAGTAATCATCCATACCAACCTCTATTTGATTGCCTCCATTGCCAGCTTGTGAAGAACTACTATTGTTGTAGTCATTCCTAATTGCTGAATCTGGATGTAGTGGGAATTGAATCGGTGGTTGATTCAACCATTCTTGGTATCGTTCCTCTCCGATTTTTTCTCTTTTAATTCAACATTCTCTCAATTTGACATTGTCGTGGGGTGCAAAGGAAGATGGTAGGTAGGTCGCTCATCATCACTAGAATCCTAATAATTTCAAAAATATATTTGAACATGATTAGTACAAAATCTATGATATCAATTATTTTTTTTCTTTTTTCTAACAATATCGGTTATGTTGTATTTCTAAAAATAAAAGAGGAGATAAATTTCTCCATTACAAAATTTCCCAATTTTGGTGCAGAAAGAATTATGCTTGGGTGCTATTTCTTGGCTTGTTTTACTTGTTTTCCTCTTTTCTCCCCTCCTCTTAGAACTGGAGGCGATTACATTGGTACTATACTATTTAAAAAATTGGAATAACAACACAATACATTTGAATTTCATTAAAAACTAAGATTGTTGTCGTAAATTAAAACTGAAGACATAGATGGTCAGTTTGATGGCCTATTTATTGACAGTGTTCTCGCTTCCATGTTGCTTGCTTCCTTGGTCCATTGAAGTGGATCCTTGCTCCGATTTTTTGTTCAGTGCTTCTTTGATGATGTCGATTGACTCTTGTAGATGACTGCAATTGTTCCTCAGAGTCCTTATTTCTTCGTTGCATGCCTTCCATTGTGATCTTATATATGCCATTTCTTCTTTAGTTTTTTCTTTGTCTTGCAGTATCTGATTTTTGAGACTTTCAATCACAATTCAGTGTGACTTGCAGAATTCACATGGGTGTGCTCTACTATCCATAGGATCAATATTTATCTTTCCTATGTTGTCGATGTATGGCTTGGCTGCTCCTTCTTTCTTTGTTAATTCCCAGAACTGCTCTTCTTCCTTACTCTTAAAAGCTCTCTTTAAAGAAGAAAGGAGCCACTTACTAAATGCTGAGCAACACTTTTTCATAAAAGCTCTCTTTAAAGAAAAAAATAGCCACTTACTAGTGGTTGAAAAGCTAAAACACTGGAGAAAAATTAGAGTAAAAAACGATGGAGGGGTGAGCGCCCAATTCACTTGAGATGGAAACAGTGCTGCAAAAGGGATAGTGTTCACGAAGTAGGAAGATGAGCTGAAGAAAAAGCCTGAGAGGATAAGGGGAGAGGAGAAGATGGAGGCGATGGGCAAGGGAGGAGTGAGGAAGGAGAGTGGGAAAAAACAGAGAGCGTGGAGGGGAAGCGATGCAGAAGGAGAGAGCTGCTTCTGGGGAGGAAGGGAGGAGAAAGTGAGATGAGAAAATGACAGAGAGGAACATGAAATATGAAGGGAAGTGAGAAAGAAAGGGTGCAGGGCGATCATGTGGGGCGTGATTCCATGGGATGGAGAAGTCCTTTGTGTAATCATTCCAAATATTTTGCAGGGATTATCGAATATTTCATCTTTGCCCTGTAGTTTGGTGGTGATTTCATAGTGAATATTAATGATAGCTTTGGGGATGGCTATGATTTCAAAGGGAATTTTGAAAACATCTTTGGAATCTTGGTCTAAAATTATTAGGGTGTTGTGCATCATGGGAGAAAAAGATGGATTATGGGATATGGATTTTTGTAGAAATTTGAATAATTGATATATTATTCATTGAGATTATCCTAATCACACACTATTTTATCTTCATGCACAATACAGAATCTCTTCTACCATTGATCATTAATTGCGGAAATAAAAAAAATCGCATGCACACATTAAAACCATAAACAATCACACATATGAACACAATATTTCATGGGAAATCTTAAAGCTGAAAACCCCAACTATCTGTATATTATATGTCATAGAGATCATGTAACAATCATCATAAAAAGCTCCTCACAAGCTCTCAATACAATCTCCAATTGCTACACACTAATCAAGCTAGATCTAACAAAACACATGCTCCAATATCTGCCACCTGATAGCCTGCCTCTACTGCGTAATCAATGTTGTAGAATGGCTCATAAATAACTTCAAACCACCCGGCTTGTACTGCGCAATCCTCATTGGCTTCTCCAATCACTGGTTGTTGCAAATCATGCAACAGTATAGTCACAACTGATAGTCACACTGCTCTTTCACCTATCTCTTCACTGGTCTCCACTGAAACTGTCCATGCACTGAAGTTAACTGATGTATTCTTTAGTTGATTAATGAGTTTATAATTCGTGAATTAATTAATAATTAATTCACACCACTCTCACTAGTGTATCAATCAGTTAGACTAGATACAACTAGCTCAACTATGTTTATATTAGTTAAACTGAACACAACTCCATTAACTTCCTCAATCAACTCCACCAAACTCTGTCACATGAGTTCTAACTGAAGTATCCATGCAATAGCTCCACTTAACCCTCAGGAATAGCGTAATTCCTTCTGTCAGCTCCTGTGCCACATCTGTGCACTTAAGTGAAGTGCTCCAAGAGAATAAGATAATGTTTATAGTCCAAATATTATTAAGAGCTAATAATATTCGACATATCTATTTTTAGACTGGCAATCTAAAAATAGGTTCCGCCCAATATGTCTAAAAATAGAAGTCCATCTATTTTCCAACTTGACCAACCATCCACAAATAGCATCCTGCAACTCATAGAATATGATCCATATGTCTAAAAATAGACATAGTCTAAAAATAGACTTTGCGCCAAAAATAGCCTGCGGGCCCACTTAGTAAAGGCGACTTCTTTCCACTAAGCTCATCATCTTGTTGCAATCTCAACAATGTTAATATTAATTTCTCCAATCTGAACTTGTCCAGCACTTTGATTGACTCCTCTTTTTGCTTGTTCATCTGCTAATTTGTTGTTCTTCCGTAGAATGTGAAAAAATTATATTTTACCAATCCACCTTGATATTTTTTGTGCTCTATTTAAGATTTGATTTAGCCCTGCATTTTCCGGAAGCAATTTCATTTCCATTGCCTTAATAATGATAGCTGAGTCCCCCAGAATGATGGCTTCATTGATTTTTTTTTTCTTTTAGAATTTTAAGTTCGAGCCAAAGCCCATGCCAAAGCCCATATGCCTCTGCTTTGTTGTTTGTCATCTGTCCAAGGCCCCAGTTGTGGTGCCTGTATTGACTAATTATGTAGCATTACAATTCCTCCAGTTCCTGCCCGACCTGGATTATTTTTTGATGCACCGTCAAAAAAGAGGCATGCTTTGTTAAGATTCTTTATCCAGACTTGAAATTATTTTTCGGTTTTCTGTATTTTCCAGTTTTGATGCCTTGTTGTGCTTTTCACTTAAGGAGTCTAGTTGATCTTGTTTGCGGCAAAGCTTATCGAATTCCTTTCTTCTTCTTGGATTTGGCTGATGCTGATTCCTTTGGCCCCTTTTGCTGTGATAAATTCCACCATAAGTCCCCAAGCTTTTGACTTAACTTTACTTACTGTTGGAGTAGTATCCTTGAAAATTGCTTCATTTCTAGCTAGCCATAATTACTAATAGAGAAATGAAGGTAGGCTGTTCCAAAGTCCCTTTATTGTTTGCTTGTTTTTTAGGGAGTATGGATATCTACTTTTCCATCTGCTTATAAATTGATTTAGCAGGACATTGTAATTTATATTTGCTGCTATGGGTATCACCATTTCCTCTTAGCATTTTCCTAAAAAAGAGCACTCCAGAAAATAGATGTTGAATTGTTTTTCCACCTTTCTGCATAAAGGACATTGATATGGTCCACTTATTCCTCTTCTTTTTAATTTCTTTGTGGTCAATGATTTACTGTGTAGTAAAGTCCACATAAAAATTTTTATTTTGGGGAGGGATTCTACCTTCCATGCTGATCTCCAATATTGCCAGTCTTGATTATTTTGCTTCTCATAAAGTTTTTGGTATCTTGTTTTGACTATATAATATCCTCCTGTTGGTTCCCATATGTGGATATATTCCTTGTTTTGGTCTATTGGAGCTGCTCCTACTAATAGGACAATTAGTTTGTCCCATTGATCAGTTAGATCGGATGGAATATTGGGGGTGTCCCATTGCTTCCATTCTCCATTTATCTCCCAGGTGGAGATGTTACTCATCTTGTGGAGGCCTTCTTTTGTCATCCACTCTTTTATGTCCTTTATGATTATGTTGGTCCCCAGGGGTGGACACCCCATTATGTTGTCATTCCAGATGTTTATTTTCTCCCCATTTCTCGGTCTCATGGTTATATGATCTTTAATGAGTTGTGTTGCATTGATGATGGCTTTCCATATCTAAGTGCAGGGCCTTATCAGGGGATTCTTTTCCAGAATTGTGGACCTTGTACCATTGAGATATTTTGCTTCTAGGGCAGCTTTCCACCACAATTCTTCCCCTGTTAGGAACCTACAAGTTATTTTACTTCCCAGTGCTGTGTTCATCAATCTTAGAAGTTTTATGGATAGGTCCCCCTGTTTGTAAGTAGTTGTTACCTGCTTCCAATTAATTAGGCTAAATTTATTTTTTTATCTTTTCCCTCCCTACCATAGGAAATTTCTTATAATTATTTCTATTTGTTTGTGGATGCTTGCAAGAGCTGATATAAGGGAAAATTGATATAAAGGCAGAGCTGCTAGAATGGACTTTATTAACGTAATTCTGCCTGCTTGGTTTAGCCAGAGCATTCCCCAAGCCTTGATTTTTTCTTTCATTTTTTCAGCATATTTGCTCCATATCTCGTTCTTCATATTTTTCTTGCTAATTGGCAACCCCAGGTATTGAAAATGGTTCCAACTGTTTTGAAAGGGGATGTTCAGAATTTGTGACATTTTCTACAGGGTTCGTATGGGGTATTCCAACTATACAAGCAGCATTTTCCGTTGTTGATCAAGCCTCCAGAGACCTCCATGAAGCTGTCCAAAATGGCTTTGAATCTTTTTGCCACTATACAAGATGCTCCTCCCATTAGAAGAGTATCATCTGCAAACAGAGAGTGGTTTATTCTTTTAGTGCCTCTGCTTATGGAGAGGCCTCTTAGGGTGGAGTTTCTTCTGCAATGTTCCAAATTTCTGCTGAGAGAATTAGCCATTATGATGTATAGGAAGGGGGATAAAGGACATCCCTGTCTTGAGCCCCTTAAACTTTGGAAGAATTTGCACGGCCTTCCATTAATGAGTGAGGTTGTCCATGGGCCCATTGTGCAAGCTTGGATTAGTTCAACAAATTCTTCTGAAAAGCCAAATGCTCTTAAGACATCTGCAAGAAAGGATAGATTCACTCTGTCAAAGGCATTTTCCATATCCATTTTTAGAATAAATCCTTTTTCGTTGTTGTTGAGACTAGTGTGAATAGCCTCTTGAACTAAAATGATATTATCCACTATCTGCCTGTTGGGAACAAACCCTCCTTAATTTTCAGTGATAAGGTTGGGGAGGAGGCTTTCATCCTACTAGTTATAATTTTGGATATGATTTTGTAGGAGTTGTTGCAGAGGGATATGGGCCTGAAGCGGTTTAGAGTAGAAGGACGGGGGTCTTTTGGAATTAAGGCCAAGAAGGTTGAATTTGTGTATCCTCCAATCTTTCTTTTTCTCATTACATATCTGACCATTTTCAACAGATCCTTTTTAATAATTTTCCAGAAGGTTCTATAGAAAGCTATAGGAAAACCATTTGGTCCTGGAGCTTTATCCGGTTGTAGATTCCAAACAGCTTCCTTTACTTCTTCTTCTGTCACTTCCTTAGTGAGTGAAATGTTGCTGCTATTATCAATAATTTTTGGGATATGTCTCAGGAATTCTTCAGGATTTTCCTGACTGATTGGTGTTGTGAGCAGGTTTCTGAAGTGGTTGTAGGCCTCATTTTTTATTTCCTCTTGCCCTTTTAGATCTTTCCCTTCTCCTCCTGTAATTGTTTCAATGTTGTTCTTTATTGTTCTGGTTTTTACCGAGTTATGGAAAAATGTTGTATTCTTGTCTCCAGCATACATCCATAGCTGTCTAGACTTGAGTCTCCACGTCTCTTCCTCTTTCCTGTTGTTTCTGTAGATTTTCCATTGAACTTCTTTCTCTCTTGCTTGTTTTTCTGTGGTGCTCTCATTGTTTTCCAATTCCTCTTGGATCTGTTTTAGCTCTTTTTTTAGGTGCTCTTTTTCACTGTATGGTTCTTTGTATTTGTTTTTTGCCCAATTTTTCAAACTTATTTTTGTGGCTTTTATTTTTGTTTCCCAAATATAAGTTGAGGAACCACTGATGTTTTTCTCCCAAACTTTTTCCACCTCTTTTTGTGCTTCTTCTCTTCTGCCCCAAACTTGGTTATATCTGAATGGCAGTGGCCCTTAGTTTTCGGCCATGCCCAACTCCATCAAAACAGGTCTATGGTCAGAGACTGTTGATGGTATGATTCTTGAAGTAGCTCTGTTGTAGTTGATGATCATCTTATCTCGGATAAGGATCCTATCTGTTCTTTCCACAATGTTTTCCCTACCTATTATTCTATTATCCCAGGTGTATTTCCCATTTTTGGGAGGAATATCAAGTAGATTTATTTGTTCCATTATATCTTCAAGATTTTCTCTATTTTGGTCCGGCGAGAAGTTCGCTCCTCTCTTTTCTTCAGCTTTGAGAATTAAATTTAGATCTCCCCTACTAGAAGGTTATCTTCATAGTCATTCCCAATGCTCTCTTTTAGAGTTTCCCAACATATTTCCTTGTCCTTATAAGGGTTGGGAGAGTATATGTTGTAGATTATTTTTGTCCCGCCAATTTCAACATTCTCCAGTTTAATGTTTATCCAATGGTCTTTCCTTGTATGTTGTTGCAGTTTCCATTTCCTTTTTTCCCATATAGTGCTTATCCCTCCTGAAGCTCCCGTAGCTGATATTGCTAATCCTTCATAGACCCTAGATTTTTCAATGATCACTTCCATTTCTTGGCAGCTTAAATTTATCTCTTGAATTAAGAGGATGTCAGGTTTTTCACTTTTTATCAGGTCTTTTAAAAAAATTATTTTGGAGGGATGACCCAACCCTCTACAATTCCAAGAGACAGTTATCATTATTTATTGTTTTGGGTTGTTGTAGGACCCCGTCCTTTGTTTGCATGTTGTAATTTGTCTTTATTCCTTGGTCCTTTTTCAAAGAAATTGTCCAGTCCCTATTGTGTTCCCAATGAAATGTCTTTGGCTGCTTCTTCATCTCTTATTTCTTTATTTGATCTCCTTCCCACTTTTTTGATATTCTCAATATTTTGAGGGGTTTATTTTGATTGGTTTCTTGTTAGTATTCAGTCTAGATTTTGGGGGAGAGTCTTGTTCGTCTGAAGAGGGGAGCTAGGAGGGGTGGGTATGGGAGATGACAGGTGATTGGGGGAGGAGGTGGTGATCGGATCGGTAGGGATAAGGGCTGAAGTGAGGATATCAAAAGGGTTTGTCCCCACCAAGGAGGTTTTTTGGGAGGGGACGGTAGATCCCGGCAGAGGAGGGGGATGTGAGCCAGAGGTAGGTTTTGATGTAGTTTTTTTCTTTTTTAATTTTTCCCATTTTGGATCTGATGCTTCTTTAGTGTTTTTTCAGGTTCTTCTCTTTTACTACATTTATTGGTGAAATGAATGTATTTGTGACATACCTTACATTTGAAGGGGATTTTTTCGTAGTCCAGTTGTTGTATGTGGATCCAGTTTTCTACCTTGATTTTGACCGCTTCTGGGAGGCCCTTTCCTAGATCCACCTCCACACAGATTCTTGCGCATGCCTACTTGTTGTCTTTGGGTTTGCTTCTGTCGATGTATTTTCCCACTCCATTTCCTATTGCACCAACTAAGTCATCGCTCCAACAATGTAAAGGGAGGTGCGGCAATCTTACCCATACGGGTACTGCATTGGGAACATCTAGTTCTGGATCAAAGTCTGGAGTCCATCGGTTTAGATACAAGCCTCTTGTATCCATGAAGTAAGGCCCACTTCGAAATATAAGATCTCGATCACTTTTGGTCTCAAAATGAAAGGTGTAATATCCCTGGCCATAAAATCTTATGGTGATTTTCCCTTGAATAAACTAGATCCAATTCCTCTCAACCCACTTCTGCACTATTTTGGGTGATGGCCATAATCCTGTGAACTGGCCCATGAGTCCTTTCTCTGCTAGAGTGATTGCAACTTTCCTTGGCACTGATGGAGGTAAGGAGATTTCTGGAATGGATTCCAACTTTTTAACAAACTTGGAGGTTGTTGGTTTGGTTCGTTGGGGTCCCAGAGATCCTATGAGAGAAGTATATTTGTTTCTTCATATTATTGCCGGTTGTTCGAAGAAGTAGCTGCTGCTGAAGGAGAGGGTGACCCCGGATCCAGCTCCGGGGTAGCCATGCGATCTTGCTGCAAATCGTGGTCAGAATAGCAAGGGCTTGGCGTCGGCTAGGGCACGAATGCGCAGCTTAGCGAAGAACTTTCCTATGATATCAATTATTAATAATTTTGACAATGCATGATTAATTGGTTTGACGTTGAAATAATTATATTAATATACCAAACAATTATTATTACCATCATTTTCCCATAATTGTGGCTAGAAGATGCAATATTGTTACAATTGGCAGGGTGAAGCGGCTGTCCATTTTAATCTACCAAATGCGCCTTGCGGTACGCTGCTCCTGATAAGAGCTTCCAACGTTTTGGAGCTGATTGAATATTTTGTGCATCTGAACTTGATTATGAATTTGCATGAACCTACAAATTTGTATACATTATAAATTTTATTAAGCTAATTGACATGGATAAAAACATTCAATTCGATAATGAAAATATAAATAAAATCTAAAGTAAATATTACGTCTCGAGATGGATAGGGAGAACTCCACGATGGAATTTAAGAAATATTATGGAACGAGTTGTATTTTGAAGAATTGTCCATTCGATATAATTATGATATTTTCTCCCTGCATTTGAGAAAAATCAACAATAAGTTTTGGTGTACACGCCTAAAAGTAATTTCGATGTTTTAAAAATGGACTTATTGTTATCGGTATTAATGTACAGATAACCGCAATGGTGCGTTTTAGTTATTGTGCGTTGGTGTCATGTTATTAACTGATGCACCGGTGCAGTGTTATTAATTGACGCACCAGTGACGAATAACCACAAATAAAAAAAGCGCAAATTTATCTTTTTTAAGTGAAAAAAAATGGTAAATTGAAAAATGGGTGGCAAAATATATTCGAAGATCTAATTTCATAAAACAATTCTTTAAATACTAAAAACTTTTCATTATTTCACTATTTTTGCAAAAAATTTCAGCCAAATATTTGCACTAGACATAATTGGAGCAAGAGAGCACGAGAGAACTTTGCAGCAACGAAATACTTTCGAACAAAACCATTCAGAAAATTAGAATTCCAAACCTTTGGTGATTCAAACCCTGTAGCATAGAATTTCAAACGATCTTGTGATTCAATTTTAATGTTTTTTTTACATTTTCTACAATATTTTTTATGCAATAAGTAAAAAATTTAAATTTACAATTTATTTAAAAACAAAAAATAACGATTTTACCCTAAACTCTTAATTCTTTTTTTGCCCTTGCTTCTTCTTGTTTCTATGATTTCAGAATTAGGGCTTTTCATTTTAGATTTATAGGGTTTGTATTTCTATATATAGGCCTATGACATCTAACCCACGTGACAACTTTCATATTCGGATCCCAATCCATGTCGGGCCTTGCGTGAATTTTTAAAAAACTAATTTTTTTTTAATCGGTAAGCCCTGCATAAAATAGCATACTGGTGTGTTGTCTTATCACAGCGCATCGCGCACATACTGTTTGATAAAAAAATTTAAATACACACACACGCACGCACATATATATTTTTTTATTTTTTTATTTTATTTTTAATTCATGTGCTATGTGTAAAATAGGGCACTGGTGTGTTATTTCATTATAGCGCATCGCGCACGTACTGTTTGGAAAAAAAATTATTTTATTTTTAATCAGTGCACCATTTAACATATAACATACTGGGTCTCCTTATTGACAGAGAGCATCGTACGGTGGTCCCCTATTTTCGCGGTGCATTTATAAAAATAGGCTACACTGCCCCCTCCACGACATAATATGCTATAAAAACTAACACTAGAGGATTTTTATTAATTTGTATATGTTAATCGGTGTGTTGGTTAACATATAACGCATTGGTGCTCCTTGTTGACATAGAGCATCGTACGGTGTTTTATACTATTTTTGCGGTGCATTTATAAGAACACGACGCATCAACGCTGATGTGTAAAACATTAAAGGCGCACCAGTTTCTTTATATATTTGTATTTACCTAAAAATTTGATGATTTATTTATAGAATATATTAATGAATGATATGGTACAGGGTTCATATTGATAAAGAAATGGTTGATAAGAGATCAAGTAACAAAAATACTGATAGCGCATTAAGAAAAGCAAAAAAGGCAAGTTTTTTGTAAATTGTTTACAAAAAATATTAATTTTGAACTATATGTAAGTTTAACTAATATGAATTTTTCACTGTGTATCATGTAGAGCCACAAAATGACTAATTTCGATAAGATTATTTTTTATCTAGGACTAGAAGAGTGTAAAATCTTGATGGAAAAATTGCAAAAGGATGAATCGGGTGAATGAAAAAATACTATTGATCCAATATGAGATTTTTTTTTTAATTTTCATTAATAATATACTTACAATTATTAGATAACCTATTTCGAACAATCTATTAATTCACATATGTTTAATGTTCTACAGGGACCAACAACTCAGAAAATGAATTTTGTTCTAAGAAAAGAAAAAAATAGAACATGCAAATGAAAATGTATTGCACCTTAGCTCATCTAGAGTGGTGTTGGAGGTTAACGAAAGGGGGATAAAATTTTACAAAAGTTTGAGGGATCTAGTGGAACAAATGTATATACGTTCTTTCGACTTACAATACAAAAATCAATCCAATGATTCCAAGAACCAATTTTATCTAAACTACAGGAAGAGTTTCCAAAGAATTGGTCAATGAGACATGTCAGACTTTTAATAGCAAAAACGTACAACAACAAAAAAGAATGAATGAAAAATTAATATTCCTTTAAAAAAATTTCTAGAATTATTTATAAATATCACTTTTGTTATATTTACTTTTCATATATCAATATAAAAATTAAATAATTTATTGTTATGTTACATTTTTAGGAAGATTATGAAAATCTCAAAAGATGAACGAGTTGATATCAGAAATATGCCAGTAGGAATGTCCAAAAAGGTGTACAAGGAGATGGTCAAAGAAATGTACATAATTGCATCGCACAAGGATCCATCTCAACAACAACGTGCTTCAAATGTAATATGTAATCATTGAATTTTTCGATTAGGTACAATAAATAAACAATTTAGCATTAAATATTAATTTTCAAATATTTTCTTGTAGAAAAGAAAAGAAAATGGAACCCATTCAACACATAAAACAAGACGAAAAAGAATAAAAGGGTTGATATCTAAGTTTGTGAGTAATTGTTACTTCCTTATAACAACTTAACTAGATTTCATTTTTGTATATTTTAAGTTATTTTACAACAATCATCATTGAATGTCTTCAAACAAGTGCTAACATACAAAGAAGAACCCTTAGACGAATTGATTGACATTGGGTTAAATATGGGTTGTGAGTATATGTTGGCATATCAGAAATTAATTGTGGAATTTGTAAGCATCTATCGATTTTGTTTTACTTAGCTCTGTCTATAATTAACAGAACAAAAAAATCTTTTACATTAAATATATGATTTGTTATGGGGTATAAAACTTGCAGGAAACAAAGCATGGAACTGCGCCAACAGATGAAATCTTGAAAGATGGCATGAAATTAGGTTTTGAAAGAATTTGTATAGTTCATGAGTCAATTGTTGCTATGATACGTCATTTATTTTCGATTTACATTGATGTATATTATTTAATATTGCAATTTTCATTATTCTCACCAATTTATATACACTCATTACAATTTATTTTTATGTTCGTAGATGGAAGCTGAAGAAGAAGAAAATGATCAACACCATGAACAAAACATTCCTCAAAATTACCTAAGTCATGGAAGTAGCTCGAGCAGTGACAATAGTTCAAGCGAAGAATGATTATCATTATGTTTGGATATCAAAGCAAGGCATTGTATTTTTTGAAACATTTGTCTGTGAAATTAGACATTTTGTTTAATGTAATGGACATAGTGTCCCAATTGAAAGACAAAGGGATACCCATAATTGTCCCATTTTGTATGACAAAGAGTGTCTTATTCATATATATATAATAAAATATGTTTTAATTTATTCTATTGCGTTCTCATTGTCGCTATGAAATGTAACACTATTGATTAAATATACGGATGATTAAATATTATAATGAAGAGATGTATGATATGATATAACAAATTAATCCAAACATGACATTCAAATGCACTAATAAAAATTTAATTGATATGAATACTGTTATAAGATATGTGTCGTCTTTTGATGAATAACAAATTTTAAAAAATCACAATAATTATGATATGATATAACAAATTAATCCAAACATCACATTCAAATGCACTAATAAAAATTTAGTTGATATGAATACTGTTATAAGATATGTGTCGACTTTTGATGAATAATGAATTTTTAAAAATCACAATAATTTCAATATCACAGGTCGATGTTTCTAAAAATACAAAATGAACACCGGTGTGTGTTAGTTACTGTACACCGGTGCGTTTGCATGATAAAGCACACCGGTTCATTTCTACAACCTATGGACACCGCAAAAATACCAATACCAATTATAACCCTCGGTGCGTTTGTGTGATACTGCGCACCGATGCATTTATGTGAGACTGATCACCTGTGCGTTTCTACGACCTATGGGCACCACACAAATACCAATACGAATTAGAACAATCGGTGCATTTGTGTGATATTGTGCACCGGTGAGTTTCTATAATACTACGAACTGGTGCGTTGATATGACCTATGGGAATTTCACAAATCTCAATACCAATTAGAACAATCTGGTGCGTTGTATCACCTAGAGTGCGCCCGATGCAGTTTTAGACCTTTACGGCCCGTTGCATGCACCTTTTACCGCCCCGAGGCGACCGTCTAGATGACACGCACCAGGACATTTCTAAACGTCCCAAGGCATCCTTTATTTGTTTTTCGTCTCGATGCTTTGTAGGTTTGCAGGACTGGTGCGTTTACTCTAAAGTGCATTGATGCGTTGACACTTGAATAACGCACCGATGAGAAAAAAATCTATAATAACCTCCGGCCACCCAATTTTTTTAGTTGAGTTGAAATTCTGTTAGAAGCTCTGCCAAAACCTCCATTACCAAAAACGAATGTTGTAGAAAATGTTTTTTTGACAATTTTGACCAATTTTATAACACTAAAAACCTCCATTATAACCTCTGCTAGAGGGTCTTTTCCTTGTAGTGAAAATATTTGCATCAAAATTCCTTTACTCCAATTCATAAAGGAAATGCCAATATTTGCAAAAACTATCAAGGAACTATGTATTAGGAAACTAGGAAGAAAAATAAAAGATATTAAAAGGATTCAATTGGTTGGAAAAATTTTATTACGATGGGGAAAACCATTGTTCAAAAATATATAGATCTAGGTAGCCCCATTATAAAAATCCATATCAATGGTATTGAGATTCCAAACAATTTGATTGATCTAGGAGCACCCATTAACATCATGAGTAACAAACAATGGAGCAACTAAAGCTTCCTAATCTTCAATATACTCCAACATTATTGCAATTAGTAGATAGATCTTTTATCAAACCATATTGTGGGTTGGAATATGTGTCTGTCTCTCTATATTCTTGGGATTATCTTGTAGATTTCATGATTTTAACTCCCATGAATAATTTAGGAGGCCATCCATTGATCCTTGGTAGACCTTGGCTAGTTACAATTGATGCATTCATAAGTTTTATATCTAGTGATATGTATATCTGATGGAAATTCCACTAATAAATTCACATTGTATCCTCTCGTAAATAAAATAACTGAAGTAGTAACTGAAATTTGGATGGATGATTATGATGAAGACTTTGATAATATGCAACTAGTATATAATTTTTCACAATTGTATGAGGAAGATAAAATGATAAATTTAATGAATAATAATGATTCTTAATCTTACTTTGAGCAAGATCAAAGTGTTCAAGAACAATGTAATATTGAATATCTATCATCTCATCAAATGGCTTTACATTCTATGGAAAAAAATGGCAATTCTCAAGTAGAAATTTTTCCAGGTAAAACATTGAATATTAATAATAACTTGGAATAATTTCAAAAGAGGAAACTGATAAAGATGTTGCAAAAACATTCCTCTCCTTACGCATGGTAATATACTGATATGAAGGGATTGATCCTAAATCTTGTATGCACCAGGAAAATATCAAACTAGTTAGACAACCTCAAAGGAGAATGAACCTGAATCTGAGATAAATTGTTAAAGAGGAATTACAAAACTTTTGAATGTCAATTTCATTTATCCGATATCAGATAGTCAATGGGTGTCACCTTTAGTTATTGTTCCAAACAAAAATTGAAAATAGAGAGTATGTATTGAATACAGAAAATTAAACAAAGCCACCTTTAAAGATCATTTTCCACTACCCTTTATAGATCAAGTATTAGATACCTTCGCAGGAAAGAAGTATTTTTAATTTTTACATGGTTTTAGAGGATATAATCAAATCCAAATAGCACCAAAATATCAAGCAACTTTTTCTTTACATTTCTTTGGGGAACATATGCATATAGGATACTTCCCTTTGGATTATGTAATGCACGTGCCAAATTTCAGAGATTTAGTTATATTTTTTGATCTAATTCATGATTGTTTGGAAGTATACATGGATAGATTTACTATGTATGGAGATACTTTCAAGGAAGTTATGGAAAAATTATAAAAATTTCTTATTAGATGCAAGGAATCAAACCTTTCATTAAGCCATGAAAAATGTTTTATGGTGCTCAATGAAGGGATTGTTTTAGGCCACCATATTTCAAGTGATGGAAAAAAATGGATACATCTAAAGTAGAAGTCATTTCTAAAATTTCATTTCCTATTTGTCAAAGAGGTGTTAGAATTTTTCTCGGATTTATTGGATATTATAGGAAATTCATAGAAAATTTCACAAAAATAGTCTCTTCACTTTTCAAATTTCTTACTAAATATTGTGAATTTTCATAGAAATCTATTTGTCAAAAAACATTTGAAACATTGAAACAAATAATTATTGAAGCCCCAATTCTAAAATGACCTAATTGGTCTCTCCCTTTTCATATTTATGTTGATGCTTCAGACACAAATTTGGGACAAAAACATTTAACTCCTTATGTCATCTATTATATGAGTAAAAAATGACTCTAGCAGAGTTAAATTATACTATGACTGAAAATGAGTTTTTAGTTGTTGTACATGCCATTAATAAGTGTCGTCATTACATCACTGGTTATGAAACTTTTATTCATACAGATAATTTTTCCATTAGATATTTAATGAACAAACCAATTATTAATGGAAGAATTACAAGATGGTTGCTATTATTACAGGAATTAAACATTACTATTCTTGATAGACCAGGAAAAGAAAACACAATTGCTGATTTTATTTCTAGAATTCAAAATAATAATGATGATGTTCATGTAAAATATAATTTTCCTGATGAGTATAATTTTTCAGTATCTACTAAGTTACCTTGGTTTGCATATATTTCCAATTATTTAGCTACATGAAAATTATAACCACAATTGTCAGCTAGAGAAAAGCAAAAATTTATCAAAACTAGTCCACCTTATTCTTGGATAGATGGAGAATTATAAAAAACTTGACCTGATCTGATCATTCGAAGATGTGTTCGAGAAGATGAAGTCCCATAAATTCTAAAAGCTTGTCATGATGAGCCATGTGGAGGAAATTTTTTTGACAAAAGAACTGCTTACAAAATCCTTCTTTTGGGATCTTATTGGCCATCTATTTTCAAAGATGCCAAAGGATATGTCAAAATATGTGATAGTTTTCAAAGAATGGGAAAAAATGTACCATCAAATGAAATGCCTCTACAACCATAGGTACTTCTGGAGCCTTTTGAAAAATTAGCTTTAGATTTTGTTGGACCAATAAATCCTCCATCTAAATAGAAAAGTTACATACTTGTTTGCACATATTATGTCACAAAAAGGGTAACGCTAAACCACTTTTATTTGCAACTGAAAATGTTGCAGTTACATTTATTTTTGAGGAAATATTTACTCATTGTAATGATCCAAGAGAAATTGTAACAGATCAACGTACAAAATTCACATACAATTTTCTGCAAAAGATCATGGAGCAATATAAAATCAAGCACCAGAAGTCTACTCCATATCTTCCACAAATAAATGGGAAAGTGGAATCCACCAACAAATTACTTGAAGCAATTCTTACCAAGACTGTGCATTTGCATATAAAGGATTGGGTAGAAAAGCTTCCAAAATCACTATGGGCATATCAAACCACATGGAGAAACACAACTAGACACACTCCTTATGAGCTTGTTTATGGGAATCCATTTTTTCTTCCAATTGAGTTCTAAGTGGAGACCTAGAAAATAACTGCTAAATTGGGCCTTGAGCTATCAGAAGCTCAAAATCAAAGACTATCACAATTGAATGAGCTAGATGAGATATGACAATATGTTATTCAAATAACTAGCATAGTGCAACAACAAAGATCAAAGTGGCATGACAAGTTTATCAAAGATAAAACGTTAAATAAGGGTGACTAGGCTCTTCCTTTTTATTCCAAATTCAAATATTTTCAAGGAAAATTTCAAACTTATTGGCTTGATCCTCATGAGATTCATATTGTTTTTTATAATGGAGAAGTCAAAATCAAAACTATTGATGATGAACAAATTACTTTCCTTGATAATGGTCATAGATTAAGATTATATCATAAACCTCTAACAATGGAATAATTTTTCAAATACTTGCAAGAGAATTATGAATTCAAGTTGGTAAAAAACGGATATTTTTCTCCTCATTCTCCAACTTTACTATATATATATATATATATATATATATATATATATATATATATATGAAAACCAACTATGTTGGCATGTTTATACATAAAATATTAACTAAAAACCAAGATTTCTTGGGAAATTTGATTTTCATAATTCCCTTTTTCTTGTCCCTATTTATTTTTGTCCTTATTTTTCTAATAAATTTCAGTTGGAAAGAAAAAATTTTAAAGATAATTCTTCTTCTTCACTGACCACACAAAGCAGCAACAACAATAAAAGAGTATTCTCCTTATCAAACAAGAAAATTTCAAGAAATAATAAACAGCAACATAATTTATATCATTCTCTAGTCGACCTTCAATTATGTAGTCAAGTATGAATTCTAGATCTACATCAACATCACAAATTCCATAACAAAGGAGTAGTTAAGGAACTCACAAAACAAATGTATGTATGATAATTGAATTATTTTTCATATAAGAACTTAGGTTTTAATTCATGGATGATTTTATCAAAAGAAAACCTTATAAAACTGTTGAGAAATACACCCATCATTGTAATTGTTATACCACACTCTCTCATCACTACTCAGTAGGTCACATCAGTATGATTCAAATCAAATACATTCCACCGACCCTATGAAATAGGAACTTGGAAATTTTGGGAAGGTACGATTTGATCATAAAACAAATTCTTCCGTAAAATTTCATATTCACATTATTTTATCCCACTTCATCTCATTTTTCTCGATTTCGAAAATCCTACATTCAAAATTGCGCTCATTCCCTTTCTCCCATCATCCATGTCAAAGGAAACAGTCAAGGACCAAAAATTATGCTCGCCATGGGGATTATTTTCCACTCTAAATCAAATGGAATTAAGTTTCTTCAAGCATATTTGAGGGTTAAAAATCAATTTCAGCAAGTAGGATGGCTTCATTTCTTTGAAAATCTCAATGGGAATGAGACAAAGGTTACCAAAGATTTTTCTCGAGCTTTCAAAGGGGTTGAAGCTTAAATTCAACATATTAATCTTATTCTAACATACTCTATCGTGGCAGAAGCTACAGGATTGCCTAGAAATGGGGGAATTTGTTGTTAGTTATCTAAAAGTTTTTAACTTGTGAGGGTATATTTGGAACTATTTTTTTCTACCATGCCCGACGCATGATGCATTTTGTTAATGGGAATGAAATCAATTTGCCTTACTTTTTGCTTCAAATTCTTAGAAAAATGGAATATAGCATACAAAGAGAGTCTAGATCAATTGATAATTCCCTTCACCATCACAGACTCATCATAATCCTTATAAAGGCACATTTAAAAGCAAACGAAGACAATTGGAAAAAATCTTAGTCTGAAATCATTTTGTAGAAGTCCAGGAGGAAGAAACAAGCAGTAGGGTTAAACAGAGTCGACGAAAGTCAGTATAAAACCCTAACCCTAAAAAGGATAAATTTGAAGAGGAAATTCCATAACAAAATGAGCCAGAGGAACTAGAAGACCCATTTTAGGATGATACTCCACTCTTCCAATATTTTTACAAGTGTAAACAAAAATATATAAAACAGAGTCTTAGAAGAAAGAAATACATCCTAAATACTAAGTTACTTGAAGAAAATGAAAAAATAGAAAAGGGAAATCAAGAGGTTAACAAAGAAAAAAGTAAATACATTTAAGGGGCAGGAATAAAATTAAGAAGAAGTCGAATAATTTCAAAAATGGTAAATGCACAGTCTCTAGACATGATTGATCTTGAAGAAGAGGGATATAAAACACCTCCTCAAACAATGAGTCCAATGAGAGAAATACATGAAATTGACCTTGTTTAGTAGGAATTTTATGATTATGTAGAATCCTTGGAAAAAAGAGCACATCATAAGGAAAAAATCTCTCAACATGAAATTGGTGAAACTTCCATGACAAAAAAACTCCAAAAAATTAACACGGAGTTGAAGATGCTTTCAAAAAGGACATATATGAGCTAGAGATTCTTAATAAACACTTAACACGGGAAAGGAAAGAAACAAAAGTATAGAATGAGATATTAATAACCCATAATGATAACATACTACTACATCTTTGTCATTAGTATAAGAAAAACAATAAACTTTGAAGGCTAACAACAAGTTTCTTAAGAATGAAACGGGGGATCAAAAAACAAAATTCTGATGAAAATACCAAGGACTACCTTTAGTATTAGAAAGAGAAAGGAAAGAAATAGTATAGATGTGCTTGTAAAAGATTCAAAAATCATACATTGAAGAAGAGAGAATAATGGAATTTGAATTTTTGGTCCATGGGGACATGCAAGACCTTTGGTGTGGGGTAATGTTGAAGTCTGAAACTGCTTCATTTTTTAGTACCTTTTTCCATCTCCTTCACCTTTCTTTTCATCATTTTTGTAGAAGTCTTAACATACTCAAGGTCAATTAAACCTATATAAAATGCAGTTATCATTGATGATTAGAATCTATTTTTTCCTTATGAATTATAATGAAAATATTCCTACAGTAACAATATTGTGATCATTCTGCGGCTAATGTCAAATTCTACAACTACATCCATGATTAGACAAGTTGCAAGGCATCAATAAAGAAACAAAGGGTGTTTGATTCATATGAAAAATGTTCAATACATGGACCACCACGTACTAGCATGACCTGGCAGGCTACAAAGATCAGGATATCTAGGAGTAAAACTCAAAGTCAATCTTTGAGTATGATGGTGTAGCGGTTAAGAAAAATCAACATGGGATCAAAATGACATCAAGAGAGCATGTAGAAGACATGTTCAATCATGAGGATATGGTTCAAGAACAATCTCTTATGACTTTATTTTTCAGTAGCAAGTCGTAATGAGATAGAGTTTCAAACTAAATCCATTTTGTAGGTGTCAAATTAGTTCATTTTGTATCGGCATAAAACTCTTGAAGTTGTTTAATGAAATTTGCATAAAGGTTGTAAGGTGAGACCCAAAACATAGTTTGATTATTAAGTTTAAAATGGTTTATTTTTAAGACTTGTGATATTATATTATGAGTTAATATAATTACTTTGTTCTCAATGTGTGCCTAAGAGATCCTTTCATTGATAGCATACCTACACTCACGGGAGGGCCCCTTGTCGAGTTGTGATGTTATTTTGTTTTGTTTTGAATTTCCAATTTCCTTATAGCATTGTTGTTTCTTTTAATATTTTTCTTAATTAGTTTCATCGCAATCATATTTTTATCAATCATTGTTTTTAATTTCAGAGTACTCATAAAAGGAAAATACCAAAAGATCTGATTTTTACATGCATTTTCTTTCCAACACTTAAAGTTTTCAATACTCAAATTTAACTTATTAGATGATAACAAAAGTATTCTTTAGAGTTAACTGCACACACAAGTAATCACTTCAGAGTTACAAGTTTTCAATTTGATCTCCCTTCTGCAATTAGAAATTGAGTCCTTTTTATGAAATTTCCTTTTATAGAAATTCCTTTTTGCAAATTAGTGTATAAATTCCTTTATGAAAAATAGTGTTGTAGTGTTTTCAATTCTGTAAGTAGCACTAGGCTCTTTTTCTTGCAATTCAACATTTCCTTTTATGCAATTAGAAGTAAGTTTTGAATTTTGTAATTAACATACATTTTTAATTATTCAAAGCAATGGATTTCAATTCATTTAAGTAATTAGGATTTGATGTAACTTTAAATTTAAAGAAAATGTGTGTAATTATTCTCTAAATATCATTAAAACAGTTGTCCATACTTAGATTAAATTCATCTTTATTATCAATCAATCCATAGAAAGAATCCTATCATATATGGTGCACATACACTTCATAAGTACATGAATCTTGGTTGACAATTAATGAAGTAATTTAAGAACAATTAAATTACCCAACATTCCACCCTTTAGCCCTCCACAATGCACCATCTTGACCCTTTGAGTGCTTGGGTGCACATTGAAGGCACAAAGCTTCGTCCTTCAGCCTTCGGACTTGTGACAAGCACCCTCCTTGGTCTCTTGAGCGCATGAGCGCACTTCAAAGGCATGAAGCTTCATATTTCAACCTCTATACTTGTGTCATACACCATCATTATTTTCCTTTGAGTGCACTCCTTTTACCTTAAGGCATGTCCCTCCTTGAGAGCACTTCTTTGAACCGAAGGGATGCGCCCTCCTTGAGAGCACTCCTTTGACCTAAAGGAATGCACCCTCCTTGAAAACACTCCTTTGACCCAAAGGTATGTTCCCTCCTTGGTTTCTTGAATGCATGAGTGCACTCTGAAGGAATGAAGCCTTGTCCTTCAGCCTTCAATAGTGCACCTTGCGCCCTATTTCTCTCCCTTGAACACACAGTGCACTTAGGAAGCTTGAATCCTTCCACTTCGTCCTTCATACTTGTCCCATGTGCCCTGCCTTAACTATCTCCCTCTATTTAGTGCATCAGTGCATGTTGAAGCCATGAAGCTTTTCCACTCTAGCCATTCATCCTTTCAAACTGCATCCATGCACCCAGAATCCCCTTTTGTCCCTCTTGAGCACACTGAAAAATGGAATGAACACAAAAAATGCATAAAACATGGTATAATAAGATATTTTCAGGTTGATTGTTGCTTGGAATAAGTGATTTTAGAAACATGTATTCTAGAAACATCATGGCAAGAACACATGAGGAAGATCAAGCAAAGAGAACAAACAAAGTAATTTGCATGAAGAATGAAGAGAACACTTGAACCTTGGTGATCAAATCACCCCAAAGACTCCATTACATAAAGACCCTTTTGAGGGTGTGGACATCAATGATTGAAGCTTCTTGAGGAAGTGAAGACAAAAGTGGCAGCCATGTCACTACTAGAGAAATTCCATTTAATTAGTCACTATTAGTCAAAATCATCAAAGATAGTGACATGGAAAGCCTCAGCACATGATGATGTGGAAGTCATGATGTATTATTGTAATCTTTGTAAACACAAATAATTTTAAGTACAAGAGTCATGTATGAACTAAAGATTCATGGAAGTCTAAAATAAATGTAATATTAAAAGTCACATGTAATTCCAAAAGTCATTTGGAATTCCAAAGCTTGTAGAAGTCCAAAAGGTCACTAGAAGTTGGAAAGTCAAAGAGTCATGAGGATGTGAAAGTTCATTCCTCCAATTATAAATAGATCCCAATTCCTCATGTAAAGGAATTTTAACCTTGGCTTCTCCCATAAGGCATTAGAGATACATAGTTGGTACTTTTGGGGAGAAAGTAGTCGCTCTAATGCTCCACTATTGGATCTAGTGCTGTTCGTTGCATTTATGTATCTTGGGACTTTTGCTTAATATCGAAGCCTTTTCAAGCCAACACGTTTTCACGCATGGATTGTGAATTTTTATAATACTATTCTTTGAATGTTTATGGTTCATGTTTGTTTTCATCAAGTATTAGATTATTTGAACTATTTCGGTTACTTTAGTGCTTCTTGTTGGAAATGTGTTGTTATGCTTATAGCGATCATCACATACTAGTGAATATGTTTCTTGATGTTAGAAGTACCTTTCTCTCTCATGTGTGTCTCCATTAAGATAGTACTATTACTTCTCTCTTGATAGGCTCACTTCATTTCTCCCCTGCAGTAGAGGAACCTAGATACATCGTCAATCGAACATACACAAGGCATACTAGCTTGCTCATTTGAAAGGATAGTTGCACATCTTTCTTGTGATGACAATTAAATCCAAGGCATATATTTAAGTAAACAGTAGTCAGACTGTATTTTCGATAGGGATCCTACACCAAACAGTGTAAGGTCTAGTTGGGACTGGGGAGATCCCCTGTATGTTGGTGGTATCTAGCACCGTCAACATATTGACACTAGAAGGAGGGCCAGATGACAATTTGTGCCCATTGAGTCTGTTTTGAATCTCTTGTATTTAATGGCTCTTTCCCAAATCATAATATCAGGGCTCTTTTCTAACCTAGGCTCCTGGTAAACTTTCAATCTCCGTGGAACTTGTTCATTCCTGGTCTCAATCAAATTTAATGGTGAGGGTCATATTTTTTTATCCAGAAACATAAATTATTTTCTTGGGTTTTGTAAAACTCATGAATTCGATGATGAAGATGTTATGTGTATTCTATTTTCCCTCACTCTTGAAGTTCATGTTAATCGATGGTTTCATACCTTACCATTTGACTCCATACATCCCTTTCGTCAATTCCTTAAAGATTTTCATCAGCATTTTGATAGGTATGATTACCGGGATGTTTACAAAAGAATCAATCATCTTAGAATGAATCAATTGAGTATTTTTATAATAGATTCCTTCATTTATGTTGTGTGTTTCCTGGAGAAATTTCGGATTGGGATTTCCTTAAAAGGATGTTTGAAAGTTTGGTTCAAACATATTTACCCGGTGAACCTAAATCCATGGATGTTCATGTTTCCCCAACTTTCAGAAATTGTGAGACACCTCTAATTCTAGAGAAGGAACCTTCTATCCCTTTTGTTCCTTGTCCTCCTCCTTTTCCAGTAGAAATTTGGGTGCCTTCCTCTGATAATGTTGAATTTGTGAAATATACATATAAAATTCCTAATCCATCTTCCCAACCTTCTCCCACTTCCCATGATTCAAATCCAATCTAGGAAACCCTGGAGTGGTTCATGGAGCCCAAGGTGAATGTTAATCCCTTTATTTCTCAAGATGGTATTAATGCTCATAATTTTAGTCTTGAATCTGATTTGTATACTTGTCATCCTCTATAGGGAAAATTTTAAGGATGGATGTTTATCTTAAAGTCTAAAAACTTGGCGAATCTTAGTAGTAACCAATATGTAAATTGTAAAATTTTTGATGTTATTTTTGTAAAAATATTTAGTTTTATAATCATTTTATATCAGTATATATATTTTTTCACGATTTATAGGGTAAAATATTTGTATACTATAAGATTTGGGCGAACCAATTTTTAAAAAAATGGAAATTGGCGAATCTTTTTTTTGGAAAAAGCATGGAAAATTAGCCCACCTGCGAATATCAGCCCCTAAAATTTTCCATGACTCCTCTATCATATCTTTCTCATGATATTTTTTCCATTTATCTTCTTGATCAATATTTTCCAAATCCAAGAATCGATCAGGAGCGAAGTAGTCACTCGTCATAGGTGGAGGAGTAGGAAGGAGATGATTCTTTCAATATTTCTTTGATTTTTCAAAATCCTCCATGTCAAGATAATGTTCTTCCATCCTTGTTTGATTTTGAACCTAATAATATCGATGATGACTCAAATGGAATTGATTTTCTTAATAAATCTGAAGTCTTGGAAAACCTTCATTTTGTCGATTATGATTCCATTATTGAATGTGATGATAGTTTCCCAAGTGCACCATTCAATATTCTGGTTTTTCAAAAATATTTTGATATGAAAGATTTATGTCTTGAATCTGTTTAAGTTAAAGAACATGTTATTATTGAAACTTCCTCTTCACCTCACTATCCCTTTTGTTTTACCTTTTGTAATGCATCAACTTCTGAATAAGATACTCCATGCTCTTCAAGTTCATCATATAATGATTTGGATTTTGAATTGACACAATATTGTGAGATCATCCAGGATGAAAAGAAGGTAAGTAGCTTATCAAGTATCATTTCCATTCCTTGTCATTTCCAATTTTGCATGAACAAAATTCTTCTCTCCAGGTTACTCATGTTATTTGCTCAATTTATCCATATTTAGATGTGTGATTAGAAGAATATTTTGACTTGGGTAATATGTTTGTCAAAATGTTTATTCGATCAAATCAGTAACGTAGATGGAAACCATTTGGATAATAGTGATTTTGTTGAAATTACTGATGGTATTTATCCATACACCATGCATGATCTAATCCAATCTTAGATATCTCATTCTAAAATCTCAAAAAATTTCCAACACTTATCAGGAAGTCGAGGCACTTCAACTTTCATTGATGGTTATGTCAAGTTTTTGCAACTCTAGTAAGATCCTTGAGCTAAGTTGGATCTAGATTTTCTCACAAAATTATTTTCTTTGCATGGTTTCACTAAATGCAAGTTTTTTATTGAAATATGATTGTTAATTTGGATATAGATTTCCAAGATTTCAATATTTTGTCTATGGTCAGAATGAATATTTTGTTTTAATTGATCATTACTCATGTAAATCACCTGTATAAAACTTAGGTTTGGAGTGTATACCTTTCACACATGAGTGAAGCTATGAAGTGGATCATTCTAAAGATTATCTTTGGCTGACACATTCATACTTGTCACAGTCGTTCGAAAGTAATCATCTCCTAATCATTCTTGTGAATATTCAGATACTAATTATTTTCTTCATGGAACCAGACATCCTCTTCAGTGTTAATGAATTCTTGTGTTATTTTATGAATCAAGTTCCTCCCTTTCATCCGCTACATATCGATTGTTTTCACGTGTTTTCCATATTGGCATTCATTTTTAATTATTATGATATCATTCCAGGTTGTATCCAGTCACAAGTAAATGGTGCGTCACATTCAATATATAAGGAAGATGATTATTTCGTTTGAAGAATTTGTAAATTTTTGCAAACTAAGCTATCTTTGTGTCTCCTAATTGATAATATTATTCCTTAATCATACCATTTGATTGTGGTTCTTATACTAACAAATTTCATTTGATCGATCATTTTCCTACTAGTGTACATAATGATCGTTGTCTTACATCACCTAATCTTCATGGTTTATCATCTCAAAATTTAGATACTTTTCAATCATTTGAGTAAATTCATCCTCTGTTGATGGTTATGTCAGACCCTCACTATTTTGTCAAGCTTTCTAAATATCACCGAATTCATTTTCACTCACAAGATTCTCATCATGATTCCACACTATTAATTGAAAATTATTTCCCCCAAGGATTTCAGGATTTCCCAAAGGATTGTTTTAATTTCATGATCCAATATATCATTAATTATAAGCATCTTACTTAGCAAGTCCATTTTCTAAGAGCAATTTTCGATATTTCTTGATGTTTTCTAAGCAAGAAAACATAGATGCAAGTGCTTTCACAAGAAGTTTTTGAGGTTTTTTTTATTAATCTTCCCATCGAAAAGGTAAGGTGGAATGTTGTTTAAGGTTGGTTGTCATGACACATCTCTCTACATATATAAAATACATTTTATCTTTTTTGCAAGATATTAAATTTCTTATATTTTCTATTGCACATTGTATTACGTTGGTTTTCATTGATCGTATCTTTGTGTTTGTAACTCAGTAGAAATTATGCTAGCTTCACTGGAAATATCATTACACTTAGACCTGCCCTTTTATCTAGTTAGGTTAGGAGTAGGCTTAGTTTCATTCATTTCCTCTTGGATTGCATCCACCTTCTTTCCTTCTCTCCATATAGCCTCTACATCTATTTTTTTTGTACGATGTTTTTGGATTTAGTCTCCATTTTCTTTCTCTTGTTTTTTCTTTTGGTTTTGTATGTATTTTCTTTCATATTTTCTTAATAAGACATTGTGTGAAAAATTTCATGGCTCAAAAGGGACTTTTTCATGGAATAAAAGAGAAGTGTGACAACCACAACACTTGCATTTTTGTTGTTCTCCTTATTGATTTTGGGAAAATTCCATAGTTTGATCTAAGTCCATATGGAAAATACTATTCATCCAATAGGAGAACCTTGATGGAACCTATTAGATACAAGCCTATGCTAGTATCTAAACTACTCAACTTGGTGTATATCTAATTGTGTATTAACGCTTGTCCAATCTAGTAGATAAGGGATAAGAGGAAAATCTAAAGCGAGCAAACCAATATCATAAGTCTTAAAATACTTCTCTAAAGGGGAAACCTCATTTTCTCTCAATAAGTTGGAAACCTTATTCCACATGTTGAAAATAATAAGTGTCGATGCATATTTCTATTAAATAAATAAATAAAGGGTGAAAAAAGAGAAAGGCTTGCTATGGAGGGAGGTGGAGCAAGCGACTTCACCGAGGGATTGACCAGGCTTGCTGGTAGCAAAGCAATGTTTTTGATATTCAAGATATTATATGTGACATTGAATATGGGATTAGGGGCTTACCAGAGACCTCTAAGGACATCTTATACAAGATTGTGCGGTCATCCTGAGGAAAGAAAAAGCCTCAAGGAGCAACATTAGTAAGCCTGAATTTTAGGCTCTAAAATCCTTAAAAAATAATAAGGATATTTTTGTTCCTAAAGCTGAAAAAGGTGGTGTCGCTGTGATCCTAAAGAAAGATGATTACAGGAAGAAAATTTTAGATCACTTGGAGAATAGCGAGAGATACAAGAAGCTTAATAAAAATCCCCTAGAAAAGGTTTCTAAAGATGTAGCTCTAGCCATTAGATCTAGCAAATATGTTAGTGCCCTTAGTAAGAAGCTTATCGAAAATAACCCTCTCACTCCTAGAATCTATGGTCTTCCTAAGATCCATAAAGAGGGGGCTCTCCTTAGGCCCATTTTTAATACCATAGGCGGTCTAACATATCTCCTAGCTAAATATCTAGCGAATAAGCTTAAGCCCCTCGTTGGTCGCACTGAATCCTTTGTCAAGGATTCATCCTCTTTTGTTAATGAGCTTAAGGGAATAAAATTGGATCTAAATGATAATTTGGTTAGCTTCGATGTGGTTTCTCTGTACACCAATATTCCCATTAATGAGGCTATTAACGTCATCAATCACATTACCGATCCCGACACTGCCCATTTAGTTGAAATTTTCCTCACCTCGACGTTCTTCAACTTCGAAGGTGAATTCTTCGAGCAGACCTGTGGTGTTGCCATGGGTTCCCCCCATCCCCTATTGTAGCTAATATTTTCATGGAGGACTTTGAATCTAAGGCCCTCTCTTCTGCTCTATTCCAGCCTAAAATCTGGAAGAGGTTTGTAGATGACACCTGCGTTGTCTGGCCTCATGGAAAAGAAAAGTTAGATCATTTTTTCCTTCATCTAAATAGTCTATCATATTCCATTAAGTTCACGATGGAACAAGAGGTTGATGGTAGCCTTCCTTTCCTGGACTTTATTATTTCTAGAAAGGAATATGGTTCTTTCTCCCATCAGGTTTTTCGGAATAAAACACATATAGAGTAGTATCTTCATGCTAACTCGCATCATTTCCCTACTCAAAAGTTAGGCATCCTCAACACCTTAGCCACTAGGGCGCTGAGAATATTTGATGAATCTCACTTTGAAGGAGAAAAAACCCATCTCCTCAGTGTCTTTAGTAAGAACAGTTATAGTATATCCCAAGGAATTAGAGCTTTTCTTAAAGTAGAAAAAGGTCATAATATGAATAAAAAATATCCTAAAGAATGATCTTCTGGAGTGGACCTTCCCTTTATTCAAGGAACCACTGATAAGATCGCTAGGATCCTTAAGAAGCATAATATTTCTTCTACTTTCAAACCCCTGAATACCATTTGCAGCTCCCTCAGATCGGTTAAATATCCTGTGAATCCCAAGGATGGAAAAGGTGTTTACATCATCCCATGCTCTTGTGGGACTCCTTAAATTGGTGAAACCAGTCGATCCATTAATCAAAGGATTTGTGAGCATGTTGTTGACCTTAGGCATGGGAGATCTCGTTCCTTAGCGCTAGATGAACATATTGAAAAGATGAACCATCACATATGCATTGAAGAAGCTAAGGTTATTGCTCGAATTGACCATTTTCATCATCGTAAATTAAGGGAGGCTTTAGAGATTGAAAAAATACCTCTCAATCTCAATAGAGACGAGGGTTAGAACATTAGCAGGTGTTGGATCCCTGGCCTATAATCCTAGGTCTTATGCCCCTTTTTTTTTCAAAAATAAATAAATAAATAAATAATAATAATACAAATAATAAATAAATAAAATTGGTCTTTTGAGTCAAACTATCTATTATTCTAATGGCTGATTTAACTTTATACTGAATAGTAAATTTTTATAATAATATTAAATAATTTTTTATCATAATTTTTTTTTCTTCCTAGTCAAACAAGTTGTTGTTCCAATAGCTACTTGGCCTTCTCTATATCTATATAATCTTAATGACTCGGTCTGATTTCTCATCTCATCCTGAATATGAAACACACCGGTTGGTTTGAAACGCATCGACAATTTTCTGTCCAATGTGATTACACCGAAAGACTTTGGAAAAAAATTTGTGCTCTTGAAGTGACTTCGTCGGGGTACTATCCAAGCCTATTGGCAGCAAAGTAAAATTAGAGATGAAAACTCATACTCTGAATATCATAAACTCTCCGTGCACATTACCTTTCCTAGATTAAAACAATTGTGATACAGTGTATATTTTTTGAGTGTTCAACCAAGTAGAAGAAAAGTGAGATGCTATGTATAAAACTGGGTCAAAAAGGGGAAATCCAAGCAATCAATACTTCCTAAATTTCTAACCCTTAAACAAAATCTATTCCCAAATAGAGAATTTGAAGTTCACCCAATGTGTCGCTAAGTGTTGTCGTTGCTACAACACCCTCCAAAAATTTCTCTACATTCGAATTTTGGATCCTACTATCATCATCATATATAATGTGTCACCTTTATCATAAAATGTCGTCTCATGTTTTTCTATGTGCTTCAATTTTTCTTGAATAGTATCAAGTGTCACCGAATTGATTAGAACATATTTTTGTGCATTTCATGGTCATAAAATATTTGTTGTTGTAAAATGACACTTTTGGGTCGTAGTCGAACACACGTCACTCATAGTACTTGGGGAATGTGTAAAAAGAAGTTTTCTAATGTATATTTATCATTTTTCAGTATTGCCTAAGTTTTCTCGATGAGTCAGTATGAGCGATACATATTTTTATGTTCAAAATCGTCATGTTCACCCCTTATCCTATATCCCATACTTAAAAAAATATTTGGTTTCAAAGCAAACCCATTGAGGCCAAGAGCACATGAGCGCACCCTAAAGAATTGATCAAGGATCCTTTATTGTTTATAAGTGTGAAATGCGCCCTACAAGAGCATAAATCACTCTCCTTAATACATTTTTCCCATTCCTCATTCTGAACTGTGCCATTCAAAATCCAAGCTTTCCTTTGAGCACTCCTTGGGAGCACTCTTTTGACCCGAAGGAATGCACCCTCCTTGGGATCACTCCTTCTACCCAAAGGAATGTTCCCTCCTTGAGTGCATGAGTGCACCCCGAAGGCCTTAAGATCCACCCTTCATCCTTCCAAAAATTTCCATGTATCCTCTTGAACCTTTGAGCACATGAGTGCACTTCGAAGGCACGGAGCTTCATCCTTCAGCCTTCACACTTGTGCCATGTGCTCTCTTTGGTCTCTTGAGTACACGAGCACACTCCGAAGGCATAAATATATTGTAAGTAATGCTTCCATGTGTTATTGTGAATTCCCAAGTGTGAGTCTAGAAGCAATTGATTCATATGTCATGAGTTGGAGATGAGTTGGAGAGATGATCTAGATGTGTGTAAGTGTGTTATTTCCTTTATATTTGTATCTCTTTTGATCAATAAAACATTGAGTATGATTTGTGTTGTGTACATAATCTCTCTGTTGTCTTCAATTTATCAAACAAAATCTTGGAACTTGAGTCATGCGCCCTCATTGGTTTCCTTTGAGCACACTCCTTGGATATGAAGGGATGCACCCTCCTTGAGAGAAATCCTTCGACTCAAAGCGATGGGCCCTCTTTGAGAGCACTCTTTCGACCTGAAGGAATGTTCCCTACTTAAGAGCACTCCTTCAACCCAAAGGAATGAACCCTATTTGAGAGCACTACTTCGACCCAAAGGGATGTTCCCTCCTTGGTTTCTTAACTGTATGAGCATACTATGAAGGCACAAAGCCTCATCCTTCAGCCTTCAGGAGTGCACCCTTCACCCTCTTTCTCTACCTTGAGTGCACAATGCACTTGGGAAGACTGAAGCCTTCCCCTTCGTCCTTTGGACTTGTGCCATGTACCTTGCCTTGATTTTTTCCCTCTCTTGAGTGCATGAGTTCATGCCAAAACCATGAATATTTTCCCCTTCAGACCTTCATCCTTTTAAAGTGCACCCAAAATCCCCTTTTGTCCCTCTTGAGCGCACATAAAGGGCCTGAACATAAAATATGCATAAAACATGGTAGAATAGGATATTTTCAGGTTGATTGTTGCTTGGAATGAGTGATTTCAGACACGGTTATTCCAGGAACATCATGGAAAGCATGTTGGTGAAAAAGGAGGTCTCTCGGCAAGACCCAGGTTCAGGCTTGGAGCCAACAAGGTTTCGCTATAGTCTAGGACAACACTGGAATTTTCACCCTGCTCAAGAGATAAAGGAGTCTCACTCGAGGCGTGCCATGACCTTACTGGGATTAGGAACTAGACCATTAACATCGAGGTGGGATCACTAACAGCAAGTCATTCCTCATTTCATATAGAAGGAATTCACATATATCAACTTAAAAGACAATTATCATTCATCCATACACATTCTGAGTATTGAATTAAAATTTTAAAATAACCACACATGCAATGATCAACAAGTATGAACTATTCCATAACACACAACACATCATGAGTCTAATTCCATTAACTTGGCTCAAAAGCATTACAAACGCACTCCGCAGAGTTCAATACATTTCAGTTCAGCACATACATCTCTGCAGAGCTCTTCCTAGGCTCTGACCCACTATCCGCTTCCAACTATCCTCAGAGTCATTCCTTCCTTGCTTATTTGTTCCTGCCAACTGACACTGTCAGTCTTTGCCCCTTTTCCACTCAGTTGTTCCCTTGCACTCTACTGCCTTCCATCTCTTTTTTGTCACTGGGAGTTCAAATGCTTGTTCCTTGTCTCCCATCTCTACCATCTATGTCGCCACCCATTTGTGCTCTGCCACCTACCTTCAGGTTTTCCGCAATCGCAACAGCTCCTTGCCTATATTGATTGTGCTCCGCCACCTATCCTTTTTTCTCATATCCTTTAGCAACTCAAAATTGTCTTGTCCAAAACAAAGGCCCCAAAAGGCCCTGACCACATGCTATCGACTCATCCTGAGTTAATATTTTCCTTCTTTGGTAGTCCTTGGTTCTCCGTCGACTTCAGATGTTGGCATAGTTTCCTCTACGGTTTCCATTTCTATCTTCTCTTGTTCTAGTTGGCCCTATTTTAACAAAGGCCCCAACTCGAGAACCTTGCTCATCGCCTTTGTCCTAAGCGAGTGAACTCGGTTATTGCTTGTTCCCATACTTTTATCACAGACTCCATCTCGGTGACCACTTTGTCAGCATGGGTTACGTCCATCACTTGTGGAAAATTGTTGAACATCTCCTCGAGTTTGGGTTTGGCCTTACACGCTAGTCGCTGAATTGCTTTTGCCTTCTATTTCAAGGGTTGTCGTAGGTCCCTGAGAAGTTGTTTCGTTGTTGCTGAGCTTTCCTTGATAGTCTGAATTTGTGTTTCGAGTACATCTGCTTGGTCTTATAGCTAAGCGCAGCTGACTAGATCTATTGTTCCCCTTATCTCGAGAACGATATTTTTTAATTTCTCTGAAATGGGTTGAGTCTTCATTGTTAGTGAGTTGGAGCACTCATGGAGTTTCTCCAGCAAGTTGTATGCTTGTTTGACCATTGTTCCCATTGTCTCTTTCATACTCTGCTTCTGTTTCTGTCTCTCTGCTACCTTCTCGGCATACACTGTAGAAGGGTCCCATAGTGTTGGTCTTGCTATAAGTGCTTCTTTTAGCTCTTGATTTGCTCGGTCTGGGGTAGTACATGCCATTTTTACCTAATTAATGGATCTCTCGACCATCAAGCATGATGAAATATCTTCTGGTGTGCTACTATCTAGATTAGTGACTATCAGCCATAGGTATTTGAAGATCTTTGTTACCTTATCCAACTGTTGTTGTAAGACATATTTCTCGTTTTGGAGTTAATTGCACTCATCAGTAAGTGAAATAACTTGTTTTTGCTACTGCTCATATTTCTATAGGAGGTCATTGTGTAGACTCTTTTCTTGTCGTGCTACTGTCTGGATGAAACAGAAAAGTTGCTCGGGTCCCCAATTCTGCATGTCGCCACTGTTTGTCATTTTTGGGCTTGGATGTCGCTCCCTGAGTGGTTTCCCACTGGCAATCAATCTTTCTGAGTGTCCCTGGGGGGATGTGGGTTGGCTTTGATACGGTGGTTGAGATTCAGAAATGTGGTGACTGGTGGATAGCGGTTTGGGCATGAATTGCTATAATAATAATGTGGATTGATGGAATGGGTTTAGTGAGGTTTCAGTGGGTTTTGTATCAGAAATGGGCGACCCTTCATGGATTAATAGTTCTAAAAAGGTGCTTTTCCCTACTGTGGTTTGGTTAACCTCAATTACTCCAGCTATACCTGAGTTAATTTCCGCCTCAGTGTAAATATTCACTAGAGTGTCTGGTGGTATTGGGTTTGAGATGGTCGTGGAAGTGGATGGAGTGTGGGTTGAGTGATATTTGGATGTGAATGATGTGTACGGTCATGAATTCTGTGTGTTGGGTGGAAATGAAACTCGTACATTAAAAATTAAATATGGATTAAATTTTGGTAGCACAAAGGTGGTCAAAGTGCCTACCTTTGGTGCCTATTGAATTAAAATTATAGTGACTATTGGTTGGGCTTGGTCCTCTCCTGTGAGATCGACCACTTGATCAGATCCCATGTTCCTGGATATTTTCCCCTTTGGTGCTCGAATTGGAGGTTTCGTTGGCTTGTTCTTACAGAGTGGAGTGATGGTTGGCTGTGAGTGAGAGTGGAATGCGATAGATGGTAATGCAGTTAGGATGGGGCTCCTTGTGGATGAAGATGAAAAATTTAATGTCTGAAATTCAGAAAAAAGAGGGGAATACAGTAGATTTGGTGTCGATATTTCCTATTACCTTGTTTATAGCTTCCACCTGGGTGTCTAGTTGGTCTAGCAGTGGTCGTAGTTGTAATTGTGAGACCCTATGAGTTGTTTTGGTCGGTGTCCCTCCCGGAAGTGGGTTGGGAAGCATTGCATCAAATGAATAAACCAGGATCCTGCTTCTGATATCCATTTTTGTTCCTGGCCATGAAGAAACTTCTGCATGAAATTCCTCCTCCGTTATCTGGAACTTTAGCATCTTCTTATGAAAGGTATTTCCATCGACACAGTTTGGTTGAATATAGGTTCGGTTGTGAGACACCCCAAACCAAATCTGAGGGAAATATCTGTCCAAAAGGCTCCTAGGAACCCTTTTCTAACTTTTAACCATGTTTATCATCTATCGATACCAGGTTGCAAAGGCTTCTTTGTTTATCTCTTTGGTACTCGGGTCACCTGATACTTTCCATGGTGTGTACCTCAGCACCATTGTTTGGTCTTCGGTAATCTCCGCAAGTGGCCCACTCCTGGTGGACTCCATTTCCACATCGCCAGAGCCATGATTAGATAACTAGATATAAATCATGTGGCCTACTTGAATTTGTCATCGCAAGCCTCAAAAAGTTCATGTAGTAAGAACGCACACCAATTAAATTGTGCCCCTTGTATGCAATGTTCCACAACCGATATTGTATTAAGGGTGCATTCCCCCTTGGTATAGTGCCTCATATTTTTCACGACAATCATGTAGTAAGAAAATTTTACTGATGGGGCATTGATAAGATCAATTTTGGCTCCCTTGCCTCATATCCTTGTCTCATACTTTCTGTAGTAGTCATAGTCCCCCACCTTCTTAGCTCTTTAAGATGTGTTTTGGAAGGCCAATGATACATCCCTTCCTATTGTTGATAGGCCTGTAAGTCTTTTTATATCCTCCACGTGAATTGGGATTTCCCCCCCAAGCCACATCGACCCATTCTGGATTCTGCTGATGAGGAATTTGGTGCACTGCATTGTCGCTCTCGATGTCTCGAACACTGGTAGGCTTCTGACATGCAAAATTTTCAATCTCTAGATGCCTCTAAATTATGTATGCACCCTAGCTACTTTTCCTCCCCCTTCCTTCACGTGATTTTCAATGTAAACTTTCCTCTTTAGTGTTAGGAACTGGAATGAATCCATGAAGTCGGTATCTATTATTGTGGCATTATCATATTTCCCAACCAGTGAATCTAATCTTTGAATTATTTTGTTGAGCTCTGGCTCAACCACTGAAGTAGTCACCTTCGTCATTTTCTTTCTTTTGCATTATACCTGAATTGTTGTTGGTCTATTATTCTGAACTCTTGTTGTTGGAATTGGGCTAACCGTTATAGCAGTTTCTTGCTCTGATAATTCAGAATTCTCTCGCATTCTGTTGTTTCCCTCCTTCATGCAGGTTAAGTAGGATTACTGGCACAAATGATGTTTATGTGATGTCATAGCTAATTAATTATTAATATCTCCCCTCGCGGCTATAATCGTGTGATTATTTATTGGGGTGAGGTGGACTCTAACAGTGCTGACAATGGCTTCGGAAGTCGGGTAGACGTGATGGGCAATAATTATATCTTAATGTGGAAACTTTATTACGGTATGGGGGTTACTAATTATGGGAATTATTTCTCAAATTTATATTATCTTACGGACTGGAAATGCTATGATGGCTCATTATGAGTGAATGATGGTTGATACACTTAGGCTCTGTAGCACTATATACTCACCCCCCCAGACCACAATTGGTTGTGACATGGTCTCCATATCGCAATAGGGTGATGGTTGTGTTTGTGCGACATGTGGGTTTCCTATTAAGGACTCCTACTCTAATGGGATGAAATGATTATTATAGGAAGAAAACATAAACTATTCTATGACTCATATCAATTGCGAGAGATTTATTGACTCTAATCTACTGACTTCTATTGAGTGCGAGAGTTATTAAAAATAAAAGGATTGTGTTGCTTACTCATGATAGGGTTTCAGGCTTGCGCTGTTAACCCATCCTTGAAGTACCTCTTCATCCAGTTGTGCTAGCTTGATAGCTCCTGAATCCCTGATCTCGATGACATAATACGGCCCCATCCAGTGCATCCTGAGCTTTCCCAGGAACTTCTACAATTTTATGTCATAGAGCAGTACTTAACCCCCCAACGTAAATATTTTGTGCTTGATGTGGCAGTCATTCTAGGCCTTCAGTATTTTTTCTGTACTTCCTGATGGAAATCTGCGAGGAACCTATCTTCTTCGAGTTCCTCAAATTCATGAAGGCATGCAGACATGGATTCTTCCTTCATCATTTTTTTGGTTTAGGTAATTAAGAGGCTTGGTATGATAAATTCAGCTGGTATTACTGCCTCTTTTGCATACAATAATTGGAATGGAGTTTGATTATGCAATATCTTTACGATTTTCTTGTATGCCCACATCGTGGCTGGTATTCTTTCATCCTAGTCGTCACAATTAGCATTGAATATCTTTGTAAAATATTTCTCCAATATTTTGTTGAAAGCCTCGATGGTTCCGTTCGCCTATGGGTGGTACAGACTGCTCTTGTGGTGTTGTATCATAAAATTATCCAGCAGTGATTTGATTGTAGCATTAATGAAATGTGTGCCTTGATCACGCGTTAGGCTCCTTAGACAACCGAACCTGCTAACGATGTTCTCAAAGATAAATCTGGTTGTTGTATTTGTTGTACATTCCTTTACTAGTGTCACCTCTGCCCATCTTGTGAGGTAGTCATTTGCAGTGATTATATATCCTTCCTGTGAGTGTCGCACGATTGGTTCAATCGGTCTGTTGTGAAACCAGCTCCAAAAAGAGAAGAAAATAGATATCAACGCCTTAGAAATAAGCCACTTCGAGGGGGCAACCTCCAATACATTACATGAATGAAAAATTATTGGATGATTCAAATTACAAAACCTCCTTTCTATATATAGGAGTCCATGGGGCCACAATGTAATCCTAGCCGACCTAACAATAATAATTTAAGGGCACAATAATAACAATAATAAGGGACTATACTAGTAATATAGGGACCTAACATGTTCCTCTCCTTCAAAAAAGTGTTGTCCTCAACGCTTGAGTAGCTCTGGATGCTTCTGTATAAAATTATCATCTCCCATGTAGAATATTAAGTGGGTCAGTTCCTCCACCTGATGAGATACTCTAAAATTGATCAATTCCGTAGCTGTCGAGTTCTTGTTTACGTGACCACTTCAGGTTCCAATATGATTTTTCCTTCCTCATCAAGTTCTGGAAATATTGTTTGAATTGGAAGATTTTCACCTATAACCTTCTTTAAGCATGAAACATGGAAAATTGGATGCACTCGTGAAGAATCAGGAAGCTCCAATTTGTATGCCATAGTACCAATCTTTTGCAACACCTTGTAAGGACCATAGTACTTTGGCGATAATTTATTATCCTTCTTAGCTTGCTTGAGGGACATTTGTTTGTATGGTTGTAGCCGTAAAAATACCCAATCTCCTACATCAAAACTTCTCTCGCTACGATGTTGATATGCCTGTTGTTTCATTCGATTTTGTGCCAAATTCAGGTTATCCTTTAAGAGTTGGAGAACTTCTTGTTGATGCTTGATGTGATCTTCCACTGCTTGAACCTTCAAATTTTCTCTTAAAGATGATGTGATGGATGGTGGATGATATCCATAAAGTACCATAAATGGGGTCATTTTTGCTACAGTATGGAAGGAAGTGTTATACAACCATTCAGCTAGAGGTAACCACTTGACGCATTGTGTTTGTTTATCAGATACAAAAAAATGAAGATATCCTTCCAAAAATATATTTACTATCTCAGTTTGACCATCAGATTGAGGATGATAAGATGAGCTATGAGCTAATTGAGTACCCAAACAAGAAAATAACTCTGTCCAAAAATTTCCAGTAAAAATGGGATCTCTTTTGCTCACAATAACCCTTGGGTTTCCATGTAGCTTTTGAATTGTGTCCATAAATGTAGTAACAACTGTACTTGCTTTAAATGGATGAGATAATGCACAAAAGTGTGCATACTTGGTAAGTCTATCAACTACCACCATGATGACACTCTTTCCTTCGGACTTAGCTAAACCTATGATAAAATCCATTGAAATCTCCTCCCAACATTGACTTGGAATAGATAAAGGTTGTAGAAGACTCGGGGTCTTAATTGTCTCAAATTTATTCTGCTGGCAAACCAAACATTCCACCACAAAATTTTGAATATCAGATTTAAGGTCATCCCAAAAAAATTCTTTCTTCACCCTGTGGTAAGTTTTTAAAAATCATGAGTGTCCTCCTAAAGGAGAAGTGTGCAATTCCAAAAGAATCTTTTGTTTTAGTTGGGAATTCTTACAAAGATATAAGCGATCTTTGTACCATAAGGAATCATTTTTCCAACTAAATGTATCGGATGTACTAGGATCTTGCTGCAACTTTTGAATGAGTGTCCATACATCTTTGTCCTTCTTCCATTCATCTCTTGCTTCGGTTATCCAATGTGGTTGGATAATAGAAATGGCACAAAGCAATGCTTCCACCTCTTCATTCTTTCTTGAGAGTGCATCTGCAACAACATTAAGCTTTCCTTTTTTGTAGATTATTTCAAAGTCATAACCCAACATCTTTGTGACCCATTTTCGCTGCTCTTCTGAAGATAGTCTTTGTTCCAAAAAGTGTTTAAGACTATCATGATCATTTTTTACCTTGAAGTGTCTTCCCATTAGGTAAGTTCTCCATTTCTTTAGTGCAAGCAGTATTGCTAACATTTCCTTCTCATAAATAGGTTTTTTTAAATACTTTCCTTTGATTAGACAACTTTCAAAAGAAATGGGTCTTCCTTCTTGCATTAAAATAGAACCAATTCCATTTCCTGAGGCATCACATTCCACAATAAAGGTTTTTTTGAAGTATGGCGTAGCTAAGACTGGTGCTAGGAACATTGCCTCTTTAAGATGTTCAAAGGCCTTAGTTGCTTCAGGAGTCCATGAAAATGCATCTTTATTCAATAATGTTGTTAGAGGTGTTGTTGTTCTACCATAATTCTTAACAAACTTTTGATAATACCCTGTTAACTCGAGAAATCCTCGCAACTACTTTATGGTTGTCGAGACTTTCCATTCCCTAATGGCTTTAATTTTGTTAGGGTCTACCTTAACACCCTCGTGAGATACAATATGACCCAGATATTCCACCTCTCGTACTCCAAAGAAACATTTGGATGTTTTTGCATATAATTGTTTCTCCTGCAATAGTTTGAGCACCCTGTCAACATGTTGAACGTGATCCTTCCAAGACCTACTGTAGATTAGTATATCATCAAAAAATACTAGCACAAATTTTCTAAGGAAGGGTTTGAAAATGGAATTCATCAACCCTTGAAATGTAGAAGGTGCATTGGTAGGCCAAAAGGCATGACCAAAAATTCATAATGACCCTCATGAGTTCGAAATGCTGTTTTTGGAATATCTTCAGTCTTCATTCTAATTTGATGATATCCCGAACGAAGATCCAACTTGGTAAAATAAATTGCTCCATGTAATTCATCCAATAATTCATCAATCACAGGAATGGGAAATTTGTCTTTAATGGTGAGCTTATTGAGCTCCCTATAATCCGGACACATTCGCCATGATCCATCCTTCTTGTGTACCAACACTACGGGAGCAGAGAAAGAACTTTGACTGGGTTGAATTATACATACTCTAACACATTTACGCAATCCTAAAGATTGTAACCATTGTGTCTCATTTAACGTATTATCCAAGACTAAACATTGGACTATTCAATACATATTCCCCCATGGTTAGCTTGATATTATGGCATTTTCCAAAGCAATTTATAGTTCCTCCATTTGCAACCATCACTTGACATTCTGGTGTTGGGTATAGGAAACAATTCCTTGGCTACCTTACAATGAATAAAATTATAGGTACTACCTGAATCAATCAACACTATTACCTTTTTCTTCTTGATATGTCCTTCTATCTTGAGAGTTTGAGGAGTGGTAATTCCTGCCAATGAATTACACAATATGGTCGGACTCATTTCTTCCTCTTCTTGGGTTGGCTTCTGGTGTATATCCTCTTCTTGTTCATTTTCTTCTTCCTCTTCACAATCTATGTAAAATAATTTCTTCTCAACACACTTATGACCTTTAGTGTATTTGCTATCACAACTGTAGCAAATCCTTTTTTCTCTTTTTTCTTCCAATTTTTGTGGTGTCAACCTTGTAGGTTGTGGAAATATAGGAGTAGCAACACTTCCCTCTTTATAGAAGTGAGTGGTAGGCTTCCTTGTCGCCATAATTTTACATTCAATTTTTCTTGCCAACCTGAATGCCTTCTCCAATGAATCAGGTTCCAAAATGCAAACTTCATGTTGGATGTTATCCTTTAAATTACCTATGAAGAGATCAATCATGTGTTCCTCTGGAATATCAGTTACCCTTATATTCAATTTTTGGAAGTCCTCAATGTGCTCCTCCATTAAACCCTTTTGTTTGAGATTTATCAATTGGCTAAATAAGGTGTTTCTCTTTGTATCCTCATAATGTACTATCATTTCCTCCGTAAAAATTGACCAAGTGACATTTTTTTACGGGAACAAAGCCATCGATACCATACAAATGTATTTTGTTCTAAATGCAAAGTTTCAATGCGTACCTTTTGTGTGTTTTGCACATTATGGAGATCAAAATATTGCTCCATCTGTAGTATCCATGTTACAGGATCCTTTCCATAAAACCTCCTCATATCCATTTTTGGAATATGGTGGTTCTTCCCGCCAACATTAGATTTTATGAAATCACATTAACATTTATTTTGTTCTTATCATGAATTTCCTCTACTATATTTTCACCATTAGGAAACATTTATTGTATCAACTTTGTTAAACCTTCCATGTCTTCTTTTAGATCCTTATTCATGTTTTCCATTTTCTCTTCCATGTCATCCATCTTAGATTCCACGTCAGCTTCCATACCATCTATCTTAGATTCCATGCCATTCTTCAAAACATCCATCTTAGATTCCACGCCTTTCTTCAAACCATCCATCTTAGTTTCCACGCATTTCTTCAAAACTTCCATGTCATTTTTTGTTGCTCTTTGCGAGAGCGAAATTTGTTGCACTTTCTCTTGTAATTTTGATATGTCATGTTGCCATTCTTTGTCTTCATGAGTCATAGTAGAGCTTTCTAAAGGCTTAATGGGTGTTGAATTCTTTTTAGGGGCCATTTTAGAATCCAATACTAATATCTATTCTACAATATGCCCTTGGAATCAATTCAACTTGATTCTTCAAACAAGACTTATGCAATTCGGAAAAAAAAAAAAAAAATACACACCTTTTACTTGCTTTTGAGGAGCTCGATATTGAAATTGAATTATCTCTATAATTGTGGATCCTCAATATATGAAATTTTGCGATGATTTTCCTCAGGATTGTGGCTTCACACTCTAAAAATTTCAGCTTCTGAACCTTCGTAGAAAAAACATTTATTACGAAAATACCACGATGACCTATTTAGGTTAAATTTAGGAGCCTGCAAAATGACCTAACTTGCACAGATCATATCTCCGAAAATATTGTGAACCAAGCTCTGAAATTTTGTGACAATTTTCCTCGGGATTTTGGCTTCGCACTCTAAAAATTTCAGATTCTGAACCTTCGTAGAAAAAATTTATAGCGAAAATGCCACGATGACCTGTTTGGAGCAGCGAAACCCTAGAATCTCAAAGCTCTGATACCAAATGTTGTGAAACCAGCTCCAAAAAGAGAAGAAAAGAGATATCAATGCCTTAGAAATAAGCCACTTCAAGGGGGAAACCTCCAATAAATTAAATGAATGAACAATTCTTGGATGATTCAAATTACAAAACCTCCTTTCTATATATAGGAGTCCATGAGGCCACAATGTAATCCTAGCCGACCTAACAATAATAATTTAAGGGCACAATAATAACAATATGGGGGTTACACTAACAAGAATAAGGGACTATAATAGTAATATAGGGACCTAACACGGTCCTATGAATTTGACTGCCCATTTCTCAAATGCCTACATAGCCCTTATGTGTTGTAAGGGCAGCTCATCACGATGTGACGGTCGCCCTGTTCTTTGACAAACATCACATTTCTTCACATATTCTTTATTATCTTTGTGCATGGTCGACCACCATAATTATGCTTGTAGTATTTTCCTTACGGTGTGTTTTACGCCGACATGGCCTCCCGCAACTCCACTGTAACACTCCCACAACATGTCTTCTCTTTCGTGATCTAATACACACTTTCGTAGGACATGATCCAGACCCATTTTATACATTTTTCTGGCTATGAGTTGGTATTCAGCTGCTTTAACCACTAGATTTATTCTTTGATTTGTTGTGTATTCCGCTGGGCATTTTCCTGTGGCCAAGTATGTTGCTATTTTTTCTAGGTAATTTGGGATGGCTTATACGCGGAAAAGATCGACATCTGGAAGTTGATCATCAAGTGGTCCCCTGTTTTCTCCATTTTCCAATCTTGAGAAATGGTCATGACCAACATTTAGACTTCCCTTCTTTACTATGACTTAGAAATTGAATTCTTGGAATAGTAGGAGCCATCTGCAGATTCTGCCCTCCAGTACAGGTTTTTTTACCAGATATTTCAATGCCGAGTGATCTGTGAAGAATTTGAATGTCCCTCCCAATAAATAATGGTGAAATTTCTATAGAGAGTATACCATTGCAAGAGCTTCCCTCTCCATTGTTGTGTAGTTCCTTTCTATCGTTGATAACTTCCTGCTTGCGAAGTACACCGGGTGGTCTATGGAGGTTTCTCATGGCTGAGCTAGTACCGCTCCCAAGGTAATACTTGAAGCGCCAATGTGGACATGGAATTTTTTATCCCAATTCAGATGGCCCAAAATGGGTGCACTTTCTAATGTCTCCTTCAACGTGTCTAATGCCTTAGTGCATTCATTGTTCCATATGAATTGTTTCATTTTCCGCAACAACTTTTCCATTGATGTTGTGATTTTCGCATAGTTGTGGATGAACCTCTTGTAGTATCCTGTATTTCCAAGTAGTGACCTCAACTGCTTTACATTCTCCGAGGCATCCATGTTCACAATTACCGCCACCTTCACGGTGTCCACACATACCCATTACTTACAGACAACATGTCCCAACAACATTCCAAAGGGTACTGCAAAGATGCATTTTTTGAGGTTCAAAGAAATTTGAATTTTTTTGCACCTGTCAAACATTATCCTTAGCAGAGTTGAATGGTTTTTCAATAAGTTGTACACCATCCAATCATCCATGTATACTTCTAGAAATTTATGAATATAATCTCTGAAGGTTGTTATTACTATCCGTGAAAATATAGCTGGTGCATTATTTAGCCCAAAAGGCATGACATGATAGGCGCATGATCCCCATTCTGTTGTGAAGGTATTTTTTCTTTTATCTTCTTCTGCTATTCGTACCTGATGATACCCTGAGAAGCCATATGTGAGTGAGTATGCTTCATTTCCCGCCACGTTGTCTAGAACTTCATCAGTAAATGGAGTTGGGAAAGGATCATGAATACATGCATTATTTAGACTTCTGTAGTCTACGCATACTCTAATTTCTGATTTTTCCTTTTTACTTTGTATCATTATTGGGCTGACCCACTCTGCTTCTTAAACCGGAAAGATCAAGCCTGCATTCAACATCTTGTCTATCTTTGCTTTAACCTTTTATTTTACTCTCAAATTCAGGCGGTAAAGTACATGTTTTACTGGCCTAGCATCTGGTTTCAGTACTATGCACATCTCCCCCAAATCTCCTTTGATTCCTTTGAGTTCTACCACTGAAGATCGAAATAGATCTTCATATTCTTGTAGCAGGTCAAAAATTTCTTTTGTGGTTTCTATGTCCCAATAGTTCTCCAATGGATGCAATCTTGGCTTCTCTTCGCTTCCAATGTTTTCCTTCTTTGTCTTCAAGTGTAACAAGTGTAATCCTTCAGTAGTTGGTTCCTCTTGTATCTCTCGTTCTCCTTCCTTTTCTTCAAAGGATATATGTCGAAGTTTTTCTAAATCATCATCGTCTATCTTCCGATCTATTATTTTGCATGCTACTAATTCTCTGGCTCTCTGATCTGATATGGAAATTTCCTTAGCTTCTTCAAGCTCTGGGAAAAATGATATTATTTTAATTGCTTGTAAAGTATCCATAACCTGGTCTATATCTCCCTTGAAAGGAAAACATTGAGTAAATCTTTTCGAGATTGTTTCCTAGGTGTCTGTTTCTCTCTTCTTCTCTTCTATCAGGTACCAAGATTGCGGAATGGTGTCCAATGAATGTATGAATTTGTGTACCCATAAATATTTTGGATATTATTCTTCCCTCCACTTACATTCGCAAATTTTTAGATGTACTAAGGGATTTGATTTTCCTCGGTACTTTTCCTCAGGTTGAGGTGCTGAAGCCGCCTGGAATATTGTTCTTAATGCTTTGGCAACATCTTCCCACCGAGAGAGAGAGCTGCTGTTGGGGATACCCACAAGATTTTAGAGGAGGGGCATCAGCTCAGGACCCTTCCATACTGGGACTACAACATCAAATATCTAGCCTAACAGAAAAACTAAAGGAAATTCAACCCCTGCATCCAGCGAGGTCAAATATATGGTGTATGCACTGTCTAATGGAAGGACATGTGGTAACCGAATGTCCTCGATTACGAGGCCATAACATAGGGACACCAGCAATAGGGGCACCAGGAGCTCCACCAGCAGGAGGGGTCATGCAAATAAACACTGAAGGATTATATCTGTCGCAACACCCATACACGGGGTTCCCCACACAACAAAATTCAGCAATGACTGAATATTGCGGGATCTACAAAAGAGTGGGCCACTCACCCCACCTATGCCCCATACTGAAAAAGTACTCCAATGTCCCTAACAACGTATACTGTGAGTTATGTGCATCTACCACGCACAACACATAGCAGTGCAGAGCTTTGGATGCTTTGGCATAACAGTTAGACAGACCTTCCTATAGAGTGAACGAGGTTCCTAGAGGACGAGGAGGAGGCATGATAGGAGGCTGAGCAGGAGGAAGAGGACCAGTACGATGCTACAACTATGACCAAGAAGGCCATGTGGCTAGATAATGTCCACTTCCTAGAAGAGCCTTGTGCTCTCAGTGCAGGGTTAATACACACACAACAGAAGACTGCCCAGAGCTCACCAAAAGATGGGAAGAAAGGGCCAGACAAAGCAAAACCAATCTAGTAAATTCTGAGCCAAGAATAATTGAGAATCAGACCATGCAGAGCATAGCTATAGTGATGCAGGGAGGAAAATGAACCAGAGAAGACGCACCAGGGATGGACCCGATAAAACTGGTAAGACTAGTATCACCAAAGCCAACGTTCCGGCCAGAGAAACAAAAGCAATTTTTTCAAGAGGCAACAGAAGCATTTGCCTAGCTTGGGGAAAGCAAAGGAATTTAAATTCCACAACCAAAGGAAGAGGATGAAAACCAAGCCAATACATGCACTACAATTGAAGAATGGTCCTGTCTATTTTTAAAAATTGTTAAAAATGCACCCATGCTGGAACAATTAAAACAAAACCTGGAAAGAGTAGTGCAGAAGAAAACGAATCTAGGAGAATCATCTGGCACGACACATAAATATATACAAAGAGTGAAGAGAAATAAGAGAAGGATATGAAAATATTTCTGGGTGAATAATTAAGTCGCGGGATTCCAAATCAAGGACACAATGCTTGATCTGGGGTCAGACGTAAATATCTTGCCCAGAAAAACGTGGGAAGCATTGGAGAAACCAAGACTAACATACTCATCAATTAAACTCCGTATGGAAAACCAGTACTGCATTGTGCCCATAGGCAGGCTAGAAGAGGTCGAAGTCGACATTGAGGGAGTAAAGACGTACATGGACTTTAAGGTCATCGACATTATCAGAGACAAAGATCCCTATCCAGCATTATTTTGGATCGACTAGGCTTTCAAAAACTATGCAGTAATAGATTTAAAAAAATAATTGATGATCTTTAAGGATGGAGAGGTCAGAGTCACCCAGTCGCTCAACCCGTATAAAGGTCCCCGATACACAGAGTCTTTCGATAACAGAGTTGATGCTTAGCTTCTCGACCATCTTTATCAAATGACTACAGGAATAAGGGAAGATTATATCAACCCGACAACAAGAGGATCAGTGAGCTGGAGGAGCATTCAAAGCTCAGACCTGAACTCAAATATAGCCTGGGAGGATTGGCAGCAAGGGGGATATGAGACCAACACAAGGCGATGCGCCACCATTAGAAGAATCAATTGGATCGGGACTAAGGTAAGAGGTTACCCAACCTTTTTCGATATGAATAATTTCATTATCAAAACATAATACAATGTACCAAAGGACCAGAGGGTCCTGCTCATAGATGTGGCCTTGTAATCCACGGCTGAAAGATGGTGGAAAAACCACCGTGACTCACTGACGCGATGGGACAGAATTTCAGCAGCATTGAAAGCCAGGTTCAAGGGAGAAGAAGAACCCCAATGCACTCGAAAGTTCTAGGGGAATTCAGATCCCACAAAGCATTTGAAGAAGTGTGAAGATCAATGGAAAACTGCAGGATACGCGCAAGAGTTGTGGCTTCACAAATTTATACACTCCCTCGATAGGATTCCATATGCTTGGTACCTAACAAAAGAGAGGAAAAGGGGAATTGGCACTTGGCAAGAAGTTACGAAGAAGTTTACACAGTGCTTCTTATTTGAAGGAAAGACAGATATAGTTACCCAAGCGGTACAGGCCATTAAAAAAATATTTTTCTTCCCAGAGAATCAGGAGGAGGATGAGAAACCACTACCAAACCAAAACATCCAGCAATCAGTAGCATGCAAGAAAATAGACAGTGAAATGGACGATGATAATCTAGAAGGACTCCAACATCTATACTTTGAAGAAACAGAGGGAGAACGGAATATTCAGGAAAACCAGACAACCGAGGGAATTGATTTGCTCCCCCTCAAAGCTAAGAAAATGAATATTTGGACCGAAGAGAAGCCCAAATTAGCATCGATCGGGGACTAATGGGCTGCTGAGACGACCAAGGAAATATTCAGTCTACTACAAGAATATGAGGACTTGTTTCCATCATCTGTGGCTGACTTGAAAGGAATCAAAGGGGACCTGGGAGAAATACGTATAATAATAAAGCCTGATGCAATACCAATCAAACACAGGCCCTATCGATTGAATCCAAGGGTAAAGGAAAAGGTTAAAGCAAAAATTGACAAGATGTTGAAGGCAGGGTTGATATTCCCAGTGGAGGAAATAGAATGGGTAAGTCCCATAGTTATACAGAGCAAAAAGGATAAGGCTGAAATCTGAGTCTATCTTGATTATAGAAGTTTAAACAATGCCTGTATACATGACCCATTCCCCACCATGTTCAGTGATGAAGTCCTAGACAATGCTGCGTGGAAGGAAGCATATTATTTTATAGATGGATTCTTAGGGTACCATCAAGTCAGGATAGCCGAGGAAGATAAGAAAAATAAAACCTTCACCACTGAATGGGGTTCCTTCGCATACCACGTAATGCCATTCGGCTTGGAAAATGCGCCAGTAGTATTTTCGTGCATTGTCATAGCAGCATTCTGCGACTATATCCACAAATTCCTAGAGGTTTATATGGACGAGGGGATCATCTACAACTTGTTGAAATACCATGCCACGCTACTGAGAATTATGTTTGACAGGTGTAGACAACTATAGATCTCATTGAACCTAAAGAAGTGCATCTTTGTGGTGCCGTTTGGAACATTTCTCGGACACGTTGTATGCAAACAAGGAGTCTGCGTAGATCCAACAAAGGTAGCGGTGATAATCAACATGGAAGCTCCAGAAACTGTGAAACAATTGAGGTCACTATTAGGCCATACAGGTTATTACAAGCGATTCATCCGGAACTACGCGAAGATAACAGCCCCATTGGAGACGCTATTACGAAAATCGGAACAATTCAACTTGACAGAAAGTTGTGCAACAGCCCTAGACACCTTGAAGGAAAAATTGGCAAGTGTGCAAATATTGGTTCATCCAGATTGGGACAAACAATTTGATGTCCACATTGATGCTTCAAGCATCGTGCTCGGAGCGATTCTAGCCCAACCAAGGGACACTACAGTTGATCACCCAGTGTACTTCGCAAGTCGGAAACTATCAGTAGAGGAACGGAACTAGACCACGACAAAAAGGGAAGCATTAGCAATGGTGTACTCCCCCCAAAAGTTCTACCACTACCTGCTCGGAGGAATTTTCAAGTTTTTTATAGACCATTCAGCTCTGAAGTATATAGTGAAAAAACCAGTTTTGGAAGGAAGGATATGCAGATGGCTCCTACTATTTCAAGAATTCACCTTTGAGGTGATAGTCAAACCTGGGCGATTAAACGTGGGACCAGACCACCTGTCAAGGCTCGAAAATAGAGAAAATGAAGGATCTCTGGATGATCAGCTACCAGACGCTGATCTTTCAGGGTAGAAGCCATCCCAGAGTACCTGGATCAAATCGCGACCTACCTAACCACAAGACAGTGCCCAAAGGAATATACAGTAGTACAGAAGAAACACCTAGTAGTCCAGGCCGCATAATACCAGCTCATCATAAAACACTTGTACAAAATGGGGTTGGACCAGATCTTACGAATATGTGTCCTGGAACACGAGAGGGAGGCCATACTATGGGAGTGCCACTCTGGAGTTATGGGAGGACACGTAGGAGCCAAACCGATGGCTAGAAAAGTACTACAGACAGATTTATGGTGGCCGATGGTACACATTGACAGTAAGGATTTCATAAAGAAATGTGATGTTTTCCAGAGAACAAGATGTCCATCGCATAGAGACAAGCTTCCACTACACCCAGTAAAAGCACTACAACCATTCGAGAAATGGGCAGTTGATTTTAAAGGCCCGATCGCTCCTGTAGCAAGAAACTCGTAGTCCCGGTATATCATCACTACAACCGACTATTTGACAAGATGGGCAGAGGCAATTTCGGTGAAGGACTGCACAGCTGACACAGTGGCATGGTTCATATTTGAGAACATAATCAGCTGATTTGGCTACCCGAAAATTTTGACCAGTGATCAAGGCGTGCATTTTTTCAATGCCACCATTAAATCCCTACTCGAAAGCTTCATGGTACAACATCACAGGAGCAGCCCCTACCACCCACAAGCAAATGGCATGGTAGAGGCATTCAACAAAATCATCAAAAAGGGATTAACAAAAATCTGCAACGCTCAATGAGATGACTGGGATGAACGTATACCAGCAGCTCTGTGGGTGTACCGGATGACTATCAAGAGACTCAATAATCAAATGCCATTCCAACTTGTGTACAGAAGAGAGGTCGTAGTACCAGAAGAGTTTGCAATACCCAGCCTCCTAATCACAACCTCACTACAGTTATTAGAAGAAGAATCCCTAAAGGATAGATTATAGGAGCTGCAGGGGCTGGAAGAAGACAAGCATTTAGCAGAATTCCACCAAACTGTCCAAAAAGAGAGACAAAAAGCGTGGCACGACCGCCACATAAAACACAAAAATTTCAAGGTTTGTGGAAAATTTTTACTATATGATAGCAGGTACCAAAGGTTTTCAGGGAAACTGCAAATGCATTGGCTAGGACCGTATCATATGATCGAAATCAAAGAGTCTGGAGCAGTGTGCTTCGCACAGCTAGATGACCAAATACTGCTAGGATGGGTGAACGGCACACGCCTAAAACCCTACCACGTGTGGGTTCGGAATGTTTTTTCAAATAAGCTCTCGCAACCGAGAGAAGTCAGTAGGATAGAATAGGCTAAAATAGATCGAGTCAATAACTCTCTCGCACCCGAGAAGAACTTAGATAGCATTCCCAATAAATATACTTCATAGCATAAAAAAAATTCATTGTTGCATTGCAGAGACCGCCACGCAACCAATTATGGTCGGGGGGGATCAAGTCCAACGTGTCAGCCACGTCAAAAGGAAAAGTGTGTCGATCATCATTCCATCATCATTACTTATAGTACCCATGTCAGTCCATAGGATTACTGAGATTTGAAAAATAATTTCCATAATTAGCATCACCCATACTGCAATAAATTTGCCATAATAAGCCATAATCATCACCTGTCACGTCTACCCAAAACCTGAAACCACAGTAAGCTTTGTCAGAACCCACCTCAGCCTGGTAACTAAACACACGATTATAGCCGCAGGGAAAGGCAGGGAAAATTAATTAGTTATGGGGTCTTATCAACCTCATGCGTGTCAGTTACTTACATAACCTGCATGACTAAAAGCACGATAATGTCGGAGAACTCCGAGTTAGAATCAGAAACAGCAAACGCAGCAAGGGAAACGTCACCAGAGAAAGAACAAGGAAGGATTCTAGAAGCAGGGATTCATAAGGGAAGAGGAGGAATAGCGCTGCAAGTATATCAAAGGAGATCAAATATGGCCAGGGTAGCACCAATAGTCCTTGACCATGGGCTCGATGAGAGGATTCACAATATGGAATCCCTGGTAGGCAAATACGACAGTGCCTCATTGATTGATACTGACCTCACATAATTTTTCCAATTCCCAGCAATGAAGAAATAGGTCTACATGGAGAATTATACCACAGAGGCGGGACAATAAGCACAAAGAATAATTCTGGAGTTCAGAGGTGTGTAGAAATCCACCATACTGAACCTACAAAACCTTCCAGTGTTTGGCACTACGAAAGCTACAATGCAATGCACCAAGTTTTTACTAAGAAGAATTCACAATGGGTCGCTCTGGTTGGGAAGAGAGATCCCAATTAATATTGAAGACATTCATAGATTCACCAAGTTGTCACAGGAGGGGAGAGACGTCTCTACAACTTTCCAGACGGTGTCCAAGAGAGCAAAGAAAGCAGGGGACATGGACTACTACAAAAAGTATGACACCAAGGGAGGGGGAAAAGGAGCTAAGGTAGACTTAATCAACAACCCGGTGATCAATTTTGCGTGTAATTCCTTGATCTCAAGCAAGATAATGAGACATTATACAAAATGAGAATGCACGCTAGACATTATCTCAGTTGCGTAGCATTGTCTCCAGGGGGCACAGTTGAACTGGTGCTCATTTCTACTCAATGAGTTGTTTGAAGCATGCGAGGACAACTACAGGAGGGCCACAACATTCATCTATAGGTATCTTATCATGGTGTTGGCCATGTGGAAATGGACATTTCTATGGATAAGGCAACCACTAGAAGTGGCACCAGGCCAACCACTCGCAATGAAGTTCACACCCTGGAAAACATCAGGGGACTCTAGCTCGAAGGAGGTGAAAGAGGAGGCATTCAATTTCTGGTACAGCTAGATGGTGGACGTCATGATGAGCCAACAGTGAATTCCACAGACTCTGCTAGACAGCTATGCGGTGCAAATATGGTTTGGGGTTAACCATAAGCAGACTTACATCCAGCCAACCTGCGTGTTGGAGTCAACCTTCAAGACGAGGCTGTTGAAATTCCAAATTGATGAGCAGGCTTTTCCCGCAGAGTTCTGCTCCTGGCCCGGGGTAGCAATGGAGATAAGAAGCGGAGTCTACTTCTACTCGTTCGATGGCATGCTGCCATACCCATTTCCAGGAGAGACAACAAAGGAAGCGATGGCTAAGATGTCGCGGCTACAACTAACTCCAATCATCAAGTAGCTAAATACCAAGGTACAGAGCTTTAACTGGGTGGTCCAAACTTTAACTCATGATTCTCCTATGTTTCCTACATTTATATAATTTCAGGCAGAAAATGATGCATCCTCTTCCATTCCAGTCTCCCTAGTCAACACCCTACCATTGGAATTGTTTACCTCACCACCAGTAGCCACCACAGCTCTAGTCAGGAAAAGTAAATCCTCGAAGCCACCTATAGCCACCCCCAAGGCTAAGAAGGCAAGAGTCGCAATGTTCAGCCAAGTCGTTAATCTGACAGGGGAAGATCAAACGCAACATATGAACACAAGGGTCCCAATCAGAGAAGAGCCCGTAACAGAACCCCAGATGACTCAGGAGCTACCTCCCATAAACCCCTATTCTTTTCTCAACATCTGTATGTCACCTCCTCGCACTCACCAACCCCTAGTCACCACCTCATTCACTTCCAAATATCACCCATCTCGCACACCCTCCACATCAGCCACCATATCTGGCCCAGTCAGGGTACAAACTAAAACAAATGGAGATGCCGAGACTGAGGTTAAATCAGGTACAGAATAATACTCAAGTTTAACCAAACCCTGGTTTGACCAGGTTCTTTTCAGGAACTTTTAAGGCAAGACACATCTTTTGTTGAAGACGTAGTAACTCATGCCGAAGATCCGAATCCATTCCAGAAGGCAAGGCTGATACTTCAGCGAATCCAACCCAATATAAGAATGGGTAACCCCAGTGGTCCAGTGCCACAACCAACTCAACCATAGTCACCATAAGAGCACTCAACAAGATCCATTGCCAGCAGTCAGTCGCTCCAAGAACGACAGCTGAATCAAGATATCTCTGGAGCCGAAAGTGTGTAGACCTGGGGAACGACCCAACTCTATAATTTCATTCAGAAGGCAGCGCAGCAGGCAGACAGGCTTCACACAGAACTTCAATAGAGGTTTGAGCAGCAACAAGTACAGATTATCACACTTGCTGAAGAGCGTGAAAAACTGAGAACCGAAAAAACCCAACTCCAGGAACAACTAGACACGGTGACCAAGGTCTTCCAAGAAATCTGACCCACGGTGATAGCCCACAACAATCAGATACCAAGTGACCTGGAAGAGGATGATGTAGTCAGACGGTCCATTCATGTCCACGTGGCCTGTTTGAATCTCAATAAAGAAAACAAGGAGCTAAGGGTTACATTGGAGGCTAGGCCCGTGTTGCCAGATCCAGCCATCATTTACACAGAGAAGATCGCAGAGCGACAGACCCAGATCATCGGGATGCAGGAAATCCTGAGTACTGCAGGTAAGGAGGCATATGACCTACTGAAGGGTCTACACGAATGCTCCACCTCTCTCGCTTTGAAGTCACAACTAGTATCAACAAAGCTACAACAACTATCCAAACAAATTCATGGGGCCACAAACCTAGATGGACTCGACCAATTGTATGCTCAAGCGGAGGAGCTTGAAGTCCAGATACAACAGATTGAAGAAAATTCAGCCACAGCCAAACAAGCCCTATGAGAGCTCAGGGTGCCGATGAAGACCACGGCACGGCCAATACAGCAAATAGCTGCCGAGGCCAATGTCCAGATCTCAAACATCTTCAACAAGCTATTATTCATCGCGGAATAAGAGGAGTTCACCCAGATCACAACAAAAATGGACCTGCTTATGCAAGGATGGCAGTAAGCTATCGACAGCTTCCGAGAGCTGAAAGCTTCTGCACTAACTGACGCAACAAAACTGAATTTTGGACCCCTAAGGAGAGATGGTCAACGTAGTTTTGGCTCTGTCAGCATTCCCTTTCAAACCCCGTTCTTCTCCCCCACATAGTCTCAATTGACTTCTTTGATGTATTTATCAAATTCGAGGAATTTAATAAATGACATAAACAACGACCTTTTTATTATATATATTTCGGCTCTATATTATACCCCCAACCTTATAACAATTACACTCTAGAATTATGTTAATTATCTGCCAACCGTTTAAATAAACAACTTTATTATGCTTCGGGCCCGCACAAACCATCGGCAAAACCCAACGGGACACACACACCATACCTTAGTTAAACGTCGGGCAAGTCCATCGTGCAACCACCGTTAGATCGCAAGGCTCCAAATCGACGACACGTACGCATATCACTCGGCATCCTGGTACGAACTATAGCATGCGATGGCATGCTTTGACAGCGGTTTTCCGTGGGTCCACTCCACCACGTGTCGCACTCCCTATGGAATCGCTTGCAAACAGAAAATACCACTTACTCACCTAAAAGCGGTGCGATATGGGCAACCCGGCTTGCGAATCCACTCACGGTTTTGGCACAGTGCTTGACTACTATGTAAGTATGGTTCGGTTATCCTCTTGTTCATTAACTCACGTCTAATCCTCGAGTCAGGTTCCGAAAGCAAAACAACTTTGTCTCTCTTTATTAAGCGGGAATTTTATATTTGAACAGTGTTCACGACCATGGTTCTCTACACAGGCCTTGCCTGCGGGTGGGGTGGATTCACAGGGTTATCCAAACAATTTACGGGAATCCAAAGACAGAGAAACGGAATTTCTAGTGCACAATCGCCTCACAGTTAAACACTTCTTCACAATTATCAATTCAGACAGTTTGGAATTCAACAAGACTTGAAGTCTATTCAACCGGAAGCAATTTCTCAATACACAGAGTTTTATTGCAGAATCTCTCCTTCCCTCTTTTTTTTCTCTCTTCTGCTCCCCTCATATACATCCGAGGGATCACATTTATATACATGAACATTTGTCCGTTCGGTTCCTCTGTGCGGACCGATTTAGAAAATAAATAGCCTAATATAAATAATTCAACTAACTGAAATATGACAGCTAGACTAACTGAGCTATTCGACTTCTACTACTCTAACTGATCTAAATAATACAATCAGCTGAGGTATTGACACCTAGCTGTTACAATTCAAATATTTTTGACCCCTACTAGCCACAACATGTGGACAAACCTCCTACATTGATGGCTAGTGTCTAATGCCCCTGCATCAGACTCCTGAGGGCAATCTTCTTCATCGGCTCCTGTCCATGAGCTCTTCCACTAATCTGCATATCTTCTGCAACATTCCTTCAGTCATCCAAGTGGCATCTTCCTCTGGCTTTTCCTTCCATTTGATTAAGTACTGAAATTACTCTTGTCCTCTGGTCCTCCTAGATACTCTTTTGCCCAATATCTTCTCTAGTTGCAACGGTTGTGTTGGAGGTAGATGCTCTTTCCACTCAATCTGTCCCTTGTCTGCTGCTCTTTCTTTTGCACCATCATCTTCATACTTGTACAAATATGCAACATTAAAAATGGGAGATATTCCAACATCAGGGGGTAATTCAATCTCATAAGCATTTGCAGAAAAATTCCTAAGTATCTTGCATGGCCCAATATTTTTGAACTTAAATTTGTTATACTGCTTCTTTGGGAATCTCTCCTTCCTCAAGTGTGCCAGAACCTGATCTCCTACTTCAAAATGAACTTCTTTCCTGCTCAAGTCTGCTCTGTTTTTGTATTTGATGTTGTTTCTTTGTAGCTGTTGTTTCACTTGTTCATGTATGGCCTGGATCTCTGAAGCAAATTCCTCACCATCCGCACTTCTCAGTTCTGCCTTTCCCAGATTTCTTAATTCTGATATTCCTCTGGGGTGAATTCCATAAACAATATGAAATGGGCTCTACCCTGTGCTCCTGTTTGGTGAGTCATTATATGCATATTCTACCTGGGGAAAAATATGGTCCCACTGCTTGGGATGCTCTCCTGCAAGACTTATCAACAAATTTCCCAGACTCCTATTCACTACCTCAGTTTGTCCATCAGTATGAGGATGATAACCTGAGCTGAAACTCAGTTTGGTACCAACTTTCTTCCACAATGTCTTCCAAACGTGACCCAAAAATCTAGTGTCTCTGTCTGAAACAATACTCTTGGGCAACCCATGCAATCTAACTTCTTTGAAAAACAAGTTAGCAACATGGGTGGCATCACTAGTTTTATAGCATGGAATAAAATGTGCCATCTTGGAGAATTTGTCCACTACAACAAAGACTGCATCATTCCCTCTCTGAGTCTTGGGTAATCCTAGAACAAAATCCATACTCACCATGTCCCAAGGCTTGTCTGGAATAGGCAAGGGAGTGTACAATCCTGCATTTTGGCTCCTTCCTTTAGCATATTGACAGATTTTACAATTCTTCACCAACTTGTCCACTTCTACTCTCATCTTGGGCCAATAATAATAGTGACTCAGCTGCTCATAAGTCTTATCAGTACCAAAGTGTCCAGCAAGTCCACCACTATGCTTCTCTTTGATCAAATTTTCTCTCATGGAACATTTTGGTACACACAGTTGGCTTCTTCTGAATAACAAGTCCTCCTGCAAGAAATAATCTAGCCACTGGCTTCTATCTATTAAAACAAGGTTACTACATGCCTCAAATGCTTCTTTAAAATCTGGATCTGTTTTATACAATTCTTTGAGAAAATCAAACCCTACAACTTCAAAATTTGTTTCTCGAACAAGCATGTGCCTCCTACTCAAGGCATCAGCTACTTTATTGGCTTGACCACTTATATGTTTCAAAACAAAATTAAAACCTTGGAGATACTCAACCCATTTAGCATGCTTATGTTTCAACTTGGGCTGCTGTACAATATACTGCAAAGCATGATTGTCAGAATACAATACAAATTCCCTGGACATCAAGTAATGTCTCCACTTCTTCAGTGCCTGAACAATTGCATAGAATTCCTTCTCATAAGAGGAATAATTTCTTCTGGTGTCATTCAGCTTTTCACTGAAATATGCCACAGGTCTATCATCCTGACTCAACACAGCTCCAATGGCCTCTCCACTGGCATCACACTTTACTTGAAATGGTTTAGTAAAATCAGGCAGAATCAAAACAGGCTTATCCGTTATCTTTTGCTTCAAAACTTTAAAATTTATCTCTGCTTCAACAGTCCACTTAAATGGTTGTTTGTTCTTCTTTATTGTCTCAATTATGGGTGCATTAATCTTACTGAAGTTTCTTATAAATTTTCTATAAAAACTAGCAAGTCCATGGAAACTTCTTACCTCAAATACATTCCTGGGTGAAGGCCACTCCACAATTGCCTTAACCTTTTCCGGGTCCATCTTTAGTCCTTCTGCAGAAACAACAAAACCCAAATACACCAACTCTTCCTTCATGAATGAGCATTTCTTCAAATTTATCAGCAGTTTCTCTTCGTGTAGGTTCTTCAAGACATGATTAAGATGCCTTAAATGTTCTTCTTTAGTTCTACTGAAAACTAATATATCATCCAGATACACTATCACGAATTTACCAATGAATTCTTTCAATACTTCATTCAGAAGTCTCATGAAAGTACTAGGTGAATTTGACAACCCAAAAGGCATTACCATCCAGTCATACAGTCCTTCATTTGTTTTAAAGGCAGTTTTCCACTCATCACCCTCTCTTATTCTAATCTGATGGTATCCACTCTTTAAATCTATCGTTGAGAAATATCTAGCACCACTCAAACAATCCATTAAATCCTCAATTCTGGGAAAAGGGAATCTGTACCTGATTGTGATCTTATTGATTGCTCTGGAATCAGTACACATCCTCCAGCCTCCATCTTTCTTTGGGCTCAATACTGCTGGTACTGCACATGGACTCAAACTTTCTCTGATCAATCCTTTGTCCACCAATTCCTGTACTTGTCTCCTGATTTCCTCATTTTCCTTGGGAGTCATTCTGTAGGCTGCCTTATTTGGCAGATTTGAACCAGGGATAAAATCTATCTGATGGTTGATCTTTCTCACAGGTGGCAGCTCATCAGGTAAATCATCCACAATAATGTCACAATAATTGTCTAACATCTCTTGGATTTCTATTGGCAAATCAGAAATCTTTGTAGAAGTAAGAACTACCTTAGGCTTGCAAACTAAAGCAAAACTTACCTCTTCTTCTTCTATCTGCTGCAGATATTCCTTCCCGCTCAGCAACAAGGTCTTTGGATCAATCACTCTGCTGGATGGCTCTCCTTCTTCCATGGGTATCAATGTATGGTGTACCCCATCTTTGAATAACTTGTAAGTGTTCTTCTTGCCATCATGCACTGCTGCTCTGTCAAACTGCCAAGGTCTACCCAGCAGTATATGACACACATCCATGGGCATTACATCACATAGGACCTTATCTTTGTATTTGCCCATTTGCAGCTCTATCTCACACTGTTCTTTCACAACCAGCTGATGTCCTTTATGCAGCCAGGACACCCTGTAGGGAGTTGGATGCTCCCTTGTCTTCAACTTCAGCTTTTCTATTACCTCAGTGGAAACCAGATTGTCTGTGCTGCCACTATCAATGACTAGCTGGCAGCATTTCCCTTGGACTTTGCATATGCTCCTAAACAAAGTCTTCCTTTGTGCAGGCTCAGTGACCTCTTTAGCTTGCTTCAACAGGACCTTATTTACCACCAAGGATTCTCCCCTCTCTAGAAGAATTTCTTCTTCAATTTCTGCCTCTTCTCCAACCTGGGAAACAACAGCATTCCTTGGACCAGCACCCACATTCTCTGGACACTCATAGTGCTTATGTCCCACTTGCTGACATCTATAGCACCTCAACTCTCTACCCCTGCCTCTGTCTCTGTCTCCTCTTCCTCTTCCTCTGTAATAACCCCTTCTGCCCCTTGCATCATCCTCTGCAGATGCATTCTGAGGTGAGCTACTGTTAGCTCCATCCCTGGGTGTAGTAGGCTTTCCCCTACCACCCTGACTTCCCTTCCCACGGAAATTACCTCTCTTCTTGGAAGATTGTTTCCTCAGGAGTTTCTCCTCTGCTTTCAAGGCCATTTGATAGGCCTCTTCCACTGTCTTAGGAGACAGAAGACCAATCTCATCTTCGATCTCCAGCTTGAGATCATTCACATATCTAGCAGTCTTCTCTGGTGTGTCTTGGAATGTTAGGTCCCTATATTACTAGTATAGCCCCTTATTGTTGTTAGTGTAACCCCCTTATTGTTATTATTGTACCCTTGTAACCCACATTTTGTTATTATTGTGCCCTTAAATTATTATTGTTAGGTCGGCTAGGATTACATTGTGGCCCACTAGGATTACATTATGGCCCCATGGACTCCTATATATAGAAATGAGGTTTTGTAAAGTGTATCATCCAAGAATTGTTCATTCATGTAATGTATTGGAGGTTTCCCCCTCGAAGTGGCTTATTTCTAAGGCGTTGATATCTCTTTTCTTCTATTTTTGGAGCTGATTACACAACATTTGGTATCAGAGCTTTGGATTCTAGGGTTTCGCTGCTCCAAACAGGTCATTGTGGAATTTTTGCTATAACTTTTTTTCTATGAAGTTTTAGAAGCTGAAATTTTTAGGGTGAGAAGCCGAAATCCTGAGGAAGATTTTATAAAAATTTCAAAGCTTGGTTCGCAATATTTTCAGAGATATGATCTGTAGAAGTTAGGTCTGTTTTCAGGCTCCTAAATAGGTCATCGTGGAATTTGCGCTATAAATTTTTTTATACGAAGGTTAAAAATCTGAAATTCGTATGGTGCAAAGCTGAAATCCTGAGGAAAGCTGTCAAAAAATTTTAGAGCTTGGTTCGCAATATTTTTGGAGATATGATCTGTGGAAGGTAGTGCTTTTTCAGGATCCTGAATTTCATCTCAAAGAGGTGATCGTGGGAAAAGTTCAATAACTCTCTCTCTGGGCATCGAATTGGAGTGCCGTAAAAATTGGTCACAAGTACACAGACTTTAGTTTCTTGGCTATCAATTTCAGAGACAAAGGACGAAACAGTGACACGTGGAAAGTCGTACAAGTTCGCTCTACTGAACCAGTCCATAATTAGGTCATTGTGGGAGATTAGACACAACTTTGTCTTGGAGAATCCAAATTAGGTCAGACTTGTGGAATTAGAAATATAAATTAGAGGGATGCGTCAGCACTAAAATTCAGATATTGAAGTGCTGCAATCACAGATATAATCCAATTTCAATATCGAGCTCCTCAAAAGCAAGAAAAAGGTGTGTGCTTTTTTTCGAATTGCAGAAGTCTTGTTAGAAGAATCAATTTGAATTGATTCCAAGGGCATATTGTAGAATAGATATCATTATTGGGTTCTAAAATATGCCCCGTAAAAATAATTCAACACCCATTAAGCCTTCAGAAGGCTCTACTATGACTCATGAAGATGAAGAATTGCAACATGATCTATCAAAATTACAAGAGCAAGTGCAACAAATTTCACTCTCGCAAAGAGCAACAAAAAATGAAATGGAAGTTTTGAAGAAAGGCGTGGAAGCTAAGATGGATGGCGTGCAAGCTAAGATGGATGGCGTGGAAGCTAAGATGGATGGCATGGAAGCTGGCATGGAAGCTAATATGGAAAACATGAAGAATGATCTAAAAACAGACATCGAAGGTTTGACAAAGTTGATACAAGAAATGTTTCCTAATGGTGAAAAGATAGTAGAAGAACCTCATGATGAGAACAAAATCAATGTTAATCGTGATTTGATAAACTCTAATGTTGGCGGGAAGAACCACCATATTCCAAAAATGGATATGACGAAGTTTGATGGAAAGGATCCTGTAACATGGATACTACAGATGGAGCAATATTTTGATCTCCATAACGTGAAAAACACACAAAAGGTACGCATTGCAACTTTAAATTTAGAAAAAAATACATTTGTATGGTATCGATGGCTTTGCTCCCGTAAAAAAATTGTCGCTTGGTCAATTTTTACGGAAGAAATGATATCACATTATGAGGATACAAAGAGAAACACCTTCTTTAGCCAATTGATAAATCTCAAACAAAAGGGTTTAGTGGGGCAACACATTGAGGAATTCCAAAAATTGAATATAAGGGTAACTGATATTCCAGAGGAACACAGGATCGATCTCTTCATAAGCACTTTAAAGGATAATATCCAACATGAAGTTTGCGTTTTGGAACCAGATTCATTGGAGAAGGCATTCAAGTTGGCAAGAAAAGTTGAATGTAAAATAATGGCGACAAGGAAGCCTACCACTCAATTCTATAAAGAAGGAAGTGTTGCTACGCCTAGATTTCCAAAACCTACAAGGTTGACACCACAACAATTGGAAGAAAAAAGAGAAAAAGGGCTTTGCTACAGTTGTGATAGAAAATACACTAAAGGTCATAAGTGTGCTGAGAAGAAATTATTTTACATAGATTGTGAAGAGGAAGAAGAAAATGAACAAGAAGAGGATATACACCGGGAACCAGCCCTAGAAGAGGAAGAAATGAATCCGACCATATCGTGTAATGCACTGGCAGGAATTACCACTCCTCAAACTCTCAAGATAGAAGGACAAATCAAGAAGAAAAAGGTAATAGTGTTGATTGATTCAGGTAGCACCCATAATTTTATTCATTGTAAGGTATCCAAGGAATTAAATTGTTTCCTATACCCAGCACCAAAATTTCAAGTGATGGTTGCAAATGGAGGAACTATAAATTGCTCTGGAAAATGCCATAATATCAAGCTAACCATGGGGGAATATGTATTGACTAGTCCAATGCTTTCCATTCCTATGGGAGGTGCTGATGTTGTACTAGGAGTACAATGGTTACAATCTTTGGGGACGGTAGCTTTTAATTTTCAAGAACTTTCTTGAAATTTTTTTCAGAAGGAAAGGAAGTCGAATTACGGGGTATTGAAGGGAAGCTGGGAAGGATAATAAGCTCTAATGTCATGACAAAGATTCTAAAGAAATAACAATGAGGCGTAATTGCACAATTATGCTCACTAGAAGTTCCGACATCAAAATCATCTATTTCTACAGATCTCCAACAAGTCTTGGACAATGATTCCAAGGTGTTTGAAACTCTCAAAGGAATCCCACCTATTCATGATCATGATCATGCTATTCATTTGATTCCAAGAAGTGTTCCTCCAAACATCAGGCCTTATAGATATCCTTGCTTCCAAAAGAGCGAAATTGAACGTATGATTGCAGAAATGTTAGAGGCGGGTATAATTCAACCAAGTAAAAGTTCCTTCTCTGCTCCTGTAGTATTGGTACACAAGAAGGATGGATCATGGAGAATGTGTCCGGATTATAGGGAGCTCAATAAGCTCACCATTAAAGATAAATTTACCATTCCTGTGATTGATGAATTATTGGATGAATTACATGGAGCAATTAATTTTACCAAGTTGGATCTTCGTTCCAGATATCATAAAATTAGAATGAAAACTGAAGATATTCCAAAAACAACATTTCGAACTCACGAGGGTCATTATGAATTTTTGATCATTCCTTTTGGCCTTACCAATGCACCTTCTACATTTCAAGGGTTGATGAATTCCATTTTCAAACCCTTCCTTAGAAAATTTGTGCTAGTATTTTTTGATGATATACTAATCTACAGCAGGTCTTGGAAGGATCATGTTGAACATGTTGACAGGGTGCTCAAACTATTGTAGGAGAAACAATTATATGCAAAAACATCCAAATGTTTCTTTGGAGTACAAGAGGTGGAATATCTGGGTCATATTATATCTCACGAGGGTGTTAAAGTAGACCCTAACAAAATTAAAGCCATTAAGGAATGGAAAGTCCCCACGACCATAAAGCAGTTGCGAGGATTTCTCGGGTTAACAGGGTATTATCGCAAGTTTGTTAAGAATTATGGGAGAATAGCAGCACCTCTAACAACATTATTGAAGAAAGATGCATTTTCATGGACTCCTGAAGAAACTAAGGCCTTTGAACGTCTTAAAGAGGCAATGTGCCTAGCACCGGTCTTAGCTACACCAGACTTCACAAAAGCCTTTATTGTGGAATGTGATGCCTCAGGAAATGGAATTGGTGCAGTTTTAATGCAGGAAGGAAGACCCATTGCTTTTGAAAGTCGTCCAATCAAAGGAAAGTATTTACCGAAACCTATTTATGAGAAGGAAATGTTAGCAATACTACATGCACTAAAGAAATGGCGAACTTACCTAATGGGAAGACACTTCAAGGTAAAAACTGATCATGATAGTCTTAAACACTTTTTGGAAAAAATACTATCTTCAGAAGAGCAGCAAAAATGGGTCACAAAAATGTTAAGTTATGACTTTGAAATAATCTACAAAAAAGGAAAGCTTAATATTGTTGCATATGCACTCTCAAGAAAGAATGAAGAGGTGGAAGCATTGCTTTGTGTCATTTCTATTATCCAACCAAATTGGATAACTGAAGCAAGAGATGAATGGAAGAAGGACAAAGATGTATGGACACTCATTCAAAAGTTGCAGCAAGATCCTAGTACATCTGATACATTTAGCTGGAAAAATGATTCCTTATGGTACAAATATCGCTTATATCTTTGTAATAATTCCCAACTAAAACAAAAGATTCTTCTGGAATTTCACACTTCTCCTTTAGGAAGACACTCGGGATTTTTAAAAACTTACCACAGGGTGAAGAAAGAATTCTTTTGGGATGGCCTTAAATCTGATATTCAAAAGTTTGTGGCGGAATGTTTGGTTTGCCAGCAGAATAAAGTGGAGACAATTAAGACCCCGGGACTTATACAACCTTTATCCATTCCAAGTCAACGTTGGGAGGAGATTTCAATGGATTTTATCACAGGTTTACCTAAGTCCGAAGGAAAGAGTGTCATCATGGTGGTAGTTGATAGATTTACCAAGTATGCACACTTTTGTGCATTATCTCATCCATTTAAAGCAAGTACAGTTGCTACTACATTTATGGACAAAATTCAAAAGCTACATGGAAGCCAAAGGGTTATTGTGAGTGACAGAGATCCCATTTTTACTGGAAATTTTTGGACGGAGTTATTTTCTTGTTTGGGTACTCAATTAGCTCATAGCTCATCTTATCATCCTCAATCTGATGGTCAAACTGAGATAGTAAATAAATGTTTGGAAGGATATCTTAATTTTTTTTTATCTGATAAACAAACACAATGGGTCAAGTGGTTACCTCTCGCTGAATGGTGGTATAACACTTCCTTCCATACTGCAGCAAAAATACCCCATTTATGGCACTTTATGGATATCATCCACCATCGATCACATCATCTTTAAGGGAAAATTCGAAGGTTCAAGCAGTGGAAGATCACATCGAGCATCAGCAAGAAGTTCTCCAACTCTTAAAGGATAACCTGAATTTGGCAAAAAATCGAATGAAACAACAGGCAGATCAACATCGTAGCGAGAGAAGTTTTGATGTAGGAGATTGGGTATTTTTACGGCTACAACCATACAAACAAATGTCCCTCAAGCAAGCAAAGAAGGATAATAAATTATCGCCAAAGTACTATGGTCCTTACTAGGTGTTGCAAAAGATTGGTACTATGGCATACAAATTGGAGCTTCCTGCTTCTTCGCGAGTACATCCAGTTTTCCATGTTTCATGCTTAAAGAAGGTTATAGGTGAAAATCTTCCGGTTCAAACAATATTGCCAGAACTTGATGAGGAAGGAAAAATCATATTGGAACCTGAAGCGGTCATGGAAACAAGAACTCGACAGCTACGGAATCGATCAATTTCAGAGTATCTCATCAAGTGGAAGAACTTACCCACCGAAGATTCTACATGGGAGGATGAGAATTTTATACAGAAGCACCCAGAGCTACTCAGGCGTTGAGGACAACACTTTTTTGAAGGAGAGGGGCATGTTAGGTCCCTATATCACTAGTATAGTCCCTTATTATTGTTAGTGTAACCCCCTTATTGTTATTATTGTACCCTTGTACCCCCCATTTTGTTATTATTGTGCCCTTAAATTATTATTGTTAGGTCGGCTAGGATTACATTGTGGCCCACTAGGATTACATTATGGCCCATGGACTCCTATATATAGAAAGGAGGTTTTGTAAATTGTATCATCCAAGAATTGTTCATTTATGTAATGTATTGGAGGTTGCCCCCTCGAAGTGGCTTATTTCTAAGGCGTTGATATCTCTTTTCTTCTATTTTTGGAGTTGGTTACACAAAATGGAATTGCCCAGCCCTTATGCTTACTCTGTAGAATTCCTCTGTGTATTCTTTTACTGTCAGCAACCTCTGTCTCAGGTTCTGCATTTGCTTATACAATGTCAATTGATAATCACTAGGCAAGAATTTACCTTTTAATTTGGCCATCATTCTGGTCCAGCTCTTGATAGGTTGCTTTCCAACTCTCCTCCTTTCTGCCTGCACTCCATCCCACCAAAGTGTAGCATGTCCTTTCAGCTTTGTCACTACAAACTTGACCTTTTTATCTTTGCTTATTTCCTCATAATCAAAGCACTTGTTCAATTCATTAATCCAGTCCACTAGTTCTTCTGGATTCAGTCCCCCTGCATAACTCGACACTTCAATCCTGGGCTTAACTGCAGACCCCAGAACAGTTCTAAGGAGCCTCATGTCAGGAGGAATTTCAACATTTTTTTCAACTTCTTATGTTTTAGGTTCATTGATGTCTTCAGGATCTGCGGGATGTCTTCGCTCCATGGCATCCATTCTGGCCTCGACCCTCTGTAACATCCCTAACACCTCTGCGTTGGAAATAGGTCTTCTTCTGCCAGCACCTCTACCAACTCAGATTCCATGTCATCTTTCTGCAAAAACAACTTGGAAACAACAGCTTTGATACCACAAATGACGCAACAAAACTGAATTTTGGACCCCTGAGGAGAGATGGTCAACGTAGTCGTGGCTCTGTCAGCATTCCCTTTCAAACCCCGTTCTTCTCCCGCACGTAGTCTCAATTGACTTATTTGATGTATTTATCAAATTTGAGGAATTTGATAAATGACATAAACAAGGACCTTTTTATTATATATATTTCAGCTCTATATTATACCCCCAACCTTATAACAATTACACTCCAGACTTATGTTAATTATCCGCCAACCGTTTAAATAAACAACTTTATTATGTTCCGGGCCCGCACAAACCATCGGCAAAACCCAATGGGACACACACACCGTACATTAGTTAAACGTCAGGCAAGTCCATCGTGCGACTACCATTAGATCGCAAGGCTCCAGATCGACAGCACGTATGCATATTTCTCGACATCCTGGTACGAACTATAACGTGCGATGGCGCGCTTTGACAGTGGTTTTCCGTGGGTCCACTCCACCATGTGTCGCACTCCCTATGGAATCTCTCACAAACAGAAAATACCGCTTACTCACCCAAAAGCGGTGCAATATGGGAAACCCGGCTTGCAAATCCACTCGCGGTTTTGGCACAGTGCTTGACTATGGTGTAATTCTAGTTCCGCTATCCTCTTGTTCATTAACTCACGTCTAATCCTCGGGTCAATTTCCGAAAGCAAAACAACTCTGTCTCTCTTTATTAAGCGGGAATTTTATATTTGAACAGTGTTCATGGCCATGGTTCTGTACACAGGCCTCGCCTGTGGGTGGGGTGGATTCACAGGGTTATCCAAACAATTTACGGGAATCCAAAGACAGAGAAACGAAATTTCCAGTGCACAATTGCGTCACAGTTAAACACTTCTTCACAATTATCAATTCAGACAGTTTGGAATTCAACAGGACTTGAAGTCTATTCAACCGGAAGCAATTGCTCAATACACAGAGTTTTATTGTAGAATCTCTCCTTCCCTCTTTTTTTTCTCTCTTTTGCTCCCCTCATATACACCCGAGGGATTACATTTATATACATGAACATTTATCTGTTCGGTTCATCTATGCGGACCGATTTAGAAAATCAACAGCCTAATTAAAATAATTCAACTAACTGAAATATGATAGCTAGACTAACTGAGCTATTTGACTTCTACTACTCTAACTGATCTAAATAATACAATCAGCTGAGGTATCGACACCTAGCTGTTATAATTCAAATATTTTCGACCCCTACTAGCCACAACATGTGGACAAACCTTTTACATTATTGGCTAGTGTCTAATGCCCCTGCATCACTAACTCTTGTTCCAGAGTTGGGGCCCTTATTTGGGCATGCAGAAGAAAAGGAGCAGACAGAATGGGCCACAGAGTCAAGCGGGCCAATGGAAACCGAGGCGGCGGGAAACAATTGACTCAGGACGAGTCAATAGAATGTGGTCGGGGCCTGTTGGGGCCCTTGTTTTGAAATTAAACAGTTTTTTGTTGCGGAGAACTGATGGCAGAGTGAAACCACGGTAGATAGAGAGCTTTTAGGGTTGCGAAGAGGTGAAGGGCAGGTGGTGCGTTTGTTGCGGAAGTAGGCACATTTGGCAAAGGGAAGCGGCAGAAGACAATCAGTGGGACTCCCAGCAATCAGGGAAAGCAGCAAACAACCGAGCGGAAAAGAAGGAAGAACTGTCAGTCGCACTGGAGATGGGACAAATAGGTAGCCGATCAGCGGAAAGAATAGGTTGGCCCAGTAGGGATCAGAGAGTAGGAGTTGTAGGAGAGCTCTATTCATGTTGTTTTGTTCTCTCTCTCTCATCGTTTTGTTCTGTTTTGTATCTTGTACTACGATTGTAGTCAATTCTGCCACGCACACTCTAAGGAGTGTTGTAATAGTCTTTTGATATTAATGCATTACTTTCTAATATAAAGTTGTTGTTCTAGGTTCTTTCTTGAGTTATGGTTTAGTGGGTTACATGGCTATTTTGAATTGTTGTTTATCATTCTGATCAAGTTCATGAGTATTGTTATCTGTCTGGTATTTTACACTCAATCGAAGTACTTAAGTTATGGATGGTTTGCATAACTACCATGCTTGATCAATACCCGACCCAACCCCAGCCTTAGTAAGGCTGCGGCACGCCTCGGGTGAGACACTCTGTTCGTCGGAGCAGGGTGAAAATTCCAGCGTTGTGCTACACTATTGTGGTAACCCTTGTTGGCCACCTTTTCGAACCTGGGTCTCCCCTTGAGACCTTGTTTCTTGCCAACAGTTGCGATGGGTTACCCACCATCTTACTGAAGTGGATTGTAGTGCTATTTACATGAGGGGGACTCTATGTTCTATTGGTACTTTGTCTTCTACTTTGGTAATAAATGTATTCATAGCTTTCATATTTGAAATAGTTGGGTATTCTCTTACCTCTATACCAATCCAGTTAACTCCCCGAATATTGGTGCATCTTTTGGTGTTGATTTCGTATCCTCCCTATTTCCATTCATCCCAGGCCACTTCTGATCCTACATCAGAACTTTGAAAACTCTTCCAACTTATTGCTCCTCCTGCTGTAGGATTAATGTAATCTTCTCTTTTTCTTACTTTCATTTGGTAGAGTTGATATTAAAGTTTTGCGTCTTCTCTGTTGTCAACAGTTTCTGTGTATCGGGGTCCTTGATATGGATCCAATGGCTGGACCAATCTGACCTCACCATCTTCAAATATCATCAACTCCTTCTTTAAATCGATAACTGCATAATTTTCAAAGGCCCAATCTATTCCCAGCAAGGCATGATAGGGATCCTTGTCACCCATGATATCTATTACTTCAAATTATGTATAGGTTTTTACTCCCGCAAAGTCAACATCAACTTCTTCTAGCCTCCCTATTGGTACGATCTAGTATTTTTTTGCCATTCTTATTTGTATTGGTGAATATGACAACTTTGGTTTTCCTAGTGATTCCCATGTCTTTCTAGGTAGAATGTTGACATCTGATCTGAGATCCAATATTGTGTCCATTATTTGGAATCCCGCAACTTGAGAATTTATATGGAAATATTTTCTAGTTCTTCTCTTGTTTCGTTTTACTCTCCATATATATTTTTCAATTATATTGCTTGAGTCCTCATGTCCTACTCCTCCTTGAACAACCATCTCCATATTTTTCTTTATTTGCTCCAGCATCTATTCATTGTTCACAATTTTCAAGAATAGTCAAAACCATTCTTCTATAGGTGTCTCTATAGTGACCATCTTCTCCCATTCACTAGATGGTTGTAGAATCTCCATACTCTTATGGCTCCCTAACTTTGAAAATGTCTCTAGTGCTTATTTAAATTACTTCTTCTGTCGGTATGGGCTAAAAATATTCTTTGGGGATGCAGGTTTGATTAATTGTATTTGGTCTGTTTCTCTTGCATCCTCCCCTATTTTCTTCCCTCCTCATGTTACTATAGCTACACTTTGCAGAGGTTGAGGCTCTACTATCCCTGGCTCTGCATTAACCAGGTTAGCTCCCCGTTGCCTGGTCGTTTCTTCCCACCTCTTGATCAGCTCTGGGAAGTCTTCAGTAGCATGTGCATTCACTCTGCATTGGGAGCACCATGATATCCTTGGTAGCATACATTATCTCGCTATGTGACCTTCTTGATCACAGTTATAACACCTTACTGGTCCTCTTCCTTTAGTTCTGCTACCTCCCATTCCTCCCCCTCCTCGTCCTCTTGGAGTCTCATTTACTCTATAGGATGATCTATCCAATCGTTTTGCCAATGCATCAAGGGCTCTACATTGCTCTGAATGATGATTTTTGAGGCACAAAACTCATAATAAATGTTGTTTGGAACATTTGAATATTTTTTCATAATTGGACACAGTCGTGGAGGATGACCAATACCTTTGCATATTTCGCAGCACTCTGCTGTTGTTTGATTCTGCTGATTAGGAAACCCTAGGAAGTGGGGTTGTGTTTGGTATAACCCTTGGGTGTTTATCTACGCAACTCCATCGACTGGTGGGGCCCCATGTGTTCCAGCCGCTGAAGTCCTAACATTGGCTCCCCGCAACCTCATACATTCTGTAACTACGTGTTCTTCCATTAAGCAATGTGTACACCATACATTAGGTCTTGCGGGTCATACCGGATGAATATCATTTATTTTCTCCATCAAACTATCTATTTGATGTTGCAGTCCCAGTATGGATGGATCTTGAACCACTGCTCCCCGTTTGAATTCCTGTGGGTATCCATCCATTGCTTCTATTTTCATTGCTTTCTCTAGTGCATCTTGAAGGGTATCAATCTTCTGTTATGTCAAAGGTGTTCTTGCCAATGGTAGGATTTCTTTAATGAACCAATCCCATTGGTGATTTGGATCAATAAGGTAACTTAGCTTCCCATTCGCATATTTGAATCTTCTCATCAAATCCTAGGCTATTTCTCCTTCTCGTTGTTTAATTTCCCATAGCTCAGAAAATCCTTGTTGATTCGTCTAAGCCAATTTTAATTCTTGGATGAATTCCCTCTTAACATCATCTATTGCTGGGTTCTGGTGTACCTCTGACCATTTGATGAACCAGCGTGAAGATATTTCTCTTAATGTAGTTTGAAATTCAATTAATTTGACTGCATCTAGTGTCTGTCGAGCTCTCCAAATTGCTTCACATAGATACCAATGTTGTTCTACGTTATCATTACCTTTTCCAGAAAATTATGGATATCGGGTAAATGATCCTGCCATCTTTCCTTGCATTGGTGGTACTAATATAAAACCTTTACGTCCTGGCTGAGAGATTCCGCTACTAGCACTATTGCTAGCAGTTATCTGTACTCTGGGCTTAGTACTACACAACTTGCTAAACTCCCGTAACTTTATCAATAACTTATCAGGTGGATAGTAGAGTACCAGGGAAGGTTAGGGCTAGTGCTACTTGAAACTTGGGGAATAGGATTACCTTGCATTATGTTTTCTGACCTCTTTTGGAATAGTTGCTCCATCCAACATGCAACTCCACATCAGACTCTTCCTTGGGGCACACATCCTCCTCACTGGACTTCTTTCCCTTCTCTCTTCGGGCTGGGCTCCTATAAACTTGCCTAACTTCCTTGATGGACCCTTCCATTCATTTCGGTCCCACCTGACCTTCTCTTTCCTCTGTCATCTGCAGCGCCTCTCCCTTACTCTGTGATTCTTTACTTTCTTTTCAAACTCTTGTATCGCCTTTTCCCACCACTTTTCAATAATCTACGCCCTCCAATGTGCTCTCCGTTCTCTCAACCTACTGGAGGTTCCGACATCCATATCCTTATTCCCCACTTTTCCTTGTTTGTATCATCTTTCCCTCAACTCCTTCCCCCAATACTAGAGGTTTAGGTCTCCATCTCAAGGCTTTGGAACAACATTAGGCCCTCGTCCACCATTAGAGATTTAATCCACAGCGGGACTTCTTTCAACAATTCCCCCCACAACCCAGATTTAAATATATCTTCGAATTTTGTAAAATATTGATAGCACACGGCTACAAACTCTATAATGTACCCTTCCAAGGTAGTTTGTACCCAAAAATATACTGCTCGGGTTAGATCTATATCTAACTGATGTAGTGTTGTTAAATCTATATGAATTCAAATACGACAACCTGGAAGCAATCCTCTAGGAAGTGACTTGATCTGGAGTCTTCGCATCCAGTTATGGAGCTCTTCAGGAAATTTTCCCCAAAAAAATCCATACAAGTCACTCGTCGAGTCAGAAAACAGGACTTGATCCTTGATAGTTTTTTCCCTCTATTGTTGAAGCTCTGCTTGTTGCGATATGAACTAATATACATGATTGTCCCACCATATATGTAGTTCTCTCTCATAGATCCTCGATACCATGATCTAGCTTCTAGGTATATTTTCAGGTCCCGGAAATAGAACCATTTGTTGGCGAAAAAGGAGGTCTCTGGGCAAGACCCAGGTTCAGGCTTAGACCCAACAAGGTTCCGCTGTAGTCTAGGATAACACCGTCATTTTCACCTTGTTCAAGAGAGAAAGGAGTCTCACCCAAGGCATACCGTGACCTTAATGGGATTAAAAACTATACCATTAACATCGAGGTGGGATCACTAACAGAAATTCATTCCTAATTTCATATAGAAGGCATTCACATATATCAACTTAAAAGAGAGTTATCATTCATCCATACGCATTCTGAGTATTGAATTAAAATTTTAAAATAAAAACACATGCAATGATCAACAAGTATTAACTAGTCCATAAAACACAACAGAGCATGAGTCTGATTCTATTAACTTAGCTCAAAAGCATTACAAACACACTTCGCATAGTTCAATACATTTCATTTCAGCACATACAGCTCCGTAGAGCTCTTCCTAGGCTCTAACCCACTATCTGTTTCCAACTATCCTTGGAGTCATTCCTTCCTTGCTTATTTGTTCCTGCCAACTAACACTGTCAGTCTTTGCTCCTTTTCCGCTCAGCTGATCCCTTGCGCTCTGCTGCCTTCTGTCACTGGGAGTTCTATTGCTTGTTCCTTGTCTCCCGTCTTTTCCATCTATGCCGCCACCTATTTGTGCTCCGCCACATGCCTTCAAGTTTTCCACAACCGCAATGGCTCCTTGTCTATCTTGATTGCGCTATGCCACCTGTCCTTTTTGCTCCTATCCTTCCGCAACTCAAAATTTTCTTATCCAAAACAAAGACCCCAAAAAAGCATGCATGAGGAAGATCGGGAAAAAGAACAAGCGAAGGAAGTTGCATGAAGAAAGAAGAAAAAACTTGAACCTTGATGATCAAAGCACCCAAAAGACTCCACTACATAAAATAACTTTTTAGGGTGAGGACATCAATTATTGAAGATTCTTGAAGAAATGAAGACACAAGTGGAATCCATGTCACCACTGGAGAAAGTCCATGTCATCAATCATTGTTATTCCCAATCCTCAAAGATAGTGAAATTTCAAGTCTCATCACATAATGATGTGGAAGTCATGATGTATTATTGTAAACACAAATAAGTCGAAGTCAAAGATTCATGTATTAAATAAAGAGTCACATAATTCCAAAAGACATGTAATATAAAAATTCATATGTAATTCTAAAAGTCATTTGTAATTCTAAAGGTCGTAGAAGTCAAAAGGTCACTAGAATTTGGAAAGTCAAGAGTCATGAGGATGTGAAAAGTCATTCATCAAGTTATAAATAGATCATCATTACTCATGTAAAGTAGTTTTAACCTTGGCTTCTCCCATAAGGCATTGGAGAGACCGAGTTGCTACTTTTGGGGAGCAAGTAGTGGCTCTAATGCTTCATTATTGGAGCTATTGGTGTTTGTTGCAGTTATGTATCTTGGGAATTTTTATTAAAATTGAAGCCTTTTCATGCCAACAAGTTTTCACACAAAGATTGTGAATGTTTCTAAGACTATTATTTGAACGTTTATGGTCCATGTTTGTTTTCATAAGTACTATATCAGTTGAACTATTTTGGTTACTTCAATGCTTATTTTTGGAAATGTGTTGTTATTCTTATAATGATCGTCACATCCTGATGAACTATTTCGCTTGATGTTAGACAAAAATTTATCTCTCACATGTGTCTCCATTAGGGTAGTACTATTACTTCTCCGTTGAGAGGCCCACTTCATTTCCCCCCTGCAGTAGAGGAACCTAGATGCATCGGAAATCTAACATACATAAGGCATGCTAGTTTTCTCATTCAAAAGGACAATTTTGCTTCTCTCTTGTGTTGACAATTAAATCCAAGGCATATCTTTAAGTAAACAACATTTGGGTCGTATTTCGGATGGGACTCCTACACCAAATGGTGCAACGTCTAGTTGGGACCTTATATCGAGGATATCCCCTGTATATTGGCAATATCCAGCACCATCAAGAATTATTACCTCATCCTCGAGAATTGTGACCTTTCCCATGTGAACTATGACCTCAAGAACCCAATAATTATGATGTCAGGAAGTATGATATCAGAAAATATAACCTCAATAATGATGGCCTAGCCCTGGGGAATTATGGCTTAAGGAGTTGTGACCTCAGGAAGTATGACCTTATAGGGTCATTGCTCTCTTATGATTCCATTTTCTGAAATATATATATATATATATATATATATATATATATGGAAAAATCTGGAGCTAAGGCTATTTCCAGTGAAGACTAATGTAAATTTTACACAAAGGGTTTATTTTTTAAAAACTAACTTGGGTGATTGTGGGTAATGTTCTCATATGGGAATTGGACAAACACACTTTAAAATGGCCTAAATTTCCATGGCATTGGCATTACAAAAGAGGAAAATTCATATTCTAAGAATCTTTTGAAAGAAATTGAGTAGATTTCATGTGGGGATGAAACATCAATCCCATTATGGAGAGAAGTAACATTAATAGTGATCCTATTTTTTTCCAAAATTATCTAATAAATAATTTAAGGATCAATGCAGATGGCCTAAATTTCTATGACATTATAAAAAAAGGAAAATTCAGATTACAGGAATCTTTGGAAGGAAATGGATCATATTTCACATGGAAATGAAAATAATTTCAATTTTAGTCAGAGAGGACAAATATTTATTGTAAGCCTATTTTAACAGCTAAATGGGAGTCCATAAAGAAAAACTTAGTTGAAAATAACATCAAAAAAAAAATAGACCCCCATGGTAGATCACTTAGAAAAGCATGTAAGCGTGTTATGTAAATTATTAATAGGTCCTTGGTTTGATCCCTCGATTAACCAGTGTCCACATTAGGGGAAGGTGTGGTGCACCTAGTGGCTATAGTAGTATAGGATGGAATTGACCTTGTGTCATGCAATTACAAGATCATCCCAATTTATAATTCCACTAGCCAAAAAAACATCAAAAAAACATTTCAATAGGTCTCTACAAGCATAGAATATGAAAATGTTAAACCCTTAATCCCTATCTTGGCTAGATGGTCTACATTTTGCTATAAGAATGTTATGGCCAACAAAATAACTACAAGCATCCTATAAATAACCCAAGAAACCATATGACCAACCCTTACTTATCATCGTCACATACTTCCTCTTAGTTTCAAAATCTAAATTCATCATATAGCTTAAACACTAATTCTTTGATATAAACAATCTAATTATTCATCACAACAATATGAAAATCTAAATATCAAAATTGCATCAATGGATTATCTCATAAGGAAAGACTAGTTTTCATTGTAATTATATCAATGGATTCCTCCATCCTTATGATACTTACACCTAATCTAATTTTATCATGACTTAGATAATCTATTAGCTCCAACATTTAGTTCATGATAGACATGAGTGAAATATATCCTCTTGAGAAATTGTGAATTCAATTTTTTTGCGTCGAAGAACGCAATGTTTTAATTTATAACAAGGGGAACCTAAGGTTTTTTTAAGATGATGTTTTTTCTCATTCAATCCCAATGGCAATGGAGATGGTACAAAAAGAAGAAATTGAAAATGTTATATGCATTGAAGAAGTTGACTCAAAAATAAGAAAGTGTGCTAAGGTGTTAAATGATTTTAATAAGAACAAGATGCAAGAAGAAAATAAACCCATTTTAAATTTCAAAAGATATTCCTCATGTAGTGCACAACTTCAAAATTTGGAAAATACAGTGAAATTTGGGGCAAGAACTTAATCACAATTTGCAAATCTTGCATCAAAGACCCTTCTAGAAATTGTGGTAAAGAAAAATCTAAACAGTATTCCTCATAATCAAGGGAGAGTGATGAGGTTTTTCAACCATTAAATCCATTTTTCATATAGTAAAACAATCAAAACCAAAGTATTTCATACTCTACCCCTAATGATTTTGATGAAAACTGCAAGTTTTTAGGGGAAAATATGTTTCTCTACACAATAAAACAAGGAATATGATGTACAACCTATTATTAATTGCTTATGTTTAATCATATAAACAATAATTTTGAAAAATATTATGAAGAATGGTGAATGCCTATAAATTAAATCTTCATAGCCACATTTTATTTTATTTTCAGGCACCTACTTTGGTGGTGTTTTCTTTCTAGCAATGTTAAGCACTTGAAATACACAACACTCACACAAAAAATATTGAGAACAACCAACCACAACTTGACCATGTAAATAGAGGAAATATTTATTTCATTAGTGTTCAAATCTATGTCTCTAGGACATAAAGCTTTTGAGACTAAATGTTCCATTGAATCTCACAATCCCTCCTTATTTACAATGATATATGGAAAATTTACAATGAACCCCTAGTTGGTCACCATTTGGTGACATTTTAGTTTCTATATATAAATCATTTCCATCATGTAAGATAAATAAAGTGGAGCACTTCTGCAAAAAATACAAGAAGATGAATACTACTTGCACTTACAAGTGTCATAAGTTGTCACTTATGCCACTAACAAGCTGCAACATGGTCATACAAAGAATTTTATATATCCCTGGAAACATTCCTCTTACAAGAGATGAGGATATGAGTGCAGTTGTTGGAAGTTTTACCTATCAAAGAAACATAAACCATATTTTAATACAAATAAAGTAACTACATTTTAAACGTAGAATATAATCCATTAATGGAAAACAATGTATTTAAATATGAAACTAGAGTCTAGAAGGATCACCAGACAGGATGGCCCGAACATTCTGAGGCAAGGGTACACTACAAGGGGAAATTTCACCATGCAAGAGGCTTATAGGGTAAAGGAAGGATGGGGACAAGACTCAAGAGAATCAGGAAATTATCTGGAAAAATATCTAGGGAGGTAGGTTGTGGCCGAAAGTGGCCTTCTTCCTCTGTCTAGTCTGTAGGGGCAGAATCCTTACCTGGGACCAACTCCAAAAACTAGGTATACATGGAACCTCATATTGTATCCTTTGTGGCTGCCATGCAGAGGATCTAAAATACCTTCTGAATTCGTGCCAGTATGCCACTCAAAAATGGAAACAAGTGGAAGATCTCTTAGATATCTAATGGATCGTGACCCCAATAGCACAAGAGAAACCATTCTTTTGTGGCGTTAGTGCCTATTCTCAAGCCTTTTCCTCAACCGAGCCTAGGAACTCGCTCCTTCCTTTACTCTTTAGGCCATCTGGAAATAGATAAATCGTGGGATCTTAAAGAGAAGAGGACGAGAACAAGAAAGAGTATGAGAAGGGGTAGTTAAAAACATTCGTGAAATCATCATGGTTGAGAAATGGTCCCTCGACAACTGGAAAGTTAGTCCCCAAGGGGCTAGAATTATTCAACACTTAAATCTGGCATCAACAATTATTTCCCCAACCTCTTGGAAATCAATCCAAAGCAGAGTGGGTTCTGTTATAATCTTTACTACCCTTCCAGAGCGATTCATTAAGTTAAATTTTGACGGAGCTTCGAAAGGAAACCCAGGTCCTACAGGATTCGAGGGACTTTTCTTAGACCATAGAGAGAATAATAGACTCATATATGCAGACTATTGTGGACATGCAAGCAATAATGAGGCGTAATTTGTGGGTGCCCGACAGGGACTAATCCTAGCCATCAAGTTGGGTTATAGAAACTTTGGAGTGGAAGGAGACTCCCAACCAGTAATCAATACTCTCAAGAAAATGAGTCAAGGGACTAATTAGGATAAGCTTAGCCACAATTGGAGAATGGCCAGGTTGGTTAAGGAGTTGGATGATCTAATCCATAACTTTTAATATATCACTGCATCAAATGTCAAAGCGAAGGTAATCTCGATGTTGAACTTCTGGAAATTTGGGAATGTGCACACCAAACAGAACCTCTGGATTTGACTTTGCCCTTGCAACTCAGAGATGGACGTATGGAACATCTTCATGGAATTCCAGAGCAGGACAAGATCAATATCTCACGAATCCCCTTGAATCCTCAACCAATACCCCGATCGGGGTGTGCACTGGAGACGGGCCACACTCATTACAATTAATGAAGGATGTTGTGAAGGAAAACCCCATTGGCCTCCACATGCGTGGCAAGGATGGAAGGTCAGATGCATGCAGAAAGGAATTGGTTAACACTGAGGGTGGTGGTAGGTTTAAACATTTGAGGCATAGACACTTGTTGTTTCTCTTGCAATTCATCGGTGGCGTGACTCTATTTCAGGCTCAAATGAAGGTAGTGAATGGTGGTAGCAACTGTGGATAGTGTCATGCATAGGTGTGACTTCATCAACCCTTAGCACTGGTAATCTGGTATGTAGTCCAATACCTCTTCTCTGTCTCCATGAAGAGTGTCTTATGGGTGTCGGTTTTGAGTCACCCTAGTTCGAAGTCATGGGTAGCCTGTTTTCGGCTCAGACTAAGTATGTGTCTGTCTTAATTATTGTTGGGCCATTGTATGTGTTTGTCTTAAATTTAAAATTCATGTTTTTTTTTTATTATGTTTGGGGTTTGGCTATATGGGTTTAATACAGGGGATCTAGGAAACCATTTTTCTCTAGGTTTTGCATCTATCTTGGGTTGAGCTAGACCGGCCCTGGGTTTGTTGTGTGGAGTCGTGGGCTTCGGGTTGTGGAAATTTCGTGTGGAGTCAGGAAGGGGGTATACCTTTAGATCCTCCCCCTATGTGTCGACCTATGTTGTGTGAGCTTCTCTCTATTGTTGGGCCAAGTAACTTCCAGCGCCATGGATTATCCATTCTCTTGTCAAGGTTGATGTCTTTCTACTGGCCTCGGGGTAAAATGATGAAACCCTTGACTGTCTTGGGGAATTCTATTAAAAAAATAGATGGAAAATGGATGGTCAACTCGCTCCATGTTTTGGTTTTACGTTTGCATGTTTGTCTCTAGACAAGTGGCTAGACATGTAACATAACCTAAGAGTCGGGCCACTGTGGGATTGGTCTTCCTGCGAGCACTCTGCCAATTTTCATACCCCTTGACCGCAAGATAGAAACTATGGCTTGTGTAGAAACTTCGTCCTGAAACCCTACCCCGAGAGGCCAGGGAAAGAAGAATAGAGGCAAACAGGTTGTGGGACAATCCAGTTTTCCCAGTGGAAACCCCATAGGCTGAAAACCCACCGGGCATATCATCAAGGAAGTTGTGAAATCTTACCATGAAAGCACCGAGGAGGAAATTCGATAATTGATTAAGGAATGGGAGGCACATCTTAACCGCCAAGCAGATTCAATGGAAATAAAGGTCGAGGATTGGAGGGACTTAGTGTCTGACCCTGGGAAAACCCGAGGATGCCTGACTCGATTTAAACACAACCTCTTCCTGTACTGGTCAATGAAGGGGATCTTGGGCAAGGCCCTTGAACATGTAGCTATGAGTATGTCCATTTTTGTACATGACTTCCTGAACTACAAAAAGGAATTTAAAAAACTCTAGTTCCAAATGCAAAAGCAAGATGGGCGTCTACAACGAATTGAAAATCACTTACCATGCATTCTCTCTCCAATAGAACTTCTAGGTTTTACTGCTCAAGACCTGACACCGATGGAATCCACTTTAGCTCAGGAATCTGAGTAGTTATTATGTTGTTTCCTTCTGTAATTGTTGATGATGTTTACAAACATGCGGATAGCTTTTACTTTTAATTGTATAGACAGTTATGCCAGTAGGCAAGTAGATAATAAGATATGTATAGACATACAATCATGTTTTGCATCGCTGGAAAGACTTGAACTATATTGTTTTTGGATGGCATACAATTATGTTAGGTGGCCAACTTGGTTTCCCACAGAGCAAGTTGAGGCCACCTAACTATCATAACATCTAGATATAACTTGTTGTTTAAATTAATAGAAAAAAAAGAGGATCTACCAAGCTTACAAAAAAAAATGTAATTAAATATGAAAAGAATAAATAAATATCATAAAGTTTCAACAATAAGAATTCACACCTATTTTTCCTTACAGTGCATGTGCATGGCCTCTTTGTGTGGCAATAGATTATTTATAAAATCATGGATGGTGATATTTGGATTTCTTTCCATTTGTTTCATTTAGGGTGAGTTTGGTCCTTTTGAAGCCCCTCATGCATGTATTTGTATACATATTTACATAGAATATTCTCTAATATCACCCTCATTTACCACACTTTTTACCTCTCCATGATGTAACACATTTTTTTCATCTCCATCCATGCTATCTTATTTCAATAAACAAAGTTGTTTATTTCTTTACAAGGACAATTTTTCTTGCAGTTTCATCACATTTTAAAAAAAATGAATGAAAATTCATTAAAAGCAAAAATCAGTCATATAATCCCATAGAAGTCATATCAAAATAAATGTGCCTACAAGCGAATTTTCTAGTGTCATATCAAGTATTAGCCTAGCACATTACACATAGGAATATTGAATATTGTCATTAGTATCAAATATATCATTTTGTTTGGAAATGGCGTTTGGTGTGTTATCATGCAAACGATTTGAACTTTACTCAAAAACTTATCCAAAATCTCATTTTCATCACCAACGACGTATGGTTTCTTGTCATACATAAGGCTCGAACTTTGATCAACAAAAATATTAAACTTTGGTGAAATAAAAAGAGATTGAATTTTTTCTACAATATTAGAGAAATGTCTCATTCATTCCCCATATTTAACACCTTCATCCATTATTTCCTCCATATCTCATGATGGATCACCTATAAATACAATATTTTGTTGCATATATTTAATAAAATTCATCCATTGTAAGCAAATGTGTTAATAAAAAGGTTTTGCATTTACTTCTTTTTAGAATTATGTAACACAAAACATGTTTACTTTACAAACATACAATAGGTAACTCTTCAATATATATTATATCATCATGACAACATTGGGAAAAGATAGAAAAATTCTTTGTTGCAAGAAAAACATGCTCAAACAATAAATGATTTTAATAAATATTGTGGATCATTGAATTCATATCCAACCAAAAAAATAAAAATTTGAATAGCTCTCACCGGTGGTGACTCATCAAGAATTTTATGTAGCATATTCCATTTTTTTCCTTTATGACATTCTTACAGACACTTCATTTTAATGCAAATTCGATCTCCTTTGATTGAGTGTCATATTCATAAGCACACCTTCTTACACACTCCATGGAATTTGCACTCAACTCTTGAGACCATGTCACCCCTACAACATGAAAGGAAAACGAATCCATGAATAAATCATAATTTAATAAAAAATATCATTAAAAAAGACAACCTATCACATTTTGAATCTCTTTTCAAATAGCAGTAGTCTCAATAGTCTTTCTATTCTTCTTATAATGATATTCAATGTCATAACTTTTCCAATTACAATCTCTTTCCAATTTGGATTCGGATAATGTCTTGTACTTAGAGCCACATGGTACACCGCCATGCAATGTTATGAGTCCACAAGGATGTACTTCTTTCATGTGTTCATAAAATTTCATAGACCATTACATTGACTATACAAACAATAAAAAGAGTTGCACACGTCGATGTCCTAAAGGACTCGACAAGTTGAATCCTCATAAAATAGTTACCCATTAATATATTTAGTTAATGTAACACGGTGCATCACTAATAATACTATTATCTGAATAAAAAAAAATCGAAAGTTGAATTTTTTAAGAGATTGTCAAAATCTAAAAATAAAAAAATATTGTATTTATTTTAGTAAATATTACGAAAAATAATCATGGTAAAAAAAATTAAACATAATCAAATAGTGTCTAATCTTCCATGTTCTATTTGATGAACAAATGCATAGTACTTCTAATTCACTTTTTGGAGATAGCAATACACACTTTAATATTAAAGCAATCAAAGCAATTTAACTTCATGATAGATCAACCCACCAAATGGATATTGTTTTCCTATCCAATTTTCAACATGTTATTAAATCTAGCCAACCTCCACATGTTGATATCCATTGGAGGTGGTTATGAGGCTTAGGCCAAAGTGTGGTCTGAGTGTAACATATTCGTACAATATAAGCTCACCCCCCCCAATTTAATAAAAAAAGCAATGTCCAAGCCTTTAGTTTGTATCTTTATATTTTCAAATTTGAATATTAGGAAATTCTCCATTGTCAATGAAATGGTATTTAATACATTAACTTTCAACATGTAGTTTCCAAATATTTTATGACCATCATAATAAGTTTGACATTATTTTTCTATAAAATTGATTATTGTAATACCATAACTTTCATAAGAATTACAATATCAATATATATGGATCATATCTGTGAAGAAAAAGGGCTCGAGCTTCATCCGTCATATTATTTGGCCTAGCATTGAATAAATTTCATATTAACAATGTATTTGGCTCAAATGTTTATAATTTCCATATTGTGGTGGATGCAATGTAGACATTGTTGGTAGCATAAGAGCCATGGTGATTTTAGACTACATGGGAAATACCATGTAGCATCAAGCACTTAAAATTTAGATTCCAGATACAGCACACTTAAAATCCCCATAGGCAAAGTATGGGCCCTTGTAAATCAACACATGCATGCATCCTATGAAATTTTGACAGCAATCCATTTAAATAGCATAGAAATAATATACAGCTTAAAGTAATGCAAGATAAGCATTACCCTTTAGTTAATGAAGAAACGAATATTTTGTTTGTATGATTTTGTAACATTGGTTTTTGTTTTCATGGTTGAGTTTTCTACTCTACTGGAAGTCTATTGATAGTTATGGAAACCCCTCTACCAACTAGGGGAAAATTACCATATGGAAAGTCCCAACTAGACATGTCCTCATTTGGTATGGTAGTTTCCAACTGATATGTGGGCTCAATTAGCCACTAAAAGAAATAGGAATGAAAACAAATGCTCCAAATTGAAGCAATGTAAAGGAGTCAACCAACTAGGGGAAAATTACCATATGGAAAGTCCCAACTAGACATGTCCTCATTTGGTATGGTAGTTTCCAACTGATATGTGGGCTCAATTAGCCACTAAAAGAAATAGGAATGAAAACAAATGCTCCAAATTGAAGCAATGCTAATTCAATCTGCTACTTAAAATATCTTAAAATTAATTATATATATAATTTATACTAGTTACCTAGCTCAGCATGGAGCATAAGACTATTTTTATAAGCATATATAAGAGAAAAAGATAGATTATTAAGATTATAGAAAAGGTTTGTAACTCAATAACCTTTTAAATACATATGCATAATCTATTAACGAATAAAAAATTATTTATATAGCGGACATGCATTCTTATATCTAACTCATGAAAAATTGATAAATTTGATCAAACTATGGAAAGGAATTTTACATAAGGTTGAATATCTTGGAAACCATACAATTCACAAAAATGTCATCATATAACCAGTCATCTACAGAAGTCTAGATTCATCAAAAATATATTTGTCTTCTAAAATTGTATTCAAACTAATAGTAATATACAGTTTTGAGTACAAAATTTTCCAACCCTCCAAACTAATAAAAAAGTTCATTATATAATAATTAGAACTAAAAATAAGATTCATTTCTTGATTTTCTTCAACTAACATTAAAAAAATAGAAACATGACTCCCCCATGGTGATTAGGAATAATAATCTTCCTTGCTTTTAGTGGATTCCTTATGGATCTATTCCTTTAGTTACAATTTCCATAAAAATAAGTTGCTTAATAACTGAGAAACGAGAGGGGTCTTGGTATTTTGATATTTTTCTCACACATGTAGAGTCTAGAAGCAATTTTTACATGTTACTTTTAAACTTTGTTATGAAAGAGATAATTGAATTCAAGCATTCCTAGGGTTTGAATATAAGCTCTCATACCAAGTCATTGTTCCATGTATCAAGTTAAGTAATGTTCTTCATTCTCGCATCTCTCTAATTTTTTACATTTCCAAGACAAGTTTGGAATATTATTGCCTGTCCCAAGAACTAAATATCTAGGTATGACATATTTTCAATGATATCTAAAGTTCCATCCCACAATTTTGTATAGTTATTTTTTTCTTTATTTATCTCTTGAAAACATTCACAATTTCTTGATTATGTGTCTAAGAATGTCTAGAAATTAAACTGTTACACCATTTTTTGGTCATCTAACCTACTATCATTAGATGGACCCAAGTACACCATGTAAGACCAATTTTACCCTAAGTAAAATTGCTTTCACTATGTAAAATAACTTAATAAAACACATTTATTAGGTTGTTTATGGTCTAAACAGGAAACCCCAAAAGGAAATATTAAACAAACCTATATTTGTTTGATTTTCTTCAAGGAATAATTAATTAAACAATAATTCAATTATTATTCCTAGTCATGTTTAACCCAAAACAAAGAAATTAATTAGATAAATATTTATTTATCTTATTATTTTCTAGGAATAATTATTTAAATCTTATTTAAATAATATTCCTTGTTAAATATGACTAAATCACCCATAAATAATTAAATAAATGATTATTTATTTGATTATCTTTCAACCACTTCCTTAAAATGATAAATAAATCATTTATTTATTTATTATTCACAAATAAATGGATTTGACCCAAGTCAAATACTTTTTCCCTCCAACAAATATAATAAAATATTCCATAAAAGGTGGATCTAGATTTAGTTAATGTTATTTTAATCATGCACCAAGATCTAGAATGACCCAATATTTTGTTATAAATAGGAGGGTTTCTCCTACCATTCTTCACCTTTTGTGGCCTATTAGATCACTCTGGGTCTATACTCTTGGTCTGACTTTGAGCCATTATCATTGTCATATTTTCCATTATTTGCTGTGTGAGCTCCCTTTGAGTTCTATCTTTGTCTGGGTTTTCTACACCAACAGGAGAGAGAAATGCTAGATCTGAAGTGCTGGGGACTTCCAAGAACCCATCCCATTGAGGAGAATTGGAAACACCTTCTTGTTTTCCTCCCAGGTGCCCTTAATACAAAAATTCTTTCAAAAATATTGTTCTTGTCTTGTCTATTGGATGTATGGAGCAAAACCTTATCTTTCCTGCTTAATGTCTCTTTATGCATAGATGAGGGATTTTTTGCGGCATTTGTCTTGAACAACTAGCTGCAGAATCTGAAGATATTGGCGACCATGATATTTGAATGTTAGGCTACTAAGTTATGCGTAGCTAAGTGGTCCTTTAGTACACACTTCATGAAAAGTTCATACTAACAATTGGCGACTCCACACGGGTTTGATTCTGACATTTGTCGTTTTTCATATTCCTGCATATCCAGCTACTTCAGACCCTAGGGTTTCTTTTCAGCTTTTTTTTTTCCTATTTTTATGTTTTTTTCCCCTATAAAACCCTAAAACATTAAAATTTCTAACTTCTGCGTGTTTTTGGCCCTATTGTGCAGGTGATAGACATCAGCCGCAACTGAGACGGCAACTTTTTCAGAAATCTGCCGCCGGGACACCCGGAGCTTCAGGTCGCACTATTCAGCCCAGAAACTGCGACCTGGACTACAGGTCGCACTTTTCAGCCCATTATCTGCGACTTGCACAGAAAACAGGTCAGAACCTGCGACCTGCCATTTTTTCTGCTATTTTTCTGCAACTTTTCTGGGTTTTTCTGAAGCTTCTGTCAGGGTTTTCCAGCCTCTGTCTCAGCCCGTTTAGACCTATTTCTGATCTTTTTTGCTCATCTAAGTGGGAACATTGCCCCCTAGGGCTTCAGTACACTCCACTTTTGGTGGAAGAGTTTTAACTGTTTCAGGTGTCTGATTTTTCAGAGTTTCAGCCTTCCCTTTTTCAAATCTGATACCTCCTTTTCAGATCCCTTTTAATCAGCTCTTCTCCCTTTCGAATCACCTCCTGAAGTTTTGTTTGGATCTATCTTTAGGGCCTCCTCCTTGTCCCTTCTGCTTTTTGCTGATTTCCTCCTTTTTTGCAGCCACCTTGCCTCTGCCTCTTGGCTGTGTTCTGCACCTCTTTTCAGCAGATTTCTCCTTTAGATCCCTGTCCCTCCCGACCTTAGATCTACTGGCCTATTTTTAGTGTGTTTTGACTAAATTTTTTCCCTCTTTTAGACTAGTTTTGAGAGACCCACCTTTTTGGGTTAGATCGATGCATTGTTAGCTGTTAATTTTCTGTTATTTCAGCATCATACACTATTATCTGCAGATTTATTTTCAGTTACACAGCACACTTTTTCTTTTGCTCTCAAAACATCTAGGTTTAAAAATTAAAATTAACGCACGCCACACACTCACCCTAAGCGAAGAAGAGCCTGGTTAACACCGCCAGGCAAAGACTTTAAAACATTGTAAACTCAATTGACACTGCACCTTTCTACCCTTGTTTCGACATTGTAATCACTTGATTTTGCACCTCCCTGCCTTTGTTGGTCGTTCTTCTTCCCCTTGTGCCGTGTTTTTGTTGTCACCATTGTGCCCCCAAGGCGCACATCCCGGAGACTTCTTGGCCTTCACCCTCAGTTTCTGGTCGGTCGACCTACTCCTTCCCGCCGCCGTCGAGTTAGTCCTCCTCCGAGTCCGCACTCCGACTCTTCTTCTGATTCATTGGGTTCTCCTTTTACTTCTGGTTCTCCCCCTGTCACCTTCACTATGTCTGGTCCAGGGCCTAATGCTAGCGGTAATCCCGGCCCTAATGTCAGGACTACTACTAGTGGAATTGCCACAGGAACTACCTCGGCTGCACCTTTGCTCCCTTACATGGCAAGCCTCAGCCTCCCCGATCTCAATCAGTTTATCAATGACCCTATCCGCCACGATGTTGGTTGGCCTGCTATGCCAACCAAGCTCCCCTCCGACATCCCTAAGTTCGAAGGCCTTGCTGGAGAAGATCCAACCAACCATGTCCGATCTTTCCACATGTGGTGTTCCTCCAATTCCATTACCGATGATTCCATCCGTCTTCGGTTGTTCCAACGCACGCTTACAGGCGAAGCTTCTAAATGGTATGTTGACCAGGCCACCTCTTCCCATACCACCTTTGCGACCATTGCCCAAGCCTTTTTATCTTATTTCCAGCTCCCTCTCTGATACGACACTGGTACAGAGCTTTTGACTTCTTTCTGTCAAACCTCTTCAACCCGCCTTTCCACTCATGTCCAGGAATGGCGGAGACAAAGGAGCTTATGTCGAGCTCCCACCTTCGAGGATCGGGTTTATATGGACTGGTTCCTTCACACTCTCTTACCTCCCATTGGCAAAGATGTCGCCTCCCATTTCCCTCAAACCGAAGAAGCCGCCCTCCAAATAGCCTTGAAATATGACCTGATCTACGCTCAGTCTGGTTATGTTTATACGGTCCTTCCTGACCTCCCTAGGCCCAGTGGCGCTAACGCCCCGGGGGCATCTCATTCTGCCGACGGTATCGTTGGAGCCCTTTCTCATCCGTATGCTCAACCTCCTATGGGCTATGTTCTCCCTCCGGGAGGGGCCAGTACCTCTAGCACTTTTCCCCTTCCAGGTAGCATGTATCCAGGATATGGCATGCCTCATCCTTTTGCCCAACCTCCTGCTTACCTCAATGTTTCCCAAACTAACCATTATCCGTATCCACAGCCTGGTGTTCCATCTCCTCCAACATTTTCACTTCCACCCCCCTTGCCTTCTCAACCCCAGCAACAGCACCTACAGCCCCCTCTAGGGCAAGTATTTTCACAGCAGGGCACAACTAATCCCCCTTCCTCTCAAAGAAGGCGGAAAGGCAATCAAAATCAATCTGCCCCTGGTACTCGTGGACCCAATCCTCAAGGTACTAACCCTAACACTGCTAACCAGCAACAGGGTACTCAGCCCAAGCCGGACAGGCCTATTCGCACAAATAAGCCTTGTTCGTGTTGCGGTGTTTACGGTCATTACACTCACGATTGTCCCCTTCTACCACAGATGCGGCAGATGTGGGAGTCTCAAGCCACTTTGCGAGGACAACATGCCTCCCCTCATGCTCCCCCTAATGTGGCCACTACTCAACCGGCTGTGTTTACCGATCCTTTCCCAGTAGTTGTGTTGCCAACCGACGGACAGGTTGTACTCCAGCCTTTCCCATCTGGTTCCTCGATCTAGGTGCAGATCCTCATGATGAAGTCTGATCCATCTCCAACCGTCGACCTTAACCTTCAAACTCGGTCTCACCAGTACCCCAAGCCTTCTGCTCAGTCTACCCCCGAGTCCCCTTCTTCGGGTTCTACAGAGCCTCTTTCGACATCCAATGGTCCCTTACATATCCCTCAACCCAAATTTGAGGTCCATACCAAGATTCCTAAAGGACCGTTACGTCGAAATGCTACTTCTGGTCGAGTTGCTCATTCGTATAGCATAGTAGATGATTTGGCGCAATCTCCTGTTGCCATTTCCACATTGGAACTCCTCTAGTCATGCCCTTCCCAAAAGAAGGCTCTGCTATCTGCTGTGGGTGCTGTAGATCCTGTTGATGACCAAATGATTGTTTTCGACACCCATCAATCAGAACATCCTCCTCTTCTTGCTTCCGTCGCCTTCCAAATCCCAGTCAAAATCCGGAATGCCAACTTTTCTCGGTGTATAATTAATGAGGGGGTATCCACCTGTGTGATGTCCGCTTCGGTTTGGAAGCAACTCGGATCTCCTGAGTTGGCCCCTTCCATGATCACCCTTCGAGCGTGGGACGGCCACGCCTCCCAGCCCATTGGCCTTTTTCGCAATTGTCCTATCACCCTTGCCGGTAAGACCGTTTGTGTTGACGTCGAAGTCATCGACGCCCCTCTAGACTACAACATTCTATTGGGGCGAAGCTACACCTATGCCATGTCTGCTTTCCCATCCGCGGTTTTTCGCAAGATGTCTTTTCCTCACAATGGAAAGATAGTCACCATCGACCAGTTGACTTATCATGAGCCAAAGTCTCAGACCTCCCCTGAGACGACCATCTCTTCTGTAGCCAATAAGCAAACCGTCGATTCCTTGACCAGTGTCTCTCCCGGTGTCTACAAAGACTCCTCTTTGCTTGGAACTTTCCCTGGTCTCCCTCCTCCTCCTATCTCTGATCCCAGCTTATCGAATGTTTGCATGATGCAATCGTCTCGAGCTGCCCTTAAGCGACCCGCTTCGGCTAGTCAGCAACCTCAGACTCAACCTCACCCACCGCAACACGCTCCTAGCCATTCATCTCAGCCAGCCGGACCTCCTCCTTCTGGCCCTTCTCCTACAACTGGTATCCCTGAACCCCTCTAACCTCCTGGGTCGGTTCCCCCAGGTCTCAACCATCTCGGAGCCGTCCCTCCTGGTCATTATCCCGCTGGTCAGATACCTTTCCTGGCTCCCCCTCCCGGAGTCTATACGGTCCCCGTCATGGCCACCCTCTCTCTCCCTAACCTGACCCTGGGCATACCCATCTGGTACCTTGACCCTTAAGCCGCTACCCCACCTGGTCACCCCAAACCCTATCTTGCTTTGACACTGGTTCAACCGGTCCCCCTCGCTTCCTCCGTTGCCACCATGCCCCCCACGCCTACCCAGGACCCTGCCCCTATGGTGACAGCTCCAGGAAAGAAAGGCAAAGCTCGCAAGGGGGCATCCAAAGACAACGCCACCCCGACTGACCCGGCTCCTCCTCCGCCCACAAAGCCTTGCGCCTTGTATGATGTCGTCGGTCACGCCACCCATACTTGTCCTGAATTGCCCCGTATTCAACCCATGGTTAAAGTCACGTTCCCTGAGTCTACGGTCCCTGACCCCTCTATTCCGTCCTCGTCCGTAACCAAGAACCCAAAGATTATTCGCACCAACAAACCCTGTGCTTTGTGCGGTGTCCATGGCCATTACTCCCACCATTGTCCTCACCTGATGCATTATCGCGCCTCTTTAGAGGTATTTCGAGAGTATGAGGTTGAACAAAATCAGTTCGCCTCTCCCATACTTGCGCAGTATGCTTCAGGTCAGCTTGAGGATCCCCCCGCTCCCATTGACATCCCCCCCTCTGATGTCCAGATGATGGAGTCTACTACCACCATTCTCTACCTATCATCCTCTATGAGACCCTTGGAGAACATTCCCTTTGAATCCTCCCCTGATGTTTCGCTCGATCCCCCTTCAGCGACCACCCTGGGTTCAACATCATTTGACCATTTGTTTATCTATTCCTCTGTCATCCCCCATGACGATTGGTATGTTAGCCTTTCTTCCTATACAGATGATCTAGGTAGCTTTGCCGCGTCATGTGGTTTCCCTTCCTCTCGTCATCCCCTCTTTTCCTATCCGGATGCCCTCTTGGAATCCTTCTCCACCCATGACCTCATCCTTCCCGCCCATAAACGGGATAACACCACCCATATTTCTGTTGACCTAGCCCGAGTCCCATCCATACCTCCTATAGCCCTCATATACCACCATTTAGTTCGTATATGAGTCATCGCCATCCTGCCCATCGTACTCCCTCCCGCAGTTGCCGCTCGATGTCTACTATACACTCACGCTACCGTCATTGTTCCTCCTCCTCCCATTTTTTGTCTTGTAACACCATTCCGCAGGACCTCCCGTCCACCACCTATATCGGTTATGCCGATGGTGCAAGTCGTTACTCCCGGAATCTAGCCTTAGCAAGTTGGGCCATTTTTACCCCCTTGCATGCCCTTGTTCTATCAAACGGGGTCTGCATTGGTACTGCCACCAACAATCAGGCCGAATATGATGCAGTGCATGGTCTCTTAGCCGATGCCCTCTCTCATCGCATCCTCCATCTGCATGTTCGTTTAGATTCCATACTTCTTGTCATGCAACTAAATGGTGTCTATCGTGTGCATAATCCTGTGTTGTTTAGACAATATTTACGAGTGAAACTCTTGATACGTGAATTTGAAACCATAACTTTCAACCATGTACCTCGAGAACAAAATCACTATGTAGATAACATTGCAAACCATGTTCTAAATTGGCATTTATCACATGCATTTTATACAAGACAATAACATTCATAATCATTGAAAAAGATGCATATCCATAATATGTGTCGCAAAACATGTGTTTAGAGTCCATCTACTCTGATACATATGACATGCCCATAGCATGTTACAAAAAACTCAAAACTAGGGGCACCACCTGTCCCTACATACACACTAGGGTGCACCACCTGTCCCACACCTAATCACTATCTGGCGGATCTAGAGCCAATGGCTCTGCTCCTACAGCTTGTAGATCACGTATCCCCTGACCGGCCATCACCATGCGCCGCATGACACCCCGCCATTCCGAGGGTAGACCAATACATGGCTCTATGTACTGGTCTTCTAAGTCTTGCCACCCGCGCTCTGAAACACCGGTCAGCAACCTCTCGCATCTATGGAGGATGTCCTCCAGGAGGGCGGCCGCATCCTCATTATGCGCTGCTCTCGATCCACTCGGGCCTGCAGCCCCTGATGCTGTCGGTCGTCCCATATATCTGGCCAGTTTTACCGGAGCTATATCTGCATACCAAAATTACATGAATCAGTACCCTATCTATTGTTCAATAACTTTAACATGCCCAAAAAAGAGTAGTCACTTGTCACTTACCATCGGGACCCCATACTCGACCAGGCGGAAGTGGTAGGTCCGGATCCCCACAATAACTCATCCCACTATAGGTATAGTCGTCTATGTATAACGGCATCTGATCCCAATGGGCAAAGAACTCAGGTCTAAACACCCGTCCGACCGCCCCTCCTCCTCCTCTGCACAGTAGCCGCCCCCACCAGCGCATCCTGGGCTCTCTCGGGCCCCCATCTGGGAGCTGTATACGAGGTCGTAAGGTTGGGATCTTCTCAAAAAAGAAGGAGCACAATAAAGTCCCATACGAGCAATCATGGTTCACTTGCCGCTTGCAAAGCGACAACTATCGTTTTAACGATACCAACATCATTTGGGCCCACCCATAGTAGGTCCCACTCAACACACTCTCCACAATCATCATTTGCCCCCCAGTGATGTGATGAAGCGCCTGGCTTCCCAGGATCCGCAGCACCGCTGCGGGCACTGCACGGGTCTCTAATCTCTCTAGGTCCCCGATCGGTATCCGAGTCCCTTTTACTTGGAGACCTGGTCGACAATTTCGCTCCACAAACTCCATGATGTTCCGCCCCCACGGTAACACTGGCTGCGTATTTCCCACCATCCGAAGTGGCGGGAGACCAGTCAGGAAATACAGATCCTGGACTGTCAATTCGATCATGTGCCCCTGCACTACAAAGACCTCATGATCTAGATCCCAATAACTGACAATCCGGGCCAACAAGGGCTCCCCTGCTCTCATCAAAGGGTTCTCCAAAAACTTTAGAACCCCAAATCTAGCCAATACACAACGGACACCCTGATCTGCCTGGATCTCTGACCGTAATGTACCCAGGTCTCTCTCTCTCCAGTTGACCCGTATATCTTCCATATCTACACAAACACATCATCTTTGTCAGTATACAGATAGGAAACACTGTAACCAATCACAAAAACCCAACTCTCAGCCCTCAAACAACACTGAAATCTCATTCATCCTCCAGGTTGCACTTTTTTGCCCAATCCTGGGACAGGTCGCAATTTTTGGCTCAAAACCTACTTCCAGGTCATAGTTTTTGGCCCAAAAAGTGCGACCCGGCCGTAGAGGTGAAAGAGGGTCTGTTCCTGAGATTCTGGGCCCTAATCTGAACTTTCAATCCATCAAAATGAAAGAGTAAGGTTCGGCCTCTTACCTGCAACTGACAGATCTCGATTCCAACGGTCGGTTTGTCCGCTACGCTCACCACAAGATTTAGGGCCTTCTCTCCTCTCTACATTCACCACAGCAACACTAGCAAATGAGTGAATTTGGAGGGAAAACGGCCTTATTAAAAGAGAACCCTTGTTTTTTCTTTCGCCTGATGCAACCACACCGTAGCTCTGTTTTCCAAACTGTCTACACCGTTGGAAAGCTCTCACCGAGCCCTCAAATGGGTATCTGTTAGTTTTTTGTGATTTGATACTTCACCAGGACACATTTTGTCCAAGATGGGTCACTTCACCTCCCCCCAAAATCGAATTTCCTCACTTACAACACTTGTACTTGGGGCACCACTTTGCCTCCATACTTGTCTTTGTTTGTGTCGATTTTCGTCATGAGATATCATCTTATACTCATGTTTTTCGGGTCCCCCATGGGCTCTTTTCTGTGTGGCAGCACCATCGAGTCACCCTTGTTTAGAGCATCCAAGTTGAGTCATCATCGCATTCATGGAGTCTATCTCGAGTCCCTTTGTACCCCGCTATAGTCCTCCATCCTTCATTGCTTGGTCTCTCTCTTGTGTCGCATATTATGACCTTCAGTCCCACTGTCCCCTATCCCTTATGATATTGTGTCAGTCACTGCCATGTCATTCATGTCCTTTATGCTCTAGCAAGGGAATTCGTCCATTTGCTACTTAGTCCCCTCCATTCCATCATCATCATTGCTATTAGTCTGTCAGTCGCTCTATTATTTTCTCTCGTGCCTTAGTTGAGGATCTCTCATTGCCTCACCTACGACAGACCTCCTTCTGTCGACATCAGCTCCTTCATTCTAGAGGACAAGTCTAGAGAGCGGTGTACCTTGGTTCCAGCTTCCCCTCTTGTTCGGTGCCTCGGATCAGGCAAAGGGATCTCTCATTACCCTTTGACTTGATTGTTTCTCCACTTCAGATCCTTTCAGCATGATCGAGATCCATATGCTTGATGGACCAGTGATGCAGCAGCAACTCTTGGTGATGCCCGGGTGTGTGTGAGATGTCTTAGCCCTCATGAGGGGGTGGCCCTGCAGGTAGCCCCCCACATTCCCGGATGACCTCTTCATTGCAGCCTTCGATGCAGCTCCATATATTTGATGATGTTAGCCTTAGCCGCTTGCAGCGCCTCTTTGATTTGCATGTATCGGTCAGATTTTGTGAGCCCTTCCCCGATTATAGGTGGCATTTGGGTTGTATTGGTATCTCATGTACTCAGATATTATTGTATAAGTCCTGGCTGTTATCCCAGGCACAACATGTATATGGGATCCCTCATTGTATTTCTATCTGGCTCATGTTTATGCCGGCTGTACTTTATGGTTCGGTCCCTTGTTTACTGGACACACTATTCTTTTGTACTTTGTCTCGGCGAGCATAGGTATGCCTCCCCCGCCGCCTTTAGCACAGGTACCCTCTCATAAAAAGAGACTTGTTGCACCTGTAAGTCTCGTCTCCTCAGGGTCTAGTTCTTCAGCACATTAGTCTACCTTACATCTCTCTCTCCGACTTCCCTTTTGATGTCTGGTGATTGAGTTCTTACAACGTACTTCGGTCATATGATTTTCTCCTAACACTCGCACGCTAGGGGGCAAGCTGTTACACCATTTTTTGGTCATCTAACCTACTATCATTAGATGGACCCAAGTACACCATGTAAGACCAATTTTACCCTAAGTAAAATTGCTTTCACTATGTGAAATAACTTAATAAAACACATTTATTAGATTGTTTATGGTCTAAACAGGAAACCCCAAAAGGAAATATTAAACAAACCTATATTTGTTTGATTTTCCTCAAGGAATAATTAATTAAACAATAATTCAATTATTATTCCTGGTCATGTTTAACCCAAAACAAAGAAATTAATTAGATAAATCTTTATTTATCTTATTATTTTCTAGGAATAATTATTTAAATCTTATTTAAATAATATTCCTTATTAAATATGACTAAATCACCCATAAATAATTAAATAAATCATTATTTATTTGATTATCTTTTAACCACCTCCTTAAAATGATAAATAAATCATTTATTTATTTATTATTCACAAATAAAGGGATTTGACCCAAGTCAAATACTTTTTCCCTCCAACAAATATAATAAAATATTCCATAAAAGGTGGATCTAGATTTGGTTAATGTTATTTTAATCTTGCACCAAGATCTAGAATGACCCAATATTTTGTTATAAATAGGAGGGTTTCTCCTACCATTCTTCACCTTTTGTGGCCTATTAGATCACTCTGGATCTATACTTTTGGTCTGACTTTGAGCCATTATCACTATCATATTTTCCATAATTTTCTGTGTGAGCTCCCTTTGAGTTCTATCTTTGTTTGGGTTTTCTATACCAACAAGAGAGAGAAATGCTAGATCTGAAGTGTTGAGGACTTCCAAGAACCCATCCCATTGAGTAGAATTGGAAACACCTTCTTGTTTTCCTCCCAGGTGCCCTTAATACAAAAAATTCTTTCAAAAATATTGTTCTTGTCTTGTTTATTGGATGTATGGAGCAAAACCTTATTTTTACTGCTTAATGACTCTTTATGCATAGATCTGGATTTTTGCAACATTTGTCTTGAACAACTAGCTGCAGATCTGAAGATATTGGCAGCCATATTTGATGTTAGGGCTATAAGTTATGCGTAGCTAAAGTGATCTTTTTTCATACACTTAGACAAAGGATTCATACTAACATAAACTAATCCTTATCTTATGTCTTTGAAATTTTTTCAAGGGCATTCACATTCTTGACTTCCCAAATCTTCATTTTGTCAAAATAAGCTTGAGCTTCTTTCTGATATTTTAGTTTATATTGAATTTGATTAGAAAATTCAAATAAGTTATCAAGTTCATTTCATTTAGATTGTTATAAAAAATCTCCTGCAATTCAGACAATTTAGAATTGATTGTTATAGCTTCAACTTTAAGGAATTCAGACTACCTTGTTTTGCCTTTAGCTCTACTACCCGTGACTCTAGAAAATTGATTTGCTTTTGATACTTACTACTGAGTTCTATCAATTGTTAATCTTGTTTCTCTTGAATAACAAACACATGTTTTGTGATGCAGGAGCATTAAGGTAGAGCCAAAAATGTGACAAGATGGTCACATGTTGTGGCTTGGGAAAAGGACAAGCAGTCCAAAGAATTTGAAGACTTTATTTTTTAAAGTATTTTGTTAAGTTAATTTAGGCTAACACAACCATTGTAATTTGTATATTAAAAGAATAGGTAAACTAGGATTAGTTAAGTTTTTAGTTGAATAAATTATTCTGAAACTGAATGAAAGTTTCTCAAACATATGGGGATTTTGAAAAGACATAAAGCCAGACCAAATCCACCATTGTGGGGTTCTTTCATCCATAGAGAGAGAGAGAACGGGATGGAAATAGGTGTGCGTGAGAAGGGTGAACAGAGAACAGAGGAAAATGTAAAAACCAACCATCCAAAGGCTTGACTCTGTGTATTTCATTTCTAAATTAATTCCAATTGTTTTTTATCTTGATCGGGCTCTCTGTTTTAACCCGTTTGTTTTATTTCCCTGTCAAAATCGATTATCGCATTTAATCGCACCACAGAAAGGTTAATCTGGATTTTTTTTGCATGTGTGTTATTATATACGCGTGTTATTTATGTTAATGAATAGAAGTATTGAGCGAGAGGACGAAGTTCTTATGAACTTTGCATAGACAAAGCTATGGCAGATATCGAGGGATGACGAGACGAAGAAGAAGCTCGAGAGGAGTAGCGTGGAGAAGGTGAACAGACGGTCATGATTAGATCGCAGATCCAAAAACAAGAGATGAACGGTTAAGGTAAGTTGAAAAAGTCCGAAATGGACGCGTGTCGGCATGGTGCAATTTCACATTGGAAATTGTAGTATTTAAGTATTAAGGATTTTGCAAGGTAAAAAAGATAACTTGCGATGCGATGCAGTAAGGACGAGGAGACGCGATGCGATGCAGTAAGGACGAGGAGACGCGATGCGATGAGGGGAGGCCACGTGCCAACATTGCACAATAGTGCACTTCACAAGATTTTGTGGTTTAGTGTATTCGGTAAGGAGTTAAAAGTTGTGGGCAAGCGATTGCGATGTGTTGTGATTGGCTATCGTGATATGGGACCCTAGAACCCGGTTCCGCGTAGATGTGAATAGATTTTAGTTATACGGGGTCTGTTATAAAGTGAAACGTTGATTGATCGCTAGTGTATGTATGTTAATAACTCCGAATTTATAATTCGCTGCGTATAAAATGAGTTATGTGGGCCATAACCAACAGGTCCACAATTATAAGTTAAACTGCATTTTTGGCTGCATCATTTTGAGTGTTATTTCTTAATAAATGTTATCTCCTTTTTATGAATATCCTCAGTCATTTTCACATATATGTTGTGTTTTTTCATAAGTATATTCACTTGTTGTTGGTGTTTTTGAACAAATACAATTCCTTGATTTTTCAACTGACTCTACAATTATGAGACTCGTTCTTTTTCCTTCTTTGGTTGAGTGGTTATTTAAACTAATGACCATTTATTTATATCAATGAAAGCTTCTAATGCATTAACAGTATCCTCGACAAAATTCTCATCATTTAAATGTGCATCATTCCATAATATCATATTGATTCCTAGGAAATTTCCTCAATTTGTCCCACATTTGTCTTTTTAACCCTTGGTTTAACAATACTCCTTTTTTCACTACTCAAAACATAATTAGTGAAATATACCACACTATCCTAAAAAAGTTCCAAAATATCTAGGTTCATTATTGTAATGGATGATTGACTCGAGAGAGTGCTAATTGGGGTGGTATCAATTGTAGAAGACATAGTTAAATATGATGGAAATATAGGTCTCATTCCTTGAGTGGGATTAGTTGTAGTGATTGTTTCAATTGTTTTAGTATGATTTTTCAAACTCGCATCTTTTGATCATTAATATATATATCCTCTTTCTCCTTATCTTGCCCATCATGACTAACATTTTTTCCTTTCATCTAGTCTCTTTTCTCCCTATTCTTTCTTCTTTTGTTACTTCTTTCCCTATTCCTCATCTTCTTTATCTTGTTCTTCAACGTATTTACATGTACTCTTGCTCTATTCTCTTTTATTTTCCTTGTCCTTTCATTTGTTTTTCCCATCATTTACATGTTGGTAAATCTGTGTGTTTTGGGAACTATTTTTTTATCTCTGATTTTATTTGGTTTATAACAAAAATCAAAGCAACATTTCCTTTTACTTCATTTCTCTCTTTTAGAAGGAAGTTTTTCGACTAAGTTGAAAAGTTGGAAATTCAAAATCCTTTTATAGATATTTGATTTCTTCAAACCTTTATTATTAGCTTCATAAATTTGTGCCTTGTGGAAAACCATATCAAAAGGAGAATGCTCATGAAGACAAGTATTAAATTTTACTACATAAAGTGTTGTTTAACCACTCCTTTTGGGTCATGTCTTTTGAGTATCTCTTATGTAAATAAATTGCTTCAAGTTGTTTTTCCTCTTTTGATGCATGGTGGGTGTTTAATAAAGAATAAATTCCTACTAGAACAGGAAAAGAAAGACAAAATCATTTTTTATTCTTTGTCGAAGAGGTAGAAATACCAGCAAATACAGTTTGATAAGCAATTTCCATGAGGACCAACCTATCAGGAACATATTCGAGAAGAAGATGAGAGGATTCCTCATATCCATATGCTTTGATATGGTGAAATCCATCTATAAACTAATCCCATATTTCCTTAACTCCATCAATGGCCTCCTATGTAAGTATGGGGGGTGATTGGTTTCTTAGTATGATATGCAGAGGGATAATAAAGCTATCAATGATTTCATAAAGGAAATTTCTACAGTTAATGCTGACACTTTTGAGCAATATATATGTCTTCAGTCATGATAAGAGACTAATGCCAATTCATTAATGCAAAAGAATTCTTATTAAAAACTACACCTATGAGAAATGTCGACATGAAAATCTCTAGAAAATGCCTTAGTGCTCAACATCTTGACATCTCGACATCCCAACATCCATGGAATTATCTTCATCATCTTCAAAATTTCCCACGTCCAAATAGTTGTATATTTCACTCCATTCCATGTGGTTCTTCACTCTAATAATATGTGAAGTATCTGAGAAGAAATTTGAATTTAGGCTTTTATCCTCATCATCATCTTTGAATCTATTTTTTATCCTTTTCCCTTCTTCATCATACTACCTTCTATGAATTTGTAACTCAAAAAAATAAACCCAAAACCCGAATAATGAATTTCTCAGAAAAGGACTTCACTAACCATAATTGCATACACATTGCACTGGTTCGTTATCCTTCTAAAATGTAGACTAGTAATAAACCATTTTTTAATGATTTCAGACCAAAATGTGAAGAGGATAATGAGCTTGAAATGTGCCCAAACTTGTTAAATGAACAATTAAAGTCTAAGTTGCATGTTCCAGAGACAATTCAATTCACAATCAATGAATTAATGATTAGGTTTCAATAGTTTTTATCTGAGACATGATAGATTAGAAAATAAAAACAAACTGAGGGAAATACCTATTTTGTCGTTAATCAACTTATTGGGATACTATGTGTTAGGATTTTTCATTAAACAACCATTATATAATGTCCCGATACTAATGGAACCTGATAACTTCCATCAACTGACATAAAATTTATCATTAAATATCCATTAATCTATAAACCTACCAATTTATCGCAATGTTGGGATGTCAAGATGTCAAACTGTTGGCCCTTTGGCTATCATGTCATCCATGTTGTTATATCCTCTATTTATCTCCCAATAATCATCCTATCAGGCTATCGAGTGTCAAGGATCGAGCTAAATAACTATCGGGTGTTAAGGATCACGATATCAAGCTATCAAGTGTCAGGAATTAGGATAACAAGGTATTGGGTGTCTAGAATTGGGATACCAAGGTATCAGGCTATCTAGATGTTTATGGCATTAGATAATGTCATGATAGTGATGGAATTTGCTAAATGTCCATTAACTAACAAACTCTTTTTCGATTAATTACTATAAAATTATCTATTATCAAGACTTCGAGTATCAAGGTATCTATTTATCCATCTCATTGTATTCTTTCCTGATATCAGTTATGTCCAATAGACCTCCACTAGATGATGAACATTTTCTTGTTAATCAACTGCAAAAAATATTTTTTATTGGGACTTTGGAATGTTTCTTTGGGTCGTGTTTTTGTTGAGGGTTCAAGACAATTATTTTAATCGAATTTTGTAAAAATTAATATTAAATTTAAAATTTAAGTGCTTAAAAATTTATAGAATAAAAACTTAGAAATTAATAAATATATCCATAGGTAAATCAAGGAATGTGAAATAAAAAATCTATAGGGACCCCATTATTATAAATATATATGGGAGGTTTTTGTACAAATCGTAGCAGAGTCGATGTTAATGATGTTAATATTAAATATCGTTCCTTATTAACAGGCTCCATAGGTGTAATCATATATTTTATTGGAATACATTAAATCTCCATTCCCATGCTCTTCAACCTCCTCCTAGACTAGATTCTTCCCGGGGAATTACTTCATTCTTTATGGTGCTCCCATCAGTTAGGGGCCAAGAGATAGATGGATGCCTTCATTTCTTTTTTGCTTACTTTAGATCTATGTGAACCAAATAGGACATCCTCCCTCCCTAATGACCTCATTAATGTTGCTAGACTAGATCCATTACCAACAAAAAAATGATATCACTCAGGATTCAACACTATTCGACCCCTTTCATAAACAACTTAGTGGGAGTTTTGTATTTTCCTTCAACTCATCTTCCAGAAAGCATTCTATACTGAGTTTCCTTCATTCAACCTCAAATGATAGGAGAGATGGACTTAGTGGACCATGGCATATCTACATCATCATCATCATTAGTTGTCTTCTAGTTCTTGGATCCATCCCAAGAATAGATATTTCTCCTGGTGCTACTATCTATACTCAAAGACTAGGGTGTTTTTGTTTTTAGCATAGGTTCATACTTTACTTTCTATATCTCTACTTTTATAGGAAATAGGTTGGTGCTTTGTCTTTGTAATAACACCATTGTACCCAATATCCCCATTAACATACTTTTGAGGTAATATGTTGAACATCAATAAAATAAACTTATCTTTATGACAACCAAAACTAGATTTTGTCTTATGTATGAATAATATCCATGTAGGAGAACTCAAACCTTAGGCCTTTAAGGCATATTTACTTAACATTACGTCTAAGTTGTAGAAAACATGGGGGCATGTACCATGTGCACTTTCATATATGAACAATGAGCATCATGATTGATCCCCCCCCCCTCCCCCAAAATAAAATCAGAAACTCTACATGAAAGGATTTATGCAACACGAGTTCCTTGTGTATATACTTCACTCCAAGTTAAATCTTTTCCATAAAAAAATAAATAAATAAATATTGACTTTTCTTTTAGGTCTCTTTGTTTTTCCTATCCATTTTGCGTAGAAACCTACAAACAATGTGAGCTCCCCTTCATAAAAATGTGCAATAACATATCAGAGAATTTTAAAACAAGTGACTGCAAGGGTAATGAATGGGAAAATATGAGACACCAAAGTTCAATTTATTTTCAACTTGTGTTGGAGCCATGGTTCTTATGACCTTCACTATTTTGTGAATTTCTCAATTATAACAATCTACATTTAATCACATGAAGTAAGATATGTTTATATAATCGCATGCTAGATGTCTAATCTAGCATTCACTATTGTTGATATCTATATTAAATTTATCTTTCTTATACATTAAAGAAATGCATTTTATTTTATTCGTGTTGCTATATCACTTTTTATAGAAACAGCTATTCATATTATTTTGGTCATAATCTCTTGTCAAATAAATGATGAAATTTATCTCTTTTCATATTTGTCATTACTTCAAAACATGATAATGATGAGAAAATTTGTAATTTATATGTCACCAAAAAAGCATTAGAAAAAAAAATACAAGATTAAATTATAGAAAGTAAAACCTCAAAAATATATAAATGTAAAATATTAAATTAACCAAAAGAAACAAGCATTGAAATAAAAAAGAAAATACAAGATTAAATCATAAAAAGTAAAACATCAAAAACATATGAATATAAAATATTAATAAATAAAGAAGAAGAAAAAAACAAGTATAACAGAAAGAAATGAAATTCAATAAGTGCAGAAAAAAATTAAGATTTTCAATAAACTTCAAACGAGAGAACAGTTGATGTCAATCAGTAATGAAAATGTCCAGCAAAAAGCAGCCCAAAATGTCAAAAGATTTGCAAAGATGATGCACAATCTCAAAATACTTGGGCCATTAATAAATAACTATTCATTAATAAATAACTATTCATTAACCCAATAGTCTATTCCTCTTTTCAATATTTAAAGAGAAGCATCAACCAATTGTGAAGTTATGAAGCAAGGAAGTATAAGTAACTAATTTCTATTTTTTGGTGGCCTTACATGTGAAAATAATCACAATATAACAACACTCAACTGCCTTGGCATGGTTATTTTGTCCTCCTCGCATCTCAACACCATATGGAAAGTTTTGGGATCCTGTTGCAGGTGCCAATTTATTCCGCAGAAAATGTAATGAACAGAAAGTATTTATTTTGGCCATTGTTTATGGTGCAATTTTTGTTCTTCCAGCTCATGCTCCAAGAGAGAATCGATGGCCGGAATGTATCATCATGAGAAAACATATAACGAAAGAAGCTTCAACTTGAAATAGAGGATGTTGCGAATCTCTGCAAGGTGTTTCATGGCCCTATCCACAGGTGATTAAGAGTGAGTTGGTTACAGTCTGAGGTAACTTGTCCTCAATTCAATGGTACAAGTACTTTGAGGTAAATATTATTCAAAGGTACAAGTGCTTTTAGATAAATATTAAACATTTTGGGTTTAATTCAATGGTACAAGTACTTTGCGGTATATATTATTCAAAGGTACAAGTGCTTTTAGATAAATATTAAACATTTTGGGAGAGACCGGTAAGAGTTTAAGATTAATAATTATTAGAATATGGGCCAGAACTTTTACATCATATTTCTGATATTTTACATCTATATAAAATAGATACCTGTTCTAGAGTTGCATTTCTTTTCTATATTATAAATATTTCTATTAAAACTTCACAAAAAGACTCATATTAATGATTATTTGTAAAACAGAATAAAATTACAAGGGAAATTAAGAAGTAGCAGACATCCATACTTGCTAGTAAGTTAATGATTGATTTATAACACTTTGTAGAAAAAAAAAAAAAATCCAGTTTAAATTATTGAATAGACCTAAAGAATATGTTTCACAGTTCTGTGATAAGCATAATGTAAGAAGACTTTAAATTTGGCAGAAATTTTGGGAAATCTGGGTTACAGCTGTCAAGTTTCAAGATTTTTAATTTCAAACAAATTTTGATGGTACTGAATCCATTTTCACCATCAAGCACAAAATTCGGCACTTTTAGTGTCAGATTTTTTAATTCAATAGACAACGCCCAACCAACCTCAATGACGGAAAACACTGTCGACAGATAACGAAAAACATTGTCGGGAGAAGTGACAAGGGTAGCCGGATCAACGGGACTTTGGATATAAAAAAGGGAGTTGTCTTTAGTGCGACTTTTTGGAATTTTCAGTGCCGGAATCTGGTAGAAAAATTTGAGGCGAAATCTTGATTTTTGTTATTTAAATAGTTTTTTAAATGACTATATATATGGATTCAACACCTTAAAAAACATCTAAGACACTTGAATTGCGGAGAGTTACCCATCCAATCTGTGATTTCAATGAATTCCCACTAGATTTTAAAGAAATTTAATCAAAAAAATTCCAAAAAAAGTCTCCAAAATATCCGAGAGAGCCACTTCATTTAAAAAAAAAAAGGTGCACAGTTGCAAATCGTTTAGCTTTAACTTACGTCATTAAAATAAAATATACGAGATAGCCACTTCATTAAATTCGAATGTGTCACTTGAGACATTAGAAGTGAGGAATACAAACTGGAAAAGGTTGTGGTCATTTAAAATGGTCCCCAACCATTATGTATTCTCTTGTTGTGTATCTAAGTGTTTAAAAATGGCACATTGTGATTATTATTTATTTAAAAATAGGGAGGAAATTGTGATTATTATTTATTTTAAATATATTTTTAAATATATAAATAAATTTAATTGTTTAGAAAAATAAATAAATAATAACTTTATGTTAAAGGAAAAATATTCATAAATTATTAATTGTATGTGATGATTTTATTTTTGTTTTTAATTATAATAAATCAGTAATTTGAATGACCAAACCTAATCACCAAAAAATTTTATGTGATGATTTCAATATGTTTAACAATAAATCGTTATTTATCGGTCTTTGCTTTTCCAATATGCCACACTTAAATATCATTCATTAAAATTAACCCAATCTATAATTATGAATGCAAAGAAGATCATATTATGAATATTTTAATGGGAAAATTTATCTTAAGAAGGTTGACATATGTATCAATAATGAAGGGATTAATTTCAAAGATTTAAAAAATTTTCATTCGGATTATGTAATTGTATAATTAATAATTGCTACTAAAGATGCAAAGGTACACCGAAGGAATAGAAGATTTGGGAAGACCTTTTCACCCTAAGTGTGTTATGCTCTGCTATGTGTCTTTTCTCCACTACATGGTGTTGCGAACCCAAATTGGAAACCAAAGTACAACTTTCTCAATTTAACAATGACAGGCCTTGCCCCAAGTGTGTCACACTTGGCTATCTATCTTTTCTCTGCTACACAGTGCCACCAATCTGGATTACCACCAAAGCACGAGATTGATCTTCGTCGAGGGCCTACAGCCCAGTGACTCATTCCCTAAGCTACACAATGGGACTCAACCAATGACCAAATCATCCCAATTTCTAGCTATATTACATTGAAAGCTTCTGTAGTATTCTGGTTTACAATTAAATGTCTCTGCCCAAGGAGAGTAGAGCGGGAAGAATTCAGTAATAAGACGCTAACGTAAATGACAAAGGTGATGGTATTGATCTATGATTTGCTCATGGTGTTTGACAAAGAACAAAATACACAAATTTTATTCCAAAAACTTTTATCAATTTTCTATGAGAACTTTATTACAAACACAACATTTTCTATGAAAATCAATACAACATCTTCATTTAAACACCATCAGACAAGAATAATGACACCACTTTTAATATCAAAAATTTATTTGAGTCCAATTTATTTTTATTGACACTACTTTTTCTATAATACAAATAACTGAGCTTTCATTCTATCATTTTTATGCCAGTAACTGATATTCCATTCTATAATCTAAAAAAATAAACACAAACATACACAAATGGTTTATTCTTTTATAAAACATACACAAATGGTTTATTCTTTTAATCTAATAAACACTTTTCTTTTTTCCAGGGGAAAACCTATGGGCACTTTTTCACATCTTGTGACATCCCTTTGGCGTAAAGGAAACAAATTTGTGTAAACATGAATTTATGTTTAGACCTCCTGAATCTGTCGGGTTTTATGCAGTGAGTGATATCTCATAGGAGTTTTATGTAGTGAGTGATATATCATAAGTCCATCTTCTAAGATATGAAATGAGCACCTATGATATCACAGATACATTTTATATTTAAGATATGTGTTTATTTTGATGTTATCTTTTTTTATTATGTAAGTATGTATTTTTTGCTTTACATTTTATGCAGTGTGTTATTTTTATTTATTGATAAATTGTTGACGCTAACGCTTCAAATCTTCTTTAAGTCTGCAAACATATCTCCATGGAATTTCTACAATGTAAACTATTTGATTTTCCGTGCTTCATTTTTTTCCAGAAACGGTATCATGTATAATATATCTGAGAGTTCTTTTTAGCAATATTGATTATCTAACTCTTAACAAAGCAAATTTGTGTAATTATCCCACGAAGTTGTGGACTTTAATTTAGTGACAGAATTATGTCATACGGTCCATCTTCTAGATATCAAATGGGAACCGTGATATCATAGGTACATTGAATATTGTGTTTTATCTTAATGATATATTTTTCATTTATATGTAGGCTGGTTCTTTTTGCTTTGCATTTTGTGTAGTCTGCTCCTTTTATTCAGGGATGGTTGATATTGACTTTTCAAATGTGCTTTGAAGTCTGTAAATATTTTTCTACATTATTTCTAAAATGTAAACTACATTGTTTTTAGAACATTTTACCCCAGATAACTACATTGTTTTCAGAACATTTAAGCACTCATTAATTTGAGCTTTTAATAGTGCTCTATAGTAGTCAGCTTCGACCATGTATGGTTATGTCTTGAGTTACATTAAGCCAACGTTTTCTCTCCTTTTCAACTCAACTCCTAATCAGAAATGCATGGACAGTCTAATATTTCATTTAAAAGCTTAAATATTCATGTGAAATACTTGAATGAAATAGCACAAGATACCATTATCTCATTGGAAATGTTGGTCTCTGGATGCTTTTGATTTTGACAGATATATTAATGAAAAGAAAATTTAATGTTTCTAAACTTTCGGAGAAATATGTTCGAGAATTCTAGCCTAAACTCATTGGGAACCATGAATTGTTCTTTTGATGATGTTTGTTGATGAATATCTGAAAGCCAGTTTGAGAAAACAAAAACAAACAAAAAATTATTGTGGACTAAACCTTGTAATTGGAGAGGGTAATATGTTCGAGAATTCTAGCCTAAACTCATTAGGAACCATGAATTGTTCTTTTGATGATGTTTGTTTACGAATATCTGAAAGCCAGTTTGAGAAAACAAAAACAAACAAAAAATGATTGTGGACTAAGCCTTGTAATTGGAGAGGGTAAAAAATCCCTTGATCTGACAGTTTGATTGGCTTGTTTTCACAACGAGTTGTGACTAAGGGGTATTCATTCCGCCAATGCCACCACTGTTTTCCTTTTCCTTTGATCCGAACCATATAGGAGATTGTATTAACACAGTGATCACATCTAACAACACTATTATGGATTAAAGACTTCCATTGACTAACCCATAGAGCAATTAAATTAAATCCTATATATAAATAGAAAAGAACCTGTGCAGTGCAGCAATGGCTACAACGTCTCCTTCCTTCAGATCGAACTGCACCAATACATTTGTGTGGGCTGCAACTCTGTCTAAGAATTGCATGCTAGTTTTATGTGTAGTTCCATATATTGTTACTGGTATCAGTATAAATTGACTATACATGTCTCTAGCCCTCCACTGTCTAAAAAGATGATATGCAGACATTCCAGAAACAGTTGCCGTACTTAGACTCACAACGAAGACACTGACCAGCCCCTCTCCAATTTGGTGACAACTTTTCATAGAAGATACAAACTTTCATGTACTGATATTCATTTTGACCCCTTTCTTCCAGTTATGAAACTGCAGAGGCCCTGACGAATGCATGTGCAGTGGCAGAACAATCGTCTTCAAAATGGCGCCATTCTTCATTGTCCTGACCTTGGTACACAGCATGCTGTAGTTTCTCTTTATCTGCAATCATGCGCATTTTCATGAAGGCCATACATAAGGGCCAAATAGAAGCTTCGAATATCCATCATTGATGCAGAAAATGATCACCAACTTCCCAGATTCAAAACCTCTGGGTATCGCTTCAGTAGCACTCCCGTCAGCCTGAGTAACTAATCCAACCCCGGCTCTTACAACGGGTCCTCATCATTCTCCTATGTCACCACTGGCAACGTGCTCGCCACTTTGAGATGAAAAACCCCATCTGACATATAATGAATTGGAGGATAGCTCATAGTTTTCTCTGAAGACTTGTTCATCATCATGAAGGCCCTGAGAGCATTGAGCCTCAGCTTCAGTCTCTTCTCGATGCTATAACGCAGAGCCGTCGGATCAACCATTATCCTTGGACGACCCCATAAGATGAAGCAACTTCTTAACGAGAATCACAACTTCCTCTTCTGTAAACCCTGATTCTCTCAAATTTCCCAACTTCACCTTCACAGTGTCCCTGTTCAGCATACTCAACTGAATAAAAGCGCGAGAAAAGGCCTTTGACCCTTTCTCAATGCCCTCGACAACTTTAACAAGCCCGGCCAATATTTTTTTAGATAATGATAAAACCCTAGAGTTCTTTAATATGACAGACGTGGTCCGGTTGTGGATGGAAATGACTTTTCCGGCAATTTTATGAAAATCTGGGTTCGTTCCAACAATTTCATCAGAGTTTGAGTTAGAAACCACAGCCGCTAGATAGGGGGATCAAGCACGTACTGCAGAAAATAAATCTTCGTTTCCAGCGTACGGCTAACATTTAAAGTAAAAAGAAGGGTTTTTAGTGCGGACTTGGAGCATTTTCTGACTAGTGAGAGCGATCCTTTCCGGGAATTTAACCATGGGTTTGATAATAATGATTTATATTTTTGTTGAATTCTTCTTTTTGATAGAGGTGTAAGATTGATTTAAAGATTATTTTGTTTGGATGAGCAGAACATATATTTTGATTTTATTTTCCACACATATGTAAGGTTGGCTACATTTGTAATGTAGACTCACAAGCTTAATAGATGTGTCACACACCTCATTGATGGATATAAATTGGAGAGTCTTGGAGGTCATTTGCTCATCATCTCATCACACATTCTCGCATTGTGATCTACTTGGTTTGATAGCCTTTGGAGGCCTCTTTCCTTCACACGTGCGAAACTGAAGCTGGGGAAAATCTGTGGATTTGTTTAGGGTTGTTTTGTTAAGCGTTGACCTTGGTCAACCCTTCACTGTTTGACCTCCAATATTCGCTGAAAATCTGATTTTTGTAGGCCGTACATTTGGGCATCAAAATTGAGGAAAAAGGAGCAGTTTGATCGAAGCTCTAAATCTGCAACGTTGACTTTCTATTGACTGTCCTACGTTGCTTTTTCTACGTTGACTTTTGGTTGACCAGCTTTGACTTTTGATGAGTTGTTTTTTAGGGCTGTGTGTGTGACACTTGGAGGGCTCGCTGATCTAAGAAAGACTTTGCTCGCTGATGCATCCTGTTGACTACCATAACACACACTATCCTATATCTTTGCTAGACGAGAAGAATTGTAAAATATGATCTATATTATTGGTTTGTCTTTTTATTGTTGTGTTCTATCAGCATTTTAGCTTCATGTTTATGTGATTGCTAAATTGAATCAGGCCTAAGAAAGATTGAAGTAAATTTATTAAGCATAGAACACTCCATTTCTATCTAAATTTAACATGGAACCAGAGCTGAGGTGAAGACAAATCCCAAGCTAGTGTTAGAAGCAATCACTGAAGAAGAAATCCTATCAAGGACCAATGGCCTCCTCAACCTATAAGAGTTTCAAGTCTGATGATAAATTGCATGACAAGTCTGATTATCATGCATGGAATATGGCCTTGGATTCAGCGTTACAAGATCAAGATATCATGGACTATGTACAGGGGAAGATTCAAGAGCCTCTATCAAATGCACCTACTGCCATAAAGACGAAGTATAAAAAAGGGGGAAATCAAAAGCAAAGATGATTATCCGAGATTCTATTCATAAGCACTTGGTTGCTTACATTTCTGAGTTGAGCACATCTAAAGAGATGTATGATAAGTTTCTTAGCATGTTTAGGGCTAGCAATGCTAATCAAGTTCTTTTCTTCAAGAATCAATTGAAGAATATCAAAAAGGACAAACATGAATCCATTCAATCCTATTTTATAAGCCTCACTGAAATCATGGACAATCTTCTAGCTATTGGAGAAGAAATAGTTGATCGAGATATGGTTCTCATTGTGCTTGTAGGTCTCTCCCATGATTGGTATGTATTCAATACCATTATTCTTAATAATAATGTGATTCCTAATTTTGATGAAATATTGACGACATGCACTCAAGAGGAGACAAGAATGATGAAGAGAGATCATCTCTCTAATGGAAATGGAGGTGACCCTATGGCCTTCACCGCTCATGCAAAGAAGAGGAATAATGGTGGTCCGAGAAATCAAAACCATGGAAGAGCAGGGCCCAAAGGAAGGAAGGGAAGATGTTACACTTGTAACATTTTTGGTCGCTGTGCAAGTGAGTTCCCTAATATAAGGGACTCTCCCAGGGATGATGATAACAACAACTATAGGGGGAATAGCAATCAAAGGAACAACAGGTTCAAAGGAAAAAGGAAGGCTCCCTCTGATCGTAGTGGAAATGGCCAACCTTTCAAGAGGTCAAGAAATTCCAGGTACGATGAGTCTAACGTTGTTGATAATAAGAGAAATGAATTTATTCTTGTATTTGTCATCTCTATTGTATCTCCTCCTAACACCCTGGATGTTTGGCTGATTGATAGTGGTGCTTCAAGGCACCTCACTCGTTATGAAGAAGCCATCTCTGATTTGATTGAGAAGGACACTAATCTAGAAATTATCCTTGGAGATAATTCCACATATCCCGTGAAAGGGACAGGGACTGTGACCCTTCATCTATCTCAAGGCCAAGTCCTCTTATTTACAAGATGTGTTGTACGTACCTGATTTGAAAAAGAACCTTGTGTCTATTTCAGCAATGGAAGACAAAGGGTTCAAGGTGGAATTCGTTGATGGAAAGGTATGCATCTGGAAGAACTTCAAGGAAGCTCTTACTATTGGTTTTAGAGTTGATACACTCTACCAGATGGAGGAAGTCCATTGGGGGCTATGTCATGTGATACAACTTGTGAAATAGAGTTATTGCACCGGAGCTTTGCACACCTTCATTATAAAGCCCTTCTCGAAGCAAGGAAGGTGGTGACAGAAGTGCCTGAATTTAAAGATGATCATGAAGGTATATGTCAGGGTTGTGCCAAAGGGAAGCATACAAGGAGACCATTCCCCTCAAGTGTCACAAAGACAATTGATATATTGCAGTTGATACACTGTAATTTATATGCAGCCCGTGACATCCTTGGGAGGATGCTCCTATTACATGACTTTTACATATGACTTCTCCCACAAGACCTGGATATAGTTTTTGAAGAAGAAGGACGAAGCGCTCAAATGGTTTCGTATCTTTAAGGCCTTGGTGCAAAATCAAACCGAAAAAAGAATCAAAGTTTTGAAGATCAATAATGGGACCAAGTATGAGTCAAATGAATTCAAATAATTTTGCAGAGAAGCTAGCATTAAGAGGGAGACCACAACTGTGTATACTCCTGAGCAAAATGGTGTTGCAGAGAGAAAGAACAGGACCAATGTGGAAACTGCCCGCGCCATGCTATGTGACCAAGGTATTCCGAAGTTTCTATGCGAAGAAGTTGTGAACATTGTTGTCTACATTCAAAATAGATTCCCACATTCCACTCTGGACTCCAAGACTCCCGAAGAAGTCTTCTCTGGTAAGAAACCTGATGTTTCTCATTTTAGAGTTTTTGGTTGTCGTGTTTACTTTCATGTGTCGAAAGAAAAGAGAAGCAAGTTGGATGCTTCTGGAAAGAAGGGAATGTTTGTGGGTTATAGTGAAAATTCGAAGGCATATAGAATTTATGTGCCTGGTCAAAGAAAAGTGGAGATATGCCACGATGTCACCTTCGATGAAGAAGTTTCCCTCAAGAAAGTGATAAATCTTCCTAGCTCCAAGGAAGAAAAAGAAGATGAAGAAGCAAGGAAGTAGGAAGAGTTGAAGGATGAACCGATGCCTGATGTTGAAGGACCTATGGATCATATTGATCCACCTCCTTCAAATAAGAGAAGACCCTCATGCCTCAGGGATACTCTCACAGATGCTGAGAGACATATTGCCCCAAGGGGGACATTCCATAAAAGCAAGAAGCCGGATAGATACCAAGGGTATCTAGCAGCCATGAGTACAATTATACAATCTGAGCCTGGTTCATTTGAAGAAGCCTTGAAGCATCAAGTTTGGAAGGATGCTATGCACGAATAATATGAGTCCATTATGAAAAATGATGTCTAGGAAGTGGCCCGGAGACTGAAGGACAAATCTGTTGTCACCTCGAAATGGCTCTATAAGATCAAGCATGGCTCTAATGATAGTGCTGAAAAGTACAAGGAAAGATTTGTTGTCTAAGGCTTCTCTCAAAAAGAAGACATAGATTATGATGATATATTTGCACCTATGGCCCGCTATACCACCATCTGATCTATCATTGCCCTTGTTGCAACGCAAGGATGGAATCTCCATCAGATGGATGTGAAGATCGGTTTCCTGCATGGTTATATAAAGGAAGAGGTGTTAGTTGGCTTCCGAGGGGCTTGGAGGTCTGGAAAATGCCAGGCAAGATTTTCCTTTCTCAAGAAAAATATGTCGTGAAGATGTTGGAGATATTTGGTATGGTGGACTGTAAGTTTGTGTCGACGCCGATGGTACTCAACTTTAATAAGTTGCATGGAAACATTGTTGGGCCCAAGTTGGGAAATCCCACCAATTATCGACAACTCGTGGAGGCCCTGATGTTCCTAGTGCACTCCCATCCGGATGTATGTTTTGCGGTGAACACTTTGAGTCAAAATATGGTTGATCCTCATCACATTCACTGGATTAATGCCAAGAATCTATTGAGATATCTTTGGGTCACAATCAACCATGGGCTGAGATACACTTTCGGGATTTTGAGACTCCATGGATATATTTATGGAAATTGGACTAGCAGTGTGGTGGATCGCAAGAGCACATCTGGATGTTGCTTCACCTTGGGTTATGATTCGGTATCTTGGATGAGTAGGAAGCAGCAGTCGGTGGCTTTGAGCACTGCATAGGCCGAATATATTGCAGCAAATATAGCATGTTGTGAAGTTGTTTGGTTGAGAAAGCTCTTCAATGAGTTGTTTAGGCATGCGTTAGATACCATTGTTATCATTTGTGATAACCAAAGTGGGATTCATCTTTCTAAGAATCCCATGTTCCACGATCGATCCAGGCATATTGATATCAGGTACCACTTTATTAGGGATATGCTACAGCGAGATGTCGTAAGGCTCGATCATATAGGAATTGATGAGTAGGTCGTAGATATTCTCACGAAGCCCCTGGGGAAGGTAAATTTCCTAACCTTCTGTGAGAAGCTTGGAATCATGGAAGGACCCTATTCTGAGGGTCCTACGTGAGTTGGACTATGACCTTTGGGAACTCCAGGGGGCTTGGGGTTAGCTTCTTAGAGCTATAAGCACACACGGGGCTAGGCTTGTCGAACCTTGTTGTGCTTCTGCCCCACCGTTATCATATTGAGTTGGCTCACCTCTCTTTGATATATGTCTCACATGCATCCTACCCATGCAGTTTCAGACTCATGGGAAGTACCTCTCATTTGGCCAATGAGGTGGGAAATGTGGATAGAGACCAATATCAATACCGATGGATGCATCATATATTGTTGTACTCTCTATGTCTAGGATGGCACATGTCCAACACCTTGATCTGCGATCAAGTATGATGAGGTTTTTACCTCTAAACTGACTTCGTGTCAGTAAACTAACTTCGGGTTAGTATGGGACTTTTTTTTAGTCCAAGAGAGGTTTTAACCTCAAAGTTGAATTTGGGTCAGCTGAGCGTGATGTCTTTTTGACTCACCTTTTGTTTTATTTGCGAAGAAGAGCCAACAAAGCAAGTTACGGCAAGATGACACACGATGCTATATGTGTTGAAAAGTGTAACTAGGTTGGTCTTCATATTGACTATGTAATTATTAATTTATGTAAAGTAGAAGACAAATATAATAAAATGTATTTTTGTTTTACTTGTTTCATGGGTTTCATGAGCAAGATTTATTATAGGCCTATAGACTTCTTCTTGATTTCTATTAGGATTTGTCTTCTACATATAAATGTATTTAAGAGTCATGTTCATGAAGAGTCTAGTCAACAAAATATGCTCCAAGATATTGGCAAAATACCATAAAGAAATGGCTCTTAAAAGATGCAATAAGATACCTTTATAAACGTTGGATTAAATGTCCTTTATGTCAACCTATAATCAGCTATGAAGTCGGCCTACTATCTTGCTGGAAGGTCAGCGCAAAGATAGTGAGATAACTCATATATATATGACTGTCCTACGGTTCATTTGAAAGGAAATCAAGTGCGAATATTAGAAGGGATTCAAGTGCGGAATTCAGAAAGGGTTCAGTGTAGATTAAAAGGTCACCACTGTGCTCTATATCTAACAAAGAACCTGCATCGATTTGACATGGACTGAAGTGTGTATTTATCTGTGGAGAAACTCTGACTATATATGGATTAATGAACAGACATGAATGCGGGTTTCTCTGTGGATAACAGTGACTATATGTGGATTGGTGAATAAACAAGATTGTAGATTCCTCTGTGGAAAACAGTGACTATATGCGGACTAGTGAACTAACAAAAGTGCGAGTTATAGGCAGTATGTCAAGTTATGAATGCATATCAGTATGAGTAGCATTCGGATATCATGGACTAATTATAATGTTATAAGGGTTATTGCAGTATGAGAAAAGAAGAAGGTAAATCTGTGATTTACCTTCCTAATCACAGTCAATAAGAGAGTATTATACCTTTAGCCTCAAATATATGTGAAGTAAAAGATAAGATCTAGAATGATATTTGAAGATAAACTTAGAGACCTAGATCTCTAGCATTGGTGCAGGATAGTGCAGGAAGAGAAGGATCAGTGTTGGAAGTTGTCTTAAGGAGCAATGACAAGATCTTGAAAGCATATCTAGGTCAAGGGTCTGAGTCTTGGTCATGGTACTTTTCATTTGAAGATCTATAAGAAGAATTATTTGCAGGTTTTCCTCTCTAAGAGGGACAAGTTTTTCCCTCGCTCTAGGAGCCTAATTTTGTGTCTTGTGTATTTTGATAATTGACTTGATGAAATACTAAATAAGATAACGAAGCGAAGTCATAAGTAACTCAAGTAAGCTCACTAGTAATTATCAAGAAGAGAATTTGAATTAATCATCAGCCCTCTAAATTCTGAGCATGGTATCAGAGCTAAGGTGCTAAAGACAAAGGGCTATTTGACAAGAAGACACTCAAGGATCAAAATTCAGTTTTCTAGATAGCATCAAAGAAAAAGTCAAAGTTTACATTGAAAATTTAAATTAGTTTACATGAAAATCCTCGAGCCATCTCAAGAATATTTTCAACCTTTCTCAAAGAATCCATACATCAAGGAGGTAATCTTTGACATCAGAGATTCTTGATATTGAAGATATTTTTGGAAGACACGTCATTAAGCAACACCCAACACTATTGAAGACACCTTCATTCTAAAGTAATTCTTGATCATCAAGGATCCAAGATCACCTACTTTGAAGTCAATCAAAGAGGGATTTACTGCCATCATCTTCAAAAAGGAAGTTTATAGAAGAAGAAAAGCATCTACTCAAGTACGTATCTTTATGACTTCATATGAAAATGTCTTCTTTGCAAAGAAAGCAACAAACTGTTTAGGGCTTTCAAAATTTTATGCATGGAAGACAAGGAGAATGAATTCATGCCAAATACATGAAGGGAGATATAAGAGCCCAAAGGATACTTACAAAATCCATAAAAATATTCTCTCATATCACAATATAGAATCATCAAAAGGAATATATGAGAAATTGGTGGAGCTATTCTTTGTGAGTACTATAGGCAAAGCAATCTCTCTAAGATTAACTACAGGAACTAGGAGAAGTAATATCTGACACTAAGATGACTACAATGGTGATGAATGTTGTGCCAGAAGAATGGGGAAACTTCACTTCAATTTTATATGGGAAGAAAGAAGCCACACCATTCCACGATTTATGGTCTCTATGTAAAATAGAGGAAACAAGATTGAAAGCCAAAGCTGATACGGGGTCAAGTGAAGGGAATCAAGCCTTTGTAGCCATGTCCAAGAAGAAGGGAAGATTCGATAAGTTTGGTCCTCAGAGTAGAAGAAGAAATATGGACAAAGCACGATGCTTTGGGTCTGATGAACTTGGGCATTATAATATAAATTGTTCTTAATCTGAAAAGGACAAGAGAAATAGGGAAGAAGCCCATGTCTATGAAATGAAGGAAGAACATGATGAAAATAAATCCAAGAAAGAAGAATCAAGGGATCTCCATTATGATTGATATCATCTTCTCGTTTAAGTTTTTTCTGTTGGTTGTATGATAGGAAGTAGTGTAGCATCCTAATTGAAGCATGGTAGGAGCTCCTGGTGAAATAGCTCCGAGAAAACCTCTCTGATAACATTACTAATGGAAGGTAGTCATCAAGATCAAGGGTCATCGAAACAACATTATGGGATGTGATGACATACTGATGGAACAAGTCAAGGGAATGAAGCTCTTTATTCTAGAAAAACTACTACAAGATGACTCAAGGAAAAAAAGGTATGAGGTGTGTATATATTTATATGCTAACTCTGGATACTGTGAAGTTAAGTCATGTGGTTGCAGGTAATGGACTTCTGTATTTAGAAGTATGATCTATGCAAGAGTATCTCTCTGTGCACTTACAGATGAAATCAACATAATATATCCTCATGAAATATGAGGTGGTTTTATATGAACGAGGAACTGGAAAATTTGCAAGTTCCTGGGAATGAAGAATGTGCAGAAAGGGAGAGATCATGAAATGCAACCATGTTAAGAGGCAATTATCATCCAGAATCCAAAAATATGTGACTAGAATATCTCCTGGGAGGATATGTAGACTCTGACAGAAGTATGGTAAAGAAGAAGACCCTTGACAAAACATATCACTAGGAGATGTGTCAATCTGAATAAAGGATGTCAATGCCTACAGGAAGATGTCATGGTGAAAGATCATCACTAGGGTAACTTTTGTTTTAAAAGTTCATATATGTTTATCTGGATGAATTTTTGCAGGGCTGCTAATCATGAGAAAGGATGTATGATCCTTGGAGATGATTCAAGGAAAGCAGCATGGCATAAAGGTGGACCAGATGAGAAACACTGATGAATCACTTTCTGATAGTGGACATGACTCATGACTGAAAGTGATGGATGATCTATGCACTATGAAGCCAAAAGTTGAAGATTACTCAATATATAATTCCATGACATCGAGGGGAGGAATTATTCATGAGCAGCCAGATGTCTCACCATTACTATTGCAAGACCCATTACTTAGAAGAAACGTGTAGTATGTCCTTCCTGAGTTAAGAAGGGAGTGACATATATGATTCTCTAATACATGTGTCATGCACTAGACGATGACTAACAATTGTAATCCTTAGTGAAGTCCATGTGCAGAGAATTGACAGACACATCATTCTAGTCTTCACTTGGAAGACAGAATGGAGGATTAGGTAATCATCTGGCATTCGATACTCTTTGATAATGAGATAGGGAATTCAAGATAAGAGTAGTTGAGGACCGATATTATTTGAGGGTTGGCTACCCAAGAAAAGAATATTCCAAGAAGGACATACTTTGGGAACACCTGGGTGGAGTATGTACCTTGGAGAGACAATAACTATGATATCTATAAGTCATGTGTCTCGCTAGCATTGTAGCCCAGTGTCTCAGTGAGAGATGGGGATGTTAGTCAAGGCCTTGCACTAGGACAATGTTGGTTGATATGATGTTATACAGATGCGATTACCAATCTGATTCTTCTTATGATATTCTTTAGTTTTAAAGTGACCATTTACCTGTATGAATACCTCCCTAGTTAAGAGGGAGAGTTGAAAAGTGTAACTAGCTCGGTCTTCATATTGACTATGTAATTATGAATTTATGTAAAGTAGAAGACAAAGATAATAAAATGTATTTTTGTTTTACTTTCTTCATGGGTTTCATGAGCAAGATTTTATTATAGGTCTATAGACTTCTTCTTGATGTCTATTAGGATTTGTCTTCTATATATGAATGTATTTAAGAGTCATGTTCATGAAGATTCTAATCAACAAAATATGCTCCAAGATATTGGCAAAATACTGTGAAGAAATGGCTCCTAAAATATGCAAGAAGATACCCTATAAACGTTGGATTAATTGTCCTTCATTTCGGCCTATAATTAGCTATGAATTCAGCCTACTATCTTGCTGGAAGGTCGGCCCAAAGACAGCGAGACAACTCATATATATATGACTGTCCTATGGTTCATTTGAAAGGCAATCAAGTGCTGATCACTCTGAATTAGTGCGGATATTAGAAGGGATTCAAGTGCGGAATTCAGAAAGGGTTCAATGCGGATTAAAAGGTCACGATTGTGCTCTATATCTAATAAATAACCTGCATCGATTTGAAATTAACTGAAGTGTGTATTTATTTGTGGAGAAACTGTGATTATATGCGGATTAGTGAACAGACAGGAGTGTAGGTTTCTCTGTGGATAATAGTGAATATATGTGGATTGGTGAATAAACAAGATTGTGGATTCCTCTTTGGAAAACAGTGACTATATGCGGACTAGTGAACTAACATAAGTGTGAGTTACAGTGCAGGTTGGTGCAACAAGAGAAGGATCAGCGCTGAAAGTTGTCTAAGGAGCAGTGACAAAATCTTGAAAGCATATCTAGGTCAAGGGTCTGAGTCTTGGTCATGGTACTTGTCATTTGAAGATATATAAGAAGAATTCTTTGCAGGTTTTTCTCTCCCAGAGGGAGAGGTTTTGCCCTGGCTCTAGGAGCCTAATTTTGCGTCTTGTGTATTTTGATAATTGACTTGATGAAAGAATAAATAAGATAATAAAGAGAAGTCATAAGTAACTCAAGTAAACTCACAAGTAATTATCAAGATGATAATTTGAATTAATCATCAGCCCTCTAAATTCTCAACAATATGATAATACACAATGGTATTGATCTCTGGATGGCACAGCTGGATAGATGGAGTTCTCCCTAGTTGAGAGGGAGTGTTAATTTTGGGAAACTAGGTCCAAAATCCATGTTGCACTGCTCATATGATTACGATCATATTTTTGTTGGATTCCTCTTTCGGAGAGGTGCAATATTGATCTAAAGATTATCTTGTTTGGATGAGCAGAACATATATTTTCATTTTATTTTCCACACATGTGCAAGGTTGACCAAATTTGTAATGTAGACTCACAAACCTAATAGATGTGTCACACACCCTCACTGAGGGATATAAATTGGAGAATCTTGGAGGTCATTTTCTCATTCTCTCATTGTGATCTGATTGGTTTGATAACCTTTGAAGGCCTCTTTCCTTCACACGTGCGGAGCTGAAGTTGAGGAAAATCTATGGATATGTTTAGGGTTGTTTTGCTGAGCATTGACCAGCATTGACCATGGCCAACCCTTGACCATTTTACCTCCATTATTTGCTGAAAATCTGATTTTTGTAGGCCATATAGCTGGGCACAAAAATCAAGGAAAAGGGAGCAGTTTGACCAAAGCCTAAGTCTATAGCGTTGACATTCTGTGGACTATCCTGCGTTGACTTTTGGTTGACAAGCGTTGACTTTTGATGAGCTGTCTTTGAGAGTTGTGTGTGTGACACTTAGAGGGTTGGTTGATCTAAGAAATACTTTATTGGTTGATGCATCATGTTGACTGTCATAACGCACACTATCCTATATCTTCACTGGACAAGAAGAATTGTAAAATATGATCTATATTATTGGGTTGTCTTCTGTTAATCTATTATTGTGTTATATAATCATTTTACTTGCATGTTTATGTGATTTCTAAATTGAATCGGGCCTAAAAAAGATTGAAGTAGATTTGCATTAAGCATAGAACACTCTATGTCTATTTAAATTTAATAAGGTATTGATACAATATTTTGCGAACACTTATTTCATTAAAACCCTTATCTCTCAGTTAGTGTAGGGTTTGTCATGAATCGCCGTACGATTTTTAAGAAAGTAAAGTCGGTTTTCTCCTGCAAATGTTGTTTGCCTCATCGAAAGAGAAACCATATCCGTTGAGAAGGAAGATCGCTATTGGGGTTCTTTCTAAGGAAGGAGGCAATGAAAGGGGATATTAGGAATGGTGATGATAATTTTGCTAGACTTTGAAGAAGAAGTGAGGAGAAGAGAGTGATGACTGTAGGAATGGCAAATATGTGCTTCAAAGGTTCAATTATCGATCTAGAGACTATTCAAACTGATTGTGTTGTGACCATCATCGACACACAAAAACCTGTAAATTTTTCTCAACTAAAGTGGAAATGAGATTTTGATGATTTACCATTTATGGAGAGAAGCTATCCTATCCAGATTTTATGTTGGGGGGTGAAATTTGAAATGTTATGGTCACATGGTTTTTCAAAAAGAATGAAGGGTGTAAGCGGTGAAATTTACATTAACGATTTCGTTTGGTGAACTTTTCAGTCTCCTGTGGACTAAAATCGGTCATGAGATATTGGTTAAAAATAAATTATTCGATGGAGGAGAAAGAAAATATATATGTCTAAACAAATCTTGCATAGGAACACCTTCCGTGTAAAAATAAAAAGGATGTAAGCTATGAAATTTACATTAAGGGTTTCGTTTGGTGAATTTTATAGTTTTCTACAGACTAAAATTTGTCGTGAGATATTGTCACTGGTTAAAAAGAAAGATATTGCCACTGGTTAAAAATAAATTATACGATGGAGGAGAACAAAAATCTAAATATGTAATTGGTGAAATCTGCCTAAGAAAAGCCCGCATAGGAACACCTTTTGTGTAAAAATAAAAGAGTGGGAGAATAAAAGAGTGAGAGAGTGGGAGTTGTTTTTATACCTCTATTCAATAGGCCCAAACTAGGTTGCAAGGTAAAGGCCATCACTTAATTTCTAGGTTGGGAAGGTAAAGGTCCTCACTTACTAAATATTGAATGGTCTTTATGAATAAAATAAGGCATAAAAAGCTTCAACTTATTTTATAGGATGCTTGAGAACACAATAAATCTATTTATGTTCATGTTTAATAAATTTATATGTACTGCACTTTCGGTATGGAAATGAATCATTCACTCTCTCAATATACAAGTAGATTGGAACACATCCTCTATCAAAGGATTCATTTCATAATGGTTCCAACATAAAAAACCTCACAAAATATTACTTTTATACATTCTCCTGATCCTACGGAAGTGGGGGCTAGGTTCCTTCGGGACACCCTTATCCTCTGATCTGAAATCGTGAGAACAAAGAATTTCTCATACAGAGATTGACTGTAGGGGCATTCACCGGATATTTCACCTTTACTAGAAAGGATGAATCCGAAGGCTACCTGACCCTTCTACAGACTCTGCCTAAAGAAATAAAATGTAATCACAAAGATCCGATCAATGAAAGTATTTGTTTTAACTGCAAAGTATTCATTGATCCAAATTTAATGTGTGAATAGACAAGTATACATATTCTGCAAATGAAGTGTAGAGGTTTGATGATGAACTGATAAATTTTGTTCTCTGTTTAAACATGCTTGGGAAAAGTTTGCTTATAAAAATTTATTGTTTAAAAGATCAGAATCTAAAAATATGCAGCAAAATTATACAGTATGACAGCAAATAATTGTTTAAGCGGTTCACCCCTCTCTTGGGCTACCTCCGCTGGATCAAGCCTCTCAAAATGGGCTTGTCCTCTTTGATTAAATTGCTCAAAATGTGAATAAAACTGTATAGAAGCCTCAAATGGAAAAATACACTGAAAATTAAGATTCAGAAGGCTGTAATCAGTATAAAATGACTACAAAATCACCTCCATTGGATGAATTCTTCCCTTAGGCCCTGGTGGCTCCACGACCAAAAATGCTGGTAAATTCTCTATTAGAGCGCCCTGATGGCTCTGAAAACACTCCCAGCAGCTCCATAATGTCGAAGAGACCCAGAATCAAAAAAAAAATCGTCCAAAAAGGACTTTCCTAGCCAAAGTTATGACTCATTTACTCCAGCTGCCAGTTGGCCTAAAAAAAACTCCAGTTAAGTTTAGTTATCTGGCACTAATTTGGAAAATCCGCCTAAATTAGCGGGCGCTCTCCAAATATGGCGGGACAGTTAGTGGTTACAATAAATATGACTGTTTCAGATTCCGCGTTCACATGCGAAACTTTGGCTAACCGTTAACACACCCGCCGGAACGTGACCATGTGCATTAAACCCACGTATTAAAACCTTGGACCATACGTTATCATGTTTAAACTCCATGCTCGTGCCCACGTATTCAAGCCACGTATTAACTCACGTGCCCCTTTAGAAACTTTAGAAGTGTGGGTTTGAACACTTTTGAAACATTACTTGCCATTTCGATTTTTTAATAATAATATGTGGTTTAATAATTTAATTTTATTAAGGTTTAATTTAAATTTTTTTTAATAATTAATTAAAATATATAAATAATAATATAATATATGATTAATAAAAATCATATAAATATTAATAAATATATAATTTAATTAATTAATTAAACCTTAATAAAAATAAAAATTTATCCCATCCAATATATTAAAAAAAAATTCTTTCCAAATTGAAAGTTATTGGGCAAATTCAAACTGCAATATCTCCTCCATACGGCAACGGATTTGAGTTCCGTTTGCGGCGTTGGGATCGTATCTCCGAGCTCTTTCTACTCGATCTGTTTTTAACCAATTCTGAGCAACTTCATTTTTGAGCATTTTCCCAAGCTCAGATTTGAGCTCCTGATCATCCTCCTCGATATAGCTTTGGACAAAGCCTGTCTGGGCTACGACTCCAGTCCCTTCCTCAAGTTTCGTACTGCATCTAATTGACTTTGCACCCTCAAGGCTAAGCGGAAGTTGTTTTCTCTTCCCAACAGGATTTTCTTGGACAATGACCTCACTCGAGCACGGGTTGTGGAAATTAAACAATCCAGAGAACAAGTTATGGCAGCACGAAAGGCAGGGAAAAGAGAAGTTATCAGGAATCTCTAGGCAGTCATTTGGGACTCCTTCTCACCTAGGTGGGAACCCTGAATTAGAGGTTCCAAATGACAGGCCCGCTTGAGGAGACGATAGGGTACATGAATTTTTATCCATCATTGGAATGGAAATGGATCTTTTTGGCCATTGTCAGGACTCTTGTATGACACTCTTGAATCATTGGAAATCCTCTTCATGGTCGAGACTCATGCGAGCCTTATTCGACCTCTCCCAGATATTGCAAGTTATCATTGGATCTCAGTTTGCATTCAGGAGACGATGAGATTGGGAGGGGTCAAAGGATCAAGTGGAGTTGCTTGTTTGGCTAGTGACTCACTCCATAACAGGGTATATTTGGTAGTCGAAGATGAGTTTTCCAAGTTTATGTGGATTCAAAATAGCGTCAGAGGCTCTCCTCTGAGGGACACCTACATTGCAGTTTGTTTTCCCCCAACCTCTTCACCATTTTCCATCCATAATGGCTCAAATGGGGACCCCTTTATAGAATTGTACAACGACATCACCCAGTACTCTGTTGGTGGGGAAGTAATCCTCTTAGGTAACACCAATTCTCATACTAGATATCTCCATATCCCTCTCCACCATTGATCACAGGATGTGTTTTGTACCTAGGGGATAGATTCAAATTCAGTAGGGCTTCACCGGATGTCAGATGATGCTTTAGGGACCTCTACAGTTTATGATAAGCATCTATTGTAGTTGGGGGAATACTAGGAATTTTTTATTCTAAATGGTCTCCCCTATTTCCCAGACTCATGCTTTTTTACCTGTCGACCATATGACATGGGTACGAGTGTAGTTGATTATGTCCTCGCTAACTAGAACTTACTCCCTTTTATTCTCCATTTCTCGCTCTCTCGCATCCCCCTTGATGGTATTGCACTTCTTTCCTTCTCTCTCCAGTTTGACACCCCCCCTTCCACCCCATCCTTCCCCTTGGGGCCCACCCCGAACCACCTTTCGATCTGACAAAGGCGACCCTAACATCTTGTCCTATACCCTACACAATATGCTCCCATAGAAGACCCAATTCTCCTTCCCTGATTCCGATTCCACTAAATACACATGTCTTTCATCTTCCATTAGGGAAGAAACACTCAAATCCTTCCCCCACTCCACCCGTTAGTGACTTCCATCTCCCCTAAAGTAGGATTTTTCTCCATGAACAAACAATATGATGATGAATGCAAGACTTTACATCGAGAACTTCAATATGATTTCACCCACTCTCAACCCTTCGACTTTGACCTCAAAGCTTCTTACCGTTGTCTTTTCCTTCGCGATTCACAAGAAATGACTCTTTGTATCTCATAGAAGACAAGAACTTTCTTCTCTCTTTTCCCACTCCTCTAAACAATTCTATTGTACCATCCTTCCCCAACACTCCCCTCTTCCATCTAACCTCGACCCTACATACATGTTCTCTCACACCTCCAACCTTTATGATATTCCCAAGCAAGCCCAAATTCATGTTACCTCCCCACCCTCTTCTTGTTACCTATTCTCAAATAGAGATACTAGAGAGGCCACTTGGGTGATGAACAACAGCAAACCGGCCAATGAGGAAGGATACTAAGCATATTTATTTAAGCATGGTTTTTTTTCTTTGGTTAGTTACTTGGTTGATATCTTCAACCATGTAGTCCGTGAAGGTTTTCCACCAACATGGTCACACCACATCATCCATTTGATTCAAAAATCAGGGTCCAACTCCAATCCCAATAACTACAGAAAAATCATGGTGAGCCACACGTTCTCAAAGTTGTATGTTATTATTCTACATAGGAAGCTCTCTGGTGAACTTTAGTAGAGACAAATCATTTCTAGGGGGAAGGCAGGTTTTCGACCTGCTCATTATACCATTGACCACATCTTCACCCTTCGCGTTGTGATTGAGGAGGTACAACACTGCTCTTCGAAAGTATATTGTTGTTTCATATATTTTTGTAAAGCTTTTGACTATGTTCCAAGGGAAGACTTACTCTAGAGACTCAAAGATATTGGCATCTCTGCAACCTTATTGACCGATATTATGCGACTATATGATTGTATCCTTGGTCATATTCACACGGATCATGGGATGTTTGATTTCATCTGAAGAACTATTGGGGTTAAACAGGGTTGTCCACTGTCCCCTACCCTATTTCGGACCTATATTGATGAGTTGGAGGCATTTCTACATGAGCATATCCAGGACACCGATGGTTGCCTTCTTCACTAGGTTCTGATATCTATTCTACTCTTTGTTGACGATGTGGTCCTCCTCTCCTCATCTGGAGAAGTATTATAGAGGAAGTTGGATGTCTTAGATCTATTTTTTGAACTTCGACATTTGACTGTCAACCTGGGTAAAACAAAGGTTATGATCTTCAATGAGGTGAAGAAAAAAATCAAACCTTCACTTCCTATTCTGAGGGGAGGAAATTGAGATCACCAACACATATACTTACTTGGGGGTACAATTCTCAGGTCCCTACTTTAGTTTGTTACTAATAGTTCAACCTTGTATCAACAAAGGATATGGATCCTTAGCCCTTCTTGAGAGACAATGCTTTCGACATCACTTCCAAGTCAGCTTGTCCAAGATGAGCCTCATGGACACCTTGATACATCCCATTGTTCTATATGGCTCAGATATTTTGGGGCCATATTTACATGAGTCAGATTGGGCTTCAGCTGAGAGATTCTAGATTCTTCTTTTGCACCGCATCATTAGATGCAAACAGATAGTACCGCAACAAATCATCCTTGCAGAGTTTGGAGCTCAACCTTTCGGCTTGAGACGGTCTTCAAATTGGTTTCATTCTTGAATCGTGTCTGGGGCTTTGCAGAATCGATAAAGAGTATGGATTGATATCCTTACTTGGCATATTTCTCTTCTAATACCATTTCTCATTCTACTCCCTCGGGCCGAGCTAAATGTTGGTTTACAGGAGATTAATATCTATTAGAGTTAGTGGGCATTCAATTGGATCATTTCCCTCCTTTCTAATCTTCCTCAGATGCTCATAGTCACCTTTTACCTACTAGACAAGAGCTAAACAATATTATCAAGGAGGACATATATAGGTAATTTTTCTAGGTCACATGGGTCAGTCCTCCGAAAGTGTTGCGCCCAAAGATGGCCTTCTACACTGACCACTTCTTGGATTTTAGAGTTAGGCTCATTTTTTGACCTCAGTATATGTTTCATCACTGGATGCATGCTCTTCGAAATCTTCTAGGCCAGTTCAAAGTAGGCTCTCATAGACTTCAGGTAGATACGGACCACCAGGTTGATAGACCAAACAAAATCTTCCTAGTATGTCATTTACAGGAAGTGGAGACTGAGGTGCACTTCATTTTCAGATGCCCTGTCTAGTACGATATCAGAGGAAGGTTCCATTGCTTGTTCATAGATTCTCAGACCCTCTCCAACTTTTTCAAGTAACCTGATCAAATATGTTTGGAACTATATATGCAATAGGCTCTCAGGTTTTGAACACATATTCTTTAGCCTCCCATCAAACCAAACCCCACACAGAGGATGACAAAAATTTTCAAGGTACTACCTTCAAATAGGGGCACCAAGAGACCGATTTATCCCAGTACATATCCAAACTCTATATCAGTGAGGATCTGTGGGACCTCACCCTACCACACGAGATCTCAACAATAGATCTATCTCATATTTGTTCCTAGGAAAGGGACTAGGTCCTCCAGATCATAGCAGCACGCGAACTCCCCCAAGCAACAATTTAGTGGACAGTCTGCACTTTCCACTGGCCCTTCATCGGGCCAACAAAGTTTGTTGAGTTTCTTCAATGTTCTTCATTCAGCCTTAGATGTTAGGAGATATGGATCTTATCCTCAAACCTATTAGCTCCTGGATCTTCTCCACCAAGGCCAAATGTTGATTTACTTCATGCATTATATCTTTTATAAAAGATCGTTTGGTTCTCCTGCTTTGTATGGACATCATTGTACTCAACAATACCTTTGACCTACTTTGTGGTAATTAGTTGGACATAAATATAATTATCTTATCTTATCTTATATTTGGTACTAGTAGGAATGAAAAAATATTTGACCAACTGTCACTAGAAGTGAGAGATTCTAGCATTAAGATTTCAGCATATTACTCTGAAATTGGTCCAACAAGGAAGAAGTTGTTGAACAAAGCAATCCAATACAAGGGTGTATGGGCACACTTTCTTGTGGCTTTTTTCGATAGCGCTTCCAATAATAGATTATGTAACAGTGGAGCCTACATTGCCATGAAGCTTGGCACCTCCTTCAATTTTAGTTGGTCTAGCGACACTGGCTCTAACAACCGAGTCGAGCTTCTAGCCTTGTGGGTTTCCCTCTCGTGTGAAAGATGGCTTGCCATTGAATATCTAGAAATTTTCAGAGACTCGAAGAAAAATCTAGACTGGATTCAATAGAGATATCTCAGACAACCTTCTCTTATCTTATGGTTGAAAGGTATCAATTCTTTGATAACCTCCTTTCAAAAGATAATGATAAAACCCTAGATTTCTTTAATATGACAGACGTGGTCAGGATGTGGATGGAAATGACTTTTTCGGCAATTTTATGAAAATTTGAAAAGTCTAAGTTAGAAACCACAACCGCTAGATAGGGATCAACCACAGAATGCAAAAAAGCAAGCTTCATTTCCAGCGTACAGAAAACATTTAAAGTAAAAAACAAGGGTTTATAGTGAGGACTTGGAGCATTTTATGATGAATGAGAGTGATCCTCTCCCGGAATCCAACCATGGGTTTGACAGTATTCTTGAAACTGGTACATAATAAGTAGAGGTATGTTAATTTTGGGAAACTAGATCCAAACTTCATGTTGCACTACTCATATGATGATGATCATATTTTTGTTGGATTCCTCTTTCGGAGAGGTGCAAGATTGATCTAAAGATCATCTTGTTTGGATGAGAAGAACATATATTTTAATTTTATTTTCCACACATGTGCAAGGTCGGCCAATTTGTAATGTAGGCTCACAAGCCTAATAGATGTGTCACACACCCTCACTGATAGATATAAATTGGAGAGTCTTGGAGGTCATTTTCTCATCATCTCATCACGCATTCTCTCATTGTGATCCGATTGGTTTGATAGCCTTTGGAGGCCTCTTTCCTTCACATGTGTGGAGCTGAAGCTAGGGAAAATTTGCGGATCTGTTTAGGGTTGTTTTGGTGATCGTTGACCAACGTTGACTATGGTCAACCCTTGACTGTCTAACCTCCAATCTTGGCTGAAAATATGATTTGTGTAGGTCGTATGATTGGGCACAAAAAATCGAGGAAAAAGGAACAGTTTGACTTCAACCGATTGTTGCAAAATCCGGATTATCCACAGTATCATAAAACATTGGTCGACGTTTCGAATCCCAACGGGGATCCATCATCAGGACAAGAATGAAGAATGAAAGAAAGTCGCAGAAAGTCAAGGTATAAATAGTGAAGGAATATAATGGTTGAGAGAAGCCGACAATAGATAACAATCTTAATTAAATAAATTATTTTTATTTTTATTAAAAACTTTTAATTTAAAAATTTTTATTTTAATAATAACCAAATTTTTAATAAATATTTAAAGCTTTATAATTTAATTTTTTTATAAAAACCCTAAGTGCTTAAATTATTTAAGTTTTGAATAAAATAATTAAATGTTTTTTAATAAATATTTTAATCATTTAAATTTTAATTAATTATATTAATGTCTAAAATTTTCCTTAATGTCTAATATTATTTAAATTTTAATGTCTAATGTCTAATTAATTTAATGTCTAAATTTTTATATCTAATTCATTTAATGTCTAAAATTTTTTAATGTCTAATGTCTAATATTTTGATTACTTAAATTTTAATTAATTATATTAATGTCTAATATTATTTAAATTTTAATTATTTATTTCATGTCTAAAATTATTTATTTTGACGTCTAATTTTTTTATATATATATTTAATGTCTAAATTTTTTTAATTTAATTTTAACTAATGTCTAACTTATTATTAAAAATATTTTAATTACCCTTTGAGGTTTATAATTGCTAATCTAAATTTTTTTATAAGTTAATAAATAAATGATAATAATTAATGAATATTAATATAATTAATTAAAACCTAATAAGTTGCTATAATTTTATGTAGAATTTTTTTCAGTAATAATCACATTCAAATGAACATTGTCGACATGTTTCGAACCAACCAGTATGGTTCATCATCAGGACTAGGTGAGAGATCAGATCCGGACGTTGAGTTTAAATAGATGCAGAAATGGATAAACTAGCCGTTAGGATAACAACCTGTTTGACTATGAAATTTAATAACTACTAGTTCTATTTTAATTAATTTAATTATTTACTTAATTATTAAATAAAATTATAACAGCTAGTTCTATTTAATGAATTTAAAAGTTTAATTATTTAATAAAATATATTTATAAATCTTTATATTTTATTTAATTTAGTTAATTAATTATTATTATTTATTTCTTTATTAATTCCTTATTATTTAATTATTTATTACCTATTATATTATAGTATTTTTAGTTATTTAACTATATGTAAATTTGTATTCCTATTATTCTCTTTTCTCTTAAAAAATAAATATAAATAAATAATATATATATATATATATATATATATATATATATATATATAGGGCAAGGATCCAACACCTGCTTATATTCTAGTCATCATCTCTATTGAGATTTACGGGTCTTTTTTCAATTTCTAATGCCTCCCTTAACTTTCGATGATGGAAATGGTCAATCCTAGCTATGACCTTAGCCTCTTCAATGCAAATATGATGGTTAGTCTTTTCTACATGCTTATCTAGGGCAAAGGTGCGAGATCTTCCATGCTTAATGTTAGCAGCATGTTCACTGATCCTTTGGTTAATAGATCGACCAGTTTCACCAATGTAAGGTGTCCCACAAGAACAAGGAACAATATAGACACCTTTTCCATACCTAGGGTTTATCAGATCTTTAACCGATTTAAGAGAGCTACGAATCGTGCTAATGGGCTTGAAGGAAGAAGAAACCTTATGCTTCTTAAGGATCCTAGCAATCCTATCAGTGGTTCCCTGAATGAAAGGAAGCCTTACATTGCAGGACCACTGATTAGGTTCATTTATATTTTTATTTTTAACTAAGGGACCTCTTTCTGCTTTAAGAAAAGCCTTAAGGCCTTGAGACTTACTATAACCATTTTTACAAAATACACTAAGGAGATGGGTCTTTTCTCCCTCAAGGTGAGATTTATCAGAGATTCGCAATGCCTTGGTGGCTAAGGTGTTGAGGACGCCTAATTTTTGAGCAGGGAAATGATGAGAACCTGTGTGAAGATATTTCTCAGTATGGGTTTTCTTTTGAAAAACTTGATGGGAGAAAGAACCGTCATCCTTTCTAGAGATAAGAACATCAAGGAAGGGAAAGCTACCATCCACCTCATAATCCATGGTGAATTTTATGGAGCAAGATTGACTATTAAGATGAATGAAGAAATGATCAAGTTCTTCCTTACCATGAGGTCAGATGACACAAGTATCATCTACAAACCTTTTCCAAAGCTTTGGTTGGTACAGAGCAGAGGAAATAGCCTTGGATTCAAAGTCCTCCATAAAGAGATTAGCAACAATCAGGGAAAGGGGAGAGCCCATGGCAACACCACATGTTTGCTCATATAACTCAACTTCAAAACTAAATAAAGTAGATGTTAAGCAAATCCCGACTAAATGGGTCGTATCTGGATCAGTGATGCAATTAATGACTTAAATGGCCTCATTAATGGGGATATTAGTGAAAAGAGAGACAACATCAAAATTAACTAGCCTATCTTCAAGCCCCATTCTAACGTCCTTTAACTCATTAACAAAAGAGGAAGAATCATTTACAAAAGAGTCGGTACGACCTACGAGAGGCTTAAGCTTAAGGGCCAAATACTTGGCTAGAAGATAAGTCGGACCACCAATGGTGTTAACAATGGGCCTAAGGGGAGTACCATCCTTATGGATTTTTGGAAGACCATAGATTCTTGGAGTAAGTGGGTTGATTTCAATCAACTTATTACTAAGATAACTCACGGAGTTGCTTGATTTAATGGCATCAACAACTTCTCTTGAGACCTTTTTTAAGGGGTTTTTAGAAATTTTTTTGTAGCTCCCACTATTCTCCAAATGGTCTAACATTTTCTTCCTATAATCCTCTTTATTAAGAATTACAGCTGCACCTCCTTTGTCAGCCTTAAGAACAACAATATACTTATTATTATTTAAGGATTTTAAGGCCTCAAACTCGGGCTTACTGAGGTTGCTCTTAGGGGGCTTGGCTTTCCTTAAAATGACCGCACAATCCTGCCTAATAATGTCCTTGGAAGAATCCGGTAAGTCCCTAATGCCAAATTCAATGTCGCAAATGATATCTTGAACTGGGATTTTTCTAGGAGCTAGAGAAAAATTAAAGCCTTTCTCTAGAAGACTATAAACCGACGGGTCAAAGGAGAAGCTCGAGAGATTAACTACTTTATTACTAGAATCATTCTTAGAGTTATTAATCTTATTATTGAAAGTACTATTATTAAAATTACATCTACCCTCACAATTATTACTATCATTATTGTTTATAGAATAGTTATTATTGTTGATATTATTCTTAATCTTGTCATTATTAATAATATTATTCATACTAAAGTTATATTCATAATTACTATTTAGTTCATTAAATCTCTTTTTCTTAATATTAGGCCATTTTTCATTTATAATGTTCATATGATCTTTAATAATAATTTTATGTTTATTATTACTATTATCCATATTTAGATCTTTTAATTTAGTTTCATTAATTTCAATGTTAATTTCTATTTTACTAATTAAATTATTATTATAATTATTAAGTATTTTTCTAGGGCAGGGTTGGTTAATAGATAAATTAAAAATGTTAGGATCTAAATTCACGGGGCCTCATAACTTAATTGGAGGGAGTTACCTGAAGTAGAAAAGTTGGAATGGAATGCAGTGGATCCATTGGATTCACCCGAAGACGAGCAACCATCACCGAATTCTGAACCCAATGAACAATCAGATGGAAAGGGATACCATCCGGAAACATGTACAATGATGACATCTGCGTTCTCATCTGCCTGGATATCATCAGATGACCTCTGTGACCTTGAATGGGGAGATCTCAATATAGAATGTTGCCCGTCAATCTGCCCGTTAGTCTCAGAGACATCGATCTATACCAGCCAAAGCTTTGGAAAAGGTTTGTAGATGATACTTGTGTCATCTGGCATCATGGTAAGGAAGAGCTTGATTGTTTCTTCGTTCATCTAAATAGTCAATCTTGATCCATGAAATTCACCATGGATTATGAGGTGGATGGTAGCCTTCCCTTCCTTGATGTTCTTATCTCTAGAAAGTACGATGGTTCTTTCTCCCATCAAGTTTTTTGAAAGAAAACCCATACTGAGCAATATCTTCACGCTGGTTCTCATCATTTCCCTACTCAAAAATTAGGCGTCCTCAACACTTTAGCCACCAAGGCATTGAGAATCTATAATAAATATCACCTTGAGGGAGAAAAGACCCATCTCCTTAGTGCCTTTTGTAAAAATGGTTATAGTAAGTCTCAAGGCCTTAAGGCTTTTCTTAAAGCAGAAAGAGGTCCCTTAGTTAAAAATAAAAATATAAATGAACCTAATCAGTGGTTCTGCAATGTAAGGCTTCCTTTCATTCAGGGAACCACTGTAGGATTGCTAGGATCTTTAAGAAGCATAAGGTTTCTTCTTCCTTCAAGCCCCTTAGCAGGATTCACAGCTCTCTTAAATCAGTTACAGATCCGATAAACCCTAGGGATGGAAAAGGTGTCTATATTATTCCTTGTTCTTGTGGGACACCTTACATTGGTGAAATTGGCCGATCTATTAATCAAAGGATCAGTGACACATGCTGTTGACATTAAGCATGGAAGATCTCGCACCTCTGCCCTAGCTGAGCATGCAGAAAAGACTGACCATCATATCTGCATTGAAGAGGCTTAGGTAATAGCTAGGATTGACCATTTCCATCATCAGAAGTTAAGAGAGGCATTAGAAATTGAAAAAAGACCCGTAAATCTCAATAGAGATGATGGCTCGAATATAAGCAGGTGTTGAATCCCTGCCATATATTCTTAATGGTCAATATATATATATATATATATATATATATATATATATATATATATATATATATATATATAGATAAGAGAAAGGAAAATAATAGGAATACAAATTTACATATAGTTAAATAATAATAAGGAATTTATAAAGAAATAAATAATAATAATAATAATTAATTAACTAAATAAAATAAAATATAAAGATTTATAAATATATTTTATTAAATAATTAAAATTTTAAATTAATTAAATAGAACTAGCCCTTATAATTTTATTTAATAATTAAGTAAATAATTAAATTAATTAAAATAGAACTAGTAGTTATTAAATTTCATAGTCAAACTAGCCATTAACCTAACGGCTAGTTTAGCCATTTCTGCATCTATTTAAACTCAACGTCTGGATCTGATCTCTCACCTAGTCCTGATGATGAACCACACTGGTTGGTTCGAAACACGTCGACAATTTTCATTTGAATGTGATTATTACCTAAAAAATTTCTACATAATTTTACGATGGATCACACAAGCCAAAATTCTATAAAAAAGTTGCTCTAAATTATTTGAATCCTAATAAGTTATTATAATTTATATTTACTTCTAACGAAATATCTGAATTTTAACTTCCACTCGCTGATAATAATTATTATTTAATTGATTAATTTTTATAAATAGAATAAAGATTAATCAACATAAATAATTATTACAAGTGAGTAAAATAAAATGCTTTGTACCAACACAACCCTAAACTACTTACTTACTAAAAGGAGAAGAAGCAAACCTGCGAACTTATACCTGGGAAGAAGACAAACCTAATAAGAAAATCTATCTAATAAGAGGTCGCCAACTGTCACTAATCTCGAATCCTCCGTCCTTATTGATGTTATGCAGGTGTTTTATAATCTCCATTGCTTCTCTGATCTTTTGTTTCTGATAGTGTTCCTCCCTTGAAATGATTTTAGCATCCTCAAGACGCAAGCGATGTTTTGTTTTCGAGGAGTGATCAGCAAGGGCCGAGGTTCAAGCTCACTTATGTTTAATATCGGCACCATGCTCCTTCAGACGCTTTTGAAGAGAGCGCCCAATTTCACCGATATAACTTTTCCCACATGAGCAATCAATCTTGTAAACACCTTTAAGCTACCCCTAACTAATGCTATCTTTGACTGAGCGCATGTTTTGTCTAATGGTTCCTGTTGCTGAGAATTGAGCAAAAATGTCACTCTTACCCAAAACCTTGGCAATCTTATATGTCACACCTTTGATGTATGGCAAAAAAACCCTTCCACTATTCTCCTAAGGCTTTTGGTGTCTCTTTGATACGGCAATACCTTTTGCTTTGTTTATGGTTTTTTTTATTTCTCTTTCCTTATACCCTAGACTAGAGAAAATAGATGTTAGGTGAGAGAGCTCTTCTTCTAGGTGCTCCTCATCGGAAATTCTCAGGGCTCTGACAGCAAGAGTGTTTAGGACGCCAAATTTCTGAGCAGGATGATGGTAAGACTCAGCATGAAGGTAGTTGTCAGTGTGGGTTTTCTTTCTATAAACCTGATGCCCTAATATTCCATCCTCCTTTCTGGTAACTAGGACATCCAAGAAAGGAATTCTCCTATTTTCTTCCATCTCTCTAGTAAACTTAATTTCTGAGGAAATTGAGTTGAGGCGATTGAATAATTTATTGAGATTCTCCCTACCATGCGACCACTTTATGTTAGTGTCGTCGACAAATCTTTTCCACCAAGCTGGACTTAAGGGAAAGGAGGCAAGGGCTTTCTTTTCGAAGCTTTCCATAAATAAGTTGGCCACAATAGGGGAGAGTGGTGATCCCATTGCGACACCAGATACTTGTTCATAGAACTCTCCTTGGAAGTTGAAGAAGGTGAATCTTAAAAAAATCTCCGCAAGTTTAGCTGTTTTAGGATTTGTGACCTCATTAATAACCTTCACTACTTCATCTAAGGGGATTTTGGTAAACAGTGAAACCACATCAAAGCTTACAAGGATGTCACTCTTCTCAACCCTCTCTTCTTTTATAAGTCTAACGAAGTCACTAGAGTCTTCAATGTAGGATTCAGTGTTCCCAACGAGAGGTTTGAGAATTTTTGAGCTCATAGGTGGGGGATCCAATGGTATTGACAATTGGTCTAAGGGGAACCCCGTCTTTATGAATCTTAGGAAGCCCATAAATTCTCGGAATGACCTCACAGGAGGGGTTTCAATTTCTTCTTCAACTGATCATCGAGATGGGAGTTCAAGATTGCCTTCTTAACTTCTCTTAAGACCTTTGGCAAGGAGTTGGACTCCAACATCTTGTAGTTCATGCATTCAAGATGCTCCTTCATTTTCCTAATATATTCTGTCTTATCTAAAATGACAGCAGCCCCACCCTTGTCCACCTTAAGGACAACAATGTCGTTGTTGTTGCGAAGGGTTTTAAGAGCGCCTATATCCTCTTTGCTAAGGTTACATTTAGGGGGTTTAGATTTTCTTAGAATCAATGAGAATTCCTGTCTAAGTGTGCCTTTGTCCTCTAAAGGTAAACCTCGAATTCCCTCCTCAATGCTACACAAAATTCTCTCATTTGGAATACCCTTAGGAGCAACAGCAAATCCCAAACCTTTGCCGAGAATGCTACAGGTATCTTAACTTAATTCTGTGACTTTCTTTCATTCTTCGTTATTGTCCTGATGATGGATCCTCGTTGGGATTCGAAAAGTCGACCAATGTTTTATGATACTGTGGATAATCTGGATTATGCAACAATCAACAATAACCACATAATTTTAAAAACTATAATTGACTTAAGCCCTAAATCTGCAGCGTTGAATTTTTATTGATTTTCCAGCATTGACTTTGGGTTGACCAGCGTTAAATTTTGATGAGCTGTCTCTAAGGGGTGTGTGTGTGACACTTGGAGGGTTGGCTGATCTAAGAAATACTTTATTGGTTGATGCATCATGTTGACCGTCGTAATGCACATTATCTTCTATCTTTTCTGGACAAGAAGAATTGTAAAATCTAATCTATATTATTGGCTTGTCTTATGTTGATCTATTATTTTGTTCTATTAACATTTTACTTTCATCTTTATGTGATTGCTAAATTGAATCGGGCCAAACAAAGATTGAATTAAAATTTCATTAAGCATAGAACACTCCATGTTTATCTAAATTTAACATGGAATCAGAGCTGAGATGAAGACAAAGCCAAATCTAATGTGAGAAGCAATCACCGAAGAAGAAATCCTATCAAGGACCAATAACCTCCTCATCCAATAAGGGTTTCAAGTCTGATGATAAATTGCATGATAAATCTAATTATCATGAAAGATCTCCTTGGATTTTGCATTAGAAGATCAAGATGTCGTGGACTATGTGTAGGGGAAGATTTAAGAGCCTCCATCAAATGCACCTGTTGCTACAAAGACGAAGTATAGAAAAGGGGAATTCAAAGAAAATATGATTATCTGGGATTCTATTCATAAGCAGTCGGTTGCTTACATTTCTTAGCTGAGCACATCTAAAGAGATGTATGATAAGTTGGTTAGCATGTTCAGGGCTAGCAATCCTAATCAAGTTCTTTTCTTCAAGAATCAATTGAGGAATATCAAGAAGGGCAAGGATGAATCCATTCAATCCTATTATATGAGGCTCACTGAATTAGGAACAATATTCTAGCTTTGGAGAAGAAATAGATGATCGAGAGATGGTTATCATTGCGCTTGGAGGTCTCCCCCATGATTGGTATGTATTCAATACCACTATTCTTAATAATAATGTGATTCCTGATTTTGATGAAATGTTGACGAGATGCACTGAAGAGGAGAAAAGGATGATGGATAGAGATTATCCCTCTAACGGAAATGGAGGTGACCCTACTCCCTTCACAGCTTATGCAAATAAGAGGAACAATGGAGGTCCGAGAAATCAAAACCATGGAAGAGCGGGGTCCAAAGGAAGGAAGGGATGATGTTACACTTGTAACAAGTTTGGTCACTATGCAACAGAGTGCCATAATATAAGGGACACTCCCAGGGATGATGACAACAAAAACTCTAAGGGGAATACCAATCGAAGGAACAACAGGTTCAAAGGAAAAAGGAAGGCTCCCGCTGATCGTAGTGGAAATGGGAAACCTTTCAAGAGGTCAAGAAATTCTAGGTACGATGAGTCTAATGTTGTTGATAATAAGATAAATGAATTTATTCTTGTACATTCCCTCTCTGTTGCGTCTCCTCTCGACACCCTGGATGTTTGGTTGATTGATAGTGGTGCTTCAAGGCACCTCATTGGTTATAAAGAATCCCTCTCTGATTTGATTGAGAAGGATATTATTCTATAAATTTTCCTTGGAGATAATTCCACCTATTCCGTGAAAGGGACAGGGACTGTGACCCTTCATCTATCTCAAGGCCAAGTCCTCTGTTTAAAACATGTGTTGTATGTACCTGATTTGAAGAAGAACCTTGTGTCTATTTAGACAATGGAAGACAAAGGGTTCAAGGTGGAATTTGTTGATGGAAAGGTACGCATCTGGAAGAAAAACTTCAAGGAAGATCTTACTATTGGTTTTAGAGTTGATACACTCTACTAGGTTGGAGGAAGTCCATTGGGGGCTATGTCATGTGATACAACTCGTCAAACAGAGTTATGGCACCAAAGGTTTGCACACCTTCCTTACAAAGCCCTTCCAGAAGCAAGGAAGGTGGTGACAGGGATGCCCAATTTTAATGATGATCATGAAGGCATATTTCAGGTTCGTGCCGAAGGGAAGCATACAAGGGCACCATTCCCCTCAAGTGTCACAAAGACAATGGATATCTTACAGTTGATACATTATGATTTATCTCCTATGTTGCATGTGACATCCTTGGGAGGATATTCCTATTACATTAATTTTATTGATGACTTCTCCCGACAGACCTAGATATATTTCTTGACGAATAAGGACAAAGCATTCAAATGGTTTTGTACCTTCAAGGCCTTGGTGGAAAACCAAACCGAGAAGAGAATCAAAGTTTTGAGGACTGACAATGGGACTGAGTATGAGTCAAATGAATTCAAATACTTTTGTAGGGAGGTTTTCATTAAGAGGGAGACCACAACTGTGTATACTCCGGAGCAAAATGTTGTTGTTGAAAGAAAGAACAAAACCATTGTCGAAGATGCCTACGCCATGCTATGGACGAAGGTCTTCCGAAATTTCTATGGGGAGAAGCTGCAAACACTGTTGTGTACATTTAAAATAGATGCCCATATTCCGCTCTGGACTCCAAGACTCTCGAAGAAGTATTCTCTGGTAAGAAACCTGATGTTTCTCATTTTAGACTTTTTGGTTGTCCTGTTTACTTTTATGTGCCGAAAGAAAAGAGAAGCAAGTTGGATGCTTCTAGAAAGAAGGGAATATTTGTGGGCTACAGTGAAACTTCAAAGGAATATAGAATGTATGTGCCTGGTCAAATAAAAGTGGAGATATGCCACGATGTCACCTTCGATGAAGATGTTGCCCTCAAGAAAGTGAGAAATATTCCTAGCTCCAAGGAAGACAAAGAAGATGAAGAAGCAGGGAAGCAGGAAGAGTTGAAGAATGACTCGATGCCTTATGTTGAAGGACCTATGGATCCTATTGATCCACCTCCTTCAAATAAGAGAAGACCCTCGTGGCTCAGGGATACTCTTGCAGATTCTGAGAGACATATTGCCCCAAGGGGGACATTTCGTAAAAGCGAGAAGTTGAATAGATACCAAGGGTATCTAGCAGCCATGAGTACAATTGTACAATCTGATCCTAGATCATTTGAAGAAGTCGTAAAGTATCAATATTGGAAGGATTCTATGCACAAATAATATGAGTCCATTATGAAAAATGATGTCTAGGAAGTGGTCCCAAGACCATAGGACAAATCTGTTTTCACCTCGAAATGGCTCTATAAGTTCAAGCATGGATCTTATGGTAGTGATGAAAAGTACAAGGCAATATTTGTTGTCCGAGGCTTTTCTCAAAAATAAAACATAGATTATGATGATTTTTTTGCTCTGTGGCCCACTATACCACCATCCGATCTACCATTACCCTTGCTGCAACGCAAGGATGGAGTCTCCATCAGATGGATGTGAAGACCTATTTTCTACATGGTTCTATAAAGGAAGAGGTGTATGTGGAGCAACCTCTTGGGTTCAAACTCTGAGATAGAGACACCTATGTATGCAAGTTGAATAAATCCCTCTATGGGTTGAAGCAAGCCCCCAAGGCTTGGTATGAGAGGATAGATAGCTACTTGATGAAGTCTGGCTTCACTAGAAGTAATGTTAATCCAAACATTTATTTTAAGGTTGATATATAAAGGTCTCTCATTCTAGTTCTCTATGTGGATGATCTCTTATTGATAGGTGTTGACCCTCTCATTCATCAGTGTAAGAGGGAGCTATCTTATGATTTTGAGATGAAATACCTAGGGCTAATGCATTAGTTCCTAGGCTTGGAGGTCTGGAAAAGGCCAAGCAAGATTTTCCTTTCTCAAGGAAAATATGTCGTGAAGTTACTGGAGAGATTTGGTATGGTGGACTGTAAGTCTGTGTCGACACTAATGGAACTCAACTTTAAGAATTTGTGTGGAAATGTTGTTGGGCCTGAGCTGGGAAATCCCACCAAGTATCAGTAACTCATGAGGGGCCTGATGTTCCTAGTGAACTCTCGTACAGACGAATGTTTTGCAGTGAACACTTTGAGTCAACATATGGTTGATCCTCATCACATTCACTAGATTGGTGCCAAGAATCTATTGAGATATATTCAGGGCACAATCAACCATGGGCTGAGATATACTATCGGGAGTTTGAGACTCCATGGATATACTGATGCCGATTGTGTTGGCAGTGTGGTGGATCGCAAGAGCACATCTAGATGTTGCTTCACCTTGGGTTCTGCTTCGATATCTTGGATGAGCAGGAAGCAGAAGTCCATGGATTTGAGTACCGTTGAGGCAAAATACATTACACTGAGTATGGCATGTTGTGAAGCTTTTTGGTTGAGAAATATCTTCAGTGAGTTGTTTGGGCATGTGCTAGATACCACTGTTATCCTTTGTGATAACTAGAGTGGGATTCATCTTTCTGAGAAATACATGTTCCACGATCGATCCAAGCATATTGATATCAGGGACCACTTTATCCGAGATATGGTACAACGAGGCACCGTAAGGCTCAATCATATAGGAACTTATTAGAAGGTCATGGATATTCTCATGAAGCCCCTGGCGAAGGTCAAATTCCTAACCTTCCATGAGAAGCTTGGAATCGTGGAAAGACCTTATTCTGAGGGTCCTGATTGAGTTGGACTATGAGCTCTGGGAGCTCTAGGGGGCCTGGGTATAGCTTCTTGGAGCTATAAGCACACACAGGGCTAGACTTGTCAAACCTTGTTGTGCTTCTACCCCACTGTTACGATATTTTGTTAGTTCACCTCTCTTTGATATATGCCCCGCACACATCCTACCCATGGAGATTCGGACTCATGGGAAGTACCTCTCATTTGGCCAACGAGGTGGGAAATGTAGATAGAGACCAATAGAAAGACCGATGGACACATCAGAGATTGGCGTACTCACTATGTCTAGGATGGCACATGTCCAACACCTTAACCTAGGATTAAGTATGATGAGGTTTTTACCTCTAAACTGACTTCAGATCAGTAAACTAACTTCGGGTTAGTATGAGACTCCTTTTGAGTCCAAGAGAGGTTTTAACCTCTAAGTTGACTCCGTGTCAACTAAGCATGATTTCTTTGTGACTAAGTTTTTTTTCTATTTGCTAAGAAGAGCCAGCAAATCAAGTTACAATAGGATGACACACGATGAAATATGATGGTACACGATGGTACTGATCTTTGGATGGCACACGTGGACAAATGGAGTTCTCCCTAGTTGAGAGGGAGTGTTAATTTTGGGCAACTAGGTCCAAACTCCATGTTTCACTGCTCATATGATGATGATCATATTTTTGTTGGATTCCTCTTTCAGAGAGATGAAATATTAATCTAAATATCATCTTGTATGAATGAGCAGAACATATATATTGATTTTATTTTCCACACATGTGAAAGGTCAGCCAGATTTGTAATGTAGGCTCACAAGCCTAATAGATTTGTCACACAACCTCGCTGATGGATATAAATTGTTGAGTCTTGGAGGTCATTTGCTCACCATCTCATCACACATTCTCTCATTGTGATATGTTTGGCTCGATATCCTTTGGAGGCCTCTTTCCTTCACAAGTGTGGAGCTGAAGCTGGGGAAAATCTGTGGATCTATTTAGGGTTGTTTTTTTTAGCGTTGACCAGCATTGACTATGGTCAACCCTTGACCGTTTGACCTCCAATATTTGCTAAAAATATTATTTTTGTAGGCCGTACATCTAGGCATAAAAATCGAGGAAAAGGGAGCAGTTTGACCGAAGTCCTAAATCTACAGTGTTGACTTTTTGTTGATTGTCATGCGTTGACTTTTGGTTGACCAGCATTCAATTTTGATGAGATGTCTTTGAGGGTTGTGTGTGTGACACTTGGAGGGTTGGCTGATCTAAGAAAGACTTCGTTAGATGATGCATCCTGTTGACTGTCGTAATGCACACTATCTTATATCTTTGTTGGACAAGAAGAATTGTAAAATCTGATCTATATTATTGGCTTGTCTTCTATTGATCTATTATTGTTTTCTATGAGTATTTTACTTTCATTTTTATTTGATCGCTAAATTGAATCGAGCCTAAGAAATATTGAATTAATTTTTCATTAAGCATAGAACACTCCATGTCTATCTAAATTTAGCAAGGTACTGATTCAATATTTTATGAACACTGATTTCATTAAAACCCTTATCTCTCAGTTAGTGTAGGGTTTCTCATGAATCTTCGTATGATTTTTTAGCAATTAAATTTGGTTTTCTCCTACAAATTTTGTTTTCCTCATAGAAAGAGAAACCATATACGTTGAGAAGTAAGATTGCTATTGGGGTGTTTTCGAAGAAAGGAGAAAATGAAGGGGGATATTGGGAATGGTGATGATAATTTTTCTAGACTTTGAAGAAGACATGAGGAGAAGTAAGTAATGACCGCTGGAATGGCATGGATGTGCTTAAAAGGTTTAGTTATCGATCTAAAGACTATTCGAACTGATCGCATTGCGACCATCATTGTCACACAAAACCCTGTAAACTTTTCTCAACTAAAGTGGGAATGAGATTTCGATGATTTACTATTTATGGAGAGAATCTATCTCGTCCGGATTTTATGTTGGGGGGCGAAAGTTCAAATGTTATAGTCACATGTTTTTAGAAAAGAGTGAAGGATGTAAGCTACTAAATTTACATTAATGGTTCTTTTCAGTCTCCTATTGACTATAATCGGTTGTGAGATATTGGTTAAAAATAAATTATTCGATGGAGGAGAAATACAACCTACATGTCTAAACAAAGCTTGCATAGGAACACCTTCCGTGTAAAAATAAAAAGGATGTAAGCTGTGAAATTTACATTAAGGATTTTTTTTGGTGAATTTTACAGTCTTCTACAGACTAAAATTTGTTGTGAGATACTGTCACTGGTTAAAAAGAAAGATATTGCCACTGATTAAAAATAAATTATATGATGGAGGAGAAAAAAAATCTAAAGATGTGAGTGGTCAAATTTGCCTAAGAAAAGCTCGCATAGGAACACCTTCTGTGTAAAAATAAAAGAGTGGTAGAATAAAAGAGTGAGAGAGTGGGATTTGTTTTTATACGTCTATTCAATAGGCCCAAACTAGGTTGCAAGGTAAAGGCCATCACTTACTTTCTAGGTTGGGAAGGTAAAGATCATCACTTACTTTATTGAATGGTCTTTATGAATAAAATCAGGCATAAAAAGCTTCAACTTACTTTATAATATGCTTGAGAACAAGGGCAATCTATTAATATTCATGTTTAATAAATTTATATGTATTGCACTTTCCATATGGAAATGAGTCCTTCACACTCTCAATATACAAGTAGATTGGAACACATCCTCCGTCGAAGGATTCCTTTCATAGTGGTTCCAGCATAACAGACCTCAAAAAATATTACTTTTATACATTCTCCTGATCCTACAGAAGTGGGGGCTAGGTTCCTTTGGGACATCCTTATCCTCCTTGATATAGCTTTGGAAAAATCCTGCTTGGGCTACGACTAAAATCTCTTCCTCAAGTTTTGTACTACATCTAATTGATCTGCACCCTCAGGGATAAGCGGAAGTTGTTTTCTCTTCCCAATAGGATTTTCTTGGATGAGGACCTCACTCGAGCACAATTTTTGGAACTTAAACAATCCAGAGAACAGGTTATGGCAGCACAGAAGGCAGGGAAATTGGAAGTTATTGGGAATTTCTAGGCATTCATTCAAGACTCCTTCCCACTTGAGTGGGAACCCCAAATTAGAGGTTCCAAATGACAGGCCCGCTCGGGGAGACGATAGGGTACATGCATTTTTATCCATCATTAGAGTGGAAATCGATCTTTTTGTTCATCGTCGGGACTCTTGTATGACACTCTCGAATCAGTGGACATCCTCTTCGTGATCGAGACTCATGCGAGCCTTGTTTGACCTCTCCCAGATATTGTCGATTATCATTGGATCTCAGTTTTCATGTAGGATACAAGGAGCTCAAGAGGGGTCAAAGGATCAGGTGGAGTTGCTTGTTTGTCCAGTGACTCACTCTTGAACAGGGTATATTTGGTAGTTGAAGATGAGCTTTCCAAGTTTATGTGGATTCGGAATAGAGTCAGAGTCTCTCCTCTAAGGGACATGTACATTGCAATTTGTTTTCCCCGAACCTCTTCGCCATTTTCCATCCATAATGGTCAAATGGAGACCCATTTATAGACGTGTACACATAAATCACCCAGTACTATGTTGGTGGGGAAGTCATCCTCCTAGGTAACTCCAATGATCGTACTAGATATCTTCATATCCCTCTCCACCATCAATCAGAGGATATATTTTGTACCCAGGGGATAGATCCAAATTCAGTAGGGCTTCAGCGGATATCAGATTATGCTTTGGGGACCAATACAGTTTATGATAAGTATATATTTAAGTTGAGGGAATCCCAGGATTTTTTTATTCTAAATGGTCTCCACTATTTCCTAAACTCCTGGTTTTTCACATGCCAACTATATGGCGTGGGTGCGAGTGTAGTTGATTATGTCCTCGCTAACTAGAACTTGCTCCCTTTTATTCTCCATTTCTCGATCTCTCCTATCCCCCTTGTCAATCATGCACTTCTTTCCTTCTCTCTCCAGTTTGACCCTCCCCTTCCACTCCATTCTTCCCCTCAGGGCCCACCCTGAACCACCTTAAGATCTGACGAAGGCGACCCTAAGATCATTTCCTATACTCGAACATAAGATGCTCCCATCAGAGACCCAATTCTCCTTCCTTGATTCTGCTTCCATTAAATACACATGTCTTTCATCTTCCATTTGGGAAGCAACACTCAAATCCTTCCCCCTCTCCACTCGTTCGTGACTTCCATCTCCCCTAAAGTTGGATCTTGCCCCATGAAAAAATGGTATGATGACGAATGCAAGACTTTACATCAAGAAATTTGATATGCTATCACCCACTCTCAACTCTTCTACTCTCACCTCAAATCTTCTTATCATTGTCTCTTCCATCGCAAGAAACAACTCTTGTCTCCTATAGAAGACGGGAACTTTATTCTCTCCTAACCCACTCCCCTAAACAATTCTAGTGTATCATCCTTCCCCGACACTCCCCTCTTCCATCTAACCTCAACCCTACATCCATGTTCTCTCACACTTCCAACCTTTATGAGATTCCCAAGCAAGCCCAAATTAATGTTACCTCCCCACCCTCTTCTTGTTACCTATTCTCAAATATAAATATTAGAGAGGCCATTTCGGTGATGAACTACAGCAAAGAGACCGATGAGGAAGGCTACCACGCAAAGTTATTTAAGCATGTTTCTTTTTTCTTTTCTTAGTTACTTGGTTGATCTCTTGAACCATGTAGTCCGTGAATGTTTTCCACCAACATGGTCACACTGCATCATCCATCCGATCCAAAAATTAGGGTCCATCTCAAATTCCAGTAGCTACAGAACAATCACGGTGGGCCACACGTTCTCGAAGTTGTATGCTATTATTCTACATTGAAAGCTCTCTAGTGACCTCGAGCAGAGACAAATCAGAGCTAGGGGAAAGGAAGGTTTTCAACCGACTCATCATACCATTGACCACATCTTCACCCTTCGCGTCATGATTGAGGAGGCATGACACCGCTCTTTGAAAGTATAATGTTGTTTTGTAGATTTCAGGAAAGATTTTGGCTATGTTTCGAGGGAAGCCTTACTCTAGAGACTCGGAGATATTGGCATCTCTGCAACCCTATTCACCATTATTATGTGCCTATATGAGTGTATCCTTGGTCGTCTTCACATGGCTCATGGGATGTCTGATTTCATCTGAAGCACTATTGGGGTTAAATAGGGTTGTCCATTGTCCCCTACCCTGTTTGGGATATATATTGATGAGTTGGAGAAATTTCTACACGAGCATATCCAAGACACTGATGGATGCCTTCTTCACTAGGTTCTGCTGTCTATTCTACTCTTTTTTGATGAAGTTTTCCTCCTCTCCTCATCTTGAGACGTATTACAGACGAATTTAGATATCTTAGCTTTGTTTTGTGAACTTCGACAGTTGACTGTCAACCTGGGTAAAACCAAGGTTATGATCTTCAATGAGGTGAAGAAAACCTCGAAGCTTCACTTGCTATTCAGAGGGGAAGAGATTGAGATCACCAACACATATACTTACTTGGGAGTGCAAATCTCAAGCCTCTACTTCACTTTGTGACCAGTGCTTCAGCCTCGAATCAACAAAGGATATGGATCCTCAGCCCTTCTCAAGAGACAGCTCTTTCAACATCACTTCCAGGACATCGTCCAAGATGGGCCTCATGGACACCTTGATACATCCCATTGTTCTATATGGCTCAGAGAATTTGGGACCATCTTTACTTGAGTCAAATTTGGCTTCAGCTCAGAGATTCCAGATTCTTCTTCTTTGTCATATCATTAGATGCAACCAAATAGTACCACAGCACATCATGCTTGCAGAGTTTGGATCTCAACCTTTCGGCTTGAGACGGTCTTCAAATTGGTTTCATTCTTGAATCATGTTCGAGGCTTTGCAGAATCAATAAAGAGTAGGGACATATATCCTTACTTTGCATATTGCTCTTCTAAGACTATTTCTCATTCTACTCCCTCAGGCCAAGCCAAATGTTGGTTTACAGGAGTTTTATATCTCTTAGAGTCAATTGGAATTTAGTTGGATCGTCTCCCTCCTTTCTAATCTTACTTAGATGCTCCTAGTCAGCTTTTACCTACCAGACAGGAACTAAACAAGATCATCAAGGAGGACATCAACAGGTAGTTCATCCAGGTCACATGGTTCAATCCTCCGGGAGGGTTGCGCCCAAATATGGCCTTCTACGCTGAGCACTTCTTGGATTTTAGAGATAGGATCATTGTTCGACCCCAGTATATGTTTCATCACTGGATGCATGCTCTTTGTATTCCTCTAGGCCAGTTCAAAGTAGGTTATCATAGATTATGGGTAGATACAGACCACAAGGTTTATAGACCAGACGGAATCTTCCAATTATGTCATTTACAGGAAGTGGAGACCAAGGTGCACTTCATTTTCGGAAGCCATGTCTACCATGATATTAGAAGAAGGTTCCATTGCTTATTCATAGAATCTCGAACCCTTGCTGAATTTTTCAGGTATACTGATCAAAGATATTTTGACCTATATATGCAATATTCTCTTAGGTCCATGCACATATTCTTCAGCCTCCCATGAAACCAAACCCCACACAAAGGATCACGAAATTTTTTAGGGTACTACCTTCAAACAGGGGCACCAAGAGACCGATTAATACCAGTACATATCCAAACTCTATATCAGTGAGGATCCATGGAACCTCACCCTTCTACACGATATCTCAACAACGGATCTGTATCAGATATTTTCCTAGGAAAGGGACTAGGTCCTCTATATCTCAACAACACGCGAACTCCCCCAGGCAACAATTTAGTGGATAGTCCTCACTTTCCACTGGCTCTTCATCGGGCCAACAGAGTTTGTTGAGTTTCTTCAATGTTCTTCATTCAGCCTCAGATGTTAGGAGAGATGGATCTGATCCTCAGACCTATCAGCTCTTGCATCTTCTCCACCAGGGTCAAATTTTGATTTACTTCATGCATTGTATCTTTTATAGGAGATCGTTTGGTTCTCCTACTTTGTATGGACATCATTGTACTCAACAGTGCCTTTGACCTACTTTGTGGTCATTAGTTGGACATAAATATAATTAGCTTATCTTATCTTATCTGGGGTACCAGAAGGAATGCAAAAATATTTGACCAACTGTCACTAGAAGTGAGAGATTCGAGAATTACGATTTCAGCATATTACTCAGAAATTGGCCCAACAAGGAAGTAGTTGTTGAACAAATAAATCCAATACAAGGATGTATGGGCACACTTTCCTGTGTATTTTTTCGATAATGCTTCCAATAACAGAGTATGTAACAGCAGAGCCTACATTGTCATGAATTTTGGGACCTCCTTCAAGTTCAGTTGGTCTAGCGACACTGGCTCTAACAACCGAGTTGATATTCTAGCCTTGTGGGTGCCCTCTCATGTGAAAGTTGGCTTTCCATTGAAGATATCGCAGTTTTCAGAGACTCAAAGATAGCTCTAGATTGGATTCAACAGAGATCTCTCAGAAAACCTTCTCTCACCTTATGGTTGAAAGGTATCAATTCTCTAATAGCCTCCTTTCAAAATATCACTTTCAACCATGTCTTTGAAGAACAGAACTCAGAATATGACTCCCTCTCTAAAAAGGGATGCAACCTGCTGACTCCCTTTCCAAGAATCGATGCAACCTCCCGCTAGGCGAAAAAAAATCTCAGCCTATGATAATGGAATTCTCTACAGATCTGGATCTTTTATATATTGAAAAAACATATGTATAGTCATTTATAAAGCATATTCCTCCCAGATGTCATGGCTCCCCTGGTCTTACTCTCGCTTTTCTCTCAAAAAATCCAATCCTGAATCTGAATAGATCGCACTAGAAGAAACCTCGGTTTCTTATAAAGGAAAAAGTTTCTATTTTTCTGTTACAGACCTTCCAAAAAAAAAAAAAAACTATTTTTTTAAACGATCTAAACCTTACATATTGCACTAGAATAAATATCTAATTTTTTAAGTGAAAAGTCTTTTTTTTGTTTTTACAACCCTTCAGAAGCTCAGTAGTCTCAAAGTTGTAGCAAAAGTCAGAGAAGCCCCTCCTCACTTTAAATATGAAATGGTATCTTCTTTTATTTCAATATGGAAATGTATCTTATTTTATTTCAATGAAAGAAAAACTTTTTTTTTCTTCTGAGAAGAAGGAAAAAAAGAAAAGTATACGTAGTTTTTCCAAACAATTGTTAGAATGAATTCTTAACACAAGTGTACGAAAAGATATCACTTTAGCTACACATGACAAACAACCCTAACAACAAAGATGGTTGTCTAACTTCCTTAGATCTACAATAGATAGTTTAAACAAATTCAACAAAAACCCATATCTATGCAATAAAAGTAGCTAAAGAGTAAAATGAAATCAGAGTTTCTCCAAATATCTAATTGACAAGACAACATATATAAATAATTTTATATGTATTAACACCTCGAAAGGGAACAAAGAATGATGTTACCAGTCCCCCTCAATGGGATGGGTTCTTGGCTGTCCTCAATGCTTCAGATCCAGAAGTTTATCTTTCTCAATGGTGTAAAAAACCCAAGACGTGTTGAACTCTATGGGAGCTCAAGACGAAAAATAACAAAAGTGATCAAAGTATGGCAATGACAAGAGGATCAAAGTCTGACCATGATAAAGGGATCAAAGATAAACGATGAATGGAAAACCCTCCTATTTATAACAAAATATTGAGTTATCCTTGATAATGGTGCATAATAAAATATTATTAACCAAGATCTAGATCTAACTGTTTGGAATATTTTATTATATTTTGTTGGAGGGAAAAGGAATTTAAATTGATAAAAACCCCGTTATTTAGAAATAATAAACAAATAAATGATTTATTTATCATTTCAAGGATGGGGTTAAGGAATAATTTAACAAATAATGAATCATTTTATAATTCCTAGATGATTTTGTCAAATTTAACAAGGAATATTAATTAAATAATCATTTAATTAATTATTCCTAGAGAATAATAAGATAAATAATGATTTATCTAATTATTTCTCATTGATTGGGTTAAATATGACAAGAATATTATTTAAACAGTGGTTTAATTAATTATTCCAAGAGGAAAATCAAATAAATAAGGATTTATTTAATTATTCCTCACGGGGTTTCCTATTTGAACTAGAAATAACTTAATAAAATATGGTTTATTAAATTATTTCTTATAGTGAGAACAATTTAACTATGGTAAAATTGGTCTTACATAGCATTCTTCAATTCATCTAATTGTAACTAGTTAGATGACCAAAAATTGGTGTAACAACAATGAAAACAACGCAACTACTAATACAACTAAATCTAGTTAAGAGTGAAACATCAAATAAAAAAATGTCATCATTAGTGTTATTTCCATGTTTTTATTTATTAACTCTCGAAAGAGTAACATTATAGATGATCACTTTAAGAAATGGGTTTTGTTTATTAATTCTTTAAAGGTTAAGATATCAACGATTCATTTAAAAAATTCTTCACTTTGGAAAAGGTAAGATTATCAATAATTGCTTCTTGTAAGAGCTTTTTTTAAGTTAAATTTTAAAATTAGTTAATTGGTGTAGTTCAATAAGTGATCATCATGGTAATGAAGTGTTATGAATTTTATATGAAGATATTAGAGGTTCAAATTCCTTCGGTTTACCTGTATTTGTAGTTTTAAAAAAATGTAAATTTAGTAGCGTAAATATGTTTATAAACTTTTAATGTTTTCCAATGAAATGCATATTTAGTGTGTAAATATCAACTTAATTGACATGTTTAATGTTTTATGTGTATGTTGATTTATTGGATCTATGTTATTTTCTCAAAATAATGATACTTAAAATGTCACCTTGTGTAAGTATATTTATGAAGTTTTATCATTAAATTTTATCATTTTGAATAAAATGCAAGTCTAATGTATAAATATCAACCTACTTGATATGGTTAATATTTTATGTGTGTGTTGATTTATTGGATCTATATTTTGTGCTCAAAATAATAGTATCAACTTAATTGACATCTTTAATTTTGTGTATGTGTGTGTTGATTTACTAGATCTATAATAAGGTATGAAGATCCATGTGAGAGGTAATCCCACAAAGGATTAAATTCAAATAAAGACAATGAAAAGTTGAAGAGTAAACCCTAGTATATATTGTAAAATTTTATAATTTATTCCATGTGAAGTAATGTGTAAAAGTTATGCTTGAATCATTCATCCAATAGTTGTTATTAGGTACGAGATACAAGATAAGTTAACAAAAATGAGTAGACATCATTTCAATTGGCTCCAAGGTTAATGGAAAATAGAGCAATATCATGGAGTGCTTTGACGTTTGTGATGATGCAAAATTGAATACCTAAGGTTTGTGGACTCAAATCCTAGGATGGACATGAAGTCTTGAGAGGCTAGTGATACACTTATTTTGGAATCCTAGAAATTTTGTGACACAAGTTGGTCAGGTTTTGTAAACTCCAATAAAGATAATAGAATGATGACTCTCTTTGATCTAAAAATCATGATGAATATCTAAATTGATTGCAACGGCATGATGACGCTCATGATATGATAAATCCTTACAACCATATGGATTGACTATGATTCATCCTATCACATGTACCGCTTTAATACTAATGACCTATGTGTACTCTGATTATGGAAGAATAAGTGCATTTGACTCTGATGTTGGGAGGATTAGTTACTATTCATTTTAACCTCATAAGCCTTATCACACAAGAAATGTGGTATTTGTCATTAATATTGCCTATGGTAGGTCCCTATAATACTAGTGTATCCCCTTATTGTTACTGTTAGTGTAGCCCCATTATTGTTGTATTTTATGCCCATTCAGTCCCCATATTGTTATTATTGTGCCCCATAGAAGCCAACTATTGTTATTGTTGTTCCCTTACATTATTATTGTTATTTCGCCTCTGATTATATTGTGACCCTTTAGACTCCTATATATAGAAGAAGTTTTTTTCATTTGAATCATCCAAGAATTGTTCATTTATGTAATGTAAAGGAGATTTCCCCCTCGAAGTGGATAATTTTAAAGTCATTGATTTATCTCTTCTTCTAATTTCTTAGTTGTTTGCATAACATTTGGTATCAGAGCTTTGGATTCTAGGGATTCGCTTCTTCAAACAGGACATCTTGGAATTTTCTCTATAATTTTTTTTTCTACGAAGCTTCAGAAGCTGAAATTGAAACCATGTGGATTTGAAATAATGGTGAACCTCGTGTAAGAATTTCAAATCTTGGTTCGCTATGTTTTTGGAGATATATTATGAGGAAGTTAGGGTTTTTTCAGGCTCCATAATTTCATCTCAAATAGGTGACCAAGGGAAAATTGTCATAACTTTCGTTTCAGACATCGGATAAGAATTCTATAAAAATTGGCTAATGAACTCACTTTGAATTAATAGTTTTCCATCATTGTAAATGAGAACCGGGAGAAATGGCTTGACAGGTCCAACAAGGATCTTGAGAAGCTCCTAGAGAAGGAAAACAAAGACAATGACATATTGAGAAAGAGGGCCAAGCACTACTTCAAGCTCAAAACTCCAAAAGGCCAAATCAATACTTGAAACACTATTCAAGAAAAAGGAAGGGGAAAAACTTGAAATCCTTGTTCAGGCATCATTCATTGCCTAACATACATCATCAGCCTCCCACAGAAGAAAATTTGAAGAATTTTGAGCAATTTTTGAAAATTTTTGAATTTTTTGTAATTCGACACTGTCAAACTAGTAAAAGCGCAGTGCCCTAGGCGTTGCGCTTTTCCTAGGGACCTCCAATGGAGAAAATGAAGCCACCATTGGATTCATAAGGTCAAATACAATCAGGAAAACCACTTTACAAAACTTTTTTGGGTCAACGGGGCAGTCAAAAAGTCAAAAAACACCCAAAAAATGACATTTTTGCCCTATTTTGGAGGCTGGCGTTGCGCTTTTGACCAGTCTTGGGAGAATGAATTTTTTGAGGGTCAAACCTTGAACATTTTAGAAATTGAGCACATATATAGAAACTATACAGGATAGGCTTTCCAATAAGCTATCCTGGGCTCAATTTTGACACACTTAACCCTCTCAAAATGGAGCTGAAGTTGGCATTGTGCTAAGAGAAGTGGCACTACGCTTTTGACACATTTTCTCAATTTGTTGATATTTACAAATTTTTCACTTTTTCTCAGTTTCACTTGGAAAATGGAGTTTACACCTTTGTAAATCAATGATGTAAAAGTAATTATGATGTGGTTGAATTACCTAGGGGTAAATACATTAGGTGAAAATTTTTGATGACATATAATGAATCAGTTTGCAAAAAGTGAGGGATGAGTCTGTTTGACCTCCCTACACTCTAGGTATTCAGCTTAGTTTTTGATGGAACACCTCCTCAACTTAGGAATTCGACCCCTGAGGTTGGGAGAGGTTGGGAGAGGTCTATATCATGTACTTTTTTACTCATTTCACAGGTTGGATGTTGTTTCATTCATCAAAGACTCTAGTGTAATTAGTATTTGGTAGGAACTTAATGAAAGAGTTGTAGCTATTTCTTTGGGATACTTGTGGTACGAAAATTTAGCATAGTTTCTTCTTATGTCACATATGTATGAATTTTTTGTCTTCATGATCCATTTCATCTCTATTATATGTCGTTTTTCAAGTTGATAAGAATAATACATCTCTCATGCTCTATTTTGGAAAAATATTCATAATTTGTTCATTTTCTTCAGTTTAGAAATAATACATGCTTTGCCTTGCTCTTTCTAGCTCCTCATCAATCTGATCCATCTCACCCTGAAAGCCTAAAGTGTTAGCCTTCCTACCTACCTTGCCCCATTGAATCTATGCAACCCTAATCTTATTTTCCCTGACCTAGCCTCCTTGACCTAATTCACCCATCTAGCAACCAATTCAAAACAAACAAACCCATGTTCTCATACCTAGCCTAAAACCATAATTCATCCATCCCTCTTGGCTGTGACTTTGTGGAGAGAGCCCTCTCCGGTTTGGTAGGGATAGCTACCAAGCTAAAATATTGGTCTATGGTTACCTCTGTTTGGACTCTTTTTCAGCCTTTAGAGATTCAGTGGCGTGATAACACCAAGCACTGGTCTTAGCTACTCTAGACTTCATAAAAACCTTTATTTTGAAACATGATGCCTCGAAAAATGGAATTGATGTTGTTTTAATGCAAGAATTAAGACCCATTATTTTTGAAAGCCATCCAATCAAAGGAAAGTATTTACACAAACCTATTTATCAGAAGGAAATTTTGACAATACTACATGCACTTAAGCAATGGCGACCTTACCTAATGGGAAGACACTTCAAGGTAAAAAAATATCATGATAGTCTTAAATAATTTTTAGAACAAATATTATCTTCAAAAGAGCAACAAAAATGGGTCACAAAGATGCTGGGTTATGACTTTGAAATCATCTACAAAAAAGGGAAGCAAAATGTTGTTGCAGATGCACTCTTAAGAAAGGATGAGGATGTGGAAGCATTGCTTTGTGCCATTTCTATTATCCAACCAGATTGGATAACTGAAGCAAGGGATGAAGGGAAGAATGACGAAGAAGTGTGGGCACTCATTCAAAAGTTACAACAAGATCCCAGTACATCTGACACATTTAGCTGGAAAAATTATTCATTATGGTACAAATATCGCTTATATATTTGTAAGAATTCCCAACTCAAACAAAAGATTCTTTTGGAATTGCACACCTCTCCCTTACGAGAGCACTCAATATTTTTAAAGGCTTACCACGAGGTTAAGAAGGAATTTTTTTGGGATGGCCTTAAATTTGATATTCAAACTTTTGTAGCGGAATTCTTAGTTTGCAAAAAAAAATAAAGTGGAGACTATTAAGACCTCGGGTCCGTTACAACCTTTATCTATTTCAAATCAACATTGGGAGGAGGTTTCAATGGATTTTATCACAGTTTTACCCAAGTCCGAAGGAAATAGTGTCATCACGGTGGTAGTTGATAGACTTACCAAGTATGCACACTTTCATTCAATATCTCATCCATTTAAGGTCAGTATAGTTGCTACTGCATTTATAGAAACAATTCAAAAGCTACATGGAAACCCAAAGATTATTATAAGTGACAGAGATCCCATTTTCACTTGAAATTTTTGGACAAAATTATTTTCTTGTTTGGGTACTCAATCAGCTCATAGCTCATCTTATCATCCTCAATATGATGGGAAAACTGAGATAGTGAACAAATTTTTGGAAGGATATCTTCATTGCTTTGTATCGGATAAACAGGCACAATGGGTCAAGTGGTTACCTCTAGTTGAATGGTGGTATAACACTTCCTTCCATATTGCAACAAAAATGACCCCATTTATGACACTTTATGGATATCATCCACTGTCCATCACAGCATATTTAAGAGAAATTCTAAGGTTCAAGCAGTGGAATATCACAGCAAGCATAAACAACAAGCTCCTCAACTCTTAAATGATAACCTCAATTTGGCGCAAAATTGAATGAAACAACGGGAAGATCAACACCGCAGCAGAATAATTTTTTATGTAGTTGATTGGGTATTTTTACAACTACAACCATACAAACAAATGTCCCTCGAGTAATCTAATAAGATTAATAAATTATCACCAAATTATTTTGGTCCTTACAAGGTGTTGAAAAATATTGGTACTATGGCATATAAATTGGAGTTTCCTCCCGAGTGCACCCAGATTTCCATGTTTCATGCTTAAAGAAGGTTATAGGTGACAAGCTCCCAATTCAAATAATATTTCCAGAACTTGAAGAGGAAGGAAAAATCATATTGGAACCTGAAGCAGTCATGAAAATAAGAACTCGACAGCTAAGAAATCGATCAATTTCATAATATCTCATCAAGTGGAAAAACATTCCCGTTGAATATTAGACATGGGAGGATGAGAATTTTATCCAGAAGCATCCTGAACTACTCAAGCGTTAAGGACAATAATTTTTCGAAGGAAAGGGGCATGTTAGGTCCCTATAATACTAATGTATCCCCTTATTGTTATTGTTGTGCCCGTGTAGTCCCCATATTGTTATTATTGTGCCCCATAGAAGCCCACTATTGTTATTGTTGTGCCCTTACATTATTATTGTTATGTCGGCTTTGATTATATTGTGACCCCTTGAAATACTATATATAGAAAGGAGGTTTTTTTATTTGAATCATCCAATAATTTTTCATTTATGTAATGTAAAGGAGGTTTCCCCCTCGAAGTGGATATTTTTAAGTCATTGATCTATCTCTTCTTCTAATTTATGATTTGGTTAAATAACAGCCTAGAACTCACTGTATCACAAGTACCTTTTTTATCCCAATAACCTATATATGAATCTTTGATCTCATTGACCTATGTATAATAAGGAAGTGTGCATTGATATTATCGTACCAAGTGGGCTAATTCAAAAGTGTATTATGTTCATCAATGGAGGCCTCAACATGATAAGAATGAGAGATAACAGCTAGGAATCATTGTGGCATTCTTCCTCTTCTATTTCTCCTATTTTCTTACTCAACATAAATCATTATTAGTCCATGCTATGTGACAAGCCCTAGAATTTAGCTTGTCAATTTCTTATTGAAATTGTCAATTAGGGCATGCATTATTTGTAATTCGACACAAACTAGAGTAACCTTATTCTTGTGTTAGAAGGAAAGCTAGCACTACATTAGCTTTCTTTCTAGGAAAATCACAAGGATGCATAAGGCATGATTTGAGAGGTATCTTACAAAGGGATAGGAGTGGATTAGTGGTGAATGAAGAGTATCAATTTTTTTATACTTTCTGTATGTTTCATTTCTTCACCCTTATCATCAAATTATCCAGGATATCGTCAAGAATGGATTAGTATATCCAATTTAGCCTCAATACCATTATCAAACAAATTTAAAGTCTTCATTCTAACACATGACTGACTTCTAAGTCTCAATATTATTTTTTCCAAAATAAGAATCTTCACTTCCAATTGTTGAATTGAATTGGTTAATTTTTTTGGCTCCTATGAAAGTGGTTTCTATGAATTTTCACATTTGTATTTTACATTGTTGGATTGTTGAAAAACCTTTCAACTCTAGAATTTAATCACTCCAATGGTTTTAGAACCAAATTCCATTGGCATGACAAATTCTCATATCGTCCATGTCATTAGATAAATTTTGAGGCCAAAAATGGGCCTCAAGACAAAAATATATAACCAACTCAAATTTATAAGAACCAATAGGGTTCAAGATGATGATGCCAACCATGGGAGACGATTCACCATTTTTGGAATAAAAATTTATTTTTCAACTTATCTCCCTGCGGGTTTACTTAAATTTTGATCTGGAGCACTTGTTAGATGCATAATTTAACTCTTCATCCAAGGAATACCCACGTTGTATATTTTGATGGACCCTGCTACACGAAAAATGAGAAATACGTAGAAAAACATGATTGTAATCATGTGTTTTCATGTATTTTTCATTTTTCGTGTAGCAAGGTCCATTGAAAATATGAAACAATGGTTTTCCTTGGATGAGGAATTAAATCATGCATCCAACGAGTGTTATTGCTAGAAATTTGAGTAAAACTATAGGGAGATAAACTGAGAATATGAGTTGAAAAAATTGTGTTTTTTTTTTTTTCCTCTAAAATTTTATAATGTAATGTAATCTTATTTTATTATTTCCACTATTATTTTATAATATTCCTTAGGAGGCCTAATTTAGACCTCAAAATATCTCTAATGAGTCACTTCATGAGGTCTCTTCTTATTCAACCTATCGCATAGTGCTAGTGTTCATGGGATATTAAAGAATATTTCTAATATCACTAGATATTGAAGAAACTCTCCTGAAATCATTTTATTGACCCTTCCCCCCCCCCCCCAATGCCACTCAAACTAAAATGCATCCTTCTAATAATAGTAAATTGTACTTTTAATATATATCCATTATTTGTAGGAATTATCCCTTTTATACCCCACAATAACTATATACCCACATTACCCCCAAACACACCCCCCCCCCCCCCCAAATATTTATAAAACCCTCCTACTTCACCTGCTCTCTAGTCCACAATGCCAACAATTTATTCACTCTATTTTTCACAATTTTAATACCCCCTTTATTAATGAATGTGGTAAGATATTGGCCAACAAGGTGAAGCCCCCATTGATCACTTTACCCTCTATAATGATCATTTATCTTACCTTCATATTATCATCAAAATGCAAGGTATAGATGTATAATTCTAGTGCTTTATTTTTTCTTATTATATTGATGAAAATATTCTTCACCTTCTTTCATAGATCTATGAAGTATTGGATATTACTTTCTAAAGCGTTATTAATTTTTCTAATTGTACTAATTGTAGGAATTTAATACAATTCAAGGATTTTGATCAAAACCAAAATAATCGAGGTTAAAAATATTCTTTAAAAAAACACATATTTTATTACCGGACTCTTTGTTGTTAATGTTTCCATTAATATCTCCAAACTCTTCTAATTTTAATGAAGGAAAGATAGCATTATTTTCCTAAACAATAATGAATTTGGATTCAGTTTGAACGCCAATTACTATAGCATTCTTGGTTGTAGTTAAATAAAAATATAGAAATCCAGGGGATCTAACTTATGCCAACCATCTTCAAATGTGCATCCTTAGTAACTCAAATAAATCAAAATTTTCAAAGTAGTTACTACCTTGTGATCTCCATCCATTTCCAAAAGTGATGATGTGATTGCTACCAAGTATCCATATTTTTATAGTTGATAAGTGATGTTTTAGTTCACCCTTATCATAATAAGCTTAGAAAATCATCACCGTCGGATTAGTAAATCCCAAACTAGTCTATATTATCCTTAGTAATCTAATGCCATTATTCATTGTTGTAGAGTCCCCATTCATACACTCAATTGAGAGCTCATGTGTGGAAAAAATTGCATTGGAACCAAATCCAAATTTGAAGGCCTAGTTTTGACTCTTTTAATTAGAGTATAGTTGCAACCATTAACTACAAAAAACAAAACTTAGTCACCACTATATTTTTGGGAGGTCACATTTCCTAGCTTACTTGAGAAATACAGTTTTCTCCTCTAAAGTGGTTTTACTCCCCCCCAGAGAGATTTTCTCTTAATATTTTCATTTCCAAATGCCATCTCTCATGGTCAATGTTTGCTCGACACTTACATGGGGTTTGCTTTCATCCTAGTGACCTATGTGTATTTTGATCCCAGTGGTCATTGTGTGCTTTAATTCCCAAACCACGATGAATCTTATGATAGGATAAAACCAAGCAACTACTACATTTGGCTAGGATTCATCCTAACATAAGTATCTCTAAAAGCAACAATTCCAAATAGATACAAATTAAGAATATGTATTCCAAATCATATGTGAACTTTGATCATTTTCTATTCAAATGTCACCCAATGATTGATCCAGGTGGATATTGGTGACCACCTGCCTATTCCTCTTGGGGCCCCACCATTGTTTCTTTCAATTTTCAGTTTCCTTAATTAAAGCACATTTTACTATTTTTAGCAATTTTTCACGTCTTGAACTTCCGGAGCCATTTTGAGGCCCTAAACAGTGTTTTTTGGGCATCAAATCTCCGGCTATTATGACTCTATTCTAGATTCAATATTCACAGTCAATAGTTGTATTCCTCAGATAGATATTTCTTACGATGTATCATGTGCGTCAAACGGAGATAGTATGCCAAAGTTACGACCCCGGGAAATCGATGTACCAATTTACCCCGACAAGGCCCATATTCTGGTGTTTCATCTCCTAGGGTTAGGTTTTTGGATGTTTAGGGTTTTCCATTGTTTCTCAATAATATATAGGCCTTCGAGCCTCATTTTAACATGGATTTTAGAGGCCTGTAGCCACCACATCTCTTCTCAGAGATAAGCTACCAACGCCCTAGCTAGTTTATTTCCATTTTGTCTGTAAACAAATTTCAGTTCTTTGATATTAATGAAATGAAGTGTTATTTCCGCTGGATTTTTATATTTATGGTTATATGTGTATTCTATTGCGTTCCTGCATAAATTTGGATCAGTGGTATCAGAGCGGTCTACTCTTTCTCGATCCTTCTTTGAATGTCCCCAACGAGGTCGGGGTATAAGGAAGTAGGGCTCGATCTGGTTGAACCTTTATAAGATCAGCCTCACAAACCCCGACAGCTGCCCATGGGAGAAGAAAAGAAAGATGAGGGAGCAGGAGATCTTATTAAAATATTGCTCGAGGAGGCCCTCAAAAAACAAAGGAACGCAATGTTGGATAACTTTTCCCAGATCCTTCAACAACTGCCCACTGGTGGCGCATCTACATCCAGTGGCCACTCTAGAGGCACAACTCCTTTTAAGGTACAAGTAAACTTTGACATTCCCATATTTTAGGGCCAAATAGATGCAGACGCCGTAGATATATGGTTGAATCTATTAGAAGGATATTTCTCAGTTCATAACTTTTCTGACCGGGATAAGACTATTTTTGCACTTATCAAAGCTACCCCCATGTCAAGGACTGGTGGGAAACCTACTGTGAGAAAAAGGACGAGGGGGAACCCTCTCTGTTCTCAGTCGTACCCACTTGGAATTCTTTCTAAGAAGCCATCAAGGAGCAATATTATCCTGTGGGGAGCTATGAGGACAAGTACATACAATGGACTATGTTGCGGCAACAAAGGGATCGAGATGTGCATGAGCTAACAAATATGTTCCATACCCTACGCACAAGGTTGGGTATCAAAGATTCAAAGAAACATTTAGTGTTGAAGTACCGCAATTGTCTGCACATATACATTCAGGAGGAAATGGAGTTCCTTGACATCTCGCTTGGTATGACATATCGGCATGCTGCCAAGATTGAGCAGAAATTCAAACAGAAGAAGCGAGACTTTGGATCTGTGAATCAAAAGCAAGGGAAAGGTGCCCCAAAACCGCATAACAAAAGAAAAATCCAAGGCATGGCAACCCAAGATAACCTACATAAGCAGCAAGCAAAGAACAACCCCATGAAGCAGAAGGACATGGGAAAGTGGTGTGAGTTCCATAAGAGCTCCACTCACAACACAAGTGAGTGTCGGGCCAAGTAGTCACTGGTGGCTGAGATGAGGGCTTCTGAATCAGATGCATGCTCTGACTCTGAATCAGAACCCGACAACCGGAATGAAAAAGGGAAGAAGATTATTAATGTGGACCCCAACACCACAGTTTCCACTACAAATATCCAGAAGGAGGAACCGGAAGATCCAGAGGAGAAGGAGTGTCTCTTTCACTCTCAGATATGGGTAAAGGGTTCCCTACTACAATTCATTGTCGACAGTGGGAGCCAAAAGAACCTCATTTCAACAGAGGTCATGAAGAGTTTGGGCTTGCTGACCATAACACACCCACAACCGTACACCATCAGGTGGCTTCACCAAGGATGTGATCTTCGTCTCAGCCAGCAGTGTCGCCTTCCTTACAGCATCAAGGCCTTCAAAGATGAGGTATTATGTGACATTACTCCTCTTGATGTTTGTGATGTATTATTAGGCGAAGCATACTTGTGGAAGAGACATCTTGTATATGAGTCCCAGCCTCGCGTTGTTATTTTCATTTTGGGTAATAATTTGTACAGGATACCAGAGGTACCACCTCCTGCGGCTATCTCTTTGGTTACTACAAAACAATGCAGTAAGCTCATTTCCAAAACCGGGAAATTTGTTTTCCTGATGATCCGCCCCCAGGGAAAGAAGAAGAATGTGTCCACGACCTCCAAACATGGTTCCTCTGCACGACAACAACAAATGGACAAGGTCGTGGAGGAGTACGGGGACATCTTCACCTCACCCACAGGGGTGCCTCTACACTGTCAGGTCAAGCACCCCATCGATTTGACCCCAGGTGCGTCACTGCCCAATGGACCGATCTATCAACGCTCTGTTCTGTAGAACAATGAAATCAAGAGGCAGATTCAGGAGCTGCAGCAGAAAGGTCACATCCAATCGATTTCATCGCCCTGTGGGAGCCCAATCATGTTGGTGCAGAAGAAGGATGGGACTTGGAGACTTTGTATTGACTATCAGGGATTTGAACAATATCATTGTCTGGAATATGTACCCGATCCCACATATTGATAACTTTCTGGATCAACTCAAAGGGGAAAAATATTTCAGCAAGATCAACTTGAAGTCTGGGTATCACCAGTTACCAATCAAACCCTTCGATGTGTGGAAGACTGCCTTCAAAGCCAAGGAGGGCCTTTTCGAATGGTTGGTCATGCCTTTCAAGTTGAGGAATTCTCCTGCAACCTTCATGAGGCTGATATACAACATCTTGCGGCCATTCACCAACTCATTTGTAGTAGTGTACTTGGATGACATCCTGATCTTCAACCATACTTGGGAAGAGCACCTCCACCACATCCGACAGGTCCTCCAAACACTACGGCAACACAAGTTGAGTGTCAATTTGGAGAAGTGCACTTTTGGCATGACCCAGGTTCAGTATCTGGGATACATTATTGATGAACGGGGGGTGCATGTGGATCCAACCAAGATCTAAGTAATTCGGGATTGATCGGCCCCAACCACTCTAACAGAGCTTCGCAGCTTTCTGGGTCTTGCTAATTTATACCATAGGTTCGTATTGGGATTCTCTCATATCACTTGGCCCTTGAGTCAAGTCACCAAGGGAGGAGCGAAAGAAAAATTCTTTTGGTTGGAATCTCAACAGAAGGCGTTCGTAGAATTGAAGCATCACCTCTGCTCTTCCCTAGTTCTCACATTACCAGACTTGCAACAACCATTTGAGATCGAGAAAAATGCCTTTGACTATACTATTGGGGCAATTCTTACTCAGCAGGGGCATCCAGTGGAATATCACAGTGAGACATTGTCTGAAATTGTCCGCAAGTATCCCACTTATGATAAAGAAATGTATTCCATTGTGCAGGTGTTCCACCAATGGAAGCATTACATTTTGGGGAAGGAAATGATCATCCACATAGACCATTGACCCCTACATTTCATACAGACACAAGGGAAGTTGCAGAACGATTACCATCAGAAGTGGTCCACATATCTGCAACAATTTCATTTGAACATCAAACATAAGAAGGGCAGTGCCAATAATGTTTCAGACTGCCTCAATCGACCACCGATCGTGGCGCTAACCACCATTCTCAACTCTTATGGGCACGAGACTTCTGAATGGCCGCTTCTCTACAAGAGCAATCCGGAATTCGGCCACACATACGAGACACTCTTAGAGGGTACGTAAGTTCCAATTTTCACCTCCAGGATGCACTGCTATGTCACCTGGGACACCTTTGTGTTCCTTCAAGTAAGAGTGCCAAGACAATTTGGGAAGCACGCTACAGTCGAGTTGCTAGGCATTTCGAGGTCGAGAAAACAGTGGCAGTATTGCAGAAGTATTTCTATTGGCCAAACCTTCAACATGATGTTGGGAAGTACATCAAATCCTGCACTGCTTGCTCCATTTCCAAATCGACCATCAAGAAGCAAGGCCTCTATATTCCGCTACCTACCCCTAGTCGACCTTGGGGATCCATATCCATGGATTACATGTCGAGCCTTCCTTCTAATAAGAATTGAAATCACTGTGTTTTCGTGGTCGTCAACAGATTCTCGAAGATGGCCATTATGTCGGCCTGCAAGAAGAATATCACAGCAGAAGCCACTGCTAAACTCTTTTTTGAACGAGTGTGGGTGCACTTTGGGATCCCACAGTCTATCATCTCAAATTGGGACAACAAGTTCCTCAGCGCATTTTGGTCCGACCTTTGGTCAATGTTAGACACCAAGCCCACCAAGTCCACAGCTTTCTATCCCCAAACTGATGGCCAGATAGAGGTCGTCAACAGGATGATTATACACATTCTGCACATGTAAAATTCAAAGCATCCACGTACATGGGATGAGAGCCTTCCCTATGTACAACACAGTTATAACCGGGCTCTCCATAGCTCAACCAACCACAGCCCCTTTCAGGTGGGCCTGGGGTTCCAACCACTATGTCCCATTGACGTAGCCATGCCATTTGTGGCTACTCAGGCCGAGTCGACTCATGTCCAGTCTGAAGCTGACAAAGCGAACAACTTCATTGAGCACATTCAGTGCATTCACCATCATTTTCATGACATATTGGACAAATCCAATGCTAATTACAAGCAAGGACATGATCAACATCGGGTGCCACACCACTTCCAGGTGGGCGACAAAGTGTGGCTACATTTGCAGAAGGAGCGCCTCACTAGACCCCACCACAAGCTTCGCCCACTCCGATATGGGTCGTACACCATCACCAAGGTTGTAGGTAACAATACCTTCGAGCTCATTATTCCTTGATTTGTACCCAGTATTCAATGTGGATTGCCTTCGACACTATTTCCCACCTCTACTGTACACCTCTGACATTGCAGAACAACTCACACCAACAAAGTTAAACCCAAACTACATGGAACAGGCCACCACAGATTGTATCATGGACATACAAATAAAAAACACTCGCCAGCAGAAGATCCAATTGTATTGGGTTGTCAAATCTGGCCAACTCTTGCACCAAGGCAAGTGGTTCACGAGGGACCAAGTTTAGTAGAAGTTTCCTCATCTCGTGGGGGAACTCAAAGCAATGGGGACCATTGCTTCCTAAGGGGGGGAGGAATGATCCAGGTCGATATTGGTGGCCACCCACCTATTCCACTTAGGGCCCCACCATTATTTCTTTCAGTTTTTCATTTTCCTTAATTATAGCACAATTTATTATTTTTAGAAGTTTTTCAAGTCCTGAACTTCCGGAGCCATTTTGAGGCCCTAAACGACGTTTTTTGGGCATCAAACCTTTGGCGAATATGAGTCCATTTCGGACTTGATATTTAAAGTCATTAGTTGTAGTCCTATAATAGATCTTTCTAACGATGTATCATGTGCGTCAAACAGAGATAGTATGCCAAATTTATGACCTCGGGAAATTGATGTACCAATTTACCCCAACGGAGCCCATATTATGGCGTTTCATCTCCTAGGGTTAGGTTTTTGGATGTTTAGGGTTTTACATTGTTTCTAAATAAGATATAGGCCTTCGAGCCTCATTTTAACATGGATTTCAGAGGCCTGTAGCCACCACATCTCTTCTCAGAGATAAGCTACCAGCGCCCTAGCTAGTTTATTTTCATTCTTTCTGTAAGCAAATTTCGGTTCTTTGATATTAATGAAATGAAGTGTTATTACCACTACATTTTTATATTTATGGTTATATGTGTATTCTGTTGTGTTCCTGCATAAATCCGGATCAATGATACATGGGGTTTGTCTTTCTTCTTACTGACATATGTGTACTTCAATCCTAGTGGTCATTGTGTGCTTTAATTCCCAAACCATGATGACTCTTACGATAGGATTAAACCAAGCAACTACTACATTTGGCTAGGATTCATCCTAGCATAAGTATCTCTAAAAGAATCAATACCAAATAAATACAAATTAGGAATATGTCTTCCAAATTATATGTGAACTTTGATAATTTTCTATTCAAATGTCACCCAATGATACCTCACAAAACCATTCAAAAGCACGATGACTCTTATATTAGGATTGGCATATTCAATGAAATAGAAAACTAGGGAATAAAAACCCAACTCCACATGCTTCCATGATTAGTGCCACTGTGTGTGTATGAATATGTTGTGGGCACAAATTTCATAGATATTTATGTACAATGTGGGGATGTTAAAATTTCCCACAAATTATTTCAAACAATACCTAAATGAAAAGGTGTATCATGGAATGCAAACATGCGATATCTTGGCTTGCTTGATGAATGGAGGAGTTTCAATATTGGTGTGATATCTAGGTGGAACAAGGCTTGTATATTGTGCTCTTGATGTTTCATAGAACTTTTAATACATATGATGATGCAAGCATTGAATAATTAGGGTTTGTGGACAAAAATCTTGGGATGGGATGTGATCTTATTTCTCAAGTAGATTAGAAGGATAAGATGATCAAGGATTTGTGTAACTTGAAATAGGCTTGGTTCACTAAGTCACCAAATAATTTACTAAACATAATTTGAAAGATTGCATTAGCAAGTTAGAAATCCTCTCTTTTAAGAAGTATTTTTGACCTTGTTGAGGACTCAACTGTAGAAAATTTGAATAACTGATATAGTATTCACCGAGATTCTCCTGATCACACACTATTTTATCTTCATGCACAATACAGAATCTCTTCTACCATTGATCATTACATGCGGAAATAAAATCAATTGCATGCGCACATTAAAACCATAAACAATCACACATATGAACACAGTATTTCATGGGAAAGCTTAAAGCTGAAAACCCCCAACTATCTGTATATTATATGTCATAGAGATTATGTAAAAATCATTGTACAAAGCTCCTCACAAGCTCTCAACACAACCTCGAATTTCTACACACTAATCAAGCTAGATCTAGCAAAACACATGCTCCAATCTCTGCCACCTGATAGCCAGCCTCTATTGCATAATCAATGTTGTAGGATGGCTCATTAAATAACTTGAACCACCTGGCTTGTACTTCACAATCCTCATGGGCTTCTCCAATCACTGGTTGTTGCAAATATGCAACAGTATAGTCACAATTGATAGTTAACCTGCTCTTTCACCTATCTCTGCACTGGTCTCCACTGAAATTGTCCATGCACTGAAGTTAACTGATGTATTCTTTAGTTGATTAATGAGTTTGTAATTAGTGAATTAATTAATAATTAATTCACACCACTCTTCACTAGTGTATTAATCAGTTAGACTAAATACAACTAGTTCAACTATGTTTGGATTAGTTAAACTGAACACAACTCCATTAACTCCTCAATCAACTCCACCAAACTCTGTCACTTGAGTTCTAACTGAAGCATCCATGCAATAGCTCCACTTAACCCTCAGGAATAGTGTAATTCCTTTTGTCAGCTCCTGTGCCACATCTGTGCACTTAACTGAAGTGCTCCAAGAGAATAAGATAATGTTTAGAGTCCAAATATTATTAAGAGCTAATAATATTCGACATATCTATTTTTAGACTGGCAATCTAAAAATAGATTTCGCCCAATATGTCTAAAATAGAAGTCCATCTATTTTTCCAACTTGACCAACCATCCACAAATATCATCCTGCAACTCATAGAATATGATCGACATGTCTAAAAATAGACATAGTCTAAAAATAGACTTTCGCCAAAAATAGCCTGCGGGCCCACTTAGTGAAGGCGACTCTTTTCACTAAGCTCATCATCTTGTTGAATCTCAACACTCCCTCTCAACAGATGGGATTATATGCCACCCTATCTGCCTCGCGTGTGTTGAATTTGCTCTTTGGTGAGCTTAATGGTCAAGATATCAGCAACCTGATCCTCCGTAGGAATGTATGAAAGTAACATGATTCTCTGCTGCACACAATCTCTGATATGATGATACCGGATGTCAATGTGTTTAGATCTATCATGAAATACTGGATTAACCGAGAGTTTGATGCAACTTTGATTATCACAATAAATCACAGTAGGCTCTAAGTGTGAACCGAACAACCCGACCATGATCTTCCTCATCCATATAGCCTCGCATGCAGCCAAACTCGCTGCCATATACTCGGCCTCTGCTGAACTGAGTGCCACGGATCTCTGCTTCCTGTTGTACCAAGAAACTTCTTTCGACCCGATACTGAAAATCCCTCCAGATGTGCTCTTTATGTCCGTTGGGCTCCCTGCCCAATCTGCATCCGTGAAGCCACATAGCCTCACCTCATCCGATTGTCTGTACCATAATCCATATCTTGATGTGCCTCTGAGATATCTCAATACATGCTTGCCTCCCTTCTAGAAGAGCTTGGTAGGCTTAACCATAGCTTGTGAAAGCTGGTTAACAGCATAGCATATGTCGGGTCGTGTATTGACCAGATGCATAAGCGACCCCACCAACTGTCGATAAACAGTGGCATCCACTACCTCCGCTGAAGTAGCATCCTCCTTCCTCCATCCACCAAGAAGAGGAGTATCAACAGGCTTGCATTCATGCATCTTGAACTTCTCCAGTATCCCCCGGGCATACTTTCCTTGAGAAACAAACAGTCCATCACTGCGCTGCCAAATTTCCAATCCCAGGAAATAATGAAGGAGGCCCAAGTCCTTCATCTCAAACTCCTTTGCAAGATCATCCTTGCATGAGTGTATCAACAGTTCATCACTTGTCAAAATCAAATCATCTACATAAAGTACAATGATCAGCAACTTACCCTCCACCACTATCTGGTATAGGTTCGGATCCACCTCACTCTTGAAGAATCCAAGTCTGGTGAAATAATTGTCTATCTGTGTGCACTAAGCACGAGGTGCTTGTTTCAACCCATACAGCGCTCTTTTGAGCCTGCACACATGCGACTCGCTGCTGAAGATCTCGAAACCTTTGGGCTGCTCTATGTACACCTCCTCCTCAATCACCCCGTTGAGGAACGCAGTCTTCACATCCATATGATGAATGTGCCACCCCATCTGCGCTGAGAAAGAAAGAATCGTCCATATGGAAGAATACCTTGCGACAGGTGCAAAGGTTTCCCCATAATCGATCCCCTCAATCTATGAAAAGCCTTGGGCAACAAATCTTGCCTTGTACTTCTCCACTCTCCTGTCAGCTGCCTGCTTCACTTTGTAGATCCATCTCAAACCCACCATTGATTTCCTTTCCAGCCTTGGGACAATCTCCCATGCACTGTTTCTGACAATCGAATCATACTCTTCCACCATGGCATCTACCCATGCGGGATCCTCCACAACTTCCTCGAAAGAGGATGGCTCCGTCACGATACACTTGCTCATAAGAGCCATGTATCCAGTATACCGGTCAGGTGACTTTCTCTGTCTGCACTATGATGTAGGTCCTCCTACAACCTTCTCTGCATCTAGAGCTAGTCGCTCAGCTTCTGTAGTGCGCTTCCACCCTCTGATGGTTGGCACTGCATGAGTGGTCTCTTCCACTCCATGAACCTCCTCTTGTGGCTGATCCACAACCAGAGACTCATCCTTATGAACTAATAGCTCCTCATCTGCATGCAAGTGTGGCTCCCTCTCAAGCGAACACTTCATGTCTTTCTCCTCATGAAATTTGATATCCCGTCGCAAAACAGTCTTGCGACTGTCTGGCAAATACACACGATAGTTGTGGGGTGTATCAGTGTACCCCACAAATATCCCAACCTCTGCAGTCGGCTCGAGCTTCTTCCTAGCATCCTTCGTCACATGAATGTAAACAGGTGAACCAAAAATCTTCAAATGGGAAATATCAGGTTGCTTACCAGAAAACGCCTCCTCAGGTGTACTCATGCCAAGTATCCTGTGAGGACAACGGTTCTACACATATACTACAGTATTGCATGCCTCAGCCCACAAGTGTATGGGAAGGCCCTGGTCATGCAACATCGCCCGTGCAGCACCCACGATCGTTCGGTTCTTCCGCTCCGCAACCCCATTCTATTGTGGGTTATGAGGTGCTATGAGCTCTCTTCGAATTCCTTCTGCGTTGCAAAAGTCCTTGAATTCGCCAGAGATGAATTCACCACCATTGTCGCTCCTAAGAGCCTTCACATACTTCCCCGATTCTTTCTCAACCGGTGCCTTGAACTCACAAAACTTTGAGTATGTCTTGCTCTTCTTCTACATGAAGAAGATCCAACACTTTCGAGAAAAATAATCAACAAATATCACATAGTACCTGTGCTTTGTTGTCGAAGCTACTGAGAAAGGTCCACACACGTCTGTGTGAATTCTCTCAAGGATCGTCGTGGCGTAACTATCCTTCTCGTGAAAGGTGGCTTTCACAAATTTTCCCAAAGTACATCCCTTGCACTAATCTGATTGCACAAGTGTACCCTTAGGAAGCCTAGTAGAAATCTGCTGCAGTATCTTCAGAGCTCCATGGTGAAGGTGGCCCAATCTCCGGTGCCACAACTCGCCATCATCCCGGCTCACCACTCCCTCTGCCTTGCCTACCATTGCTGCGCAACCATCTACCTACAATTGATAAAGGTTCTTAACTCGAACCCCTATCCTCCGGGTCTCACCAGTTGCCTTACTATGCAGGAAAGCCTTTCCCTCTCTAAAGACAACATCATATCCCTTGTCTTCTAACATCGCCACAGAGATAAGATTCTTCTTCAATCTTGGAACATGCATCACTTCCTTCAATACGAAGGGTTTACTAGACTCCCTCTCAAAGGAAATGGTACCGATACCATTCACACTGTATCTACCATCATCGCCCATCTCGATGTGCACTCCAAGATCTTTCTCATCCAGATCAGTAAACAAATCTCGATCTCCTGTCATGTGAAGATGCACCACTGTCAAGAAACCACACTGAACTTATCACACTTGAGACCAAGCATGCGATCAGTGAATAATCTAGCTCAAACTGCAAGGCTAAGGCCTCTCCAGCTGCAGATCCAGCAGCCTGCTTATTTTTCTTCTTCTGTGGACAACTAGTGGCGTAATGTCCGTGTTGGCGACAGTGAAAACACTTCACCTTGGACATGTCATGCTTCTTGCCTTTCGCACTGGATTGAGAAGCATGCTTCTTGCTATTCCCCTTCTTTTCTTTGGCAGCCAAAGTGCAATTTTCTTCATCAGAGTTCTTTGATGAAGATTCGTCCCTGGTACTTCGCCTTATCTCCTCTTGCACAAGATCCGACCAAAGTCGCTCCCATCCTGGCAATTTCTCCCGACCATTGGCAGAGTCCGGATAGGAATGCCAACTCTTCGGAAGCCCAAGGAGAGCCAAGCTCACCAAGTCCACGTCATCAACAGTCACCCCCACACTTCCCAGCTCATCCCTGCATTGGATGAACTTCGTGACGTACTTGGGCAATCACGCTTTTCCATTTTTATGTTTCCCCGATTCTGAGTTTATCCTGAGCGCCAACTTCCTCTTCCGGACACAGCTTTGGAATAAATCTGTCAAAGCTTTCCACATCAAGAATGGAGAAGCCTTACCATGAAGGCTGGACACTATGTGATCCTTCACACCTTCCAACAGAATCCTTTGACACTTTGATGTCTTCTTTTGCCATGCGTCAAGTACGGCAGCATCACTAGAAGTAGGTTTTGGAATTTCTGCATCTATGAACTCCTTCAACCCATTGTCATCCAGCACCACCTCCATCCTGTCCTTCCATGAAATATAATTCGATTTGCCCTCAAGGGCATACTCCAATCGCAATCCGTTGAAAGACATCTCAACTTCGACACCAAGAAAACACTACTGCAAATTCGAATTCCACCAGCACAAAACTCAACCGCTTCAATGTTTTGCAATTGCTCCAATGATCAATATCGCTCTGATACCATGTAGAAAATTTGAATAACTGATATATTATTCACCGAGATTCTCCTGATCACACACTATTTTAGCTTCATGCATAATACAAAATCTCTTCTACCATTGATCATCACATGCGTAAATAAAATCAATTGCATGCATACATTAAAACCACAAACAATCACACATATGAACACAGTATTTAATGGGAAAGCTTAAAGCTGAAAACCCCAACTATCCGTATATTATATGTCATGGAGATCATGTAACAATCATAGTACAAAAGCTCGCGTCCCTAACACAACCCCCGACTATAACACTAATCAAGCTAGATCTAGCAAAAGTATGCTCCAATCTTCTAACCTCGATAGCCACCTTCTATTGCGTAATCAATGTTGTAGGATGGCTCATTAAACAACTTGAACCACTCGGGCTTGGTACTACAAAACCTCATGGGTTTCTCCACCGATTCATCGGTTGTTGCAAATATGCAACAAAGATAGCCTACAATCGATAGCGAACTCGCTCTCTCACCTATCTCTTCACTGGTCTCCACTGAAACTGTCCATGCACCGAAGTTAACTGATGTATTCTTTAGTTGATTAATGAGTTTATAACTAGTGAATTAATTAATAATTAATTTACACCACTCTTCACTAGTGTATCAATCAATTAGACTAGATACAACTAGCTCAACTATGTTTAGATTAGTTAAAATGAACACAACTCCATTAACTCCTCAATCTTCTCCACCAAACTCTGTCACATGAGTTCTAACTGAAGTATCCATGCAATAGGTCCACTTAACCCCTGTGAACAGCGTGTCCTTGTAAACAGCCTTATGCTGCATATCCTGGAGCACTTAACTGAAGTGCTCCAAGAGAATAAGATAATGTTTATAGTCCAAATATTATTAAGAGCTAATAATATTCTACATATCTATTTTTAGACTGGCAATCTAAAAATAGATTCCACCCAATATGTCTAAAAATAGAAGTCCATATATTTTTCCAACTTGACCAACCATCCACAAATAGCATCCTGCAACTCATAGAACATGATCCATATGTCTAAAAATAAACATAGTCTAAAAATAGACTTTACGCCAAAAATAGCCTGCGGGCCCACTTAGTGAAGGCGACTTCTTCACACTAAGCTCATCATCTTGTTGCAATATCAACATCAACATTTCATATAGATGTGTTACACAAAAATAGTAAGGATCTTTGTTAGTACCTCATAAACGAATATCTCGATAACCTATAACTATTTGAAGATGTTAATCTCTTTCTTATCATTGTATTGATTATTTTGATGAGGCATGTCAACGTGTTTCTAAAAATATTGATATTTGTGGTTACATTTGTAAAAATGATGATGATGATGATGATGTGCCTTGTTCTTCTATTATTAATGCACTAGTTTCCCCTGAATTTGAGATACATACTAGAAGCATTAGATCCCACATATTGTGCCAAATGGGATATATAAGTAGTAGACTTAGGAAGAGTGGACAAGGTATTGTTGCTCCAAAAGAGCCTGAGATGAGACCCTTAAGAGTAAGACTTATAATGAGACTCCTTTTCCAAATGGAGGTCATTCTAAAATTGATTTGCAGAGCATTACTCTATACATGTTTTGCTCGTTATTGAATTTTATTCAACTAGGTTGCAAAGTAGAAAAGATGGATTTCCCAATGATTCAGTTGATGATAGTATGTTTGAATTAGAGACAAGGGACAATTATATTGATTGAAAGGACACCATATACCTTCGATATAATGGGAATCACATCCTACACCTTTCATTCATTAGTAACATGAGTCTTCCATACCAATACCTTCATCATAGAGACTATAAGATTTCATCCAAGAGTTGAAATTATTGGCATGGCAACAATGACGTTTGTAGAACTTTGCAAAAGATATGTAAGAGGCAAAATTTTGAACCACTACTCACAGCTAGGATTAATTGTGGTTGGACTCATGATTAATCATCACAACACTTGGAAGAGGTGCTTCAAGACTTCACACAAATGTGTGTCATGTGGTGTGAAATTGTATGGTGTTGTTCTTAGTTTAAGTGGATAGATCCCTAAATCCTTCTTCTTTTTGTCTAGTAGAATCGGTGACTAAGGCGGGCTCATACTCTCGTGACACAAGGTTAATTCTAACCACTACCACTATAACCTCTAAGCATATATCCATGTAAGTATGAACCACTGACATCACAAAGAGTGTCTTAATAGTGCACTCTATTACCAATTGATTTACACCTAGAGGATGATTTCTAAATTCAATATTGGCGTAGTATTTCTTGGACAATTGTATTGAACAATATTATTGGCATTTTTTTGCATATGGAATAGATTTAATTAAAGGCATTATATGTGAACTTTATTCTCAATTATGATATCTCACATTGTGCTTAAAGGGGAATTATTTTTATCTTGTTGCAATGTATGAACCTAGCTTGACGTTGTCGAGAACATTATAACGATTTTGAATAGTTGACATAAATCGACAAAATTGTTTGATAACAACACTAAGGAAAAGTCAAAGAAGCAAGAGAAGGCCAAGAGCCTACTTAAATCAGTGCCTGACTAAGGGATTGTTTTTCAATACACTAATAAATTAAACTAGTTTTGAAGCAAAGAAAGCTAGGTTTATTTTATATTCGATTTTTCACTATTCTTGACTATGTTGAATTTGGCTGTTGCATGTTTTGGGAGTTTTATATTTGGGCATTGTCTAAAAATTTTATGTTTAGGAGTTTTGATCGGAATCCAACGATTTTTTTTTTGGTCAAATCTTAATTTTTGTTCTTTAAAATGGGTTTTTGACTACATATATGGATTCGGCTTCTTGAAAATCCCCTAGGGCACTCAGATTGGGGAGAGTTTACAACTAAAACTTGTGATTCCAAGAAATCCATGTCAAATTCTAAATAATTTAAACTAGAAAATATGTTGGAAAACCCTCCAAAACATAGAACAGATAGACTATGGCTTTATGCTTGTAACTCCCATCATTGAGATTGCTTGGCTGATAGCATTATGAATTTGGAGACTAATTTTGGCATTGTTTTTTAGAAAAGGTGTTTCCATTCAGGGATTTCGAGGTCAAAAATGGGCGTCAAAACAAAGGATGTATTAACAAAATTAACTTGAAAATAACCAATAGGATTCACGGTGATGATGTCATCCCTAGGGGTAAAAATTATGAAGGGAAAACACGAAAACTATTTTTTTTTATTGTATTTTCAACTTATCTCCTTATAAGTTTACTGCAATGTCAAGTGTAGACACTTGTTGGATGTGAAATTTAATTCCACATCTAACGAGTACTCTCTTTGCACACTTCTAAGTAGAACCACATTAAAAAAAAAAAAAATATATATATATATATATATATATATATATATATATATTCAATTTTTTCAATGTGGGTCTACTCATAAAATAGTAGTTTACTTTATTTTCAATTTATATATATATATATATATATATATATATATATATATATATTTTTTTTTTTTTTTTTTCTTTTTCCTTAAAAATTTATATTTTATTTTATTACTTTCACTATTATTTGATTATTTTCCCTAAAAGACTCATTGTACGCTTTAAAATTCCCTTAATACAATAATCATCTATGCTTAGGCTCTTTACTCCACTTTTATGTGCAGAAATGTTCTAAAAATGTAAGTACTAAAAGAATCTCTATTATAAGCCCTGCATGTCCAAGCTTAAATTTTAATTAAAGAATATATAAAAAACCATTGAAAATAATTTCTCAACTTCAACACATTTTTTTCCTTACAAATTATTCCCAAAAATTGTTGTTCAATACTCTTTGGCAAAGCTACTCTGACTAAGGAGAGATGAGGTAATTCAAGACACCCTTCTAAAATTATCATTCCCCTTCTTAATATTTGACGTTGGTCACTCATGTGATCAAGAAATGGATAAAAAACAAAAATAAACATTAGTTTTAGCCCAGAAAGTGGAACTCCCTTTCTCTTAAATGCAATTTAATCCAAATAAAACTTTACAATAATGTTTTTACCACTTTCTCATCTATGCGGAAATACATCATCTCAATTTGTGATGCCAATTTGGACAAGTATATGCCCCTAAGGTTTTAAGGAGCAAGGAATTCATCAAAATCCTCCATCTGGTCGATATGTAAGTGTTGTCAATGAAAATGTCAAATCTGCCCTTCAAAATGGATTTTGTGCTCTCTAACTATAAAATGCACTTTTGTGCCTGGAAGGATTGGATTTTTCACTTGAGTAAGAGGTACAATGTCTTTGCACCCATCATTGATACTCTTTTCTTTTCCACCACTTCTACACACCATGTAGAGTTCATATTTTAATTACAGAGTTTCCAACCATAAAAAACATGAAGCATTGTAAATGCCATACATGATCACAATCATATTTCTAATGAAAGGACATATGATCACCTTCCAACTTAGATCTACACAGGAAATAGTGTAATAGCCAAGAATTTTCAATCCTCGTGTTTGCAAAACTTATGGAATTTCAACAATGAGCTCTTGGCTCCCCCTTGGTGCTAGAAATTTAGTGTAGATTGTGTCATCAACAACTAAAATAAATATTTGATGTTAAAAAGTGGCATCGTGGCCTTGAAGCAGCGAGCAAGAAGAGATATATTTTTAAAAAAATCCTATATTAATAGTAAAAATCTATTGTTGGGAATCACAATTATCGTTAGGTCAAAACCTGCAAGTATTAGTCAACGATCACATAGCCAAAGATAAAGATCCACAAAAAGTGGTTAGTCCATGTCATGAAACACATGGGGAGCATCGGTTTATCCATTGTCCAACATCAATATGCAAAACAAATTGACCAATACAATATGATATCATCATAACGCTCCTTTGTGATGTAAAGTCATCATTATTCCAAGCACTTCACTCTCCAAGTTTCACACCTTATGTGGGCTTGGTGATGGGTAGCAAGTAGGATCCTCACGCTAGGCCTTCAAGGAGAATAGTTAGAACAACATGTACATGATGCTTTGATATCACCTTATTAAAGGACCCAAATTATAAAAATAACATCAAAGTTCATTGGGTTATGGTCTGATATATGAAATGGAGTGTCACCACACTATTGACCCAGATTCAAAGCTCAGGGAGCATAAAAAAAATTATGGATGATAAGTTAGCCAAGTATGATGAGCATGATATGATGCATTAATCAACAAAAATAAAAACAAACCAATGATAAATTGACTTGAGAAAAGATAAAGGTGTTGAAAAACAAAATTAGAAAAATTGGAACAAGATCACCTAAGTTAAGATGAAAAAGATAAAGAACCAAAGTAGTTTAAAATAAATAAATAAATCATTTGAAAAATGACATGTTAGACACATTTTAAGAGGATGAATACAAAGTCACAAAGTAAAGTTAGTTTTTCTTGGACCTAGGTTGTTGATTTTAGCCTCATACAATTCAATGATACAAACAAATTCTTAGTAAAAATATAAAAAGATGCAATTGCGCACATAATTAACACAGATATTTTACCCTAAAAACTCAAACTAGAAAACCAGAAAGAATTTCAATATATTATATCTTTACAATGTTACAATTCAATGTGTATATCCCACAACATCCATACACTTGCAATCAATTAACCATGTATTAGAATGAAATTGTGGTTCCTCAATCAAAATTAGAAAATCATGTGTTGAACAACGATGTGCCACAAAACCACTAAAAGAGAAAATCATGTACCAAAAACAATCAAAAACAAATGCGGCAAATGAAAACCAAGGGCTACCATGTTAAATTCTACTCACCCCATCTACTTGCAATTTATTACCTAGTAAATTATTTTGTTGTAAATTACTTTACAACATATCTATTAAATAAAAGCACTGCTAAAAAATTCAACAGGTGAATAAAATATAAACAACGAAAGGAAAATAACCAATCTCGTACATATGCATACACATAAATTATGTCTTTCAAATATGTTGTTTCAATCAAATAATATCTTAAACATACAAGGGCTTTCCTTAGCTAGGAAAATTTTCCCACCAAGGAAAAATTACAAATACAGTGAAACCTAGAATATTTTCAATTGATCAAATCCTCAAAACATGTCCTTTTGATTTTGTTGGCTGCCAAATCCTTTCCCTCGTTGCCCCTTGTTCTCTTCCTCAAACTTTGTATACTTGGTTGAATGTGCTTCCTCGCCCAATCACTCAAATATCACTATCTTAGTATTATATGCTCACTTGATGTGTATTTTCCCTTAGCCTAACCTTCCTTTTATTATTAACCAAATCTACAACCCTACTCTCCAAAGTCATTGACAAGTGAAAATAGATTTCAACTTCACTTGAGATCAATTGAGATCAATAGTTAAAATTTATCTAATTCACTAATGCAAATAACCTTTGCATTTCATTAGATTAATCCGTTTTTTTCTTATAAAAAAATGACTTTAATAAAGTCTTCAATTGGAGTATTTATTAAAGTTAAAGAACCTTGATTACTTCCACACATTTTAAAACTTAAACTTCTTCAATGCTCAACATACTTTCCACGACTAATGGAGGAGGCAAGACCAGAAGGGGTTATCCTTTGCCCCAATGGAAAATTTGAGAAAAAATTTGCGTGGGAGTTGAGTTTCACCTCAAACAACCAGGCGGAAGAACTAGGACATTGGAAAGGGCTTAAGATTGCAGTGACCCAAGGAAACCTCCATTTAAGTGTCTTTGGAGACACTCTCACAAGTATACAAAAATGCCACAAAATAAAGATCCACAAAGAAAATGATACAAGGTCAACCTTACAAAGACTCTAATTACTTACGGAAAATTTTGAAACCTTGGAGTTCTACCATATCAAGCGAGATCATAACATGTTGGCAGATGCCCAAAGCTAACATCAGAGTTAATTTGGATCAAGGAGATTTGCTGGAGGCGCATGGCAGCATAATCAAATGTCACATACCATGATCATTATTAATCTAGGACCTTGAAGGCCATTAAGGAAGAATTAACCTCTGATAGGCAACATTATTACGGTAGTAATTCCAAGGCACATATGTTATGTGGTGAATGTTCCTGCAAACCATTGGACCCTTCATTCAACGGGTGGGTAAATACGAGGTGCAAGGTTAAGCGTGCAAACAAGTGGGATGGCGTCGGCAGAGTTTTAAGGTCAGCCAGCATAGCAGGAATCATTAGTATCATCGTTGAGGGAGAACAATCATGTTAAATCGTGTGTGTTTACAATCCAACCCAAGCAACAACTAAAATTCAGTTATTTGTCAATCAACAGAACGAGAGAGGCATTAAATATAAAGGAACTCCCCCCGTCGTCATTCTGGAGTCCAGTTTGGCCATAAAAGGATGGTTGTGCAGGCTTCAAGCGCAATGACTCCCCACTCGATCCCTCTGCATTGAAGGTATGGCTTCTTCATCAGGAAATGGTGTTCGCTGCCCTCCAAATGTGATTGAGCAGGAATTAAAGCAGAAAATCGAGGAGTTGATCTCCAAGATAGGTGGGACAATTATCTCGTAGGCTCGTTCCCATTTTGCTCTGGTCTCGAGCTAGCTAGAAAGATTAAAAAAGGATGTGGAAAATGCACAGGCAATGTGGAGGTAATAGCAACCAAGATAGAAAACTTGGACTACAAAGTGGACAACTCAGAGTTTAAGGTGGAGACTGTAATTATTAATGTTCCGAAGGAGGTATTTGGCCTCAACAAGACATGGAGTCGGAGTCTGGCGACAGTGGGGCTCTCCCTTCATTGTTCCTCGACCAACAAGAATCGCAACAGGCGCAGGGTTAGCAAGTGTCAGTGGATAAACCTTAGCAGGAGGAAGCATACAAGGCGGGCATGGAAGAATACGACGAGAATAATGAGGGGTTCTCCCTTCGTTGTTCCTCGACCAACAAGAGCCCTACCAGGCACAAGGTCAGCAAGTGCCAGTGGATCCACCTTAGCAAGAGAAAGCATACAAGGTGGACATGGAAGAATACGACGAGAACAATGATGGCTTCAGGTAGTTAACTTCGTAGCAATAGTTATAATATGGTATGTAGATATGTTACTACTGATGGGGTTTTTTTGAGAAATTATAAGATGAATGTTGTAATCAATCTAGAAAATATATCTCTAAATATCCACAGACACCGGTCAAAGCAATTTTGGAGGACTATGGAAATTTTGTTGCTGTTGAATGTAATGGCACTGGCCAGATTTCATAGAAAGTTAACCATTCCATATATATATATATTCCACAACTATCAATACAAAATTACCCTGATTAAAACAATCTAAAAAAATCATGACAAAATAAAGGGTTAACTTATCAAAATGCATACATTTAAATCACATAGGTAAGTATAAAACAAGTCATGTACAGGTGGTAGCACAATTGGCAAATAACATATTGACAAGCCTTTGTGTATCTAAATAATCGAAAGTTCAATCCCCCAAGACAATGATGTTTCACCAACCAAACTTAATATATATATTATATATATATATATAACAAGTCATAATATAATTCATATATTTATATTATAGATATAATAGTTATCATATGGATGGCCCGATACATTATTTGGATATAATCATGACACAAGGAATTATCCCAACATAATAGTTGAAAATCTTGGAATAATAAGACTATACATATCAACATAAAGATGTCCTAAACACACATTGTATGTAAAAAATATAATATATACATAAAAGTAAGCATTATAAACACTATGTAGCAACTCCCTCACAGTGAGCTCTCACACTCGCACTAAGTATTCCAAGCTCAAGTGTGTGCCATTATACTCACTCTAAATAACTAACAAAGAAAACATCGTTTCTCTCATAAAACAAGCTAAGAACATGCCATTGAGTACTCCGAGCTAAGTAAGAGCACTTCATGGAAAAATTTAGGGGCTAATATTCGCAGGTGGGCTAATTTTCCATGATGTTTCTAAAAAAAGATGCACCAATTTTTATCTTTTGTAAAAAAATGATTCGCCAAAATTTTACACTATAAAATTATTTTACTTTAAAAATCGCCAACATTATATAGAGAGTATATATAAAATCATTATAAATTTGAATAATTTTACAAATACATCAATAAATTTTTTATAGTTTGCATATTAAAGACTAATGAGATTTGCTTATATATTTAAACTTCAGAATAATTTTCTATCCTAAAAAATTTCCCTGAAGCACCTACCCCACAACCCCACATTGAAACAAAGTGGAGTCAATACTTAGAGATTATCATGGTTGTCTTGATCTATAAAGTCCAATTGCGAGATAATAGTTATCATATCTTTCAAAAGTGCAACAATTATATTAAAAACACTACTTAGTTTTGGAATCATGTATCTTCAAATGTGGTAGTCTTTCTTTTATTATTACAAGTATCGAAAGATTATCTCATATTCTCACTTCTTCTTTTTTTTGGGGTGGGGGAACCTTTTTTTATAGGTTTCCATTTACTTTGTCTTTTATTTAATAAAAATTTCAATAAGCAATTCTAACCTTGTTCAGATTGCAAAAATCTATGTATTAATTGTGACTCGCTTATTTCAGTAAGCAATTCTAACCTCGTTCAAATTGCTGAAATCTATGGATAAATTGTGACTCGCTTCACTGTAATGTATGCATGTCTTGAAAACATCCATTTCCAAACCTTTTGTCAAATAATTATATATATGTGCGACAGTAAAGATTAAAATATGTTTTTTCATCGTAAACATTTATCTTTTCATCTTTTGGACCACCCCAGGGTTGATTTTTACTAATGGCATAAAATAAATAAATAAAATTGCAATGTTGGCAAAACAAAAAAACTTATATGAAGTGTGTTTAAATTGATTTAGAAATAATTTTTATATAGAAATATGTTCAAATTTATTCTAACAATCATAACTTAATGGTAAACTTAGTCTTTCATAAAATAGTTTCAGCACTGGTTTATATTAATGTACCAGAGCATGTAAACAAAATGCCACTACAAGCAAAAAGAGAACGACTTCAGTCCAAGCACAGATCCTCGTTCTGATCATTACAGATAATAAAAGCATGTATCTCCAGACGAGATGTATACCACTTTTCAGTTACTACAAAAGTTCCGTTTACTAACAGCCTTTTATGCAAATTTTGAAAAGCATCTCAGGTTCACAATAATTCTAACGTGGACATGATAAATTAGGACAATAAGCACATTAATAATTATAATGTCTTATCATGGCTGATAAACAAGAATTAAACGTACCTAGATTTATTACATTACAACATAACTGGTACATAAATATATTACACTAAAAAATTACTACTAGACTCCGAGCCAGTCCAAAACTAGTACATAAATGTATTACGTTAAAACATCACTACTATACTACTATTAGAGAATCTAAAAGTCCGGTTTATTTGGATGCTCCAATCATTTTTTATTACCACAGAAATGTATTCCGCTAAAACGTTACAAAAAACATTATCACAGGAGAGTCATTCCAAAAGATAAGGTTATTTGGGTGCTCCAATCATTCTTTTCATTTCAAATGCGCCTTCACATTATATTAGCATTACCTTGAGTAGATATCTGATTAGAAGGTAAGTTGGAGTAAAAGTCAACATCTATTGCTTTGTGTACTACATCAAAAAAAGGAAAATTAGGTGCCCACAAGATATAGATGTGACCGAAAAAAATGCCACACAACCCTTCAGAAGAGTATGAAGCCGTCAACGATGCATATCATTCAGATGTGAAGAAGAGTATTAGTTTGATGTTGCAGTCTTACCTCTAACTATACATGTTTCCTAGAATCTATATTTCTCAAACGGAATCTTCCCATCAACTCATTCATCATATTTACCAAATACGTCCAAGCAAAATGAAATCAGGACATTAAATACATTTGCTGATTGAAACTGGTCCAACATAGTTGTAAAAGATTCAGCCACCACTTTGGGATGAAAATCTAGGACACCGGCCAAGTGGTATCAATAAATCTTCCATTATCTTGTATTCTTCATATGACATCTCTGCAGCTTCAAGAACCTAATTTTTGCCATAAATGGAAGCTTGCATCACTATGGTTGATCTTCTTCAATATATAGAGAATTCAGAAGAAAAATAGCAATCCTTGTAAATTCTAAACATACTAAGTTGAGAAACACAGAGTGACTAAATACATAGCAAGAACAATTTATTCGGTTGAAAAGGCAGCATTGAAGAGCAAAAATTAAAATAATTTATGTAGATGCACTGCACCTATGAACCTATGAACCTTTGGTCAGTTATTACAATAGATGTAAAGCCCGGGAAGAAAATGAATACACCTTTTAGAATTTACAGTGATCATCATCAACAGTATTGAAACTCGTATCCATGGCCGCCAATGTAAAGTGCTTACACAACATAATAAGATATACAGAAGGTATGTGATAGTGATAGATTACTACATACATATAAAAAGAGTGCAAAATTTAGAATAATTTCATAAAGAACATCAAAAAAAGGAACGATCAAAATTGGAAATGAATATTGAACATAACAATAGTGATAGATTTAAACTGTGAAGCAATAATACTTCTATGTACCCTAACACCATGCTCACTTAACTCCTTCCAATCAATCTCTACTTCCATCGTAAATGAATCCGATTCTAGCCTTGGCCAGAGAACTTAACATATAATAATCGACATCTGGATTTGATTGTTTTTGTTATGTTATCTCTATGTTACCTTGGTATATATCACCCGTTATTTTAGGTGTTCGTTGGGGGAACGTCAAGTGGATGTTGGAAAGTACATTTTTATGCTGCCATAGAGACATTCTTTGTTAATAATTTTTAATGAAAATTTTATTTTTAAGATTTCAAACCATCATTCCAAAGCCATTAAAGACAAAATATGCAAAGTTTGTTCATCTACATACCATGTAAAGGTGCATGTCATCAACAAAAAATCATTATCAAAGAGGCTCTAAATGGCCTCTAGATAATGCTACAAGCTATTGGACCACTGGCCTGTTGAATTTTGTGGCTAGGGTTGGTCTTCATAATCATTATTATCATTGATGTACTTGTATCAATATATTCATTTTATATATGTAAAGCATGTTCTTCATGCTAAAAAGAAAATGTTATTAATTATGAATTTGTCAAAAGAAAAATTAGAAGGCATGTTCTTCATGACTTTCTCAAAAGGAAAATTTGAATTTTAAAATTTGGTTTATGGCTCCACAAGAAGACCAAGTCGACCCTCCTCCCTGTCAAGTCGGTTCAGCCCTAAGAGGCACCTATTTGGCCCCCAAAGAGACTATATATAAGGTCGCTTGATCCCGCTCATGCTGTAATTTGCATCTCCTCATATCAAGCATGTTCTGCTCCCTTAAAGCGAATAAGTCAAAAAGATGAAGGCCGAAGACAGATGAAGATCTTTCTGCTCCCACTTGTGACCAGACTTGGAACGAATTTTCTGTGATGCATTTCTGAAGTCTGATTTTTTCTGAGGAAGAAAGAGACTTTGACTGAGCCTTTTGAGCAAGCTTTCCAGCTGCTGTTTTGGAGGGTTGACTTCGCTTCTTGGTGGACTGTTGGTCTAGTCATCTTGCTGGTCAGTTTGTCTATGACTTTGATGCCTCTTGTTGACTTGATTCTATAAGGAAAGGTTGCTGGGATTTATCATTTTCCCCATTTCTGTGGAGAAGTAAGACTTTTTCTGAAGAAGAAAGAGACTTTGACTGAGCCTTTTGAACAAGTTTCCCAGCTGCTGTTTTGGAGGGTTTACATGGCTTCTTGGTGGACTGTTGGTCTAGTCATCTCACTGATCAGTTTGTCTGTGACTTTGATGCCTCTCTTGTTGACTTGATTCTATAGGGAAAGGTTGCTGGGATTTTCCCCCATGTGTGTTTTCCCAGGGTAAACTCTTGTGTGGTTCTCTTTATGATCCTCCCAGGGTAAACTCTTGTGTGGTTCTCTTTATGATCCTTTGGCATTTTTGTTTTACTGTTGAGCTCCTCTGTGTAATTGTGTTATGATGGAAAAGATCACAAGAAAAAGATTAAACTAATAAATATCATAAGAAGTAATTATCAGCTTGGAGGATGCCCTAGATTTTCAACATGGTATCATAGTGATGGTGAAGGAGCAGCTCTTGAAGTAGAAGTCTTCAATGTTTCAGATCTACAGCTTAATTAGTCATCTAGCCCTGGATGCCCGGGCTCAAGAATCAAATATCAAGAAACTCCCCCTCCATTCTGCCAATTCAATGGTGAAATTATCCTCCTCTGCTCAGGTCGAATCTAGAAAGATTGTCATGTAATTTGTGCCCTTTCAAAGGTCTGTCCTAGATGTAATCCAGGAACAGAAGTTCTGTTTAAAGTATGATCTTGTACAGGAGAAATGACTGAAGCCTTATTTCTGATCCTCAGTGAATCTCTTCAGTAGGCTGAATGCCTCAGATCTAACCTATTGTGGGAAGCCCAGAAACCTTTGCCTCTGAAATACGAAACTCTTCAAGAGGCCAAATTATCAGTCTACAATTTTTTTAGATTCCGTGTTCACAAGGATCGCAGTCTTAGTCTATTGAAACAAAATTCCTCAGAGTTTGTGACTGAAGAAACCTCAAAGGTTATCTATGTAACAGTATTAAAGATAGAAAGACCTTATGAATGACCTCAGAGAATCTTGAAATAATGGATTTTATTTTAGTTTATAAGTTGTTCATGTGATACAACTAGGTCACGGTCTTAAGGAGCTCACCATGTTTTGAAAGATGTTCTAAGTCTCTATGACTAAGGGCATGAACCTAAGAATCTCTGTTTCAGTAAGAAGAAGAACGGAAATGTCTTAGTTCTACCCTGTGAAGCACAGGTTCGCAGACCCGGGGGTGGGGTTTGCAAAGCCATTCTGAGTTCTCGTCCCCACAAACCGGGTGTTGGAGCGGGTACTTCCAAGACGAACCGGGTTCTTCCCATAAGAACCTGATACTCAATAACTGCGGCCTAGGTTCGTTTTCTTAAACGAGTTCGCCGAACCTTGAAAATGGGTGCGTGAAGGGTTCTTTTGTGGCATCGGGAAAGAAAAATAATTTCTATCTCAGTAAAACATTTCCAATTTAAAGTTTTGAGGTCTTAAAGTCCAATCATTTCGAAAGAAGTGCAGGTTTTTTTAATTTCTTTGCCATGATTTTTATCAAAATTCCTATCTTAGTAAAACATTTCAAATTTGTCAAGTCTCACTAGCACAAGCGGTTGAGGATGGGCCTTGTTAGCAAGGCGACCCAAGATCAAACCTCACAGGGGGTGGTTGTGCCATGTGCTATTGTTAAAATTGGACAACTAGGTCCAAACTCCGGGATGTGCTGCTCAGATGATGATCCCAATATTTCTATTGGATTCCTCTTTCGGAGAGGTGTAAGATTGATCTAAAGATCATCTTGATCGGATGAGCAGAACATATACATTTGACACACATTGCTGTGGAGGAATTCTCTCTCTCTGGATAGCGTTGGAGCTGTGATATATATGAACTGTTCTTTGTTTGGGTTGTTCTCGGTTATGTGTGACACGCTTGGCTGAATGACCTATTGGAGACTTTGTTGGTAGAAGCATCCTGTTGATCGCCGTAACGCCACCATTTATTATCTCTGTATTGGCTTGTCTTCTATCGATCTATTAGTATGTTCTATCTTCTTTAGTATTGCCCCCTAATCTGAAATGGCATAGAACATAAGCTGAAATTAACATGGTATTAGAGCTTATGGACGACAATGCCCAATTTATAGCTCGTGGAGGAGAGACTATGTCTCTGTCTTAGCCGCAGCTAATGAAGTTCAAGAACAGGGAGGCATAGATGACTGTTTTAGGGTCAATTTAGGAAGACCGAATAAAAAAAAGGTTGTTTCAGCCTACATAAATGTGTCTTGGGTGCGATGGATAGCAGCGTACACTGCTATAGGTGGGCCGCAGTCCCTACCTCATTAAAGACAGCGTGCACAAATTTTTTTTTACCGGCAGCAGCTTGGATGAGTGGGCCTTTTTTGACTCTGGAGCACCGAATTGTTAAAAGACAGCCGCAGGAAGTGGGGTCTGTTTTCGGTGACTGCAAGTCGGTATGGCCATTTGGATGGTTATACTCAGCTGGAGAGTTAATCGGACTAACAAGAAAGGCGTCAAAATTATAAGAATAGCGTAGAATTTCTGTTGGCGTAGAATTAAGTCAATCTAAAACGCAGATTCATTTGTACGTCGTCGGTCGTTCAATGCTCGTCCCTGCTTTTCGCTTCACAAATGTCGGTCGTTCTCCTCGTCAGAGCATCATCCGAAACAGGGGCATTCGGGTCACATTCCCGCGAGTTTCGAGGTTGACATATCGCATCCCTCGTACAGCGTCTGGCTTATGAAAGTAATCTTATATGACGCCAAGTTCTTATTGTCAGTTTACACATCTATGCGAATTGATCTAGAGCATAGACGTACAGCACTGAAGCAGACGCACCAAGTAAGAACACTTATTGTCACGTGAGAAAATCAATTCTTGATAAATCGGATCATCGATGAACTCCGATGGTCGACTAAGACGTTGATAGGTCCCTGTAGTGACTTCGCTAAGTGAAACGAGTTTTCCGTATTTAAAAGGTGAGTCCCGTTGTGACCATTTTCATGAACGTAGATTGTTTGTTGAAGTAGTTATGGATCTTGTAAAAGGATTTTGCGGTTAGGCAAGAAACTGTTTCATAATCAGAATGTTATGACCACCAGACGGAATGACTTCTGGGTTCAATTTAGGTAACGTCCGACTACAGATGATGCGTCCTTACCTCGGGATAAATACTCATGAGGTTTTACCTTTTGCTGACATCGGGTTAGAATTGGCATTGACGTCTCAAAGAAATCCTCGCATTGGGCCTGCCTTAGAAAAAAAAAATTCGCTCAAATTTGACAAGCACCACTTTGTCCAGAATTGACCTCATAAGGAAATAAGTTTGGCTGTAAAGGCTTTGCTTTGTTCAGAAATGATCTCAGAAAGAAGTCCGCTCAGTTGAAAATTTCGCTTTGTTTAGAATTAATATCGTCAAATATATGTGCCGACTTGATCAAAATCAAATCTGAAGAAGTGCATGTTAAAGGGGCCTCTACATCAGTTGGGAAAGTTACATAAGCCTCGTGATTGTTGAGCGTATTTCTGGAGTGTATTGTAAGATTAGAAGCCGAATCTGATAAATCGATTGACGCCTTGTTATTCTCCAATTTGGATCAGGCTCCACAAGTCTATGCAGAAGCGAGTGAATAATTTGTACGCAAAGAGAAGGCCTCATATTATTTGTCTTTGTAGCAATCTCCAGGAGGAATTTTTTGAATGTTCTAAAAGGCCGAATCGTTGTGTATTCCAGCAGGGGTTTCAAGGTCACTGTGGATGCAAGGGAAGGAGGTTGCATTATTTGAGGTGTGTTTTGGGCAAGAAAAATGAGGTAATTGCCCATGAACAATCCAACAGCGCATTCATAAGGCACCTTGCCTTGCCTAGGTTGCAGCTTCAGAAGGCTGTCCAATGACTGGATAGTGGATGGTGCAGCTTGCTAATGCCCTAACAGAAATTTTACAGCTTAGTAAAGCCTTGAATTACTAAGCATCTCCTTTGGACAGTCCCTGGAAAATAATTATCATATACAGTTTTCTGATATGATTGATAAAATTGTCACTTCTGCAATTGATTTCTTGGCTACGTGTATATATCAGGACCTGCTAATTATTGGTCATCATCAGCAAAATTCATTTCTATGGAAGTCATCTATAAGATTTTCATTCAAAACTCTGGATTGTTTTGAAGATACAAGTCACCTTGATGAACAAAGGAACACATGTAACATGTATTGATGACTTGAGGGGCGTTGCAGTGCCTCATTTAACAGTATTATGATACTGTTGACAGTGGTTGTGAACCAGCATATACCTGGACTTAATCTATTGGCAGTACCCTTAGAAAGTGCCTTGTCCAGATTTATCCTGTTGGATGATTGGGGCTGGAACATTGATGAGCAGGAGTACCATTATGACTCTGCTGGATCTGCATGGACTAACATGAAGAAGGGTAAATTCTGTGTTTTAACATCTGTATGATTGGTTCCTAGATCTGTGAAATCTAGGAGAAAAATCGCAGAACTGAGATCTGAAGTCTCAAGCAGATCTGTAAATAAGAAGCAGTGTTGGATGAGATGTCAGATGTAGTAGATGAAGCTCTCAAGTGCAGAATTATGAGAGAAGGAATCATGTTTGGATTCCTAGTTTTGTGGGTCGCAGTAAAGAGGGTTGCTTGAGGAAGCTACAACAGACCTCCTCAGAATAACAGGACTTCTAACACAAGCTGGGGCTTGTTGGTATATTCTCCCTGTTGGACAGTGACATAGATAGACACCTATGTAGCAGTAAGTATGTGGCAGTGGCAGTCTCACATTGGAGCGTAAAGGTAAAATGTGTTTTTGCCGCTTTCAGACACGTTGTTGGAAGTCTTTAGCAAAAGATTGTGGTCTTGGATGGTTTTGAATATGGGAGAATAAAACTCCCTTCCAAGCTGGTGTCTGAGATGCCCTCATTTAAAAATAGATGTTTTTTTTCTTCTCTTGAAAGAGAAGCTGGCATTAAGAGGGAGAATATATCTATATATGCTCCTGAGCAGATACCTTTGTTGAACGAAAGAAGATCCTCATGGCTTAGGGACATATGGCTTCAGAGGGGGAAATTCCGAAGGAAAACCAAGAAGCCATATAAATACCAGGGTATCTAGCAGCCATGAGTACTATTGTACAATTTGAGCTTAAATCCTTTGAGGAAGTCGTAAAGCATCAAGTCTGGAAGGATGCTATGCACGAAGAGTATGAGTCCCTTATGAAGAATGATGTATGGGATGCGGTTCCAAGACCATAGGACAAAGCAGTTGTCACCTCAAAATGGCTCTACAAGATCAAGCATGGATTTGATGGAAGTGCTGAAAAGTTCAAGGCAAGATTCGTTGCCCGTGGCTTCTCTCAAAAGGAAGGCATAGATTATGATGACATATTTGCACCTGTGGCCCGATACACCCCCATTCGATCTATTATAGCCCTTGCTGCTACGCAAGGATGGAGTCTTCATCAAATGGATGTGAAGACCGCATTTCTGCATGGTGCGATAAAGGAAGAGGTATATGTGGAGCAACCTCTGGGGTTGGAAGTACAGGATCGGGACACCCATGTCTGCAGGTTGAAGAAAGCCCTCCATGGGTTGAAGCAAGCACCCACAGATTGGTACGAGAGGATCGATAGCTACTTGATGAAGCTGGGCTTCACTCGAAGTAATGCTGATCCGAACCTTTACTTCAAGGTTGTCAAGGGAAAACCTCTCATTCTGGTGCTATATGTGGATGACCTCTTCCTGACAGGTGCTGACCCTCTCATTCATCAATGCAAGAGGGAGCTCGCCGCTGAGTTCAAGATGAACGACCTAGGACTGATGCACTACTTCCTAGGCCTGGAGGTCTAGCAGAGACCTAGCGAGATTTTCCTTTCTCAAGGAAAATACATTGTGAAGTTTCTGGAAAGATTTGGTATGGTGGACTGCAAGTCCTATCAACACCAATGGAGCTCAACTTCAAGAAGTTGACTGGCAGCACTGCTAGGCCTGTATTGTCTAATCCTACTGAGTATCGTCAACTCGTAGGGGCCCTGATGTTCTTAGTGAACACCCATCCAGATATGTGTTTTGCAGTGAACACTTTGAGTCAACAAATGGTTGAATACATTGCAGCGAGTATGGCCTGTTGTGAAGCAGTTTGGTTGCGAAAGCTCTTCAGTGAGTTGTTCGGACATGTGCTAGATACCACCGTGATACTCTGTGATAACCAGCGTGGGATTCGCTTGTCCGAGAATCCAATGTTCCACGATCGATCCAAGCATATTGATATCAGGTACCATTTCATCCGAGATATGGTACAGCAACTAATGAGCAGGTCGCGGATATTCTCACTAAGCCCCTGGGGAAGGTCAACTCCCTAACCTTCTGTGAGAGTCTTGGTATCGTGGAACGACCCTATGATGTGGGTCCTGTTGGACGATGAGCTCTGGGAGCTCTGGGGGGCTTTGGGGACACGCCTTGAGTTATGAGCAACCACAAGGCTAGGCTTGCCAAACCTTGTTGGTGTGCTTGGACCACCGCGAGATTATTGAGCGTTCACCCTCATTATCTCTGCCTCTACATGCATCCTACCCATTGAGTTCAGGGCTCATGGGAAGTACCTCTCATTTGGCCAATGAGGTGGGAAAAGCTAGAGACTAGTAGCAAAAACTGATGGACACATCAGACATTGCCGTACTCTCTATCAAGGATGTCACGGTCCAACCACTTGCTCTGGGATCAAGTCTTGTGAGGTTTCGGACCTCCGCCTGACTTCGGGTCAAATCAACCAACTTCGGGTTGGTTGGAGACTATTTGTGAGTCCGATAGAGGTTTTGACCTCTGGGCTGAATCTGTCAGCCGGGAATGATGTCTTTGCGACTGACCCATTTCTGTTCTGAAATAAAGAGGCCAGCAAAGCAAGTTACGACGAGATGACGCACGATGTTTGGATTGCACTTGTGGACGGAGTTCTCCCTAGTTGAGAGGGAGTGTTAAAATTGGACAACTAGGTCCAAACTCCGGGATTTGTTGCTCAGATGATGATCCCAATATTTCTATTGGATTCCTCTTTCGGAGAGGTGTAAGATTGATCTAAAGATCATCTTGATCGGATGAGCAGAACATATACTTTGAATTTATTCCACTTATGTGCTAGGTCAGCCTAGAATAAAATATAGACTTAAACGTCTTAAAGGACATGTCACACACCCCCAAAGATTCCTATATATTGGAGAGACTTAGAGTTCATTTGACACACATTGCTGTGGAGGAATTCTCTTTCTCTGGATAGCGTTGGAGTTGTGATATATATGGACTGTTCTTTGTTTGGGTTGTTCTGGGTTATGTGTGACACGCTTGGCTGAATGACCTATTGGAGACTTTGCTGGTAGAAGCATCCTGCTGATCGCCATAACGCCACCATTTATTATCTCTATATTGGCTTGTCATCTATCGATCTATTAGTATGTTCTATCTTCTTCAGTATTGTGCCCTAATCTGAAATGGCATAGAACATAAGCTGAAATTAACAGCTATGGGGAGGAGACATGCTCAAAAATCCAATCAACTTAGGGCTGGTGTGGCCCAAGCACGGTGCAATCCCCGGGTGACTTTGACGGATTAGATGCCCCTGGGTTGCGGCTCCTCAAGCCACAGGTCAAGCTTGGATGATCACAAACAACTTGACAAACAAACAAAAAACATTTCAAATCTAAAGTTGAGGTTTTAAAATCCCATCACGTCAAAAGTACAGGTATTTTAAATTTCTTTGCAATGAATTAGTTCATGGATTTTATTTCTTAATGATATAATCACTAATTACTAATTAGTAATGCATGCCTCTAATGAAATATGACATCCTTTTACAGAAATACCATCAAGTACTAGCCATCTTAAGAAGGATATATGCATTTAAAAAAATGCAGAAATAGCATAAGTACAAGTCATCTAAAGGATATATGCACTTAAAAATATATGTTTTGCTATCTTAAGCATTCGCTAATTTCCTTGCATTTCTACCGCTTTGATAAATTTCTCCACAATGTCAATACCCATATAATATAAATGTTTCACCACACCCAATAGAACAGTTTGATACTAAGTTCTTTATTTATTCAATAGTGTCCATGTGTGAGGAATGTGAATTTATGGTTTAAAGTATTTTTAACAGATATATTAATTTTATAATCTACTTTGGACTGCTTCCTGAAGGGAGTTATTGTCTTCATTTCAATATGAAAATTGCAATTTCCACTTGATATCAAATTCGAAATTTCAAAGTGACAGTTCATGTTAAGTCTTTAAATGATTTATTTTTCTTGTTGTAAGTTGGAAGATTTCAAAATTCATATATATTATAATTTATATTATATATAATACATATAAATTATAATATACGCCTGACAAATCCACGTACCATGTTTCAAAAAGTGACGCACCCATCCCCAAACCCATGTTTCCTGGCAACATAGGTTGTATCTCAATCAGACCTAGAAACCTCAAGAGATCTTAGGAACTTCAATCAGTTGTCTCTGCCATTGGAAAAGTCAGGATCACTAATGTATACCATATTAACCATTCAAACGTCATGGAGTATAAGCCAATCTACAAAAGTTTGTTTAAATATTTGGTGCATGGAAAAACAATAAAAGAAGGGCAAATATATCAATAGCAGAGTTCAAGTGTAGCGGATCTCAAAGCATACTAAGCCAGTGGAGCTTTGAATACAAATACAAGCAAGAACTACTCTTTTATCATATCTTTGTGCAAATTGTTGGAAGGCTGATTCAAAATCTCCAACGTCGAAGCCCTTGTTTAAAATCAAATGCACCAGATCTAAGTTCTTTCTTATCAAGAAGCATGGTCGATTTTTTTCATCCATCTCACTTTGGAGGAAGTAGCCAAAAGGTAGCCTCGAAATGCCTCTAAAGATACACCAGCGAAAGAAGGATTGATTTATGAATCTACAAAGCTACAAGATATATTATCTAAAAGTTATCTCGATATGGCAAGAAGAAAGAAACAAGCACCCTATTGAAGAAAGAATACTATGATAAAGGAAAAGAGGTTGCATCCCTCTACAAGGTTGAAGGTCAAATATTTCTTTGCAAACTCAACACTGCTTAGTCACTTAAACTTGTTGGCTTGAAATTTTTGAACAATTATGTCGTTGTTAAGGCCTAAGCTTCTAAAAGGTAATGATAATCCTTAGGGTATTTGAGAGCTAAGATAATGAGCCTGAAATAATGAAGGCTCCTTGTTATTGAAGTGAAGGTCAAGTCAAGGGGAAGATAGTGTTGATGTTGCAATGTTTGGTTTTTGGATATAAACTTATTGGAAATCTAGGGTTTTCGAACCCTAGCTGGCAATAAAAGGCTTGGATAAGAAAATGTCTAGGGTTTATGGTCAAAACCCATGTTTCCTGGCAACATAGGTTGTATCTCAATCAGACCTAGAAACCTCAAGAGATCTTAGGAACTTCAATCAGTTGTCTCTGCCATTGGAAAAGTCAGGATCACTAATGTATACCATATTAACCATTCAAACGTCATGGAGTATAAGTCAATCTACAAAAGTTTGTTTAAATATTTGGTGCATGGAAAAACAATAAAAGAAGGGCAGATATATCAATAGCAGAGTTCAAGTGTAGCGGATCTCAAAGCATACTGCAACAGAGCTATACACAAGCAAGAAAAACTACTCTTTTATCATATCTTTGTGCAAATTGTTGAAGGTTGCACACTCCTTTCAACGTCAAAGCCCTTGTTTAAAATCAAATGCACCAGATCTAAGATTCTTTCTTATCAAGAAGCATGGTCGATTTTTTTCATCCATCTCACTTTGGAGGAAGTAGCCAAAAGGTAGCCTCGAAATGCCTCTAAAGATACACCAGCGAAAGAAGGATTGATTTATGAATCTACAAAGCTACAAGATATATTATCTAAAAGTTATCTCGATATGGCAAGAAGAAAGAAACAAGCACCATATTGAAGAAAGAATACTATGATAAAGGAAAAGAGGTTGCATCCCTCTACAAGGTTGAAGGTCAAATATTTCTTTGCAAACTCAACACTGCTCAGTCACTTAAACTTGTTGGCTTGAAATTTTTGAACAATTATGTCGTTGTTAAGGCCTAAGCTTCTAAAAGGTAATGATAATCCTTAGGGTATTTGAGAGCTAAGATAATGAGCCTGAAATAATGAAGGCTCCTTGTTATTGAAGTGAAGGTCAAGTCAAGGGGAAGATAGTGTTGATGTTGCAATGTTTGGTTTTTGGATATAAACTTATTGGAAATCTAGGGTTTTCGAACCCTAGCTGGCAATAAAAGGCTTGGATAAGAAAATGTCTAGGGTTTATGGTCAAAACCCTAGGATTGGTCTTAAATCAACGCTTTAGTTGAAAGAAGAAATCCTAACCGCAACAAGGAAGGAATGCCATCATGATAATGACGTGGATGAAGCTCACAAAGTTGCAGATGGATGCAAGACGACTAAAGATCAAGAGGGAGCTGACTTTCTTCTCAAAAGATAAGTATTTTATATCTCTCTTATCGGATTATTATATTATTGTTTTTACTAGTAGTTACTCTCTTAACTTTATATCCTGTTCTTGGTTGTAATTGTTCTTTCATGACGTCCTAGTGAGGATTGCAAGTACATAGTAAAGGTTGCCAAAGCTTTGACTATGGAAGAAGTGGAAGAATGAAGCAAAGCATGTGACAAGAAGACTTTTCCTAAATCATGAATTGAGTTGAGAGATATTATACTAGGTGAAATCTGAGCTCAGAGGGAGCTTATAGTCCAACAATTTTGAAGAATGTGTGTAGCAGATGGCAACATAGTCAAATACAAAGCGAGAATTGAATAGAAGATTCTCCCAATAAGAGGGAGAGGATCATGATAAGAGGCCTTCCCAATTGTAAGGATTTCGAGATGAAGAACTCGTGTCAAAGGGAGAAGTTGTGTTTTAGCTTCATAGGGAGTTGACCTCTGAGTTCGAGATGATTTGAGAAGTACAGCTGCAGATTTAGTTTGGGCAAAGAGTGTAGAAGACAAACAGAATTCATCAAGATGTTGCTTCTGTTTGGGCTCCGTCATAATTTCTTGGATTATCATGAAGCAGTCATTTGTCGCACTCAATATGGCAGAGAGCAAGTATATCGCAGTTGGATTGGCAAGTTGACAAGCAGTATAACTTCAAAGGTTACTTGCAGGATTATCTTCAAGCACTGGTGATGACCATGATGACAGGTCAAGTATCACTTCATTCGAGACATGGTGCTAAAGGGAGTCGTGAAGCTCTAGTACATCTCCATTAATGAGAAGACTGTTGATATTCTTACAAAGACTCTTTCTAGAGAGAAGTTTGTGTACTTTTGAGATAAGCTTGGGCTCATGGAGAATACATCTCTTATTGAAAGGGAATACTAATGAGATTGCATCATGGACATACATCCTCCCTGTGTCATTATGACCTTGGTTGGAGGATGGCCCATTTCTCCCTGTGTCATTATGACCTCCGTTAGATAACGGTCTGCCAGATTAGATAGCATCATGGACTAACATTCTTCCTGTGTTTTTATGACCTTGGTTGAAGAATGGTTTGGCAGACTGGCATTCTTCCTATGTCACTTTGACCTTGGTTGGAGAATGGTTTGATAGACTAGATAGCATTATGGACTGGCATTCTTCCTATGTCTTTATGACCTTGGTTGAAGAATGGTCTAGCGGACTGGCATTCTTCCTATGTCACTTTGACCTTGGTTGGAAAATGATCTGGTAGAAGACATTCACCTTGTGTCACTTTGACCTTGGTTTGAAGAATGGTCCGACAGAGGATATTCTCCCTATGTCAGTTTGACCTTGGTTGGAGAATAGTCCTAGAGGTCGCTTAGATGAACAAGAGCCTCCCAAAATCATGCCCAAATCTCTTTTCATAGTGAGTTTGTTTATCATTGATGTGTTCTTTGGGTTTCACCTAGAGTATGTCTATAGTTATTTTATGGTGAACTGTGATTTTGTTGATGCTGGTGATTATGATATCAATGATGATGTTTATCTAATTCTTAATCCTTCCTTGTAGAATTGCCAACTTGAAAACATCTTGATAGTCATATATGAATATCTCCCTAGCTAAGAGAGAGTGTTGAATTTTGTAGCTATGGTTAGTCTTCATAACCATTATTATTTATCAATTTGTCAAAATAAAAATTAGAAGGCATGTTCCTTGTGACCTTCTCAAAAGGAAAATTTGAATTTTAAAATTCAGTTTATGGCTCCACAAGAAGACCAAGTTGGCCCTGTCAAGGAGGCTCAACCCACTATTCGGCCCCCAAAGTGATTATATATATAAGGTCACTAGATCTTGCTTGTGGTGTAATCCGCATCTCATCATATCAAGCATGTTCTACTCCCCTAAAGTGAAGAAATAAAGAAGATGAAGGTTGTAGACAAAAAATCTTTCTGCTCCCACTTGTGACCACTCATATAGCTAGTCTCCTCTTTTTTCTCTATCCTATTATAGTATAATACCTTGGAGCAACTCGAGTCTATTCTGGCAAGCAACTAAGTAATTCTCTGTGGTCATTTTCTTGAGCAGTGGAGGTCTTTCTTGTGGATGTTGTTGAATTTTCTACAATATGAACAGTAGAAACCAATTTTTTGATCTGATAATTACTTTCTAACGATCTTTAACAATTTTATCTTTATGCCACTAATATCATTGAGCAATTATACACAGAAAATCTCAACAGTAATGCAGTGAAAACAATAGGATCATAAAGAGATAGCCATGTACCATAGAGACAACAAATTTACCATGGGAAACCTAAACTTGGGAGAAAACCCAGCAACTTTTCTTATAGGAGAAATTATTCTTCAACGAGGTTCACAAAAAAATGTCTAGAAATTTGTGCCAAAATACAAGTCCAAATACCAATGAAACCTACTCAAAATCCTAGCCAGACAACGTTGGTCAAACAACCCAAAAACAAAAAAGTCAACACTAACAATTTTATCTTTATGCCACTAATATCATTGAGCAATTATACATAGAAAATCTCAACAGTAATGCAGTGAAAACAATAGGATCATAAAGAGACAGCCATGTACAATAGAGACAACAAATTTACCATGGGAAACCTAAACTTGGGAGAAAACCCAACAACTTTTCTCGTAGGAGAAATTATTCTTCAACAAGGTTCACAAAAAAATGTCTAGAAATTTGTGCCAAAATACAAGTCCAAATACCAATGAAACCTAGTCACAATTCTAGCCAGTCAATGTTGGTCAAACCACCCAAAAACAAAGAAGTCAACACTAGTGAACAGTCAAAGTTTGGTCAACAATCAAGCATGGACTTGTGGTCAAATTCGTATTGCAATCAGCCTCAGTCAACGATCAAACTCAATCAAACTTGAATTCGATCAAACTGCAGATAACTTGGTCTTCCTCTGTTCATGCGTGTGGTTTTCTTGTGGAGAAGATGTGATGATGATTCATTGGTCAAAATGAAGAGTCTCCTCATGAATTGATACATGTCCAGTGGGTGAATTTTGACCAAGGATCACACCCTTTCATGGTGGAGCTAACTTGGGAGACCCCCTGGCATGCAAGAATACCTCCTGAGGCCATACAAAAATCAACAATCTCTCTTAGCGAGGGAGGCATTCTGCTTGGCTGCAACACATTTCCCCTTGGTTGAAATTTCTCCTTTATCGGAAAAGTTCATGAGTTTGCCATGTTGTTGTATGTCTATAGATAACTCCATCCTGGAGTGGGCAAAGTGAGAATCCAGGGACTTTTACATCTAGCCAAGTCCTTTTAGCTTCTCAGGAGAGACCCTGCCCTTGGATCATTCACCCTCAACCAAAGTCCCTTATGGCTTCATAGGTGAATTACATATATCTTTTTTGGTCAAAGTCCTTTTTAATCTAGCCATGTCCTTTTGGCAACCAAGTACTTTTGGCTTCTCAATAGAAGATCTATCCAATCCTATAACTTCCCTAGGTGTTTCAAACCAGCCATCACAAAGACACTCCAGACCAGCTATCACAAAGACATATAGGAGTTTGGTCCTAGCCAGAAGGGAAATTTCGTACCTTCAAGAATCCACTGATTTCAGGAGGGATCTCACTCCAAATTCTTCCTTGTGTACATGTGCCAAAACAGGTTTACGAACCAAAACAGATTTACGAACCAACAGGAGACTTTGCTCCTTTTTATAGACAAGACAAACAAGGAATCTTCGATGCCTTCCAAAGGTCCCCCTATGCCAAACAAGAACAGACAAACGATCTCACTTTTCCTTTCTATCTTACATAACTTTCCTGTGCCAGACAGAGATCAATCACCACAAAAACCTCCCTGCCTATCAAAGCTCAATTATCACAGGACTTGTTGTCAAAATCATCATAGAAATCGTTTCCACGGCTAAAAATGGTGCCAAAACAGAGAAAATAAAGAGAAGGATGTCAACTTGGGAGGAATCTTTTACCACCGAAATTGACAAGGAGTAAAGGGCTCTTAAAACCCTCAGAGCCACAGGATCAAGAAAAAACAGAGATAAATTGATCCACCATGATGATAATGAATTCTACCCTCTCGTATTTATAGATTTCCTTGAGGGGATTGTCTCCTTCATTGATTTAGTGCGATTCACTCAAAACCCCAACTTTAGGTTTCTTTGCCCAAGTGTGCCAAAACTTGCCCAGACAATGGGTACTTCGGGGTTTTTTACCCCTTTATCAAGGACTATAGCCTACGAGGATTGATAGGCTATTTTGTCCCTTGATCAACTAATTTTTCGGAAACATTACAGATACTCTGCTAATGCTCTGAAAATTGACAATTAACTAATTATAAGTGAAACATTGATTCACCCCCCTCTTAGTATTTCCAACATAGCTCTCCAAGATCTATTAAGGGTAACAAGCCAGGCATGGTGATTCCAACAAATAAGCCAAGTCCAAGAAGCCCCAAGCAATGACATTTTCCCAGGCTAAAATTCCTTGGTCCTTTTGTTGGATAATTAGGAGACTTATGTATTTAGATGATTTTCCTTAACTTGATAATTACTTATTAGGAATTTGGCTTCTGTGATCCATAAAATGTGCATAAAATCTTTCGGTGAAAATCACATCAAAGCAGATTTTGTCAACACGTTTCGAACCAGCCAGTGTAGTTCATCATCAGGGCAAGATGAGAAATCCGATCTAGGACCCAGTTTAAATAGATAAGGAAAGCTCCAACTAGCCGTTGTAAAATAACGACTAGTTTGACTAGAATAAGAAATTTAATTAAAAATTAAATACCAGTAGTATTATTATTTATTTATTTAATTTAATTATTTATTTATTTATTTATTTATTATTTAATAATTATATGTTATATAATTTGAATATAATATAATATTTTTATTATTACTTAATAATTGAAATTATATAACATACAATTATTAAATAATTAATAAATAATTAAATAATTAAATTAAATAAATAATAATACTACTGGTATTTAACTTTTTAATTAAATTTCTTATTCTAGTCTGGCTGGTTCGAAACACGTCAACAAAATCTGCTTTGATGTGATTTTCACCAAAAGATTTTATACACTTGATAATTACTTGTGATATGCTTTGGCTTTCTATTACTTTATTATATCTTTATTCATCAAGCAATTACCAAAACAATGAAGATCACAACAAGACAAAGTACACAAGATATAGGCTCCAAGCCACGGCAAAACCCCTCTAAGGGGAAAACCCAGAGAAATGCTTCTCTTCTTCTTTAGAATCTGCTTACAAAGAGACTTCCAAGACCCAAAGACCAAATCCAACAACCCTACCAAGCACCAAGTCATCCCCTAGCAAGATCTTCTCCAAGGCAGCCTCCAAACTTCGACCTACTACAACTTTGTCCCAAGATTTCAACCTCCTCCAACTGCAGCTTCACAGAAGCCCTAGCTTCGCACATGAGAGAGAGAGAGAGAGAGATTTAGCCTAGAAACTTCGCTCTTTTCCTCCTTTCTTCGTCCTTCGTTCTTCTCTTCCTTCACTATTGCAAATCTAACTTGACTTTTGTGTGTCCAAATGCGTCGAGCTCCTCTCCTTTATATAGTCCTTCTTGAGGATTGAATTCCCTCTCTTCAGGCCAACTTGATCAGCTCCTTGGGCCGACTTGGTCTTCGAGTAATACATGGCTTTTTCTTGAAAAAATAAATATATATTTTTTATTACAACGAGTCCAAAAGGGGCTATGACACATGACAAAACTTATTCTTTATCCTAGAAAGACCTTGAAAGACCTATAAGACCTAAAAGCATGAAGAACATGCTTGACTCAAACTTGAGTATGAAACCCATACTACAAAATTAAAATATAATTTCTTTTTCTTTCTTTTTCTTTCTTTATAAAGAATATACATTGTCATGATTACAATTATAGGTCATTATGAAGACCGAACCTAGTTACAATTTTCAACACTCCCTCTTAACTAGGGACTTATTCATCATTGTACAATTAATCTCAATCTAGAAGCATTCTCATAAGAAAAGTCGAATTGATAAGCCATCTTTGTCAATATCTTTATCATAACCAGCACTGTCCTTGAAGGCCTTAACTAGAAAAGCTCATCCTTATTCAAAAGAATTATGTTGGGAGGCTTTACATGAGTTGCCACACTACCACTAAGGCACATACTCCATCTGAATGTTCACCAGGTATGTCCTTTTAGGATTATTCTTATCTTGGATTTCCAATCTTGAATGCTCAAAGAATATCCGTCCTCTTCGACTACCCTTATCTTGGATTCCCTACATCATCCTCAAAGAGTATCGATCAACAACTTTTTTTTGGATTCTCTAATCCATAAGAAGTTCCACCCTTTAGATGCTTATCCAATCCTTCAAACTCCATTCTTTCTTTATGGCCTTCACTAAAACTTACAGCTATTAGTCCTAGTCTAGTTCCTGACCCATAAAGACAAGAACTATCCAATATCACTCCCTCTCAAATAGGAAAGAGATATCCACAAAACCACGCTTACCCCTTAGGTACTCAAGCTTCTTATTTGGTAGTGCTTTAGTCAAAATATTTGTTGGTAAATAGTGAAACTCCACGATCCCATCTTGTACCGGGCTTCTGACATAGTGGTACTTGTTGTTTATATGCTTCGTCTTAACATGAAACATCGAGCCTTCTGTCAGTCTTATGCAACTTTCATTATCACAATGTATTTGTGTAGGGCTAAGCAGTCCTTCAAACAAGTCTGATAATAACTTCCTTAGCCAAACTGCCTCCCGACAAACCTCCATTGCAACAACATATTCAGCTTCAACACTACTCAAAGCAATTGTATCATGTTTTCTGCTCATCCATGAAACCAAGGAAGATCCTAGGTTAAAGCATCCACCTATTGTGGTTCTTTTGTCTATCTCACTACCACCGCAATCTGAATCTGTATATCCCATGAGTTGGATTTCATTACCAGTATAACTGAGGCAGTGATCAGTGTTTTAAAAATCTAACTCGGGTTCCGAAACGACCGAGGGTTGGCTGCGACTTCGACTCCGACTCGGTATCGACTCGGTCGGTTCAGTTTCAATGACTCAGTCTTTGTAAAAATACATTAAATATTAATTTTTTTTATAAAAAAACATAATTTTAAATATTTTCATTCATGTTTCCAAACAGAAAGCATGAATATATCCATTATATCAAAATTGCACCCAGTGCACTGTCCAATACATGATGATGATATAGAGATCAAAACAAAAAACATAACCAAGGAGGCTCTAAATGGCCTCTACAACAAAACATGAATAGTCACTACTACTAGACATCTGACAAGACAATATCATCTGCCTCAAACTCTGAACCAAAGGGGGAAACCGCTCGCTCCTCCTCCTCTGAATCAACATCCTCAACTAGAACTGTAGCACGTTGAGCCTGAGATAGACGAGTTATGCCCCTCCATTGTGGCTGACTAGAGGAAGTGCCTACGGCTGCAATTGGAGGACTTGGAGTTGGGACTGGGCCTCCTGCTAGTGGATCTGCATTGGCTCCAAACAGTTTCTCTTCTTTGTGTGAATCCTCTCAAAGACAGAGCAATTGCGCTCACACCCAGAAGCACTGGAAGTTTGACTCAAAATGCGGATTGCAAATCTCTGCAATTCAAGACAATGGCTCGGTCGACTCGGTGTACAGCTCGGTCAGCTCGGTGTACAGCTTGGTCAGCTTGATGTACGGCTCGGTTGGCTTGGTCCGCTCAGTTGGCTCGGTTGGCTCGATCGGCTCGGTCAGCTCGATTGGCTCGGTGTACGACTTGGCCAGATCGGTCACAAACCGGCCTCCAGACCGGTTTTTCCACTGAGTCGGTCCGGCCAGGGGTCTGGCTCGATCGACTCGGCCGATTCCGAGTCGGTTCGGCCGATTTTTAAAATTATGGCAGTGATGCATGGTTCCACGCAAATATCTTAGGATATGCTTGGCTGCAATCCAATGATCATGTTTTGGCTCCCATCTCAAACTAACAGAGGAAATTCACTACAAAACAAATCTTCGGTCTTCAATGTACCATATACATGAAGAACAATCTAAATCTGTATATCCCATGAGTTGGATTTCATTACCAGTATTACAGAGGCAGTGATGCATGGTTCCACGCAAATATCTTAGGATATGCTTGGCTGCAATCCAATGATCATGTTTTGGCTCCATCTCAAACTAACTGAGGACATTCACTACAAAACAAATCTTCGGTCTTCTATTTACCATATACATGAAGGACAATCTGAATCTATATATCCCATGAGTTGGATTTCATTACCAGTATAACAGAGGCAGTGATGCATGGTTCCACGCAAATATCTTGGGATATGCTTGGCTGCAATCCAATTGATCATGTTTTGGCTCCATCTCAAACTAACGGAGGACATTCACTGCGAAACAAATCTTCGGTCTTCTATTTACCATATACATGAAGGACCCAATTAATTGCCTGTAGCAAGTAGGATCCACTAGACTAGACTCTGAACTACTCAACTTCTTAAAATTTGTAATCATAGGATCATCATAAGCTTACTATCCATCATGCCAAACTTCTGAAGTATCTTGATCACATATTCACCTTGACCAAGATATATCTCACCTGCCTTCTGCCACACTTCTAGTCCCAAATAATAATGCATAATCCCAAGATCAAATCAAACACGGTTGCTAACAGCTTCTTACATTCCTGAATTTGATGCTCTACACTTGTGACTAGTAGATCATCCACATACAAGAGGTATGATAATTGGTTCACCCTGGACCACCCTGATATATAGGTTAGGATCTGCAATACTCTTGGTAAAACCAAGTCTCAATAGGTATCTATCCATTCTTGCATACAAAGCTTTAGATGCTTGATTTAAGCCATATAGAGATTTCTTCAACCTGTAGACTTCAGTCTCCCTCTGATTTATTTAAAATCCTTGAGGCTGCTCAATGTAAACCTCATCATCAATGGTCTCATTCAAGAAAGTTGTCTTGACATCCATTTAATGGGTATTCCATTCGATAGTAGCAACGAACAAAACAAGTGATCTTATTGTTGTATATCTAGTTGTGGAAGCAAAGGTTTCCTCGTTATCAATCCCTTCTTGTTGTGAGAAGCCTCTTGTTACAAACCTTGCTTTGTATTTATTAATGCTACCATATGTAGCATGCTTTATCTTGTAAACCCATTTTGAAGTAACTATTGACTTGTCACTTGGCCTAGGGACAATCTCCCAAACATCATTTTTCATTATGGATTGTTATTCTTCCTGCATTGCATTCCTCCACTCACAATGTTTAGTTCAATGTTGCAAACATCGCGATCGGGATTAAATCAGCAAGGGGAAAAAATCGGAAAAAATCGTAAAAATCGGGAAAAAATCGGCACATACAAAAATATTCATTTTTTTTCAATTTTTTTAATATCTAAAGCACCCACAACATAAAATAAATGCATTGACACATAAATATGAAAAAAAAACTAAATATATAAGACGTGTAATATCATGTCTAGTGCTACATCACACATAATAGTGAATCATGTCTCGAACAATAAGTCTTGAGTCTTCAACTCAACCTCAAAATATCAACAAAACAATAATGTATCTCTATATCATGAGTCATAATGTTATATACAAAGGAATGCACCAACAACCTACCATCGATTTCCTCTCGCTTCACAGAAAATGCAACAGCCTCCTTTCCCTCCAGACAAAAAAGAAGTCGCGGGGCCGGGCAATGTGACCGTTGTGCTCCGTATCCTCAAGCACTGTGAGCCAAAGGAAGCGACTTGTCCTTCTACTGCAGAGTGTGGCAGGTGGTGTCACCTCCTCCTCCTGTTGTTGCTCCTCCTCCTCCTCCTCACGAAACTCATCATTGATTCATCGCTACTAGAAATGGGATCATCAACAAGAGATACATAAACATAATCTAGCTCAAAGTCTTCAGACTTGGATTGCTCAACCTTATAACATGATAGAAATTGAAAAAGTTTAACATGCCTAACCAATGATTTTGGTTTGAGTGAAGGGTTCATCTCCTCAACCTTAAAATGCGGTAGAAAAAGATTAACATGCCTAACCAGTTGTTTTTCTTTGAGTGAAGGGTACATTCTTGTTAAGGCCACAGTAGGGGAGTTCAACAATCAATACCACCAACATCAACAAAGTTCAACAATCAATGCCACCAACATCAAGGTTCTTAAAGGACTTCATACTCTTGATCAAATGCCAATCTCATACCTTACACATAATAGAATCAAATGGAAACAATGCAAATCCCCAAACCATGAAACCCTGAAAAACATTAAGTCTGCTGAATTTTGAGTGAAATCTAGAATTCTAGTTTCTCCATATGAAATCCAATGAGGTCGAAACCACTCTTAAACATCTCGAGTCATTTCATGGTAATGTTAAAAATTTAAGTAAAAGGATGAAAATGAAAAATAAAGGAAATATCACTTTTACTTTAAGAATTTAACATTACCATTAACTGCCAACAGGGTGTGTCAGGAAAATGAGAGGGCTGCAAAAATGACAAAAAAAAATCGATTTTTGAACTTATAGGGTTGTTGTTTGATGGGCCCACGATTTTTACCAAAAAAATCGCGATTTTTTCGATTAGCGATTTTTTCAAAAAATCGTGCAAAACATCGCCGATTTAATCGTTTTGTTGAAAAAATCGCGATTTTTTGAAAACATCGCGATGTTTGCTTCCTTGGTTTAGTTGCATCTTCATAAGAGGAAGGTTTTGCTTCAATAGGTTTTGTCATATATGCAGCATACCCAAAATACCTCTTCGGTCTTTTACTTTCGCTGACAGTCACAAATGTTGTATGTCCTTCTGCTTCTTGTAGAGTAGTCTTCAACCAAGCAAGCCTCTTTCAAATTTCTGGAACAATCACTTGTTGTATAGGTTCACTAGGACCTTCAACATCTTCTTGAGTAGATGTTTGATCTTGACCACCATTGTCCCTTGAGATACCCTCAAAGATAGGTATCTCTTCTTCATCAGAGTCAACCATAACATCCTTCAATTTCGTGTAAGTTATACTTTCATCAAAGATGACATCCCTTCTTACTTCAATTCAATGATCCCCTTTAATATAGATTTGTAGGCTTTAGATGAAGCACTATACCCAACAAATATGCCCTTCAAACTAGTAGGATCTAACTTCTTTCTCTTGTCCTTGGGTATATGAATATACACAGGACATCCAATATTCGAAGATGATCCACACTTGCCTTATTTCCTGTAAATGCTCCTTCTGGAGTCATGTTATTGAGAATCTTGTGAGGACTTCGGTTCTGCAAGAAAATAGTTTTCATACATGCCTCTCCCAATAATTATTGAGGGAGATCTTGATCATGTAGCATATCCCTAACACATTCCTTAATAGTTTTGTTCTTCCTTTCTGCCACACCTTTATGTTCAGGATTATAAGGAACTATGAGCTCGATCTTAATCCCTGCTTCCTTGCAGAAAGCTATTAATTCTTTGGAGGTGCATTCTCCACCATTCTCTGACCTCAGAGTTTTGATCCTTCTCTCGGTTAGGTTTTCTACTTCATTCTTGAACTCCTAAAACTTTTTTAATACCTCGTCCTTATTCTTGAGAAGGTATAACCAAGTTTTCATTGAGAAATCATCAATGAAGGTTACATAATATTGATGCCCACCAAGAGACTTAACTTCCATAGGTCCATATACATTTGAAGGTATTTTGATCTAACACTTCCTTAGATCTGGTGTCACTTCTTGCAAATGGTTTCTTTACGTTCTTGCCTAGAGCACATCCTTTATAGCTCCCTTCATGTTCTTCCTCCAATTCGGGGATGCCATTGACCATTTGACTTAGAGATGGAAAAATCTTGTAATGAAGGTGTCCATACCTTCTATGTCGTAGTTCAGAAGGACTCACCTCCAAGTGGACTAGGTCTTGAGATAGAGGTGTATAGAATATATACAATGTCCCCCCACGAATCCCAATCACCCTAGCATCATATATACTAGAGCCCTTACCCCAAAACAAAACCTTGACATCAACAAAAGCAACTCTATCACCCTTATCCTCTAGACAAGAAATAGAAAGTAAGTTTTTTTTCAAACCTGGAACGTATAAAATGTTAATGAGATGAATGTTTCCACCAAATTCGAGCTCCAACGAAGTAGATCCAATCCCTTTCACTGGGTAGAACTTCTTGTCTCCAAGGTCGATTGAATTAGAGGAATTTCCTTTAGATAGAGTTTGAAATTGACTGCATTCTCTGGTCATATGTCTGGAGGCACCACTGTCAATAACCCATACATTCTCGTCCTTAAAAGTGTCTTATGATCTATTACTTCCTTTGAAATCTTGCAGATGATCTTTAATATGCAATCCTTGATAAATGTATCAATATTTCCAATGAGCTTGAAACCCTTCCTAATAACCCTTGCCATAGTGCCAACTAAGATGTGATCTTCAGTCTCCTTCTTGAGCCTTAGCTTTGATACCATGATGGAAAATCAGGAGACTTATGTATTTAGATGATTTTCCTTAACTTGATAATTACTTGTGCTATGTGTTGGTCTTTTATTACTTTATTAGATCTATGTTCATCAAACAATTACCAAAACAATGAAGATCACAAGAAGACGAAGAACACAAGATATAGGCTCTAAGCTAGGGCAAAACCCCTCCAAGGGGAAAACCAAGAGAAATGCTTCTCTTCTTTAGAATCTGCTTACAAAGAGACTTCCAAGACCCAAAGACCAAAGCCAACAACCCTACCAAGCACCAAGTCAGCCCCCAACAAGATCTTTGCCAAGGAAACTTCCAAACTGCAACCTACTGCAACTTCATCCCAGAATTTTGGACCTGCAATTTCGACCTCATGTAACCGCAACTTCACAAAAACCCTAGCTTCGCATGTGGGAGAGAGAGAGATTTAGCCCAAGAAACTTCGCTCTTTTCTTCCTTTCTTCGTCCTTCGCTCTTCTCTTCCTTCGCTATTGTAGATCAAACTTGACTTTTAAATGCGTCGAGCTCCTCTCATTTATATAGTCTTTCTTGAGGGTCGAATTCCCTCCCTTAAAGCCAACTTGATCTGCTCCTTGGGAAGACTTGATCTCAGACTAATACATGGCTTTTTCTTGATAAAATAAATATCTTTCTTTATTACAATGAGTCCAAATGGGACTATGACACATGAAAAAACTTATAAGTTATCCATCCTTTATCCTAGAAAGACCTAGAAGATTTAAAAGCACAAAGAACATGCTTTTGACTCAAACTTCAGTATGAAACCCATACTCCAAAAATAAAATATAATTTATTTTTATTTCTTTTAAATTCTTTATAGAGAATATACATAGTCATGATTACAATTAGGTCATTATGAAGACCGAACCTAGTTACAATTTTCAACTTTGTCTCTTGTAGACAAAGACCTGCAGAACCTTTGTTCTTTGTTTTTTCTAATTATGGCTGTTCTTGGACCATCAATGGCATGAGTTATGTTTCTAGCATCGGATATGATTTTGAAATCCATGGGGTTCTCAATGTCCTGCTTACAATCATGTGCAGGAACAGTATATTTTGTAAAAAAATTGCATTTTTTTGATAATACCATTCAGTAATGTGTAGGAGTTAGTCTGTAATACCATTCAGTATTTTCATATGGAGGTATAAGCAGAATATGTCTATGTGTGTGTGATGTCCGCTTTATAATGTCCCTCTCCGAATGATCACTCCAACAAAAAGGAAAAAAAAAGTTATAAACCTACAGTGTTCTGATGACCCATGGTATTTTGATAATAAAAAAGAGATTGGAGCTCACTCTTTCAGCATGCATAATCATTTCCTCATATCAATTTGGAGAGCTCTTGTGGCTTTGAAGCTCCACAGCTGAAACCCTTGAGCGAATTGGTTTCAGTGGTGAAACAAATCCACCCTATGTGACAAGTTTTCTTAGTTTTCATACTTGTATCTACAATGGTCCCAGATATCACTGATGAAATTTTGCCTTGTTGAGTATCGGACATTTCCTGCAACATAGGTCCATAAAGAGTTTTGGATCACTCTAAAAGTTTTCTCCTACTTTTCATACTTGTATCTACAATGGTCCCAGATATCACTGATGACATCTTGCCTTAATATATGAGCTGTCACAGAATCTGTTTGTATGTCATTATAACATGGCCCTGGTGATTTCTAAATACCCCACTTAAAGAAAGATCACTCAGATCTTTCACAGGTATTTACAGCTGAAGATTCATCTCATTGTCAGGTCATGGGTACAGCCAAAGATCGTGGGATTTCTGGGAGGTCATATTTTCCATCTGTGATTCGTATTTCTCAGCAGTTGGAGCCATCATTTGCTGGGCCATTGCATCAAAAGGGAGGGTCCAACCAGCCATCAAATCTGCGCAAGTATAGTAAATTACAGCCAAGGGGGCGACTCCAGTGATGTCATCATCTCCTATTTTCCCAACAAACCGTGCCATTAAACATAGTTGTTTATGGGCTTCCAGAAATCTATTTTTGTAACTCAAAAGGCTGCTCCAGCATGTAATTCCAGGTCAGATTAATAAAAAAGATCAGAATATATTGGCTGAGTTTGTTTGTTGTAGTATTTTTGCTTTTGGTTTGATAGTTGAGTAATTTGTTTAGCAAGAAGGGATTTTACAGTGGTATCAATAAGTAGATCTGTTACATTTATTTTCTGTGATATTTTGTTTTGGGTATATTAGTTGGGTTGTTTATCTAGAAAGAGGGGACTTTACACGCTTCATCCATATGGTCAGCATGAAAGTTGTTCAGGTTTCTGGTATGTACTAGGAGTTCCCCCACGGATAACGCTATATATAAATAAATTATAAAAAACAAAATATAAAATACAAAACAACCATAGGCTAATAGTAAAAAGAGTAGCATGTTAAGTACAGCAGCCTCTACACTATTATAGAAGCAATAGTTCAATTGCAGAAATCAACACATTTAACTAGCAAAGGGGAATGTTGATCATTGACTCCCCCTCGATGTATGCACAAAATAACATAATACAGAATTATAAATTAATATTAATAATATCTGAAGCTACCAAAACTGTTAAACCATATAAGGTCAGACTGACAGGCTACTTCGATAAGTTGATTGATATAATGATTTTAGATATCAAGTGCACAGCCCCAAAGCAAAAATATTATGAAAATATCAATCATGGTCAGCTAATATACAGTCAAAATAAAGCAGTAAAGTATCCTACCTTATGTATCAGCGATCGTTTGTTCATTATTTGTGGCCCCAGGGATGGGATACGATGCACGGATAGAGCATCTAAGAACAGAACTACAATCACATGCCATTGATTCGTTCGAAATGGTGGTATTGCATCAATGAAAGTCATTGTATTTAAGAAGCGCCCCTGTAGCATCAACTAAATCATATTAGAAAGTAACAGTTTACCATGTAAAAGGCTGACATATGAAAGTAACAGTTTATCATGTAAATGGCTAATGTCAGCTACAGTTATAAGTTTAAAAACAATTGAGTACACTGAGAAGTAGAACCAAAGTGCTTATGCTTGAAAAGCAATAAGAATGAATAAAGCTAGCTTCTTCCCGCAGAAATCATGACAAAATATAACAGCATATGAAATGCATTTAATATTCATCGACTAGGAAAAACAGTTAAAATGAGATCATCCATCCAACTGTCAGCTTGAAATAGTCAGACTGTAGACATGATCAGTAGGCCATAAAGCATCCACTGCAAGACTCGTTGATAGATCTCTGTCAAAACCATCCTAGCCATATGAAATGGAAAAACAAACAATAGGACAAAATAACAGTATTTCAACTGGTTACAGGAACAAAACTACAAAAATGGCATGCATGTATTTTTAAAAATATGTGTATGGCATTTTTAAAATATAGAGATGACTTGGAGAAACATGCTAAGACTGACTGAGGCAAAAGAGCTTTGTTGTGGACCAACAGCGCTTTGATGTGAAGCAACAGAACTCTGTCCGAAGTAAACTGGAGAACAGATTCCCACTGGTTAGGTGTGTAGATTAATCAGACCATCAGACTGATCTAGGTTTAAATTGAAGTTTAGTTAGAATGACGTGCTTCAGATTTAATTTATATATTCAATAATTTTTATTTTGTAATAAAGAATATTAACCAGCCTAGATCCATCTTAACTCTGGATCTACCAAGTGCCAAGAGGGATCAAATATCTTGAGATGCAAACATCTTTTAGAGTAAAAAGAGATTTGACCCCTCACGACGCTAGGTATATCCAGAGCTAAGATGGATCTAGGCCACTATAATATATATGTAGTTGACATTGAAATATTTTATTTATAATTCACATTCTCCACATTACATGTAATTATTTTTATTTTAATATTTTCTAAATATTACATATCAAACCCATATAAAGCATTGAAAGAATTACAAATATCCCTCATACATTGAATTAGAAAGTAGCTATTAATGGAATAAGAATTCTCTCAATATTTCTCTCTCTATATGTTTCATCTTTCTCTCTCTATATGTTTCATGTTAAAATCTTTACTCAACCTGGGTATTGAAATATTTATTTATAACCTACGTTTAAAATTTTCTTTGTTAATGATCTTTTTAAAATCTTATATATCAACTCTATATTAGAAATAGAAAAAATTACACCTCTCTAGTTATGGAAAGTGAAAATAAGTGAAAAAAATTAATTTAAATTACTTTATTTTTCTCAATATAAAGCACATATAAAATTACGTTATTTAATATGGACATTTAAATATTTTATGAAATATTTTTTATTATTACTATATTTTTGTTTTAAATATCATATGTAAACTAAATGTAGAATGAATTACACATCATGTAATATCAATAACACTATTCCCTGTCATCTCCATATTAAGCACAGAAGAACTCGTAGTAAGAAGTAAATTAATTTTTTGTCCACGGGGTCTTGGATAGACGATGATTGGGTGCTTTGTTAAGGTACTCCTTGATGTGAAGTCACTAGCTCAATTCCCCGCCCTGATCGGGGTGATATATTGGACATAATAATGATGTAGTACTGCCAAACTTACCAAAAAAAAAAGTAAATTAATTTCTTTTACTTAAGTAGTGAAGAAATTACATTTCTTCTTCATACTAAAAGGTAAATTTCTTTTTTACTTTCAATTATTCTATTTCTCTATATAAAATTATGTAAAATTAAGGTGCAAATTGAAGTATTTTAATTATGGCCAACATTAATTCCTTTTATTATTACAATTTTTAATTTGTTAATTTAAATTATTATTTTAATGTTTTTAAATGTAACGTTATATGACAACATCTCTCCCATACTGGGCTGTAAAGCACCTCTCGGCGCAACCAGCCAAAGATTTGGCCACAAGTTCAAAGGATATAACAAATAGAGCATTTTACTGTGTGTAACATTGCCATAAGGTTATTTATTTAGCAAGAAAATGCTCACCTTAAAATAATAATTGCAAAAAGATCACACTAGTAACTAATAATATTTTTAACATACTAATAAGAAATTATTTTAACTTGCTAAAAAATGACTATTGTGCATAGTCCTTAAAAGCTATCAGCAATTCAGGTAGGTTTAAATTTTATATAGCTATGTAGCATGATTACAGTGCATGTCTAACAAAAGAACATTATTGAAAAGTCTCATGCCAGGTAAATGTGTGGATTAAGTTGGCCATCAAATAGATTTAGGTTTAAAACAAGATAAACAGTGAACAATTGAAAAATTCACCAGGGCGACTCCGCATTTCAGATCTTGTATGAGGTATTATGGTATGCATGTATTTTCACATTTCAGCATTTGAGGTTTTAATTAAATGGCTCCATCAAAAGGGAAGTTTTGGGAAAATTTGTTTACCCCTTTTGGATTTTTCATGCATTCTTGGATCTCCACATCATCTCCAACCTTGGATTTGGATTCAATGTGTTCCAAGATTTTGGGGACAGCCCCATTTGGCTTCTATGAATCTTTCAGCATTCATGAAGCTTGTTGTAGAATGTATATTGTCCAATGAAGATGTTTTGATGACAACTTTTTCATTTTCTTTGAATGGAAAGAATGCATGTAACAGGTATCATGATTTCAACACCAAAGAGATAAAGTCATTTCCATATCTTGTTAAAAAAATTCAAAAGTTTTTGGATCTTGTAATGTCCTCAACAAATTGAAGACAAATAGGACTCATTAGCCTATCCATCTAGTCCACCTAAAAAGAGGAAAACCCCAAAAATACCCATTACTGGACAAGTTTTGGGGCAGCTGGGAGAAAAACCCAGAATTGGGGTTTTGAGTAAGATTTACTCAACCATTTATGATGTTAAAGCCCCTTAAGGAAGCCTATAAATAAAGGAGGATTGGATTCATTTTGAGCATTGTTGTGGATCATCTTATATGTTTTCTTGAGAAATTAGCTCTGAGGTCTTGAAACCCATTTCTATTATCAATTTTGGTGGTGAAAGATTCCTCCCTAATTGACACCAATGTATTTCCAATTTGTTCTAGCATAGGGAAATCTCGAGACGGCTAAAAATCTCCTAGACAGTTTTGGGTAATCATCATCTGGTATTTGGAACACCTTCTGAAAGGATAGCGAAATTCTTGATTGGCTTTGTCATGTCTTAACATCACAGGTATTTTTGTCTAACTAAACCATCAACTCGGTTATCTTGGCATTGGTTAAGGGTTGTAGGAAGGATAGCCTAAGCAGGAATCAAGTAAAGCATTGAAGAGATTTAATTATGGGGTCGAGATCTTGTTTGGCACAAGAAGCGAGGAGGATACAGCAATTGCTTCCTCTCAATTTTGGGACGTTGAACATACTAAACCAGCATTCTAAATTGAAGAATGTGTGATGGGCAGAAACGTTGCTGCCTAAGTCAAAAGCACTAGCGAAAGGGTCTCCTGTGATGCGAACCATCCCTTGAAGCTTGAAATCCTGCCACAGGGGGATCCTAACAGAACCAAGACTATTGGTTCCAGTGAGAGTAAATATTGCAGAGGAATTCCCAACTATGGTCAGCAGTCTAGTTAGATTAGTTAGATTATGGTCAATTGTCTAGTTAGAGGATTCCGTTTATCAATGTGAAAATTTCAAGTCTAAAATCCTTGCAACAACTAGAATTATTTCTTCTAATTGTTAATTAATTTAACAATTTATTTGCTACGGAAAATATCAAATAAATCACACTACAACCTTCACAAGTAAAACTACAGAAAATAATAGTGCTGGAAACTTAGAAAATTCTAGCACACACAAAATATGACAGTTATTCTTGGACTAAAGTCCCCAGAAAAACCTAACTTGGGAAAATCGGAGCAGCAACTTAGGGTTTTAATTACTAAGCAGCAATGAATTTATCTGAGTACAATCTGGATGCCGAAAACTGGTAATCCTGGAGAGAAAATATTGGCAAAAATAATGAGGGAAATTACCCTCACTCCTAGCAATCCCGACACTTGACTACCACTGAAAATCAAATCATCCAGCTAGCCTTGCACAGCTTCTACATCACCCTGGCGCAGTCTGCTACATGCTTAGCCCGGAACAACTAAAAATCAAGCTGTGATGCCTGCTACTGACTGGGAAAATGCTTCTCCGACCCTCTGGAACCTCTACCCGACCTTTGGAACTGAAAACGTCTTCTTCCTTCAGCAAATCGAAATGCCCTCTCAAGCTTTTGTGTTGCCTCTGCGCAGCTTCCTAGAGAAATTTCGGCCTCTCTGGAAATCTTCCTCTAGCTTCACCATCCCTGCCCCTCTTTGTCTTTGCTTCCTTCTTTGGCTCGAACTCTTCCATCTACTACCCAAGGAAATCGATCTTTGTGTCTCACAAGTGTGTTCTCCATCTACACATCGACTTCTTATAATCTTTCGTTGGACCTCCAATGGCCAAGATCATATCGGAGCCGATCCGTGTGAGTTTCTAGATGATTCTCACCTTATCTCAATTAATTCTGATTAAATAGCCACTTTCCCTGAGTTTAGACTTAGGAAATATTTAAAAATAGGCTAATAATCTAATTAAGACACTTTTAGGTGGAATTTCAAGAAACAATTTTTGGATTATGGAAATCTCCTGTGTTTTAGCCTCTCCACAAAGTTCGAGACTAGAACACATTTGATGCTACAAAAACTAACACTCTGTCTTAGCAAGGAAGGTGTTCTAGTGTTGCACCTTTGTTGCTACAACACCCTGTTTCTGTATCACCCCTCTGTCACATTGTTGATGTATGGCCACTGTGACTGCCTACCACTGCCCACCAACCACTGCACAACTTTGATGTTGCATTTGTGCTGTTGCTGACACTGCTGCCAACTCTACATCCATACTACAACTCCCTCTCATTTGTTGTTGTTGCAACTACAACTACTGCATTTAAGAAACATCTGAAATATTGAATCAAATGTGTTTGTTGCAAATAGAGTTTGAATAAGCTTCCAAATTGCAGGTAAGTTTGTCCGTTTACGGAGGAAGCGCAGAAGGAGATGTTTAGGGTTTCATGTTTTGCAAACGCAGAGGTTCGCTACGGTGCCAATTATGAAGCTGCAGACGCCTATCCAGATGGCGGACATAACCACCACATGCTGTATCGGTGGTCAAGACACGGGGTAGCTGAGAAATGCAAAAGAAGGAGAAGTTTGACTTGCGTTGACAAGGAAGAGAAGCAACAAAGAGAAAGAACTTGTGTCTTGGTCTTGGAGCGGAAAATAGGTCAAGGGTCTTGGCCTTGGTATTCGTCAATTGAAGTCTCTATAACAAGAAGAATTTGTTCGGGTTTTCCTCTCAAGTGGGAGAGGTTTTGGCCCTGGTTGATCGCCTATATTTTTTGTCTCTTGTCTCTTTATGGTTTATGCATTGGTAGTTGTTTGATGAAGAAGAACACTAATAATATAAGAAAGAGAAGACCCTAATCTAAGAAAGTAAAAAGCACTCACAATCAATAGAAGAGAAATCACCTAATACTTGATGCCCTAGAGTTCTCAACAGGCATCACAAAGTTCTTGAAGACATCAGCAACACTCTGGGGAAATTCAAAAAAGTGTATATGGAAAGAGCAGAAAATCCAGAATATGTGTAAAAATCGACCTCAACAAAGGACTTCCCGATCATATAAATTTAAAACATCAAAACTTCTGTTGGTCACAAGTTTTAGACTGTGAAAATACGGCATTTAGGTGTCGTATTTGTTATCAGACAGACCATTTACAACAACCATGCCCCCAGGCAAGGAAGAATCCCAAGAATAAGAAAAAACCAGCAAATAGATCAAAAGGATGCCAGTTTTCAGAACAAAATCACTCTAAAGATGAAGAAGAAGATAAAAAAGAAAGCCACCTAGGCCAAGAAGGAACACGTAGAAGAGTCTTGCAAGACGATACCCAAGAAGGGGGTGCCATAGTTCAACATATCATCAAACTGGTACATCAGGTTGAAAAGGGACCTGAAGACTCTATGACACTAGATGGATCTGGTGGGGCTCCAAAAGAGCACATGAATCCGAAAGTTCAGATTCCGACAAGGAGGCTCCTCATGAGAGACTAGATTTGGCTCTGGTTCTTGTTGAACCAAATTCAGATGGTTGGCAAAAAGTGCACAAACGGAAAGGAATAAAAGAAAAACTATGCACTAGTCAGCCATAACTCTTTTTATATATTCTGTTATTTTTCTTTTTTTTCGGCATAATATATGACGACCCCTCATGCCATTACTCAGTACTCTTTTTGCTCTTTTATTGATCCTCTTTATTGGATCTCAGTTGCATACACACTAGATGTGTTTACAAAGTGTAATTTATATTTTTATTAATAGAAATTACGAGTTTTTTATGCAGGAAAAAAAAACATAAACATTTTGGTCTTTGTTAGTAGCAAAAAGTTTTTGACCTTTTACAGGGTTTTTTCAGAGCAGTTGTGGAAGTTAAATCACTGTTTCAGACAGTTTCTGGCTGCATCCTGGCAATATCTTATCTTCCAATGCAATACATTCTCAAAAAAATAAACACCTGATACTTCCATACATTAGAAAAACATTTCATGTTATGATACAAAAAATCTTAAAATAATTTTTGCATGCAACATGTTAAAGCAAAATACTGGATTAGCTTCACATCTATAACAGTGCATTAACAAGGAAATCTTGTGAATAATGATTCATTTTATCTGATAATGTTTTGAAGTTGTTCATGAATCACAGTCATACCAAAGCTTGCTCCAAAGAGGAAATTGGAGTTGGTAACCTTAGAGACTGAACCACTCTTGGCAAGGCACGTGAAATGCAACTTGCTACAGTCCTTTCAATCTCAGTTGACAAGCCACTTCCAGAAACGATCTTGTGAGGATACCCTCTTCCATTGACTGTTGAAAAATCATCAGCATCACTATCATCTCTACCATAGAGGTGAGCCACTGATGAACATGTAATCCATTGGTCTAAAGCCATCCATGTAGTTGCAAATGAAGATAGCTGCAGATATCAACATCACAAATTGAGAAAGCTGCAGATAATCAACATCACAAATTAATACACATTCAACAACCCATCATAATATTACTTGTTAGTTGGCACTATCTAGCACTCACCTCCAAGCTGAAACCATCCGGGGGATCATCATACCAGCACTCCCGTGCATTATAAGCTTCTTCATCTGCAGTAGAAGGTAAGCTTGGCCATACAGATTGTGTTGAACCCAATATTTCTACATCGATTTGGGTCTTTTGGGGATCTTGATCATCTGTACCAGGAACTATGCAAATTCCTGCCCTGGAAGCTGTTATTAGGCAATGCAATCATGTTAGTTAATATCAACTGGGCCCAAGTGTAAATTTCTACCTTAAAATCTGCTAAGAAAATCCCGTTGTAAGTTGACAATTTGTTTACCTTATAGACTAAACAAGTAATTACCGCATAATTATAGTTATAAGAAAATTTCGTTGTACCTGCTTCACTGGCATCAACCTCTCCTGAAGCAACTGCATTTGCTGCTTCTGTTAGTGCCTTCGCAAAAGCCTCTGCTGCTTCAAGCCGGGAAGCCTTAACATTTTCCTCATTGAATTCTGCTCTAGAAGATTCCAAACTCTCAGCATCCTTACTAAATGTTACACTCTGGCTCATGGTCTCCAAGGAAGGCGAAGCAACAATTGATGACTTGTTTGAATTGTCTAAACTCCTCTTCTCGGGATCTTCAATATGGTCACTTTGCTCCAATTTCTTTTCATCGGCCCATGTAACACTTCGGTTTAATTGTTTTACTCCTTGTTTCTTCAGAGCAGATTTCAATTTCATCACTTCTGACTTGTTCTCATTCTGTAAATCTAGTTTTCCTTCTGATTTTTTATCCTTTTGGTTCAGAGACTCTTCTCTAATAACAATGGAACTTGTAGCACCATGTGAAGCAACATCACCATGTGGTTCCCCAATAATTATAGTGCTTTGAAAATCAGACTCATTTTTAGGAGCTCCTCTTTTGAGAGAATTCTTACTTTTCTTAGGCCCTATAATCAAAGACAAGTTTTGAGTAAATAAATGAATAATATGTGATCCTACAAGAACCAGACTGCCCAAACTGCATTATAACTAAAAACTCTAGAAAATAATGTTGACTACACACCAAGCATAAGATGTTCACAAAGTTACTTTCTGCCTAAGCGCAGTGTCAAACTCATACAAGTACTACTCCCATTACTACATTTTATCTTTGGCTACAGGAAGATATGTAAAATAAGTATCATTCACAGAAATTATAATCTTTGTTCAATAAAGACAAGCAGACAATTGTTTCTGGTTTCTTTAGTTTAGTAGGAAAAAATTGAAATGATCAAAACGTGAACATGTTCTCTCCTTGATGCTTCATCCAAAAAATGTGTTTAAAGATATACCTCAAGTTCTTCAGTGAGCTGGAGTCATATCAACAGTTTCAAAAAGTATCCATTATCTGAAGGCCTTGTTCTATCACACATTTCTAAGCCAGCAATTACGTAACTTCAAAGAGCTCAGGGATCAACAATGTAAAACAAGTAGTGTTATAGGTCAATTTGGGCATCATTCCCAATGACCTGGTCAAACTGGACATCATCCCGAGGACCAATGAAATAGGGTCTATCATCCCCTATCATTTCAATTGCTACATGCTCTAAGACAAGAACAAGAACAAATCATCCATGACTTCCATTGCAAGGTTTCCAAGATTTGAAGTACATGTTATATCACCTATGAGCTCACCAACGCAGTCTCTCAAAGGACTAACTGCTTTGCATATGCAGTTACCTCCATTCAAGGGTGCTCTGCAAAGCACTTCCTGATATTCAAGACTGCGTTGGTCAAATGGGAGCAAAATTCTCATTGTTCCAGAATCTCCACATGGCCAATGCCTTCTAGAAGAGTCCATATGTGTCAAACCAATGTTGCAGGAAACGTCCCTCCCCCCCCCCACAGCTCCAAGCCCCGAAACACATTTCGCAAAAAAATTGCGGTTCCTGGAAATTCGGATTCGTACGATCGGATCCACATTTCCGTACAACGGATCTGCATTTCGTACAGTGAATCGTTGTACGGAAGCGCCACAGATCCTGTACGGATCGCAAGCGATTCCGTACAGCCCTGTACGGATCCGACTTTCGCACTTAAAAAATGCGTTTTTTTTTATTTATTTTATTTTTTTCGGTTTTAGTTGGGTTAGTTAATGACTTAATCTTGGGTTAGGGATGTGATGAAAAGGTTATAAGCTCTATTTCACCTATTATTTGCTCACTTGTGTTTTTGGAGAGCTTGGAGAAGAGAGGAGAAAAGAAGAGAAAGAGAGGAGAAGAGAGAGTTGAGGAGAGCTTGGAGGAGTGAAGGAGGAGTAAAGAAGGGCTTCCATCTACAAGAGCTAAAGAGGTAAGTGCAAACCCCAAACTCTCTCATTTTTTTGTCATTTCTTTTTGTATTTTCTCTCCTCCCTCTCCTACACTTTCCCATTCTTTCTTCTTGTACATTTATTTGCAGGTTGTCCACCATCTATATTCATACTCAAAGATGATGTTTATTTGGGTTCTATGTATCATTCCACTCTTGGTTTTGATGATGGTAAGGGGGAGTAGAAATACAAGAGGAGAACATGAGGAAGAAGAGGAAAGTGGTCACCATATGAGTGACCCGATGTATGATGAGAAGGAAGGCTTTGAAGAGGAAGGGGATGATGAAAACATTGAATCACAAGATGGGAAAGCTACATTGACACCCTTGTGGATCTATGTGACCAAAATTGAAGGGGGAAAAGGTGGTGGAAGCTACAAGTTTTTGTGCCCTCATGGTTGTCATGGAGGAAAACCATATAGCGATTCATATACCAGTGTGAGGAGGCATCTTTGTGGGGTGATGGACAATGATGAAAGAAAGGGTGTTGTGGGAATAGCAATTTGCCCAAAGGTTCCAGCTGAACAAAGAAGAAAATACATCCAAATAGAGCAGGTTGCACAACAAAAAAATAAAAAACAAAAAACTCAATCTGAATCAAGTGCAACCTCTAGATTTGGTAGCTCATATGCTCATGGTGTTTCTGCAAGTTCTGGAGGTAAAAAAAACAATAGCAGATTTCCTTAATGTTGTTGGGCGGGATGATGTGGATGGAAAGATAGTCCGATTTCTTTGTGCTTGCGGTGTACCATTCAATGTGCTTTGCTCTCCCTATTGGCATGAAATGGTAAAGGGCATCAATGAAGCCCCAAAAGGATACAAGTCCCCCAACTATGAGAAAGCTAGAACTGCGTTATTAGAAAGATAAAAAGGAAAGGTACAAGCAGCTTTGACACGTTTTACAAATGAGTGGGTAGATAGTGGGGTATCCATTGAATCAGATGGGTGGACAAATATCAGAAACCAACATTTGATAAATGTTCTTGGTGTTTCTGCTACTGGTGCAGTGTTTATTGAATGTCATGATTCCTCCTCTGTCAGTGCAACTTCCCAAAACATTGCAGATCTCCTATTGCAATCAATCAGAGATGTTGGTCCTAGCAAAGTGGTTCAAGTGATCACAGATAATGCAGCAAATTGTAAGGGAGAAGGTAAAATTATTGAGCGTACTTATCCACACATATTTTGGTTTGGCCACGTTGGGTGCTTGGTGCACACATTGAACCTTTTGATGCATGATATTGTGAAGCATAAAGAATGTGGGTGGATTAATGAGCTTTACAAGAGAGGGAAGAAGCTCATTAAATTTATCACAGGGCATACAAGGGTAAACTACTTCTATGGCACTTACTCCAAGTTGTAGTTGCTTAAACTTGCAAAAACCAGATTTGCAAGTTATTACCTCACCTTTAGGCGGCTAGTGAAGGTGAGACAAGCTCTAACTAATATGGTCACTGCTGAATCATGGGAGGAGATTAACACTGATAGACATGGTGTTAATGCAGCGAAGGACACTATTCTTGACATGTTTTTTTGGTCACAGGTTAAATATGTTTTGCAATTCATCAAACCAATTTATTACATGATCAAGTTTGGGGATTCAGAAAAGCCAGTAATTGGGAAGGTGTATGAGCAAATGGACAACATGTTGGGGCAGATTAAAGACATTGTTGAGCCTAGAGATACCACCTTATACAAATATATTCGTGCAGAGGTGGTAAAACGATGGGATATGCTAAATATTCCATTGCATGCATTAGCATATGTATTGACACCTAAATATTATACTCCATCATGGCTTTCTACAACAGCACTTCGAGGGACGAGCAGGAGAAAACTACACCTAGATCCAGAGGTCCTAATCAAATATATGGATGCACTGGATAAATTGGTCCCTGATAAGGAGGCACACTTGGTACGGAAACAGTTGAGCAGCTATACACTTTCCACTGGTCCATTTGGAAGCATGCATGCTATTAAAGATCGAGAGAGTTTTTCTTCTATTGAGTGGTGGAACATGCATGAAGGTGCTACTCCACTTCTAAAGACTTTGGCATTGCGGGTGCTATCACAGGTGGTAGACACTTCTTCTGCAGAGAGGTGTTGGAGCTCTTATTCTTTCATCCACAGTGTTAAAAGGAACAAGTTGAGTTTAGACCGGGCAGAGAGCTTGGTTTATATTCATTACAACTTGAGATTGTTGTCCCATTACTGTAAAGATGCAAAGAGTAACAGAGACCTTAAGGTTTGGGACAGGTATCCAGAGGAGACCAATTTGAAGGATGGAGTGTTGCGATTAGAGAAATTAGAGGATGTTCTTACCCATGATGATGATGATCGACTTGACATGCCACCCCCCACTGGTCCCGTGCTTCCTAGGTTCCATGGTTCAACACCAACAGCAGGGGCTTTGTCTTCATCAGTTACAGTGCCATTGCCACAGCTTCCACAACCACCATCTTCTTCATTGCCACCACGTGGAGGCGCACCGTCACGTACTCTTCGTGGTGGAAGGAGGAGAGATGAGTAGATATTTTCAGTGTTCACAGTGCACACTTTACTGCTTTTGTCATAGATTATCATTAGACTTGTAGGCTTGTTGTGAATTTGAACTTTTTTGTCTTAGTGGTGGCCAAGTGGCCTATTTTGTAAACATTATTATTTGAATTTTGGACATGACTAATGTTGAGTCTTGGACTCTTGACAGTTGCTCACTTATAATATGCTTTATGTTTTATAATATGGTTAAATGTTTTATGTTTATCATTTATGTTTTATAGTATGCTTAATTTTTAAATTTTTTACGTTTTAAAATTTATAGTATGCTTAAATTTTTTATCATGCTTAAATGCTTTATGTTTATCATTTATGTTTTATAGTATGCTTAAATGTTTTATCATGCTTAAATGTTTTATAGTATGCTTAAAACTTAATTATTTGATGTATGTTTGTAATTGCTAGGATCTAGAATCTAGATTCTAGATTCTTGATGCTCGAATAATTAATTATTGATGTACAATGGAATCATGGATGTCATATCTATCTTGATTTATGTAAAAATATGCATGTTTTCATGTCTTCTACAACTAATATGGTATTTGTGATTGTTGTTTTGAATATAAATGCAAAAAAATATAAAATATATATATATATATATATATATATATATATATATATATATACACACACACTCGACGCTTCCGAAACGCTTCGCTTCCTAATTTTTTGAAAAATGACGCTTCTACGTCCCCGCTTCCAAAAAACATCCCCGCTTCGTGCAACGTTGTGTCAAACTTTGAATCCAAGTGTCCGTCTAACACCTCTGAACTTGGGAATGTGTCTTGCCTATTATTAGAAAATCATTAATTGGAAAACTACCTTTAGCTGCCCTATAAATTGAGCACAGATCCTAGTGCTAGGAAAGGAAGAAATTTGGTAAAGAAATGTTGATGGATTCTCAATTGAGTGTGATAAGAGTGATATGCTGTTGGTGAGATGTTTATTCTGATGAGGTTGGGATAAATGTTGGAGCTGGTGTAATCAAATCAATCACTGGTTGTAACCTCACCCTTCTATAAATTGAGCACAGATCCTAGTGCTAGGAAAGGAAGAAATTTGGTAAAGAAATGTTGATGGATTCTCAATTGAGTGTGATAAGAGTGATATGCTGTTGGTGAGATGTTTATTCTGATGAGGTTGGGATAAATGTTGGAGCTGGTGTAATCAAATCAATCACTGGTTGTAACCTCACCCTTCTATCCATTAATAAAGATTGTTGTTCATTTTTCCATATATTTATTTGTTTATATTTCTATTTTCAATATCATGGATTCTTAACTGATATATATGTTTTATGTTTCATTGATTTAACCGATTAAGATAAATAGCCATCTGTATATTGTAATCTATTTGTTGTTTAGTGTTTATACTTGCAGGAACTAGTCTGGCGATCAAAGTTGGATTGGAAGTTACAGCAAGAGCGACAGAAGGAGAATAGGACACGCTTGGATCACAAGTAAGTTCCTCCATCTTTCTGTGTGTCTATTTACTCTTAGAGAAAGTGTCTGCAAAGACTTTGATCTGTTGTTCTAAATGCATAGCACCACATTTAAGGAATTTGTTTTATCTGTAATACATAATTCCGCATAACAAATTGGCGACTCCACTGGGGAGTTTCCTTTCATCCTTGGTATTTTTGCCTCTACTTATCCACCCAGTAGCATCTATTGTCAATTATTAGACTTTTGAATCAAAAATTTGCATTAGAAGTGTGTTCTGTAGCTTGAGTTTTGAATCTCTGTTGCGCCCAACGCACTGTTGGTCAAGACCCAATGCTTTGCATAGCACTGTCTCCCACTCAGGGGTGTTTTGCAATGCACTATCTCCCCTTAGAGACTGCATTGCCCCCTAAGAAAACCAAATTCCCTTTGAATTTTTCATTGCCATCATACTCAGCCTTTTGTTTGTTGTGTTTTCAATTGTCTAATACCTCATAGAGACCAGTGAATTTGCCTAAATTCTTCCTCCTTTGAAAAGTAAGTTTGCTCAATGTCTCTTAAGTGTTTTTCTTTATCATTGACAAATGAAATTCAAAGTATTTTATTTCTGCATTAGATCCATTTGTTTTCGTAAAGGAAATTGTTGTTAAATTCTTCGTTTCCTATAAGGAAAAATTGTAGTTCCATTCTTCGTTTTTCCTAAAAGAGAAATTGTTGTTAAATTCATCGTTTCTCAAAGAAGAAAGCATTTGTTTTTGCTGATTTGATGCATATAGTTTCCTTTTTTTGCATTCATATTAAGTGGACTGAAAAGAAAAACTTGCATTTGCATATAGTGAGTTTTGTGTTTTGCATAGGAACAAGTTAGGAAAGTTGCATATTGGTTTGTGCTCTTTGTTGTTTGCTCTCAAAACTGATTGCTCTTTCCCTTTAGTAGCTAAGATTTTCATTGAAAAGGCTAAAATTGAAAAGTTTGATTATCATTTTAGTTTTCTTTTTAGGAATTTCCATTGCATCACACGGTGAACCTTGAAAGGCAAATTGATAAACAAAATCAACTTAAAATTTACATTAATTTAACTAAAAAAACATTGGAACCATAACGATAACATTTAGAAGGTCTAGGCTATAGACATGTTCCGGCGTTGTAAATGCTTAGCAGTTGTTGTTAATTGTCTGCGATACATTCCGAGTGTGATACCTCACTCCACGTACGTAAGTATATCGTAGCTCATCCACGTACCTTCGAGTATATCGAATGGAATTATAATACAAAAAGTATAAAGGGGTGCTCTCACTGTGCGGTTTCGCATTAGACAGCGCTAGTACGAACTTGGGCCTCCACGTACCTTCGGGTATATTTGGGAGGACAACTTTAGGTTGCTATCCATCCATAGAGAACCGAGTCGGCCGCCTTGTAAATTGTGATACACCGAACACAACATTCGAGGAGATTGCTTGCCCGTACTTCTTGGTTCGCCAGGAGGTATTATGCAGTTCACAGTTTCTTGGTAAACCTTTTGCCTAGTATTACCCTTTTATTTTGTTTATTTGTTTTTTGTCATAAAATAAATCAGTGATCGTGGAAGAAGAAAATCCCTTTCCCCGTCGTTCGCATAGATTAGCATTGAACCCACCTTTACCACTGGAAGTCACCTCTAGACGGCGAATATGACATCACTCTACCGAAACCAGTACTATTAGTACCTCTGGTGAAGCATCATCTTCACATATACCAAAGTCGGCACAAGTTGTTTCAACAAATCCTAGTTTGTCTACTGTTGTCGAAACGGAATCCTCACAGCTACCCGTGATCATGATCCATCTAATCAGTGAGACCATACCTCTCGAACCCGACGTTGTTCAACTGGAAGTTGATCCAGATCATGTCTCTTCTTTGCCAGAACATCTGAATCCCGAAGTCAAACGACCAGAAGTTGTTCCTGTATCGGTCACCCCACAATCTACTATAGTCATTGAGTCTCCCATATTGCGCAGTCAACCTCCTGAAATATACTTTGGGCCTGAAGGCGAAATCCTTCCACCTGGTTTAATTTCGATTGAAGAAATACCACGAGACGAAACACCTTTAACTCCAACCCATTTTGGGGCGGACCTTTACCTGTACGAGTCTTTTCCTCAATCACCATGCACTGCTTTTGTTGATCCTGTGTCTAGTAAAGTTCTCGTAGATCCAATAGGGTATACATTTGGTCAAGTAACGATGTCTGAACCAACATCTTCGGTTGGACCATCAAATCCAATAGTGACAGCACCTACTCTCACTACTCCATCGATGTTCACAACTTCACCAAAGTCATATTTACATGGTGGCCCTTTGCTCCCATTAGGTTACAAATCTTTATCTGAAATTTTCTCTGGTGCATCTTCAAATCCATGGACTTCACCAATGTCATCATCTGGTATTATAACTAGTAAACCTATAGTGAGTATTGAACGGCTTGATCCTTTATATCCATCATCGGGGCAATATCAAGTTGGTCCATCTGGGAATGTTCCTTCCAGTTCAATTTCAACTGGACTCCCTACATTTGGAAAATAATATTTTCCGTCTTATTTCACTCCTCATGCAGGGGGCAACCTATGGTTTCCCACTTCGATAGTACTCCGTCATTTTTTGGTCATCCTAATGTCGAAATGAATGTTTGTCAATGGCAACCCACTTTGCCTATCCAACCACAAACGGTTGTACACTCGTATCAAACGGTTCAACCGTTTCAGGTGAGTCCTTCAACCCAATACCCTTAAGTATTGGGCCCTCGAACTCCAACTCCTTCGGCTAGTTTACAACAACCACTTGTACCCATAATATTAAAAACCGGCCGATTTGAACCGGTAACCGATCAAACCGACCGGTCAGCATGCCCACCGGTTCAAACTGCCCATGCAACCCGGTTTAACCCTACCTTTGACCAAGATTTTCCGGTTAATCGGTGCTAACTGGCCAGTTAAGGACAGAACCGGCCGGTTTATCCATAAACCGGCCGGTTCTGTCCTTAACCAGTCGGTTAGCACCTAGGTTGTTGTAGGACTGTTTAACACAAAAAATAATGAAGATTACAAGGCTTTATTTCATCCAAGCCATGAATCCAAGAATACAATCCTTAAATCTGAGAAATTACAAACTTAGTAGTAGCTCATCCGGCTTACAAAAAGAACACAACCTTTTAGTTGCCAAAATCTGAATCTCTCTCCCACCATTAAAATGTCTTCAGTTGTCTTTCATGTCTTTTGGTAGTTGAAATTTTGTCTTCATTTTGGAAACAATTTCTTAAAATAGAATATAAATCCCATACTTATGGATTGCCAAACACTTGGATAGTTTGCTATCACACTTCCTGCAAATGAGGAATTTGTTTGATAGTCATTAATAATAATAGCCTTCTTTATTATCTCATCTGCAAGGTGTATTTTCATGTTTCTTAACCTCAGCTATATTGAAATCACGTATAGCTGACTCATCATTCCTTGCAAGTTGCAACATATCTTGTCAAGTCAAAGTCATGAAAATGAAAATTCACAAACATTTCCAGCTTATGATTCATAGACCAAATATATAAAAAGCTCTTCAGATGAACTACTATAACTTTAGGAAGCCTACACAAATCCAAACTTTTTGCTAGCTTGGCAGCGCTCATTACAGCAAGGGCAATACTACATCTCTCTAGGTACTAATGACTTTTCCCGTAAGAAAGCCTCTAAACATATATATAATGAGAAAGAATCATGTCTTGCTTTTTCGATGGAAACCCAGATTTGAAGACTTCAAGTAGAATTTCAAGTTAATGTGTATCATACTTTTCTAATTCCTTCTTTGACCAGTCTATAAAGACTTGAACCATTGTACATGTATTTGATATCAAAATTGATTTATCTTCTGTGATAGAAACCTCTATACTCACACTCTTTTCATCTACTAATCATAAGTGAAAAGCCAAATTGATATATTCACCTTTACATGGTCTATAAATGAGCAAAATTTTAATATTTTGTCTCTATTGGCTTGGAATCATGGTTGCAAATCTTAAAAATGTTGGGAATGTTGTCATTGATGGCAAAGGAGGAAGCAGAGGCAGGGGGCAGAGAAAGAGGCAGGAGGCAGGAGAGTTTATTTACAAAGGCAGGGCAGCAAAAAGAGAGGCGGAGGCAGAGAAAGGAGGCAGAACCAAAAGAGGCAGAGCAGCAGAGGCAGAGATACAGTCGAGCAGCAGAGGCAGAGGCAGAGGCAGAATTCAGAGGTAGAGAAACAGTCGAGCAATGGAAGCAGAGGCAGAGCCGTTATCAAACAGTGAAATGATCAGCGTTGAATTAACGTAATAATGAAACAGGCTTCATATATTGAAGCGCTGAAGAAATAAGAAATAAACCTTTGAACAGAGCTTATATGAATATGTATATAACGAAGGCGCGACATTCTTTATTGAAGCGGAACCATGAACTGAAGCGGAACCCTAAGTGTGAACAGTCAAACCAGAAGTAAGCAAACCGACAGTATCGCGCAGTGTCAAAAGTGGTAAGTTGTATTGCCAAAATGAACGCGATATGTGTCTTTGAATGCCACGTGTCCTAAGATGGTTTTCCAAAACCATTTTCATCGCGCGATTTCTGAGAATTAAAGTCAGTACATCTAAATTGCGCGATAATAGGCGATGATCGTTGGATCGTCCAAGACAAAGCGACATCCTCTCAACCGTCAGATGTGTGTGGTGAGTTAATTAGTGGGCCCGAATCAACAGTTGTATGGTTAATTGAAACATAACTCAAATGTTAAGTCGTATGTTGTGGGACCACAGGCAAATGCGTGTGTGGATTTTTGTTGGATGCATAATTGATACATTTTAAAATGCCTAAGGCTTAATACCAAAGTCAAGGAGTAATATATATAGAATGTTGATGCGTCGGGGTCTAAGCTAAAATCGAGGGTTAATTCAGGGATTGATATATATATGATAATGAAGTCATGGATATACTTAACTGACGAGGGTGAACAGTAGAGCGTGGGACCCGTGATCCATAATATGATATATGAGCTGCATTAATATATATATAATTTGAGTGAATGCTATAAGCTTGGTGTATGTAATTAAAAGAACCGGAACCATTTGTAGCATTAAGACTAAGGTTTGAATGAAGAACATGGCTAAGTCTATGCTGGGAGCGGAAACATTAAACGAACTACGGAGCCCGAGAGGTTATATAAATATATATATACATTAGTGCTGGGTTTAAGTCTGAGCGAAAGACTTAATACTATGTTGGAAGATAATATTATACATATAGTGTGGGACCCCCCTAACATAAAATTCCGAGAATCATTACCCCAGCTAGAGGATACATTAAAGATTGAAGCGGAAAAGTATATATATATATATATATATATATATATATATATATATATATATATATATGCAGCGCTTTATATATGTGTAGCGCCTTTTAAACAAAGGGCCAAAGTATATATGTGTGTGTGTGTGTGTGTGTGTGTGTGAAGTACTCTATAGCTCGGGCCTAATACAAACAAAGTCTTATACTGTGAGACCCTCACCAATCGCATCGGAGAAAACTTGGCAGCGGAACATGTTAACAAAAAGTTGCGATTGTGATTGAGTTCCAGACCCGATATGGTTTAAACGACGATTCATATATGTTTGAGTTCCAGTATCTAAGTAAACAGTGTTATATCGCACCGGAGCGATTCATCGCATCGGCATTTCAACGTGAACAGTGGTTGATCGCATCGGAGAAGGAGTAGAGCATCGAAACATCTCAATGGAAGTCGCGATTGCGATTAATCGCAATCGGAAATATTTGAAAGGTGATACATTGCATCGACATTTCAAAATGAATAGTAATTGATCGCATCGGAGAAAGAGCAAAGCATCGGTACATTTAAATGGAAATTGCAATTGCGATCAATCGCAATCGGAAGTAGTCGAGGAGTGATACATCACATCGGAAAGTTCGGCAAGTGGGCCCGTAAGGGCATTTTATGTATTAAAATGGTCTATTAGCATTATATCGCCGGAAGTTACATAAGTTATACAACACGGCAGTGCATATATTTAAAACGCCTTATTATTATTATGCCGAGAATTGATTCGCATGATATAAAAAGTGTTGTTACATACATGCAGGAGTTACGCAACAGCTATAAACAGAAAGACATACAGAGGAGAAAAAGGGACAAACACAGTCACAGAAAGGACAAATGCGCAGCGATCCAAAATGCTGAACGAGTGAGCTGGAGTTCTCATTGTAATTAAATGTAAATGTTTTAATTGGTTTATATTGTTTGTGATGCATTGGCAAGCCTCCGGAAGAGAACAAATATCCCACTATAATGTTAAAATTAGTACCTACAGTTATATTTTTTCTGAGTAAGCTGGAAAAGAAATGAGAAGGCAGAAGACTAAGAGGTATGGCTATCCATTTCGAATTCCCTCAGGAAAACAAACAGTCATAAGGAAATCTCTATAAATAATATCAACTTGATATGCATAGAGAGGTTAGAGAGAGTAAGAATAGAGAATGCAGAGTATGGAAAATTGAGGCAGAGAAGATAAGGAAGAGAGGAGCAGAAAGAGATGCTACAGAACAGAGCTGATATCTGAGGTAAATCTGCAAACTTTTCTTTTGATAAAGTAAGGAAGTTGGAGCCTCCCTATCAAGTTGAAGCTTGATAGTTGTCAGTGGTAGCTGACTGAGGTTGGAGCCTCCTGTAGGTTGGTGCCTGCAGAAAAACAGTGGTGAGAGGGAGTTGGAGCTTGCTTTTGCATCACAACAATAATAAGATGTGGTTTTCTCCCTTTATGGGTTTCCACTTATATTTGTTGTCTCTATGTGTGTTGCCTATGTGTTGATATGATCTACCAAATCTGCTTAATATTTGTTGCTCTCATAATCAGTTTGATGTCACATTAATTTAATACTTGCTGCAACATATTAATACTATTCACATATTAAGGTTGGTTATAAAATTAAGCTGTAAATAAGTTGATGAAAAATTTAAAAAGCTTATGTATGTGTTAAACTGATTCCCCCCCCCCTCTCAGTTCAACTAAGGATTCAACAAAAAATAGTTTTTTTTATTAAAAAATAATTATTTAATGTATTTTTTTTAAAACCGGTTCGTTTAGACCTGACCAGTACCGGTTAGACCGGTTCCGGTCCGGTTACTGGTTCATTAGGTCCACCAGTGTTGTCACCTGTTCCAGTTTTTAATACTATGCCTGTACCTGGAATTTTTTATTCACAAGCTGGATTACCATATTATAGGATGTCGCAGCCACAACCAAGTTATACCTATCCTCAACCGAATCCAAGTTATCTTAATTTGGGTTATAACATTAGTGGGCAGACCCCTTGGCAGCCACAAGCGCAAATACCATAACCTTCATTTCAACAAGTATTGTATCCAAGTTTTGGTCAACAGAATCCTCAAGCGTTTGCATATCAAAACAACCCCTATCTGAGTTACCAGCAACAGATTCCTTATACTGGTGCTCAAAGGCCTGTTGCCCAAGCAATTCCATCATACCCTGGCTATGCTCAACCCGACCTCAATCGACAGTTGCCCTTTGTTGCAACTTTAGAGTTATCAGATTTAAACCGGCTCACTAATGATCCAATCAACTATGTTCCTTGGTGGTCGGTGATACTTCATAAATTGCCCTCGGATATTCCTAAGTTCAATGGAAACCCTGAGGAAGACTCGTCGACTCATGTTATGACTTATCATTTGTGGTGTTCATCTAACTCCCTAAATGATGACTATGTTCGACTACGTCTTTTCTAGCGTACGCTCACTGGTCCGGCCGCAAAATGGTATATTGAATTACCTAGAACTTATTTTGATAATTTCACTGCCCTAGCTACTGTCTTTTTGACCCACTTCTAGTTACCCATACAATATGAAATTGGAACGAACTTCTTGACTAATTTTAAACAAACTAATGCTACTCACATTTCTGATCATATTCATGAGTGGCGTCGACGTCATAGAATGGTTAAGACATTTGTTTTTTATCAGCTTCTTGCTAAGTGGTTCATTAAGTCCTTATTACCATCTATAACTAAGGATGTGGCTAAGGGTGGCGTCGTCACTGAAGAGCAGGTCATTGCTCATCAATATTTAGACTTGATCTATACTCAGTCTAGCACGCTCTATGAAAAAATTCCTAACGTGCCGCGATCTAATTTCACTGTTCCTCCTTCATCAAAGGACTCTCATGCCGGAGACGGTATGATTGGTACTGCAAGCACGCATTACACCACTGCATCTGATCCTGCACCTTCTTCCGAAATCCATGCCGTGTCATCTGACAATGGCAAAAGTGACAAGCAACCCGGAGGTAAGAAAAAGGGGAAATCTAAGAAAAAGCAAACTTCTACCCTACAGGATAGATCATCTGATCAATCGTCTAGAAATCGAAAACCTCGTTACCCTTGCAATATCTGTAATGAGGAACATTTTGTTAAGGATTGTCCTCACCACGCTAAAGTCTCAAAAATGGTTAAGACTTCCCATGCTTCAGCTGTGTTGACAGACCCATTTCCGAATCCGAACACAAATTTGGTTGCTACATATCCAACTTCTAGTTCCCAAGTGCTTATGTTGTCTATCACGAAGCCATTGAATGATGTTTTGGTATCAACGCGTAATAAATATTATAGTAGTCAGGCTACTAATCAACCTACTACCTCAACCACGAATCCATCTACGGAATCGGTACCGCCTACTGCTATTCCTGAATTGACAATAAAGCCACCAAAGGGAATTGTTCATAAATCAAAATATAATCCTCGAGCTCAAGCTACTCAAAATTATAATATAGTTGAAGATTTGGCCCAATCCCCTTCAGCTACGCCAGCGCTTGAGGTGCTACAAAACTGTCCCTCCCAAAAACAGGCTTTGTTGTCGGAATTGGTGGAATTGATCCGACAGATTCGAATCTCGTAGTCTTTAATCATACGGGCTTTGTGCCGCAATTACTAGCAGAATTGGCATTCCGCATACAAGTAAATGTTCTCAATCACCTTGTTCATCGCACTATTATTGATGAGGGAGCATCTACCTACATTATGTCTCTAAACTGTTGGAAATCACTTGACTCGCCATGCTTGTCTCAATCATCAACGACATTGAAGGCTTTCGACAGACGTACCTGTAAGCCTTGTGGTATTATCAATAACCTGCATGTTGAGCTAGGGGGCAACACAGTTAATGTTGAAGTTGAGGTTGTTGACGGACCCCTTGACTACAATATTTTACTCGGAAGGCCATGGGTATACGATATGACTGCCATTGTTTCTACATATTTTAGAATGATCGTCTTTCCACATAAAGGTGCTATCACAGTCCTCAATCAACTATCATTCTTTCCCTCCAGTTCCTAGGTAACTAGAAGTATTCCATTAATTCACGCACCCCAACGTGCACTTCAAAACATTGGTGTAGGACTCTTATAGGATTCCACTCTCATGGGAACATTTACATTACCGCCGCCTGCGACGTCAGCAGAAATTACAAGTATAGAGACCTGCTACATGATCTCTTCCACTCCATCTGGCTTAAGTAAGAGTACGAGTGATTCTGAAATTGTTACGTTGGATGAGTTTCTGTCGCCCAGCCCTATTGAGCTGGCATAGCAATCAATCTATCTGGCTTGGGCGGCGAATCCGAAATTATCGTCGTCGGTCATTTGGGTTGATCGTTCATTAGATTATGGCACTCCATCTGATCCTTTTTCCTCAACTTTCTTGACAGATGAGAATATTTTGAAATCCATGATGTCGAAAGGAGAACCATGGGAAGATTATCATCATCGTTACCATCTTCCTGATTATGAAAAAGATAATCTTAGTGAACTATATCACCCTTGATCTAAAATTTCTTTTCGAATTCTTTTCCTATTAATGCAATCATTTCCGAGCGAAATTTATCAAATATTGAAGAAACCATTTCTATCGATATTTCGACCAAACCTGGCGTGGTAGAAAATATTCATGTCAACGTGTCTTGTTCTCCATTAGAACTCGAAACATATCGCTCTCTCTTTCGTGAATTTCGAGATATCTTTACCTGGTCTTACGAAGGAATGCCAGGTATTGACACTAGCATCGTTGAACATACTATTAATATGTACCCTAATGTCAAACCGGTACGTCAACACCTTCGTCCTGTTCATCCGAAGAAGGCCGCAACCATTAAAGCAGAAGTTGAAAAACTTTTGCGTGCTAGTTTCATTTACCTTATTCCGCTAACGAGTGGGTTTCCAACATCGTTCCTGTTATGAAAAAACAAGGAACCATCAGAGTGTGCGTTGATTATAGGGATGTCAATCTTGCTTGTCCAAAGGACAACTATCCTACTCCCTTTATCGACCTGATTATTGACGATTGTGCTGGATGCATAATCTTTTCATTCATGGATGGATTTTCAGGCTACAATCAAATCAATATCCGCCTAGAGGATCAATATAAGATAGCACTCATCTGCCCCTTGGGCACATTCGCTTATAGGAAACCCCTGTTTGGTTTAAAGAACGTTGAAGTAACTTTTCAGAGAGCAATGGATTATTCTTTCAATGACATCAAGCACATCATTCAACCTTATCTAGATGATTTACCCGCACATTCACGGAATCGGACTGATCACCCAATGCATTTGAGAGCTATCTTTTTACGCTGCCGACACTACAAAATACGCCTCAATCCACATAAATGTGTGTTCTCTGTTGGTTCTGGTCGTTTGCTCAGATTCATCGTCTCAAAAGAAGGAATTCGAATAGACCCACTGAAGGTCCAGGCCATTTTGATTTGCCTGCGCCCTCAAATTTGCTTCAGTTACAAAAACTTCAAGGAAAGGCTAACTTCCTAAGGAGGTTCATACCCAACTACGCCGAAATGGCTAAATGATTTACTCGGCTCTTGAAAAATGGAATTCCCTTCCATTGGGACCAAGTTGTGCAAACTTCTTTTGATGTTGTCAAGGATACTCTTGTCCGGGCGTCATTAATGTATCTCCCCAATTATCAAAGTGATTATTTCTTATATATCGCCGCGGCTAATACAACCATTTCTATGGTATTGGTCCAAGTAGAAAATGGGATAGAACATCCAATCTATTATTTGAGTTGTAATCTCAATGATACGGAAGTGAAGTATTCATACGTAGAAAAGCTTGCCTTAGCGGCTGTTCAAGTTGTCCAAAGATTTCGCCACTATATCCTGTTCCGGAAGACCATTGTCATTTTGAATTGCAACCCCATGACTTACATCATATCACATCAATTGCTGGGGGGCAAGTATTCAAAATGAATTGTCATTTTGCAGGAATTTGATTTGGAATTCATCTAATCCAAGTCAAAGAAGTCTTTAGTTCTGGCTGAGCTTCTCTGTGACCTTCCCTCTAATAGTACTGCTACTACGTCGGAACCATCTATTCCTGACGAGTCTCTGTTTCTGATCGGATCATCTGATCCTTGGTATGGGGATTTTATCATTTATCTCTAGACCCAGATTTTTCGGTCCGATACCTCTCGCTCTAACCAGTGACGTATTCGATACCAAGCCAAAGATTATCTAATCATCAGCGATACACTTTATCGTTGTGGTGTCGATACAATTTTAAGAAGGCGCCTCACTCATGAGGTGGCTGAAAAGGTTTTAAATGATTGTCATGTTGGAGCTTGTGGTGGACACTTGTCTGGATACGCTACCGCGCAGAAGATACTACGTGTCGGTTACTTTTGGCCTAACATATTTCGCGACTGCATCCTCGCGGTCAAAATTTGTCATGCGTGCCAGATATTTGATCGTAAAATCCGCAAACCGCCAACGCCAATGCATCATGTTGTCTCTGTGGGACCATTTTCGAAATGGGGTATTGACTTCATGACCTGTAACCCTCGTTCGTCCGGGGGCATGGTTATATTATTGTCGCAGTAGACTACTTTACCAAGTGGGCCGAAGCGATGCCTACATTCAACAACACAGGGCAAACAGCTGCATTGTTTTTCTTTAATCATGTCATTGCACGATTTGGGCCACAGGCTATAATCACAGATCATGGGAAGCATTTTCGCAACCATATGATGACTGAATTGACTGCCAAGTTAGGATTGTCATATGATAATTCTACTCCTTATTATCCATAATCAAATGGACAAGTTGAGGCTATCAACAAGATTCTTAAACGTATGCTTCAACGAATTATAGGAGTTCGTAAACAAAACTGGCATTTGATCCTCTACTCGGCCTTGTGGGCGTATCGAACCTTGGTGAGAAACGCAACTGGATTTACTCCCTTTCAATTGGTGTATGGTCTGGAAGTTATCTTGCCAATCCAATGTGAAATACCGTCGTTGAAACTCGCAATCGACTTGTTACCTGACACCTCAAACAAAAAAGTGCGTCTTTTTAACCTCATCCATCTTGATGAAACACGTTGTGAAGCCCGATTGGCCAACAAAGCGCATAAGATACGTATAAAGCTGCAATACAACAAAAATGTCCAGCCTCACATTTTCTCAGAGGGTGACTTGGTCCTTCTTTATGATCAAGAAGTTGATGTAATAGGTACAGGGAAATTTGAGTTGTTATGGCATGGCCTCTATATTGTCAAAAGAGCTCTTGCTAAAGGTGCCTACGAGTTGGTAGATTACAATGGGATTCCGTTGGCGCAGCCCAGAAATGGGTTGTATCTGAAATGTTACTATGCTTAATCATGAGCGTAGTAAATTTTTGTCTTCTATTGTATATCTATGTTGTTGATTTGCATTCACTGTCGTAGTTTGTTTTTTAGAATTTTTCTTAACATTAGTAATCCGCTTTACATTTCATGGAAGATGTCTAAATCTTTGGAACCATTTGTTGGGCACGCTGATGGTGCTAGTCATAGTACGCAGAATCTATCTTCTGCAGCGTGGGCCATTTTCGCTCCGAACGGCGAGTTAGTGAGTTTAAGGGATTTGTATCGGTAGATCGACAAACAATATCGCTAAGTATAGCGCGTTGATCAAACTTCTCTCTGATGCCATTTCATTTGGTATTAACCGCATCATCATAAGGTTAGACTCACAACTTGTGGTATTACAACTTACTAATGTTTATACTGTTAGAAATCCAACACTGCACCATTTGTTCCTAAGAGTTCAACTTTTGGAAAGACACTTTGCTTTTATTCAAAATCAACACATTTCCAGAAATTTGAACACATTGACTGATTCTTTAGCTAATCATGTTATAGACAGACATTTGCAACACATGTAAAGATATACATTCACATAATTGAATAGGATTACGCAATAAACATAAGAAAACACTAAAATCAAATAGATAGATAGCCATAAGTTTTTACAAAAAATTGTGCTCAAGACACATAAGTCATCTGACCTCAAAAATGTATGCAACATGTCAAAAGTAAACTAGTGATGCTCATGGTAACATGCTATCTATCTAGCTATCCTATGCAGTAACCGCACCCAGCAGTTAGGAACGCCAATAGTGTGGCGCTGCAATCGCATGGGTAAGTCTTCGAACCGGCAATCCGAAATCCCGAAGGTTAACCCCTCTATGTGCTACCGAAGCTCAGACAAAGTCTCAACCATGTCTAAATCCTGAAGGACTGCTCTCCCGACAAGCCTCTCTGCTGGCTCATCCACTCCATGCTCTGGTTCCTCCACTGGTTGAACTCGACCAACATCTACATTACATTAAAATTTTAGTTTACTCTTGGGAAAACATCAAACTTCAAAAACATTGTATAAACCTTCGGAAAATCAAAAAACATGGTCAGAATATTCTTACCCATTGCACCCCACTGAGCACCTTCTGGTAAAGCTAAGTTTGGATATCCTCGGAAATCGAAGCACGCATACACATACTATTCAATGGCGATAACATGTCGCCTAAACTAGGCAAAGAATGCAGTCGAGAACACGATGGACGATTGGCCTGCATGTCTAGCCATCAGTTCTACCCTTCTCTGCATCCTCAGATCTCTAGGGTTAGACACACCCAGCATCACATGTGTGAGGTTGCATCAGTGGAATCCGCTCTAAGGCAAAAGAAATAAGGATCGAACCATAATTGAAGTTTTTCTTCCTTCCTCCCTTTGCCTTGTTCAGTCGTTCTTTTATTTGAGAAAGTACAGCTTCAGACCAGTTGAACACTGTTGGTTCCATGCATTCTAGCGCATACTGCATATAAGATCTATTCGCTACATGTAGTGTAACAGTACCAGCAAGCTTTGCGATCGTGAATAGAATGGTTCTCAAAGGCAAATCACGAACGTCACGGACGTTTATTTTCCCATCCTTGCTTAGCTTTGCCCCTGGATAGCAAAACTGCAAAACATAGTCTCTCACTGTCTCTCACCGTCTCTCCTCCGAGAGCAAACCCGGAGAGAGAAATGGGTAAGCCTGTCAGAAAATATATATCCTCCACTGTAATAAGAACCACTTTGTTCCTAATGTGAAATGCCTCAATTGTCGGATCCCATGCACAAACAAGTAACTCCAAAAGTTCTATTTGTTGCCTCATACCTGATAAGCGGAAGTACTTTAATAACCCACAATCTCTTAGGGCTCTTACAGTACCCAAATCATTAAGGGCAATTAACCTGTTTTTGCCCCTAAACTTCGTTGTTGATTGCGATCGATTATGTGGACGGTTTTCATCACTTTTTGATCCAGTTTGGTGCCATAAACCCTCTCTCATTTCATTTCAGTGCAAATTTTTAGGGATTTGGGCCCCTTAGGGTAAATTCTTTTTCCAAAGAGGGCAACGCACCCTTGAGGATCGAAAACTGCGTTGTGGAGCATCTAAAATGAAGCCTAGGTGCATATGCAACGCACTGTCTATTGATCAAGACTACGTTGAGCACAATTCACATTCTTGATTCTTGAATTGTACCCAAATATTGCCTAATTTTTTGCATGAAAAGAAGTCTAATGAGTCTTATGGTTATGCTTTAGGGATTCATCGGACTAGAATGACGATTACTTGCAAAAACAGATTCAGAACTCCAAAATGCAAATGGTAATTTTCAAATGGTAAAAATAGATAGTAAAACTCTTTTAATTAGTCATTTGATTATTTCCATTCATATTTATTGCTGTGACTATGGTTTTATTCTATTTTTATCATAAAACATGTATTTTTAATCCATTTGATGTTGTTCTAAACAGGTTTGCAACTGATGAGTAGATTAGTCGTTAAAATTTATTTCAAGAATGATTTGACCACAAAGCATACTTTTATCCTTATTTTTCGAGCTTTGATAAAAACGAAAAATGACTTGAAGCGTGCTTTTATCTCTTTTTCGAACTTCGATAACAGCGAAAAAGGAACCCCTGGAGTCTTCTTTTAGCTCTTTTCAAACTCCGATAATGTGAAAAGATTGCTGAGCAATTGTCATTTCGAGCTCGTAAAAGTAAATGAATTGATATCTACTCAGTATAAGTTTAACCCTTTTCCGAAATGAGATTGATTATTTACGAAAAAGGAATGCCTTAGTCGAACATGACTAGGAGGTTCTCTTAGATATTATTTTCCACTTTTTCAAATCTGAACGACAACTTTACGAAAAAGTACTTATGGAGTTTTCTTTCGTCCTCTTTTTCAAACTCTCTAAATATGAAAAAAGACCGGGCTGTCACTATCGTTAGGCTCGTTAAAAAATAAAATAGCGATGAACTTGTCGATCATGGCAAGAATCGAGTTTCATTCATCGCTAGACTCGTTAAATTATTAAATAGCGATACATTATTCACCCGAAGGGTTGAATTATAGATCAAGCATATGTTATTCTCCTCAAGCTTGTTAAAAAATAAAGAGGTACTGGTCGACAAATGACCGGGGAAAATTTGGGAAAGTGAATAGAACTTTTACGGTAGCAGGTCACTCTTGAACATGACATTTCACTCTATTATCGTGACTATTTGGGTTGGATAATCTTCTTGACGGTTCATTCATACCTATGGTTCATCATACCTTCACTTTGATTTTGGTTCAACGCTGCCAACTCATCTCAGTGTCGTTGATATGTTCAAGAGAAGTCATCCAGTGAATACTCATCCTTCTGCAATACTCATTAAACCTTCATTTTCATGATCGTCATCCCTAAACATTGCTATATCAAGTCATATTTTGTCTCCGAAATCAGTAACTCCCATTTCACAATAAAGTGGCTTCATGTCGACGTCAAAACATCATTCAAGAAGTTTACTTAGAAACATCATCTTCCAGTACCATGAGACTTGTTACAGCATTGACAAGATCCTCGCTTCTGGACTTTTGACCAAAAGATTTTGTTTGTCGTTCGACATCAAATCATCTATTCACGCCTTACGAAATGAACTGCGGTACCTTGAGGGCCATTAACATTAATGGTGGTTCTCTCACGTTTGTTAACAGCTCGCATCATTGGCTGGTAATCAAACGATGTCTTACCATGTTCGACTACAAATCATATGTTCGCATAGATAGGCTTGTACCCAAACGATCTAGTGAACGAGATAAGAAGACCCTATATCTAGTTTCAGCCATCCAGGTTGCAATTTCAGGATTGTTGTACACATCATCTATACGGTGACCTTACATACAGATCGTCATCCGAACATAGGCCTATATCTGTAGGCATGTTTGTATTGGGCAACATTCCAATATAGACGACTTTCTGCACTATGTACACGTTATTAGATAGTTTATGTGTTGAGCATGGAAATGCCTTCCCTCAACAATTCGTGATCAAGAGGATATATCATGATGTAATGTATTGTAAGATTGATGCAGGTTGCCACTCCGCTTCAGTTCCAGCCCATCACATTGTAAAGCATCTCATTCAAAAAATATTGTTATTATTTTGACTTCATGCTTTAGGGAGCAGTTGTTATAGGTCAATTCGGGCATCATTCCCAATGACCTAGTCAAACTGGACATCATCCCCAGGACCAATGAAATAGGGTCTATCATCCCCTATCATTTCAGTTGCTACATGCCCTAAGACAAGAACAAGAACAAATCATCCATGACTTCCATTGCAAGGTTTCCAAGATTTGAAGTACATGTTATATCACCTATGAGCTCACCAACATAGTCTCTCAAGGGACTAATTGCTTTGCATATGCAGTTACCTCCCTTCAAGGGTGCTCTGCAAAGCACTTCCCGACATTCAAGACTGTGTTGGTCAAATGGGAGCAAAATTTTGATTGTTCTGAAATCTCCACATGGCCAGTGCCTTCTAGAAGAGTCCATATGTGTCAAACTTCAAATCCAAGTGTCCATCTAACACCTCTGAACTTGGGAACATGTCTTGCCTATTATTAGAAAGTCATTGATTGGGAAACTACCTTCAGTTGCCCTATAAATTGAGCACAGATCCTAGTGCTAGGAAAGGAAGAAATTTGGTAAAAGAAATGTTGTCGGATTCTCAATTGAGTGTGATAAGAGTGATATGTTGTTGGTGAGATGTCGTTTGTGATGAGGTTGGGATGAATGTTGGAGCTGGTGACATCAAATCAATCGCTGGTTGTAACCTCCCCCTTCTATCCATTAATAAAGATTGTTGTTCATTTTCCCATATATGTATCTGTTTATGTTTCTATTTTCCATATCATGGATTCTTAACTGATATATATGTTTCATTGATTTAATAGATTAAGATAAATAGCCATTTGTATATTGCAATTTCTTTGTTGTTTAGTGTTTATACTTGCAGGAACTAGTCTGGCGATCAAAGTTGGATTGGAAGCTACAGCAAGAGCAACAGAAGGAGAACAGGAAGCGCTCGGATCACAAGTTCCTCCATCTTTCTGTGTGTCTATTTACTCTTAGAGAAAGTGTCTGCAAAGTCTTTGATCTGTTGTTCTAAATGCATAGCACCACATTTAGGGAATTTGATTTATCCGTAGTACATAATTCCGCATAACAAGTAGGAAAACAAAAACCCATGAGAAATCTGGAAATATGTTACCAGAAATGAGAAACAAATAATGAAATGTGAAATGGATTCAACATGGGAAATGAGATTTTGAGGTTTCACGATGAGAAACATTTTACAGTTATTTTCAGGACATCACAAGAATAACTGAAAGATTTAATTATCAGCATTCATCATACAGATACTGTGTCGCAAACAATTCAAATTTATAAAATTGAGAAGAGGAATCACATTCAAATTTCATAATACATATTCAGAACAAAAATCAGCCATCCTCAATAGCATGATTCATATTATAAAATAAAGTTTGCAAGAATGAAAATATCTAAAAATTCAATATACAGTAAATAAACTACCATAGATGCATCCTAACCCTAGATCTATTGAGCACCGAGGGGGATCAGAAAATTCCGGATGTGAACCTCTCAGGAGTCAGTTCTTAACAGATCTGGGGTTAATATGGATCTATGATGCATATTGGTGATGGTTGTCTTCTATAACACATCTTGATCTCCTTGATTTTATTTGTCCACAATATAATCCTCTTGGCCTACTCACTTGAGGAGCTACAAGGCATTGACGCCTTATCCAGCATCTATGACCTTTGACAGTTCACAATTAACCTTCATATAACAAAGGTTATAATCTTCAATGTGTCTCAACAAGCTCTCATCAACTACCACTTCTACTTCCAATGGGACGAGATTGTGATTATCAAGGCTTAGAAATACATGGGGGTTCAGTCATTAGGGCCTTGGTTCACTTTGAGGCATGCTTTCAACCCTTGTCTTAACAAGACATATGGTTCACTTGCCTGATTCAAGAGAGTGATTTCAACTCCACTTCCTAGAGATATATTGCCTGAGATACACCTCTTGGAAACAATCAGCAAACACATTGTCCTCTATGGCTCCAAGACCTGGGGAGCTAGGCTGCTTTGGGTTAACTGGCTAAAACAGAGAGAATCCACACCCTTCTATTACAATGCATCATCCATAGCAAATGTATAGTTCCCCAGCCCAACATCCAACCAGAGTTCAGCAACCATCCTTTCGGCCTCAAGGCCATGTTTGGACTTGTCTCCATTCTTCACATAGTCTGAACCTTGTGAGCATTAATGTCAGGTAGGGATCAATAACTGTTATCACTCAAATCCACCTCATCAAGATGTCAACTTGAGGATACGCAGAGGTAACATCCCCTGTCACCTCTCACTTTATATTCTTTTTTAAATAAATAAATAAAAAGCAAAGGGGGGCATCCCCATTTGCAATTCAGATTTATCATGATGTTTGCATACTGTGGATATTCAATAAAGCTCATGAAGGAATAACAAAAGTTGATAGAAGGAAGGTGGCCAGATCAATCAAGACTGATGCCTAAGGATTGGGCAAATGGAGTCAACAATGAAAACAGTAGTCTCAAACTGGATAATGGCAAATTTCAGGAAGGCAATTGTAGAATGGTACACCATACTGTAAGCAAATATCGAATGAAGACAATCAAATTAGAGAATGAATCACCAAGTACAATCAATACATACTCAAAAAACTATGCAACTAAAAAACATATAGTGACACCACTCATAACTACTTGGAGAAAAAGTTAAAATTTGATGGCATCATTTATCATTCATCCAAGGATACAGTGCATTATAGGGGACAGACAAATGAATCCGAAATCTGCCCATGGTCATCTCAAGCTCTCAGTGGATAAATATGAACCCACAGTGAAAGATAGAGAGTGACTTAATATGTTGAATATGCCCAGTTGCAGCATCAAGATATAGGTGTGATATAGGTGTGATAAGAAAAAGGAAGAACAGAAGCATAGGGACACATTCTGCTACCTAAACTTCTACAATCCTGCCCAATAACAGAATAAGTTGAATCCTGAAGAATCCAAATGACCAAACCACAAACCAACGCCCCCCGACCCTTGTTTGAAACTTTATTAAAGACTCCTCTCCCTTGAAGAAATCACCCTCCTTGTAGTTATTTAGTGCACCCTTATGTGTATGCTTTGAATATAGCATATAACTCTACATAAAGGACACCTTGCATGCTGTCCAAAAACTGGGATACAATGTAACTCTCTTGATGAAATCACCCTCCATGTAGTTATTTAGTGCACCGTTATGTGTATGCTTTGAATATAGCATATATGTAAATTTTTGTAGATGTTCTATGCTTGGAGCAACTTTACTTTTCTCACAGCAATCACACAAATAGTTAAGTAAAATGCAGATAGAACATATAAGTGGATCTTATAGAAGACAAATCAGAAACAGAAAAAATGTGGTGGTGCGTTACGGCGGTCAACAGGATGCTTCAACCAGCAAAGTCTCCTTGGTCAGCCAACCCAGAATGTGTCACAACAGTCCTCCAATCAGCAACCGAGTCAACCCAAGTCAACTCCAAAAAAGTCAACGCTGTCCAGAAAAGTCAACGCAGGGCAGCAAGCTAAAAGTCAACGCAGCAATAGTTTGGTCAACCCTTTGACCTCGATTTCTGTGCCAAACAGTACGGCCTTCCAAAATCAAACTTCTCACCAAATTTCAGCCCTTTCGGACCATGCGTTGACCAAAGTCAACGCTGGTCAAACTTTCTGCAAAACCCTAGCTGCAGAAATTCGTCCTTCAGCTCAGCCGTACAGATTCGTCCTCCTTCTTCTTCACACGTGTGGGCTGAACTCGTCCTCCAAGGAGCTCGTACTAAATCAGATGAGAGAAGAAGATGTGAGTTGAGTTGTGGTGAAATGCTCTCCAACTTTGCCTGTATTTATATCCATCATTGGGGTGTGTGACACATCTGCTGGGGGTGTGAAACCTTAAGGCCGACCTGCACATATAATTTATTATAAATAATAAATTCAAAATAAATGTTCTGGTCATCGGATTAAGATATATTTTATATGGATTTTACACCTCTCCGAAAGAGGAATCCAACAAAAATATTAGCCTCTTAATCTGAGCATCACAACATGGAGTTTGGACCTAGTTGTCCAAATTTAACACTCCCTCTCAACTAGAGAGAACTCCATCCATCAGTGCAATCAAACATTGTGCGTCATCCCGCCGTAACTTGCTTTGCTGGCCTCTTTATTTCAGAACAGAAGTGGGTCAGTCACAAAGACATCATCCCCCGACTGACATAATCAGTCCAGAGGTTCGAAACCTCTATCAAACTCATAAAGAGTATCCAACCAACTCAAAGTTGGTTCATCTGACCCGAAGTCAGGCAGAGGTCCCAGATCTCACTAAACTTGATCCCAGATCAAGTGGTTGGACCGTGCCATCCTAGATAGAGAGTACGGCAATCTCTGATGCGTCCATCAGTCTTTGCTAATAGTCTCTAGCTTTTCCCACCTCATTGGCCAAATGAGAGGTACTTCCCATGAGCCCTAAACTCAATGGGTAGGATGCATACGGGGCACAGATAAATGAGTGGCGAACCAGCTCAATAATCACAAGGGTGGGGCAAAAGCATTATGAGTGCTTATAGCTCCGAGAAGCTATCCCCAAAGCCCCCCAGAGCTCCCAGAGCTCATCGTCCAACAGGACCCACATCATAGGGTCTTTCCACGACACCAAGACTCTCACGGAAGGTTAGGAACTTGACCTTCCCCATGGGCTTAGTGAGAATATCCGCGACCTGCTCATCAGTTCCTATATGATCGAGCCTTACGGCGCCTCGCTGTACCATATCCCGGATAAAGTGGTACCTGATATCAATATGCTTGGATCGGTCGTGGAACACAGGATTCTCAGTCATACGAATCCCACTCCGATTATCACAGAGTATCACAGTGGTATCTAGCACATGTCCAAACAGCTCACTAAAGAGCTTCCGCAACCAAACTGCTTCACAACAGGCCATACTAGCAGCAATGTATTCGGCCTCCGCGGTGCTCAAAGCCACCGACTTCTGCTTCCCGCTCATCCATGAGATCGAAGCAGAACCAAGATTGAAGCAGCATCCCGATGTGCTCTTACGATCCACCACACTGCCAGCCCAATCGGCATCAGTATATCCATGGAGTATCACACTCCCGGCAGTGTATCTCAGCCCATGGTTTATCGTGCCCCGAAGATATCTCAAAAGATTCTTGGCACCAACCCAGTGAAAATGATGAGGCTCAACCATCTGTTGACTCAAAGTGTTCACTGCAAAACATATATCCGGTCGGGTGTTCACTAAGAACATCAAAGCTCCTATGAGTTGACGATACTCGGTAGGATTGGCCAAGATAGGCCCAGCAGCGCTGCCACTCAACTTCTTAAAGTTGAGTTCCATCGGTGTCGACACGGACTTACAGTCCACCATTCCAAATCTTTCCAGAAGCTTCACAATGTATTTTCCTTGAGAAAGGAAAATCTCTCCAGGTCTCTGCCAGACCTCCATGCCTAGGAAGTAGTGCATCAGTCCTAGGTCCTTCATCTCGAACTCAGCAGCGAGCTCCCTCTTACATTGATGAATGAGAGGGTCAGCACCTGTCAGGAAGAGGTCATCCACATATAGCACTAGAATGAGAGGCTTCCCCTGCACAACCTTGAAGTAAAGGTTCGGATCAGCATTACTTCGAGTGAAGCCTAGCTTCATCAAGTAACTATCCATCCTCTCGTACCAAGCTCTGGGTGCTTGCTTTAACCCATAGAGGGCTTTCTTCAACCTGCAGACATGAGTGTCTCGATCCCGAACTTCAAATCCCAGAGGTTGTTCCACATACACCTCTTCCTTTATTGCACCATGCAGAAAAGCGGTCTTGACATCCATCTGATGAAGACTCCATCCTTGCGTAGCAGCAAGGGCTATGATTGATCGAATGGTGGTATATCGTGCCACAGGTGCAAATATGTCATCATAGTCAATTTCTTCCTTTTGAGAGAAGCCACGGGCAACAAACCTTGCCTTGAACTTTTCAGCACTCCCATCAGATCCATGTTTGATCTTGTACAGCCATTTCGCGGTGACAACAGATTTGTCCTTCGGTCTTGGGACCACATCCCAGACATCATTCTTCATTATGGACTCATATTCTTCGTGCATAGCATCCTTCCAAACTTGATGCTTTACGGCTTCCTCAAAAGATCCAGGTTCAGAATGTACAATAGTACTCATGGTAGCTAGATACCCTTGGTATCTACACGGCTTCTTGCTTTCTCGGAATGTCCCCCTTGGGGCAGCATGACCCTCAGCATCTTCGAGGGTGTCCCTGAGCCATGATGGTCTCTTTCCCAGTGAAGGAGATGGATCAATAAGGTCCATTGGTCCTTCAATATCAGGCATAGTCTCATCCTGGGGTTCTTCCAGATTTCCAGGCCTTTCTTCATGATTTTCTCCAGATCTAGGAAGATCTACTACTTTCTTCAGGGAAGCATCTTCGTCAAAAGTGACATCATGGCTTATCTCTACTTCCCTTTGACCAGGTACATAGACTCTATATGCCTTAGAAGTCTCACCGTAGCCCACAAACATTCCTTTCTTCCCAGTAGCATCCAGCTTACTTCTCTTTTCTTTCGGCACATGAAAATAGACAGGACATCCAAAAATTCTAAAATGTGAGACATCAGGTTTCTTACCAGAGAAAACCTCTTCGGGAGTTTTGGAGTCCAGAGCGGAATGAGGGCATCGATTTTGAATATACACAGCAGTATTTGCAGCTTCTCCCCACAGAAACTTCGGTAGACCCTGGTCACATAGCATGGCACGGGCAGCTTCCACAATAGTCCTATTCTTGCGCTCAGCAACACCATTCTGCTCAGGAGTATATGCAGTAGTAGTCTCCCTCTTGATGCCAGCTTCTCTGCAAAAGTCTTTGAACTCATTTGACTCATATTCAGTGCCATTGTCGGTCCTCAAAATCTTGATCTTCTTTCCGGTCATATTTTCCACCAAGGCTTTGAAGGTACGGAACCACATGAAAGCCTCATCTTTCTTCTTCAAGAAATATATCCAGGTTTTGCGAGAGAAGTCATCAGTGAATGTCATGTAGTAAGAACATCCCCCCAAGGATGTCACGGGCAACATACCGGATAGATCAGAATGGACCAATTGCAAAATATCAGATGTCTTTGTGACACTTGAGGGGAAAGGTCCCCTTGTATGTTTTCCTTCGGCACAGCCCTTACATACACCTTCATGATTATTTCCAAAGTCAGGCATCCCTGTCACCACCTTTCTTGCTTCGGGAAGAGCCTTGTAATGAAGGTGTCCAAATCTCCGGTGCCATAGTTCGGTTTGACGGATAGTATCACAAGTCATAGCTCCCAACGGACTCCCTCCAACCTGGTAGAGTGTACCAACTCTAAAACCAATTGAGATAGCTTCCTTGAAGCTCTCCTTCCACATGAGCACCTTTCCATCATAGAAAGTTACATTGAATCCTTTGTCTTCCATGGCAGATACAGACACAAGGTTCTTCTTCAATTTAGGTACATAGAGTACATCTTGCAAACGTAGGACTTGTCCTCGAGACAAGTGGAGGGTCACAGTCCCTGTCCCTTTCACGGGATATGTGGCATTATCCCCAAGGATAATTTCTAGATTAGTATCCCTTTCAACCATGTCAGAGAGTGCTTCCTTGAATCCAGTGATGTGTCTTGAGGCACCACTATCGATTAGCTAGACATCCATAGTGTCGGGCGGAGATGTAGCAGAGAGAGCAGATACAAGAATATACTCATTTCTTTTATCAACAGCATTAGACTCCTCATACCTGTTGTTTCTAGACCTTTTAGAAGGTTGATTGTTTCCGCCAAAGTGAGCCTTCCTCTTTCCTTTGGATTTGTCATTTCTTCAATTCCCATTCCTTCGGTTGTTGTTGTTATCATCACTATCGAGAGAATCCTTCTTGAAGGGGCATTCTCTAGCATAGTGACCAGGCCTATGGCAAGTGAAACACTTGCCCTTCTTTTCTTGAGCCCTTGTTCTTCCTTTGTCCTTAGGACCACCAGAGTTCTTCTTTCGAGAATGAGCACCATAGGCAGCATTTCTGTCATTATCGAATTCCTTCATCCTTGTTTCTTCTTGCATACATCTAGACATAAGCTCATCAAAGTTAGGAATGGTATTATTGTTGAGAATGGTAGTTGTGAATACTTGCCATTCATATGGAAGTCCTCCAAGTGCGGTGAGAACCATCTCACGATCAGCTATTGTCTTCCCAATAGCTAGCAGATTGTTCCTGGTTTCGGTCAACTTCAGAAAGAAAGTTTGAATAGACTCATCTCGGCCCTTCTTCATATTCTTCAACTTGTTCTTGAGGAATAGCACTTGGTTCACATTGTTTACTTTGAACATAAGGATCAATTTGTCATACATCTCCTTGGATGTGCCTAGTTCAGATATATAGGCAACCAGGCTCTTATGTATGGATTCCCTGATCAGCAGCTTTGCTTTGATCTCCCCCTTCTTATACTTGTTTCTAACAGCAGTGGTAGCATTGGATGGAGGTTCTTGAATTTTACCCAGCACATGATCCAAGAGATCATGGTCCTCCAATTTGAGATCTAATATCATCTTCCAGGCATGGAAGTCATCCCTTCCAGTCAGCTTGTCATTCTCCTTGAATTCAAGACTTGTAGAACCCATTTCTTCCGGTGGTGATTGCTAAAGATAGAGTTTGTCTTCACCTCAGCTCTGATACCATGTAAATTTTTGTAGATGTTCTATGCTAGGAGCAACTTTACTTTTCTCACAGCAATCATACAAATAGTTAAGTAAAATGCAGATAGAACATATAAGTGGATCTTACAGAAGACAAATCAGAAACAGAAAAAATGTGGTGGTGCGTTACGGCGGTCAACAGGATGCTTCAACCAGCAAAGTCTCCTTGGTCAGCCAACCCAGAATGTGTCACAACAGTCCTCCAATCAGCAAACGAGTCAACCCAAGTCAACTCCAAAAAGTCAACGCTGTCCAGAAAAGTCAACGCAGGGCAGCAAGCTAAAAGTCAACGCAGCAGCAGATTGGTCAACCCTTTGACCTCGATTTCTGTGCCAAACAGTACGGCCTTCCAAAATCGAACTTCTCACCAAATTTCATCCCTTTCGGACCATGCGTTGACCAAAGTCAACGCTGGTCAAACTTCTTGCAAAACCCTAGCTGCAGAAATTCGTCCTTCAGCTCAGCCGTACAGATTCGTCCTCCTTCTTCTTCACACGTGTGGGCTGAACTCGTCTTCCAAGGAGCTCGTACTAAATCAGATGAGAGAAGAAGATGTGAGTTGAGTTGTGGTGAAATGCTCTCCAACTTTGCCTGTATTTATATCCATCATTGGGGCGTGTGACACATCTGCTGGGGGTGTGAAACCTTAAGGCCGACCTGCACATATAATTTATTATGAATAATAAATTCAAAATAAATGTTCTGCTCATCGGATTAAGACATATTATATATGGATTTTACACTTCTCCGAAAGAGGAATCCAACAAAAATATTAGCCTCTTAATCTGAGCATCATAACATGGAGTTTGGACCTAGTTGTCCAAATTTAACAATATAAATCTCCATAAAGGACACCTTGCATGCTGTCCAAAAACTGGCATACAATGTAACTCTCTTAACACACCCATTTGGCTGGCAATTAACACCTCAAAACTGGTATGTCATTCATGTGCCAAGAGTATGAGAGTGTACCACCTTGTTAATATGGACACCCTCACTTAAATGATATTATCACCATAGATGATGTAGGACACAAACCCAAGAGTTAGCTCAACTAATTATTGCCAATGTTTTTGCTAAGCATTAAACTAGTTCTGTGGCTAATTCTATGTCAGTAGATGCTTGAGTCAAATCACCATGGGATAGGCACCCCAATCTACACAACAGGTTTACTAGAAATGCCATCCACAAATGTGGAGAAGCATCCCTTGTATTTTCCTGTGAAGTTTTCCTTAATATAAAAAGGTAATGTAGAACACCCTTTATTAAATCTTTGTAACTTTTCATCTGCAAAGAATCACTGCCGAAGGATAAATGAAAGAATCTCCAAACAAAGCATCTTTTCTTTTGTCCAAAGATAGCAAATAGGGAGTGTGCCCTCTTATTAATTTGCATGTTGCTTAAAGGAGACTAAAATGGGCTTAAAAATAGCACACATGCAAGCATAAGAAAGGCAACCTAATCTGTCAAGAATAATTGACAGAGGATGCTAAATATAATCTCAGATGGAGGACTCTCATCCTGGCTGTTACAGCTGTGCTGAACTTATGTTAAAATCAGGTCATAGCAGCACCCCAACTCCAATATTGTGGCTTATGGACACTCCTGTTAAAATGCAGCATTTAACATGTGAAAACAACCAAATGCAACCCCTCAGTGTGCCTCTCCCTGTTAAATGGCACAGTCAACTTCGCAGAAAACAGCACCCTTCTACCTGTCATAGAGTAAGTGCAATGCATCTCTAAGAGACAACCACGTGCCAACTCACTAAGGCACCCTCTGTTCCAATATCAGCAACAAGATACTGCTCATTAACATAACAGTGCCTTGTCTAATCTGGATTATCAGCAGCTTTGCTTAAACTAGAGACCACAACCTTTCCAAATGCTTTTCTCCAAGCCATTGCACTGGCAGATCAAAGGTACTGAAGCTAAGTTTATATATGTTACATCAGGCACAGAAACCCATCTCATATGTATTTGCAAGACATCATGTCTAGAGCTGAGTGGAGGCATTAACATATACTTATTATCATGCAGAATGTTACCACACAAACCAGCACCTTCACTCAAAGCCCCAACGATGGGTGCTAGCCTTGTGGGAATTGGGAGATTGGCCAATGTCACCTCACCAAATCTGCTGCACTTTATACTTAAAAAAGGTTTCCTAGTCAAAGGGGGTTTCCCTATGGCTCAACTAGACTCATTTCATGTAGTAGGAGTGGGATAAATAGAACCTAGCAACAACATTGATAAAAGAAATGAAAAATGTGATGGGCTTGGGTGTTGAGTGAAAAGGAGAACAGTGCCTACCCCACTTGGACTATGGGGTCGCAATTGGCTTTTATTAAAGCTTAATCCTGTATTAGGACTATGGATTCCAGGAAGCAATGAGTGTACCCAGTAAATTCCCCCAAGAAGTTGTTGTAAACACTGAGAGGGGGCTGGATCAGTATTTCGTAAACTTTAACAATTTAAGTATCAAAATAATTAACCAATAACATCACATCAATTGAACACAAGATATATATATGTACAATATTTTATATTACAAGGGAAGCTACAACTTCCGGTTTACCAGCTACAACTAGAAGGACTACAGCCCCAATATTTAACAGCTCCCACTAGAAGGAGGCGACTACCTCCTTTAGGAAACTACAACTTCCTTCTCCTGCACCACCCTGCCACCCTATAGAATAAAAGATAAAATGAGATTTTCTTGGGCTCCTGTACCAGGGACAATGGCCCAATTACAACAACCTTCAAACAACTTCAGTTCTGCCCCACTTCAAAGTCTGCTTCAAAATAAGGTATCTCCAAGTTTTATTGTACAAATTGATTGATGTAAAGAGAGGATCGGAGTCCTTGCCATTTTGGTTGATAAAGTTATTTTTTTGTTGTTCATTTTGTGTTCTATTTTTAAGTGATCACTAGCATAAAATAGCAAAATTGTAAAAGAAATAGTGATTCACCCCCACCCCCCGTATTTCCAACACATGAACTCTAGATATTCAAATAAAGCTAAGGAAAAAAAAACAAATTCAAAAGAAGGAAAGTAGCTTGACTAACCAGGACCAATGCCTGTTGGTTGGACAACTGGAGTCAAAAGCTGAAAATAATAGAGTTTTAATGTTTATAATAGAGAAAATCATCGAGGTATTTAAAGAAAAAGTTTTACTGAACCCACAAAGTTTTACATGGTAACATTTGATGAAAGCAATCAAGTTCATAATGAATCCTGTAATATTCCTAATTAGCAGTTTCGCTGATTAGAATATTAAATTTTGATAAATTTTGCTATCTCTAATGTTAGGCAAAAATAAGGTGGGCCAAGGATTATTTTGGGTAAAGCTAAAGTCAATTCCTATAGTTTTCAAGAGAATATTGCGGCTTTAGTGGGGTCTGAGTCGCCAATATCGAATGCGCTACAGCTCCTTAGTTTGCAGCGTGAGGGAGGCTCGAGAGGAGGCAACGTTGGGTTGGCTCGAAGGAGAGGCAGCGCAATCCACGGTGGGCCCATGACGTTGAGGCTCATTTGACAAAAGGAAGGAGGGGCAGCATAGTTTCTCATTCATTCACGTATCTTTCTGATTTTCATTTTGACATAACATGCTTGTGTCGAGTGCCAAGACTGCAATGCTTTTTAGCACATGAGATTTTCAGGAAAAGATCTCAACCTCTGCCTTGGGGGGCTTCGAGTGCCTGCTCAAGAGAAGAGTCTTACCATTTTGGAGGCGCATTTCACAGTAGAGATTACAAAAGGAGCATTTTCACTTCAAGGACTGCGTAGTGGACGTAGTGACTGCGCAGTGGAGGATGCAACACATGGAAAGGGGTTGTTCCGGGAGGTGAGAAGAGAGGGAGTTGCAGCTAAGATTTGGTGGGGAAGCTGAGTGCTTACTAACAGGGTTATTGCTCATCTTTTGGGGCAGTTTTGCAATGGATTATTCAGGTGTGCATCTACAGTCAGCAACGCAGTGGATCAAGCTCAACGGGGGCAGATTTCCGGAGTCAGCCATTCCATAATACCTTTGCGGGTTTTGTGGGTTTCCTAAGTAGAGTATGGTGTTCAAGTCCCAGAATTTTCTGAGCGGTAGAAACAGCCCAACTAGTAGTCCGAAGTTTGAAACAGTTGCATTTCTGGGCATAGCAGCGTAGCACCAGAGCCACGCAGAGCCATTTCCAGGGGCCTGCCTTGAGCAGGCCCAGGTGCATTCCATCCAGCACCATCATTGTACTCATTTCCAAGCATTAATAAAATGGCTCAGATCATATTTTTGGCTCCAGTTTTCATGTGTTAATGGCGTGATTTTATTTGTTGTAGTTTCTAGTCTATTGTTGCTATGTATTACTATTATTTTCCCATTTGAGATATTACAAATCCTCGTGTACAACCAATAAACCATGCAACTAATTAAACCCATAGTAATGCCACTCAAAGCTACTAGTAGAAACAATGAGACTTGATGACGTCACTTAGGCTTCATCAAAGGTTTATAATGATGTAATTGGGAACTGACAAATGAGTCACATGTTGATGCATAATCATCTCAGACTCTCAAGGGATAGATCTGAATCCATAGTGAAAGATAAAGAAATTTAATATATTGAACATGCCCAGTTGCAACATCAGAATATAAAAGTGATATGTAAAAGGAAGACATGAAGAATGGTGACACAATCTACTAACTGAAGTCCTACAATACTATCCAATAACAGAGTAAGTTCAATCCTGAAGAATTCAACTAACCAACAACATCCCCAATCCCCAACTGCAGTTTTAAACTTCATTAAATAGACTCCTCTCCGTTGGGGAATTCACCCTCCATGTAACTCTCTAACACACCCTTATGTGCATGCCTATAATATAGTGTGCATAACTCCACATAAAAGGTGTCTTGCATGCTATACAAGGACAAGGGTAACTCCCTTAATGCGCCCATTATGATGGCAAATAACTCCCCACCATTCATGTGCCAAGAGCATGTGCCAAGAGTATGTGTGTGTAACTCCTCACCATTATGAGTGAGGGTGCTCCGTCTAGGACTATATTTAGCATCCTACGTCAGTTATTCCTGGAAAAGTGCTGCACTTTTCTTATGCTTGCTTGTGTGTTATTCTTAAGCACACTTAATGTTGAGAAATCAGAAGGCTTATGAATTAGGGTAGATTTATGTTCTTTGATAACTACTTGTGAATGTTGTTGGCTTCTTATTAATATTTATTATGTCTTCTTCATCAAACAATCATCAAATGTACAGAACATGAAGATCACGAGAATACAAAGAACACAAAATATAGACTCCAAGCCAGGGCAAAACCCCTCCAAGGGGAAAACCAGGGAAAATTATCTTCTTATAGAATCAGATCAAAGTGAGATGTCCAAGACCCATGACCGTGAAAAGATTCCAACCCTGCAAATGCCAAATCAAACCCTCCTACACAACAAATACATCAATAGCAAGAGACCAGCAACATGTAGAGCATCAGAAAATAATCCTCAATAAGAGATGTGTCAAGGTAGAATTCCACAATTCCAAGCCCTTCTTCTTCTTATCTACTTCAGACTTTGACCCTCCTTTCTTCTGCAAAATTTCAGAACAGATCATGTGAATTGTGTGTATCCAAATGAGCTCAGTTCACTTTTTATTTATACTTGTCCAGAGGGGTTTGAATAGACATGTCTTTTGGGGCAGGGTTGACTTGACAGGCTCGGCCGACTTGGCATCTAGAGGTAATTTTGACCTAAATACAATGTGAAAAAATATTTTTCCTTTTTCTTTACAATAGGTCTAAATCAGACTTTTTGACTCTTTGACTCGACAAATCCTAGAAGCATGAAAAACATGCTTATCTAATGAAATAATATTAATAAAATTATTTTTCTTCTTTTTTTTTCTTTTTACGTAAATTACATACATACATACTGATACAAGTACAATGACAATTATTAAGACCAAACCTGTATTAAATTTTTCAACATTCTCTCTTAACTAGGGAGGCATTCATAATTACACAACAAGGTACAAAGATACTTCTCAAATTGAAATATTTCATAGGAAGAGTCAGATTGATAAGCCATCTTTAAGCATCAACATCATGACCAGCATTGTCAATATAGCAATATAGCAAGGCCTTGACTAACAAGTTCTATCTCTCCACTAGATTAGAGCACAATGCTGGGAGGCATGCATATGGAAACCACCATCACCTCTTAAGGCACATACCCCATCACACTAACCATATTTTTGAGTTCCATTGACCAACTTTGTGGCTATTCACCAAACCACCACATTCATAAAGATTCAAAACCACCACAAACAATGGCATGAAGTTATGCGCGTTTCCTGTTGTCTCCCAAATAAAGTACTCAGGGAAACGTCCCCACTAGAGTAGCCGCGTCGTAGGAGCATGGAGAACGTACACACTACACACTACCCTAGAGCGCATCCCTGTGTAACACTGGAGAAGATAATGCCCATTGTACCTTATATTAAGACTGTGTTTTCTTTTTAAAGAAAATACATTGTTACAACGGGCTGGAAAGAGATACCAGAACTTTGACACATGCAAAGACATATGCCCTGTTCTGATGGTGTTCTTGGTGAGGGATTTTGCAAAACACTTGTTATCACGGTTTATGCGTCTTAAAGTCAATAGAAACAGCAAGAAATCTAAACTCCCTGCCACTGAAACCCTTATGGTTATGGCCATAGGTACAATTTGAACAAAGTACCCTTTTTCTGTTCTCAAAAAAGATCTAGAGAAATATTCCATAAGTAATCATATTAATTCTCCCTCCCTGACGATTCCAATAATTCGACGCATTGAAAATACTCCAACTGTAGCACAGATATCAGGATGCAGTTGCATAATAATGCGAGATGCTCCTGATCATAACCGCAACAGAGGAGCACTACACAAAACTAGCGTAAATAAAGAATGAGGACTAATGATTCGCCCCGTATGGGATGCAATCATGCAAAAGATCATGAGTTCACATCAAAGTTTCACAATTCTCCCTTTCACTCACACGCACACATTGCCATTGCCAGAAATCAAGCAAAACCAGTAGTGTAAAAGTTGGACATACCCTTTTTTTTTATCGATTTCGAAATGGACTCATCTGCAGGAGGCTTAATATGAAGGCGCCGTTGCTCTCCTCGAGGGACATAACCTTCAATAGCATCTGAAGGACCTGAAGACGCAGAGTCAAAAGCCGCCACACCTTTTTCACCGCCGTCATTGTCTTGCTCGTGTATCAGCAATTTGGAAGAGAATTTATCCACAGAATTGTTATTGTTCTCATTCTTCTTGCCCTCTTTAAATTCTTCAAGAACGTTATTTTTTGGGGGCCGTTCTGGAACAATCTTTGGGGGTTCTGGAACAATCTTTGGGGTTTCTGGAACATTCTCAGTTTGAGCCTCGTCGAGGGAGAGAGAACCGACCGCTTCGAGAATGTGGAGAATTCTGTCTGAATTCAATTCGAGAGCAGAGTCCGCATTGCGATCGGTTGGCAGAAGGCAGTCGGAAAAGGTGCGGCTGTGTATGAGGCAGGGGGTGGAGCAGTAGAGCCAAGTCTCCTGGAGGTCGTACACTTTGTGGTCCTTGAGGGAAATCCTGTAGCGTCCCTTTCTCTTGCGCTGCTGCTGCTCCTCCTCTGATGCCGGCAGCTTATTGCTGCATAGAGGGTAGCCACACAGATTGATGATGGTCCTCTCTGTGACCACGTCTTCGTAGTCAGATTTTGAGAGGAGATTGGCGGCGGCGTGCAATTGGGCTTCTGCCTTGACGCCATCGAGTAGGGTGGTTTGGATTTTGTAGACAGCATCCTTGACAGACAAGGCCATGCATATAATACTTTTTAGCTTTGCCTTGTGTTTGGCTTCCCGGTTTATTTTTTAGTCAGAGGTTTGAGGGCAGGTGGATCTTTCAAATCCAGTGCGTTTTCAATCTGATAGTCAATCCAGTCCGTTACAGGTCGTTTTTCTTTTAATTCTGCGGTTTTCAGGACATCATACACTCAACCAGAGTCACACACCGTAAATCCCTGCTGAGAAGAGACAAATTTAAAATTTGAGGCGCAATAAAGTTTTATTTGATTTTGCCAGATAGCCCATGCGCATGATCAAATGCTTTTCTTGCTGAATCCTGAAGGGGTATAAGAAGCATCGAATCCTAATGCGCTCATCCAGAGTATTAATGATGAGCTCACAGAGAGTATTATGATATAAATACATCCAAAATCACCTAAAACAAATGTCGAAATTTTGAAAAGCTTGTGGATATTCCGATTATTATTGAGAAATTAAAAATATATTCGTAATTTAAATATCGAAGTTTTGAAAAGCTTGTGGATATTCCGATTATTATTGAGAAATTAAGAAATTATTTGTAATGTTTTCAAATTATAATATCCAGATTTTGGTAGTGTGAGGGAGATATTTATATGAATTTAATAGAGGATTAGGAAGGAGATATTGAAGGTAGTTTAATAGGGAGGAGATGTTTACATTAAATGGTTAGATTAAAAATTTAATTAAAAAATTAATGTAGATTTAATTAAAAATAAAAAAACATATTATGGAGTGTTCACTCGAAACGTTGAACTATCTCTAGATCATAGATTTCTTGCAGCGTTCTTCCTTCCACTTTACGAGTAATGATATAGAGATACAAATTTCAAATGTTTATTAGGGATATCTATGGGAAATCAAACCTTTTTTGGGTTAGAATCCCTACCTCTATATGCTCTCTTATGTTGGCCATTAAAGCTAAGTGGGGTATACATTGTAATTTTCTAAGCCTATAATTTGATGGGAAGGTTTTATCATACTCCTCCCAATTCCAAAACTATAAAATTTCTAAAATTCAACTATTATATTGAATATAAGACCTCGTGGGGTTGCTTCTAGTTCAAAATCAACTAATGGGTTTCTTGTCACTTTTAAAGATGTAGCCCAAAGGAAGGTTCTAGCTTTAGCAGAACAAGTTCAAAATATGTCAAGCCCTTATACAGTTGAACAAATGGAAAAAACTCCATCTATGGAAGTAAACCTTCATGAGGTAAATTCCCTCTTCTCTGTTTTACAATATAGAGTAATCATCTGCAAATTCAATGGATTTTGGCCTAGACCCAAAGCATTAATTCAGTGGATTGTCTCCACATGGACTTCAAATTCAATTTTTTTCTATGCTCAAAAGATATTTTCATAGTTCAGTTTGAAACACAAAGGATGATCCGGATTTATGCAGGAATGCAACAGAATACAGAAATAGACATAAACACAGAGATGTAGCGGAAATAATGCTTCATTTTATTAATAAAAGAATGACTGAAATATGCTTACAGACATAATGGAAATGAACTCACTAGGGTGCTGGTAGCATATCTCTGAGAAGATATGTGGTGGCTATAGACCTCTGAACTGTGTTACAATGAGGCTTAAGGGCCTATTTATTATTGATAAAACAATGGAGAACTCTAAACGTCCAAAAACCTAACCCTAGGAGATGAAGCGCCAAAACTATGGGCCCCGTTTGGGTAAATTGGTGTTTCAACTTCCCGAGGATGTAACTTCGGCATACGATCTCCGTTTGACATGTATCATACCTTGTTAGAAATATCTATCCGAGAAGTACAACTTTTGATGTGAGCAAGATGAGTCTCGGTTCTCCCAAAAAATGTCGTTTAGGGCCTCAAAACGGCTCCGGAAGTTCAGGACCCGAAAAACTACTAAAAATAGTAAGTTGTGCTGCAACTTAAAAATTGAAAGAACTGATGGTGGGGGTTAAAATAGAATAGGTGGGTGGCCACCAATATCCACCTGGATCATTAAGGCCCATAACGGCTTTGGGAGTGCAGGACCCAAAAACCTACTAAAAATAGTAAGTTGTGCTGAATGTGAAAAGCTGCAAGAATTGATGGTGCGGGTTCAAATGGAATAGGTGGGTGGCCACCGATATCCACATGGATCATTCATCCCTCCTTAGGAAGCAATGGCCCCCATTGTGTTGAGATCCTCCATGAGATGAGGCAAATTCTGTTGAACTGGGTATTAGATTTGTCGAATATGTCATGGACCTGCGGGCGGACATTCTGGATGCGTTTAGTAAATTTTGTTTTTTTATCAGCCTCAGATAGTACATGTGTGGATTTTGTATGTGTAGTTGCAGGAGGTATGGCAACATCAAGTGGCAGTGTGTCAGAGGTCAAATCAATGGAGTGCTTGTCTCGACAGTGTAGAGGAACCTCTGTGAGTGAGGAGAAAATGTCCTCGTATTCCTCCATGACTTTGTCCATCTACTGTAGTCGTGTAGGAGAGCCCTGTTTCGAGGTTGTGGCCACAATATTCTTCTTTCCCAGTGAGAGAGTTGTAAGGAAAATAAATTTTCTAGTTTGGGAAACAATCTTACCGTGTTGTTTTGCAGTAGTCAAAGAGACAACAGGAGGCGGTACTACCTCTGGTATCTTGTACAAGTTATTTCCCAAAGTAATAATAACAGCACGAGGCCTAGACTCATACATAGCATGTCGCCTCCACAAGTATGGTTGGCCCAATAATACATCAGCTACATCAAGAGGAGCAACATCACATAATACCTCATTTGTGAATGGCTTGATGCTGTACGGAAGGCGGCACTGTTGGCAGATGCGCATATCTCTCCCTGGGTGAAGCCACCCAATGGTATACGGTTGCGGGTGTGTTATGGTCGGTAGGTCGAGCTGCTTCACAACCTCTGCTGAAATGAGGTTCTTTTGGCTTCCGCTATTGACAAGGAATTGTAGCAGAGAACCCTTCACCCACATCTGCGAATGGACGAGGCGCTCCCCCTCCTCTAGATCCTCCCTCTGGATCTTGGTGGTGGAAACAATGGCACTGGGATCCACATCAATGATTTGTTTCCCTTTGTCATTGCCTTTGTCTGGTTCTAACTCAAGAGCAGCAAATGCATCTGATTCGGGTGCCTTTAGTTCGGCCACCAACGATTGTTTGGCCCAACGCTTGTTTGTACTATGAGTGGGGCTGTTATGAAATCCACACCACTGCCTCGTGTCCTTCTTTGGATTTGTGGTGTTGTTCTGAGTCGCCCCACTTTGTCCTTTCCCCTTGTTCTACGGTTCAGGGGCACCTTTCTCTGGCTTCAGATTCGCAAATCCAAAGTCTTGCTTCTTCTACTTAAATTTCTGTTCGATCTTGGTGGCATAGCGATATGCCATGCCAAGCGATGTAATGTCGAGGAACTTCATTTCCTCCTGAATGTGTTTGTGCAGACAGTTGCAATACTTGAGCACCAAATGTATCTCTGAACCTTTAATACCCAACTTTGTGCGCAGGGTATGGAACAAATTCGTCAGTTCGTGCACATCTTGATCCCTTTGCTGCCGCAGCGTGGTCCATTGGATGTATTTGTCATCATAGCTCCCCACAGGGTAATATTGTTCCTTGATGTCGTCTCAGAACGAATTCCAAGTGGGTGTGCCCAAGAACAGAGAGGGTTCTCCTTTGTCCTCTTGCTCACAGTAGGTTTCCCGCCAGCCTTTGACATAGGGAGCAACTTTAAGGAGTGAAAAAATTAATCTTTTCTCGGTTGGAGAAATCATGGACCAAGAAATACCCTTCCATAAAATTTAATCATCTATATACAATGTTTGCATCTATCTGGCCTTCAAATACAGGAATGTCAAATTTTACCTGTACCTTGAAGGGAGTGGCGCCTCCAGAGTGGTTGTTGGATGCGGATGCACCGTAGGTGGGCAGTCATTGAAGGATCTGAGCAAAGTTATCCATCATCGCGTTCCTTTGTCTCTCGAAGGCCTCCTCGAGCAATATTTTGATAGGATCTCCTGCTCCCTCATCTTTATTTTCTTCTGCCATGGGAGGTCATCGGGGTTTGTGAGGCTGATCTTGTAAGGGTTCAACCAGATCAAGCCCTAACTCCTTATACCCTGATCGCGTTGGGGACATTCAAAGAAAAACAAAGAAAGAGCAGACCCGCTCTGATACCACTGATCCAGATTTATGCAAGAACGCAACAGAATACAGAAACAGACATAAACACAAAGATGCAGCGGAAATAATGCTTCATTTTATTAATAAAAGAATGGCTGAAATATGCTTACAGACATAATGGAAATAAACTAGCTAGGGTGCTGGTAGCATATCTCTGAGAAGAGATGTGGTGGCTACAGACCTTTGAACTGTGTTACAATGAGGCTCGAGGGCCTATTTATTATTGATAAAACAACGAAGAACTCTATACATTCAAAAACCTAACCCTAGGAGATGAAGCGCAAAAACTATGGGCCCCGTTTGGGTAAATTGGTGTTTCAACTTCCCGGGGACATAACTTCGGCATACGATCTCTGTTTGACGCGTATCATACCTCGTTAGAAATATCTATCCAAGGAGTACAACTTTCGGTGTGAGCAACATGGGTCCATCATGCATGGACATGGACCCATGTTGCTCACAGTTTTCCCAAAAAAATGTCGTTTAGGGCCTCAAAACGGCTCCAGAAATTCAGGACCTGAAAAACTGCTAAAAATAGTAAGTTGTGCTGCAACTTAAAAATTGAAAGAACTAATGGTGGGGGTTCAAATGGAATAGGTGGGTGGCCACCAATATCCACCTGGATCATTAAGGCCCCATAACGGCTCCACGAGTGCAGGACCCAAAAACCTGCTAAAAGTAGTAAGTTGTGATGAATGTGAAAAGCTACAAGAATTGATGGTGTGGGTCCAAATGGAATAGGTGGGTGGCCACCGATATCCACCTAGATCAAAGGATTTGGATTATTTTCTTAATGCAGACCATGGTTTTGGGGTAGAGCCAAGTCATTCATCACGCCTTGGTTCACTGAGTTTGATGCCAACTCTATGGTGGTCTCTACCATGTCAGTTTGGGTGAGACTCCCAAATCGTTGCCTTCCATTTTGGCACGCAAAATCCTTGAACATTTAGGAAACACCTTAGGCAAATTCAAAATTTTGGATCTAGGAAGAACAGAAAATGGTATCTTCACATTCACAAGAATCTGTATGGAGATTGATCTCAGGAAAAGTATTATAGATCATATTAATTTGAAACACTAAAACTTCCATTGGTCGCAAGAATTAGACCATGAGAATATGGCATATGGATGTTGCATATGTTTTCAAACAAGATGTAACAGCCCTGGTAAAAAATTCCACGTAATAAAGTTAATAAAGGCAAAATAATAACTATGGTCACGGGACACGTATTCCAAGTTGAATATTGGACAAAACATCCTAGTGTGGGTGTTCATTCGGTTTATTATGGATATGGAAATTGGCAAAGGAAATGGCTAAGGCTCTGGAAAGGCATGAGGCATTCCTTAGCATTTTATTTGTGAAAATAATGGAAAATAGGAGAAAAGGAATGTGAAAGGTCACATGTTGCATGTGAGGAGGAAAATGAAGCAAAGCAATGGAAAATTGAAGAAATTAGAGGCCTCATTAGTAAAAAAGCTTTTGAGGATCAATTGGTACCTTTTTTGTCAGTTCAACTTTTGGTCAATTCAATTTTTGGAGCTCTCATACTCTTGGACACTTGGAGTTTTCTTTGAGCACTCTTGGAGGATTGTGGCATACTTAGGATTTGGAGCAAGAGGGCAAAGGAAGAGTAGGAAAGTGCAAGAGGACATCGATATCAACAACTATAACGGGTTTTTCTTGAAGGTCCCGAGTTGCATGTATGATTTCCTTACTAGTTTTGGCATGCATGTGGTTTGTAGGTCATGATCTGTCATTGGCATGGAGGATTGCCTGGATTGACAGAGGTTTTTCCTAGCCTTGCCATTTCCTAGGTAGCCATGGTTTTGTGGGATACTTTCCCTTTTGTTTTATGGTTAGTTCTCATGTTCCTTTGGTTGTGGTTGAGTTATTAGTTCTTGGAGCCTTGGTTGGAAAAACGCTCTAGAGCCCTGTAACAACTTGGGTTGAGTTACTAGTCATGTAGCCTTAGTTGGAAAAACACTCTAGAGCCCTTGGTTGGTTGAGTTACTAGTCTTGGAGCCTTGGTTGGACAAACGCTCTAGAGCTTGGCAGCATCTCTAGGTTGAGTTACTAGTCCTCGAGCCTTGGTTGGAACAAACGCTCTGGAGCCCTAGACAGCTTGGGTAGAGACCAATATGGTGATGGACAGTGATGACCAACCGCGAGGTGGAATCATTAGTTGAGGGTTGAGGTGGTTTGTCCTCTGAAAGGCCTGGTTCAGTTTTGTTGGATTTATTTCATGAGATCCCGCATTCATGCTTGGAATATGGCACGAGGGCGATTGGCTGAAGAGAGATTTGGTTCAGCCAATTATTGGTCGGGTGGAATGTAGAAGTCTCGAACCTGGTTGGCCTTTGCATTCATTATTAATAGCTTCTTCCACTTGGTATTTCATGTGTAAATGTATTATTTCATATGTGGTATTTATGCTTATCATATCCATGTTATTTTTGTTGTTTATATGTTGGTTAAAGGTATGTTTTGTGACAGTGATGATGTATGTCTCTCATCATGTTTTGATTTGTAAATGAATGAACAATGAATATATGACCTAATAGATTATATTGCATCTAATTTGATAAGGCATCACTTCTTAGCGATTCTTAGCTAAGTATGAGACCCCTATACTCAGATTTTTTCTTTTAACCTGTAGAATGCATATTTGTGACATGTTTGACGAAATGTTTGTCATGGCTAGTAGGGGTCCAATTGATTCCTTTTTCAAGTACTTGCGTTTGTATCATTGTTTCACAGTTACTTCTCATTTTTTTAAGTTTCATGGAGTTCTGGGGAATGATTAGGTCCTAGCCCTGAAAATTAGCCTTAAATCTCACAGTCGTTAGCATAACACTAGCAAAAAAAGGATACAGTCACACTCAAGTAGGCTCATGGGAGCGACTGGGACTCTTAGTCACATGGAGGCCTTCGCAAGGGAGCGACTGGGGCTCCAAGTCATTGAAATGTGAGTTCCCTCCGAGGTTGTCACCTGGAAGGGTGGGTTAGCTCTTGGAGGTTCTGTAGGATGTGTGGATGGTCATATTTGTTGTGCTATGTTGGTTCCACTTCCTTAAGGTGATCTAGGAGGTTAAATCACATCATAGTGGCCTCTCATCACATGTTTGGCCCGTTTGGTCGGTTAGCTTAGGTAAATGTGGGAGGAGGGTGTTACAGAGTGGTATCAGAGCATGGTTCACCCCTTGGACTGGATGGGAGACGTGTTGGTCATGCCTACATGTCGATTTCATATGTGCTTCTTATACTCATGGTCTTGTTGAAGCCTTGAAAATCATTGCTTCAAACATTGGGGGAAAACCACCCGGTCCGGACCTTAGAACAGCTCCTTCTCCGTTTGGGATGGTGGCTCCGACTGGATTTATAGGACCAATTTCCTAATAATGGATGGATTGGTGACGGAGTGTTTGTGTAAGTGGATAAATGAAACAAACTAATTAAGCTAATCTATCTATCTTAATTTATGACTTACCAATAACTTTAAAACTAACCCGGGTATTAAATATGAATACGACTTAAAGATTATTTCATTTAAACAAATAACCATGAAAATGTATTATTACTTAAAAGAAAGATGTAGTATCATATAATGATAACTCTGTTTAAGAAATTAAACAAAGTTATAATAGCACATTGGCCTCATAAATTTATATCATTTACACATAGTATGAAAGATGATATTCCTGTATCTTCAGAAATGATATGATAAAGAAATATTTGAGAAATAAGTATACATAAACGATAGAAAATTTCAATGAGAATATTTCATCACATAAAGAGAATAAAATGTAATCGATAGAAATACCAGATACATTTGATATCTTCTTGATGCAATTTGATATTATGATCCTACTCTTTAACTTAGAACAATATTCAAGGTACATAAATGCAACTGTCAAAAATAATTCACCATAAAATCACACGATGTGATCCTTCTATAAAAATAAGATAGTCAAGGAGTACAAAAATGTATTATCTAAGCCCAAAATATTACAAATTCAGGACCCTTTCTAAAATGCCTGAAAGGGGTTTAAATAGGAAATTCAAAAACAAATTAACTAAAACTATTGCTAAGAAAGATCATCGGAGATCCGAAAATAGAATTGCGATCTTCAATAAAATAGGTTCATTGGATTTTCATAATATATAATGTGCGAAGCTGGCATATCTTGAGCATATCTTTCACTTTAGTTGGGTGACTCAGCCAAGAATTCACTTGACTAGTGTATGTGGCATCAGAAAGTTCCAGGATGATATAATTGATGGGACTAGAAATACATTTGGTTGCCATCTGCTGACTGTATGGCTTGATCAAATGGGACCATAAGTCATCCCATGTAATTCCATGTGTTTTATTGATCTTTTGCTCTTTACTGATTAATTCCTGTTTCCACCTTTTATCTATTTCTTTGACCTTCAGCAACTTTCCTGGAGTGCAATCTGAGATTAAATTTGCTGCATATAGACTATCATTAACCAGCTGTGTCAAATTATCCATTATAGTCCTTGCTCTGGAAGTAGCACGTTCTTCTTTAATCATTTGAGTTTACCACTCAGCAAATAGAATTTCTTTATGCGATGCTTCAATTCTAGGAAGATTTGCAATTTTACCCTATTCTGTTTCCTGCCATGTGATAAATTCTGAAATCTTCTCATCGACGCTTTCAAATTCTAATCTTGTACTGATTGCTTCGTCGATGAGGGATGATGCTATTTCATAGAGGGGTTCAGTTTGTGATATTTTTTGGCATAGATCACCCAGTTGTTGGGACAACAACTTACTCACTTCAAGGGATTTTGTTTTGAACTGGTCCAATTTAGGATAATCTTTGAATTTATCCATTTTTTCTTGAAATATTATACTTTGCTCTTCTTTGGTAGTTTTCTCATTTTGCAACAATGTCTGCAATTTTGTTACTTCCTGGGACAACTGTTGTTGTTTGTTTAAAGCTTGTTGATTAAGCTTTTGCTTTTCAATGTTCAGTTGTTCTTCTAGTTGCTTAATTCTCAGTCTTTCTTCTTCCAGCTGCTGCTCTAACTGTGATATCCTTCGTTGATCATTTGTTGTCCTTTCTTCCAACAATGCTATCTGTAAATCCTTTTTTTTTACCAGTTGAGTAACCTCAGTAGCTTTATCTATTGTGGCTATACTATAAGCCCCTGCATATTGGAATATTTTAGTTAGATCCTCTGAAGGATCTACTTCATAATGTTTCCAAACTACATTCATTATTTCAACTTAGGGAGTTAAAAGTGGTCCTTGATCAATCCTCCTTCTCTTTCTTTGTTTTCTTACTATAGCTCCATGCTTATGGTTGTAAAAGATATCTAGAGAGGGTATGTCTTCAACTTTTAGTACAATTTCTTCAGATGGGTCCTCAGGAATGATCTCAATATCTTGATAGTCAATGTTATTAATTTGAGAATTGCCTTGGTCTCCTATTTGTTGAGAAAATTGTTCATATTCTTTTAACAACTGTTCATTAATATGGGTTTCAGTAGAATCTCCCTCTTTCTCACTGGTCTTCTCTTTTTCAAGTTGATCATTAAGCTTGTTGCTTGTATCTTCTTTCTCTGCCTGTACATCAATTTTGCTGCCTTTATCCTGCTTCTCTGTCTGTACATCAATTTTGCTGCCTATATCCTCTTTCTTTTGTTCTGTTTCAATACTCTCTTCTTCTTGTAAAGTAGTCTTTAACTGGTCGAGGGGAACTGTAAGCAGTCTTTTGCTTCTAAATTGTAAAAACTTATTCATATCCTCTGTTTGAAACTTTGATTTAGCTAAATCATAAACCTGTGAAAATTTCTCAATCAAGACAAAAAGGTCATCAAAATCATCAGTTTCATGCTCAAATTTAGCAATTTGCACCATAGATGTGAAGTTGAAGGCAACTTCATTTGGATCATATTGCCTACTGGGAACAGTTGCAAGCTTGAGTCCTTTTATCTTAAGGGCTTATTTTTTCTGCACGCTTGAAATCATTGACAGTATAAGTTCCACATTGGAAAGGAAATGTAGGCCACATCAATTTTTTAGAATTATTTAAAATTATGGACATTCCCTTCTCGGTCAACTGGTTAGCTATTTCTTGAGCCAATAGTTTATCGGGGACATATAAGGGCAAGATGTGAGGTTCAACAATGCTTCCAAATAACCTGATATAGGTGAACTTTTCTTCCTCGAACCAACTTCCAATTGGGGTTAAATCAAGTTTTACCTTATCTGAGAGGCGAGGAGGGGGTTGGTTAAAAATAGCTTGATAAATGGGCAACATGTAGCCATGGAAAACTCTGTATACATGGTTCTTGAAATGGGCTTTCCACAAAAAATTATGATAGATGTGTATAGGAGTAGGATCCTGAGGAGTCCATTTCCATCCCAAAATAGGAAACTTAGAATTAAGGCATAAGGTATCTAAAATTTAAGCACATAAATGAAATGGGGGTGTAGTTCCAATATGCTTATTTCTTCTATAATCCATAATTTTATTTGCTATATAGAATGAATGACCAATCCATAATAACAGAACCTACAACATCCTTAATCAGGGGTACCATTTGAATAGAAAACCTTGCAGAATTATCACTCCCAAAAAGTCTGCACATCATGGCAGCAGCATAGCAATACGGAGGTGCGAGAGACTCTACAGAATACATACCTGAGTTCTCATGCTTATGTTTTTTTGGAGCTTGTCTCCATTGCCTAATAGGGTCTGATTCTATCTCATCGCTTGAAGCGAAATCCTCTATGAAGGCTTTGTTGTAGGTGTTATGAGGTTCTGGCAGATGGTACATTGCCTTGATGTCTTCTGCTCTAAAGGATCCAAACATCTTTCCTCCAACTGTGACAAATGTTTTGTCTGTGATGGTTGTGGTTTCTATTACCCATGTTATTAAATCATAGTATGGAAACACATTTGCACAAGCTGCAATTCTGTGGAGAAAAGAGTTTGCCAGTTCTTTAAGGGGACTATCATCTAAATCTGATTCTTCATCTGGAACCGTCGCCTTTACTTCTGTTACAGTAGGGTTTTCTGCTTCAAGCAAGTTATAAACTTATTTTTAGGAAATCTTTCCTAGACACTGACATGTAGTATCCGTAATTAGCTTTATTTTGACTGGCTTTTCCTTTGGCATGATGGTAACCTTTGCGACGGCAGCAGCTCTCAATTTCTTAAGCTTTTTTGACATTTTCTCTTTCTGGTATTGTCTCGACGGTTCTGCGGATAAGAAAAATTGTTGTTCTACGACTCTGTAAATGAGAAAACCTTCTTAGAAGCAGGAAGAAATTGAGTCAGAATAAACATCATTGAGTAAAAAAGGGAATTATTTAAGAGGAAATTTGCGAAAGATTTTCTTCATAATTCTAAATTGATTATCTTCGTATTAAAATTCAATGACCTTAAGGAACGTCACATTCACGCATTACTTGTCATAATTTATTTGATGTTCATTTAATGATAGTCGTACATCGGGGATTGGCTATATCAAAATCTCGATGCAAGATTTATCTTTTGGAACTTTCGATTGCGATTTGCGAAATATGAACATCGATTAATGATAACGAATGGTTTATCGCATCGGAAATTTCCAATGGAATTGTATTGTAATGTGACGTTCCCGAAATGCGATTGTGATTGTAGTGGGGTCCATCACATCGAGACGTTTATAAAACAAACAATTGTGATATTGTTTCACCGAAATGCGATTGTGATTGAAATTACATCGCATTGGAGTTTCTCAAATATACCTAATGAAGCATGACTTACCCGAAATGCGATTACCAATAAGTCTCATTGCATCGGAGCTTTTTGAGAAGAGGATATTAGAAATGTAATACTTCTCCGATTTGCGATTTGTGATTTACTTTATCGCATCGGACTTTTTTGAAAGGCTAACATTTAGACTTTCTGCGATGCGATATAAGTCTTATGATTTGATTAGATCAGAATTACTTTGATATCATATTTGTTTATTTGCATTTGGGATAAGCGATATGCAAATGATGCTTTTGTGTGTTCTTTAACAATGAATCTTTTTATTGTTTTTCTATGATAATCAGATTTCCTCAAAGTTTTATTCCTATCTAAAAAGGAAAGAAAAAACGAACCTATTTCTTATTGAAATTTAATATATAAAAATTTAGAAATGGGGAGGGTTTTTGTACAGTACAACAGGTCTATGTGCTTGTTGCATATGCATGGCGTGGTCATAGTTGCAGTGGTGTCACTATGTGAAAGTTGATGGCATTGTTGTTTTGTATGGTCGTCGTGAGTGCATGTTGATAGTGCATTGGTCATGTATGTCGGTGTATGTGTTGTAATGCATGCATTGTGTCTATTTGGTGTGTGGTTGTGGCATCATGCATGGAAATGGAATAAGGATTGAGATTATGTCTATGTATTTTTATGAACATGATTATGTTTCTATATATGCATTACGCTCATCTGGTTGATCTTGCAGCCAATATATCCTCCCCTAAACTATACTAAGGTACATTGGTTTGATTTTGATTTGGTTTAGCTAACATGAGATACCTTGTAGAAATAAAAGAACAAAGATGGCTAACAGAGTGGTAGACTATAATTCATATTTGCAGAGACAGGGACCACTTTGGATCAGCCATGTGCAGGAGGACAAGACTAATGGAGCATATGGCAGTATATCTCACGATGGGCATAGGTCAAATATAGACGACACAATTAAGGATGGAAATTTCTTGGATACACCGGACAGGAAGGGTGATGGACACATGTATTATTCTAGTTCTGGTTCTAACAGGTACCATGGTCATCATCATTATCATCCTTATAGGAGAAATTACAGGGGATATATTCCGGATGAGTTTAAGAAATAAAATCAACCTAAATTTGATGGAGAGATGAAGAAATCACAGGATGTAGAAGCATGGTTGCTTGGAATTAATAATTTCTTCAGGTTACATGATTAATCAGAGAACACGAAGGTGTTCAATCTTAAAGGTAAAGTGGATATTTGATGGGAAGATGCAAAGAATGTTAGAGATATCCGTTAAGAGAAGTTGACTTGGAGTGAGTTCGAGAGACTATTTAGGAAGGAGTATCTATCAAAGAGATACTATGACGATAAGGAAAAATAATTTTATGAGCTAAATATGGGGTCTATGATCGATGAGGAGTACACTAGCAGATTTGTGGAGTTGTTGAGTTATGTGCCTTACCTGGAGGAGGAGAAGGCCAAGATTCAAAGATTCATCAGTGGGTTGTCAGTAGCATTCAAAGACATGATTGAGTTTGATGAGCATAGATCATTGAAGGAGACCATCCGGAAGCTAAAGCATTGCTATGAACAATCAAAGCGCAGATCTGAGACAAAACGAAACTGGAAAGGTAATGCAAGGGATAAAGGGAAATGAGATAAGAAATGAGCAAGGCCTCAAGACACAAGTAACAAAGAGAATGTAGCAGCACAAAAGAATTTCAATGCATCTGACAGAGGACAGGAATTTCAGATTGAGCATAACAAGGGTGATGATAGGAAGCTCGTATGGTGTTGGACTAGTGGCAAATATCATCGTCAAAGAGATTGTCCATAACATCAGGGTGTTAGACCACAAATTTACAGTGCTTAGGAGGCGTAGACAATGGGGGATGTTGCACAAAGTGTTCCTCATATTTATGCAGCTTTGGATAACCGACGGACAAATCATCATGCATTTATCATTGAGATGGATGGTAAGCTTTGTGATCAATTTGTTTATATTTTGATTGACCCTGGATCTAATTATAGTTATGTTAACCCTGACTTGGTGGATGAGTGTGGTTCGAATAAGGAAGTGCATGCATAATATTGGTTAGTGCAGTTGGCTATAGGTACTAGGAAGAGAGTTCATCATTGGGTAAGAGCTTGTGCATTTGATTTCAATGGTATGCCTACATCAACACATTTGAATATATTGTCGTTGGGATCATATAGTATGCTTTTGGGCATGGATTGGCTATATCTTCGTATGATCAAAGTGGATTTTTATGTCAAAGCTATTGAGTGCTTGGATGACAATGGAGAATAGAGAGTTTTGAACAATAAGAAGAAAGCAACATCAGTTAGAATGGTGATAGCTATATAGGTGAAGTGCATTCGTAGAAAAGGATGTGTGCTACTTTCAATACATATTTCCAGTGACAGAGGTAAGGAATTCGAGGATGCAAAGGTATTGAGCAGGTGCCCTATTTTACAATAGTTTAAGGATGTGTTTCCAGCAAATATTTTAGAGTTTTTACCTCGCAAAGAAGTGGATTTTTCTATTGAGTTGGTACCAGGAGAAACTCCAGCATCAAAGGCACCATACAGGATGAGCACCCCGTAGTTAGTAGAGTTGAAGCTATAGTTAAAGGAAATGTTTGACAAAGGATACATTAGGAAAAGTGTATCGCCATGGGGTACACCAATATTGTTTGTGAGGAAGAAGGATGGTACTCTCAGGTTGTGCATCAATTACAAGCAGTTGAACAAGGTGACCATGAAGAATAGGTATCCGTTTTCGAGGATTGATGATTTGTTCGATCAATTGAAGAGAGTAGTAGTGTTCTCGAATATTGGTTTGAGATCAAGAAATCATCAGGTATGCATCAAGGAGGAGGAAATATACAAGACATCTTTCAAGACCAAGTATGGGAATTATGAGTTTGTTGTAATTCCATTTGGTTTGACTAATTCTCTAGCTACTTTTATGTGCTTGATGAATAGTGTGTTGTGTCCTTATCTGGACAAGTTTGTTATTATATTTGTTGATGATATATTGGTATATTCTACGATTGAAGAAGAGTATGCAAAACACTTAGGAACAGTATGGAGATTGCTAAGTGAACATCAATTGTATGCCATGCTTAGCAAATGTAGTTTCTTTCATACAAAGGTACATTACTTGGGGCATGTGGTTTCCAAGGAAGACATAACAGTGGATCTAGAGAAGGTAAGGGCTATCGTGGAGTGGGAAGCTCCTAGGAATGTGGATGAGGTGAGGTCATTTATGGGGTTATCATGTTATTATAGGAGGTTCATCAAGAACTTCTCATGGATTGCATATCCAATCACATCATTGAAAAGGAAAGGTAGGAAGTTTGAATGGACAAAGGAATGTGCAACAAGTTTTGAGTAGTTGAAACAATTGTTGAAACATGCTCTAGTGCTAAAGATTGCAGATCCAGGCAAAAAATTTGTGGTGTGCATAGATTCTTGCAAAAGAGAGCTTGGTGGAGTTCTTGTGCATGAAGGATAGGTAGTGTTTTATGATTCACATAAATTGAATGAGCATGAGCATAATTATCAGACACATGATCTTGAGTTGGCAACGATCATTCATGCATTGAAGATGTGGAGACATTATCTTCTTAGCAGGAGGTATGTATTGATGAGCGATCACAATGGATTGAGGTATCTATTTCACCAACCAAATTTGAATTCCAAGCAAGCTAGATGGTTGGCCACGATCATTGAGTTTGATTTTGAGCTCAGGTACATTAAAGGAAAAGAGAACAGGGTTGTAGATGTTGTTAGTAGGTGAATGCAGGTAAATCATATAAAAACTATGAGTTCTTATGGGATAGATCTACATGATTAGATCTTACAAGCAGGTCTACATGATAATAGGTACATGGAGCTCAGGCACATGTTACAACAGAATACAAGTACAGGTACAAATACATGTATAAGTACAAGTACATGTAGTGGTACAGGTACAAGTGCATAGGATGTGGATTATCATCTTACAATGGATGGATTGGTCAGATTTAGGGACAAGATCTATGTACTAGATAACGGTGAGCTCTAGAAGATTATCTTGAGGGAATTTCATGCCAAGCCGTATTTAGGTCATCCGGGATATCATAAGACATTGACAACAGTAAATAAGTTCTACTACTGGCCGAATTTGAAGAAAGAAGTGGAAAAGTTTGTGGTGAGATGCTTGTATTGTCAACAGGTAAAGGTAGAGTGTAAGCATATAGGTAGGTTGCTCCAACAATTTTTGATTCCAGGGTGGAAATGGGAGGTCATTTCCATGGATTTCATCACAGGTTTTTCGAGGACATCTAGATAGCATGATTCAATTATGGTTGTGATTGACAGGTTGACGAAGGTAGCGAAATTCATTCTGGTGAAGTCTACTTATTCATCCAATTATGTAGCATAGATCTTCATCATAGATGTAGTGAGGTTGTATGGTGTTCCAAAGAAGATTGTGTCAGACAGGGATGCTAAGTTCACTTTGAGATTTTAGAAAGAGTTATTTGCAGGTTTGGGTACAGAGTTGGCCTTCAACACAACTCATCATCAATAGATAGATGGATGGACAGAGAGGGTCAACAAGATTCTATAAGACATGTTGAGGATGTACGTGATACATCAACAATGAAAGTGGGAGGAGTACCTTCTGTTGGTTGAGTTCGCTTATAATAATGGTTTCCAGGAGTCACCAAGGATGAGTCTGTTTGAGGCATTATATGGGAGGAATTGTAATACTCCTATTAGTTGGAGTGATCCAGTTAACGAGGTATTGATAGGACCAGATATGTTGGTAGAGATGGAACATGAAATGTAGGTAATCAAGAAGAATCTAAAGGCAACATAGGATAGACAGAAAATTTATATGTATCATAACAAGTTGTTTAAGGAGTTTCAGGTTGGGGAACAAGTGTACTTGTGCATCAATCCCAAGAAGAGATCCTTGTGGATTGGATCATGTGCCAAGTTGACACCTCATTTTCATGGACCTTTCAATATTCTTGAAAGGATTGGACCAATAGCGTGTTGACTTGCATTACTTATCACAGTGAAAGTCCATGATGTTTTCCATGTTTCATTGCTTAAAAATTATGTTAAAGATGTTGATAATGTGTAGAAAACCCACGTAAATTCAAATTGATAATTGTAAAAGCTAAAAAATTATACTTAAATCTACTCTACCAGTTGTGGAAACCATTTACGATCGCGAAATCATAAAACATGGAAGAGAAAGGATTTCAATTACACAGTACACAAATGTTTCCTAGGGAAAGCCACAATTAAAAACCCTGCTATTTGTATATTACATAAGTCATAAAATATGATAATATTACAATTCTTTTCTCCAAATAGAGAAACCTTTTCACTATCTCTATCTGTCTCATTATTTCCTAGACAAATCTAGTTCAATACTTAACCAATTTTCTACCCTCCAGCATCCCTATCTCCTTATCATGAAAGGTGGCCTTGGTGTACTTCCCCAATGTACACCCTTTGCATGTATAACGCTGCTCAAATGCACCCTTGGGAAGTCGTGTAGAATTTTTTTGTGTGACATTCAAAGCTTTGTGGTGTAGATGGTATAATCTTCTATGCCATAACTCATCGATGTCTTGGTTCTCCACCCTCTCTGCTTTCATGCTCAAGGAAACACAATCTTCTACATCCAATTTGTAAAGGTTATTTACCCGAACCCCGATCTTCTTCACCTGTCTCGTGGCTATGTGATGAAGGAATGCCTTTCCTTTTCTAAATATGACATCGTAGCCACGGTATTCCAACATAGCAACAAAAACTAAGTTCTTCTTCAAACCAGGAACATACATGAAATATTTCAATGTGAGAGGAGAACTAGACTCCATCTGAAAGGTAACCGTACCAATGTTGGTCACGCTATACCTCCCATCATCTCCCATATCGATGTGCATCTGGAGGTCCTTCTCCTCCAAGTCACTGAAGAACTCTTTGTTTCTAGTCATATGGAATGAGGCTCCACTATCCAGGCACCACAGAGAACCCATCACCGATGACACCATGCATGTGATGAGAGTAAAATCCAACTCGAATTGTTAAGAAAGACATTCACATGCCGCTCCTCCTGAGGACTTCTTGTTGGTATTCTTTTATATGCACTTCATGGAATAATGTCTGAGCTCGTTGTTACACAGTAATTTGTCACCGTCCCTACCATTCCCCATCCCACACAATGGAGGACCCATTTTGTGACCTGTGAACATTGTCATGCCTTGAAAACATCATCAATGCATTCCTCTAAGCATGAGCTTCATTTTCCCTTGAGACATCTCCTTGCAAAAATCATGAAAAAACATCCCTTTTTGCATTGGCGCGGTCAGACAGTTCAGTACTCGCGCCAATGGGGAGAATCCTGCAAAGAGGTCGCGCCAACTGGCGCTCTGTCCCTTCCGTCCTGCAGCGTAGTCGCGCCACCCAATTTACACGCTTTTTAAATAAAGATGGCGGAAGTTGAGTTCCAACAAACTCAGAAACCATTTCCTATCTTGAGTTGGGAGGTTTGGCTGCGGAAGTTCTATGGAAGGGAAGTGGTTTTGCCACCTCCCATGGAACCTTCCTTGTTGATAGGACCAATCCCATAATAATAGGGATCCCAAATCCCTCCTTCCCCATCTATAAAAGCCTGCTCAATTCCATGGCAAGCTAGTCTTGAAGTGCCTAAGCTTTGAATCTCCATATCCCCAAGAGCCTTTGTGCTGTAAAGATCCCTCTTTTTCCCTTAAGGCCAACTCAAGTAAGGAGACCATCGTCGAGAGACTCTGGAGAGGTTTTCCCTTTCCTTGGCGAGCTTTGCGAGACGTGAACGACTGGAGAACCATCCGGAGGAGACCGCGACGTCAGAACTTGGTTGTAATCTCTCTTCTTTTGTTATTTAATAGATGATTACGATTATGGTTCCACTCTGTTTTCCATCATGTTAATATGAGTAACATCCTTTCTGACTGATATTTAGTTGTGTATGCTGGATTTTATGCTTGTATCTGTTTGTTTCTTGCATGTGCAGGTGTCCATCTATGGATATCGTGGAGGATCGTGATCTGCTGAGGCTGAGGAACGGAAACACTTCTTTTTTCAGATCATAGCATTGGATTCCAGGTAGGCTTCCATCTTTAGTATTTTCATTCGTAACTAGGGACTTGTGTCATAACATTTTTTATTGTTGCTAGACCCCTGCTGGGCTAGTAGGGATCGCCTCTGTCCGCAGAGGGGATTTAACTCCTCAACAATTTGGCGACTCACTGGGGTGCCCTTTAATCCCACCGGTTTCGCTTGTGCTCATTTTCTTGATTATTTTATGTTTTTCCCTGCTCGATGAACCTTGCGGTTGCCTCACTGTTTCTGCTTCTTGGTTTGCTTAGTTTGCATTGATCTGCTTCTGGAGTAGCTTTTTTTTATTTTGGTTGAGAAACTCGACTGGCGCGATTTTTAACCCGACAGTCGCACCAATTGGCGCATGTTGCTTTTGTTCAGCTCGTGCCAATTGCTTTCTAGCGCCAGTTTCACTCTTACAGTCACGCCACCCCTGTAAGATTTTTGAGTTTCCTCATTTTTGAGCTCTATGGGTTTGATCAATGTTTTTCTTCTTGATTTTCCGACTGCCTGAGTGTGTTGGAGTCCTGTTTGACTGGGAATTCACGTTTGTCCTTTGGTTGTTTGCTTTTATCTACCGATTTCACATTTAATCCCTAGGGCATCTAGTGGCATAGTGCATCGAGCCCTCCTTGGGAGTTTTGGTGTTTTGATCGTCCTGTCGACTGTCTGATTGATTCTCCACACCCTCTAAGTAGTTGTTCATTGTTTTGTTGCGATTTTTGAGTGATCGTTCATTCCTTCATTTAAAATTCGTTTGGTCTTGCCTTGGACCTAGATCACATGGTCCATTGGAAGCTTTTGAGTCTTTTCTTTGTTTTGAGAGGCTTTGGTCGATTTGCGGATCTGATTGCTTGTGTTGGTGAGTGAAATTTGTTTGTTTCGCTCTCTCGGATATCGTTTCTCAAGTTTTTCCATTTGTTTTCAAGTTTGTTTAGTGCATATTAGCTATTAAACATTGAAAATCAAAAAAAAAAAAAATCTCTTTTGCTTTTGTTGATTAGTGCAAATTGTGATCTTTTCATTTTGCTAGTGATTAGTGTTTTGAATGAAAAGTTTTCAATTTCATTAGTTTCATTAGAGATCTTATTGTTTGTCTTCCGTTCATTTCGTTTGTGTAAAAGCTCTCAGCTCTTCTCTAATTAGTTTTCATCGAACGAAAAGTTGGACTGTGGCATGTAGCTTTGCATATAGGAGTCTTTTAAGACACTACATACGATAGGGCCTGAAAATCGAAACTTAATCAAAGATCAACTTTAAAATTTATTCAATTAACCCAAGGCAGCATTGAAACCTAATCTTAAACATTTTTAGAAGGTTCAGGCTAGAGACGTGTTCCTTGTCATAACCAGTTAAATTTCTGTCGTTTTCGCCCTCGTTGGCTTTAGACAAATAAGTCCTAACTTTAAAAGGTTCCCCGCACCGTCGCGTATATAAAGGGAGACCGGTTTTCAATCCTTTATCCACAGAAGCCGAGTTCCGTCGCCCTATACCCTTATGATACACCGAACATAGCATTCGGGGAGACTACCTGCACATACGGAAAGTCCTTGGTCGATTTCTGTTTCATTATTGAAACCAAGGTGTATATTGCAGTTCATGGATATTTGGTATACCCTTTGTGCCTAGTTTTTCTTGAGTAGTCATTTGGTCTTTTCTGACTCCCTAAACTTGAAAAGACCGTCAAGCGCTTGTCCTTTCACGCTTGCGTCAAATATGAAAGAGATAGAGTCACCTTTTTATCGTTTATCGACTCTTAAAATATGAAACGGTAGAATTTATTACTTTCCAATGTGGTAAAATTAATCGCCCACGATTACACACCCGTTTAGACATTGCCTGTTGACCGTTTGATCGTGTGTCTTAACTCATTTTCAGCCCGTGTGTGTGTTTGTTCTTTTTCTTTGGTCTTTTGCCACAGTGGCAGAACCTTCGGTTTCGTCTACTGGTAGTCCTTACACGGACGATTCTTCAGAAGCTTCTCAGTCTTCTGTTGAACCACAACAGCCTGTTGTTTCCGAGTTTCCTGACGGGGGACCGGTTCTTGCCGAGCAACCCTTTGGAGGACCAGTTGAGTTCAATTGGCCCTTTTCTTGGACCCCCATGTCCGAATTGAGATTAGAGCCGATTTTCTTACATCGGGTTCACCATTTGTTGCTGCTGTTTTTCCTCCTAGTCCTCGTCGTCTTCTGCGTGATTTAACGACAGGATCAACCATGAGTGATTCTGGTGAGGAAATTTCGACGTCTGGTGACGACTATCAGCTCTTCCCGCGTAGATTGTTTGAGGGAGACAACTCTGAGCTGGCTACCATGTCGACATCCAGTCCTTCTTTACCACAGGGATACAGATCTCTAGGTCAGATCTCTGGATTGTCGACTGATCAAGTTTCACATACCTGATCAGATTTTGACTCACTGGTTCACCACCTCCTTTGTGAATAAAATCGCTCAGGATATCGCGATGGGAGCGTGTGTGACGGAGGAACAAGATATCGCGCGTGCCCAGTACCTGGATCTTGTCTATTCACAGTCTGGCATGCTTTATGACATCTTGACTGATGCTCCACGGCCCGGAACCTCTAAGGCTCCGCCTACCCCTGCGGTCGATGGTGTCATTGGCTCCGTCTCTCAAAATTCGAAGAAGTCTTCGAATGGGAAGCAGAAGGCTAATTCTTCCAACAATACCTCTGCTAATCCCGCCTCATCCGATTCTGGTAAAACCGCGGAGGTGAATGCCGTCCAGGCCAATCCTGCGGACAAATCCTCCAAGGGGAAGAAGAAGGGCAAAAGCAAATCAAAATCTGATGCCCCGAAACCAGAATCTAAATCTCAAACTGAGGATGGCTCCCAGCGTAAGCCGAAGTTCCCTTGCCTCATCTGTGAAGGTGACCATTACACTAAGGATTGTCCACGATGGTCCGAAATTAGTCAACTTCTTAAAGGCCCTAAAGGGACTCCGGCTGTTTTAAAAGAGCCATTTCCATTTCAGCAGACCCAGATGGTCGAACAGGCGTCACCATCTGCACCGTTTGGGTCTCAGGTTTTCATGATGAAGACTACTGCACCTATCACTATCGCTACGCGGTCGAAGGATTACAATGAATCGCGGCAGGCACCCGGGAAGGCAGTTGCGGATGGGCCGCCTCCCCCACCTGCCTCCGGTCTATTGGAAATCGAGAAGCCGACTCCCGAACCCGTTGTGAAACCACCTCCCAAAGGTGTTCTTCGAAGATCCTCTTATAATCCAAATGCTCGTGCCCCTCAACATTACAACATTGTTGAGGATCTGGCACAGGCGCCATGTGCTATGTCTGCACTTGAGGTTCTTCAAAGTTGTCCTTCACAACGGAATGCTTTACTGTCTGCAATCGGTGGCATCGATCCCGCTGACTCGAGCCTTCTCACCTTCGATCTGGAGAATTTTACTCCCCGGCTTCCACATCAAATCGCTTTAGTCATTCAAGTCGGGATTAACAGTCTGAACATTCATAGGGCCGTCGTAGATGAGGGTGCATCTACCTGCGTTATGTCCTCCGCTTGCTGGAAGGCCATCGGCTCTCCAGCCTTGTCGTCATCTCCCAATGCCCTTGAGGCATTTGATGGTCGGGAATCTAAACCCCTGGGCGTTCTCGAGAGTCTTGCGATCACATTACAGGGAAAAACTGTCAACATGGAAGTGGAAGTGGTTGACGCTAAACTCAACTACAATATACTTCTTGGCCACAGCTGGACCCATGCCATGCTCTGCGTGCCGTCTACCGTCTTTCGATTCATTAAGTTCCCTCACGAGGGCAATATTGTCACGGTGGATCAGTTGTCATTTTTCACCTCTAGCTCTGAGAACAACATGCCATACGTGGATCAAATTCTGAATCCCCCAGACAGTGTAGGACCTGGTCTTTTCAAAGACCCAGTCCTCATGGGTATATTCCCCGCACCGCCACCGCATACCGCTCAAGTCAACATGTTGTCCAGGTCCGATGACCCCTGGCTTATTCCTACACCTGAGCAGGTATATGAGTTTGGAGAATCCATGCCTTTAACGCCGGTAGAGATCAGCTACTGTGAGATTGTTGCCGCATCGGATCCTCCACCTCCTCAGCATGCTCCGATGAGCATGGCTCTCGACGTCTACTCCCAATCCCCCTGGCTTGGTCAGGCTGATTCACCTGATCCTCTCAGAGAGACTTTTCCTTCAGATGAGGCTATCATTGAAACTATGTCTCTTGAGGAGCTGCCCTAGGGCGATGGACATCATCGCTCCTCGTTTATGCCCAGCTTGGGGGCAATGACTGATTGTCTGGAGCGTTATGCTACTCAGGTTCCTTCCCCTCCTCTTCAAACACCGATCTTAATGCACGAGGTATTTTCGGAGGGTAATCTGAGTAACATTACTCAAACTGTTCCAATCAACATCTCCGTTAAACCGAGGATTGTTGAGAATATTCATGTGGGTGTGACTTGTTCTCCCGAGGAGATTCAAGTCTATACTGAGCTTTTCAAAGAATTCAGAGATGTTTTCGCATGGTCTTACGAGGAAATGCCGAGAATTGATCCTAGTATTGTCGTGCACGAGATTCCAACCTATCCAGGTGCGAAACCCGTGCGCCAACGCTTACGTCCCATGCATCCTCGGAAAGCCGCCGCTATCAAGGCAGAAGTTGAAAAACTTCTGAACGCGGGTTTCATTTATCCCATCCCCCTTACAGAATGGGTGTCCAACATTGTCCCTGTCGATAAGAAGCAGGGTACAATTCGAGTCTGTGTGGATTATTGCGACATCAATCGCGCATGTCCAAAGGATAATTATCCCACTCCGTTTATCGACCAGATCATCGACGAATGTGTCGGGAGTGAGATCTATTCCTTAATGGACGGTTTCTCAGGTTATAACCAAATCAATATTGCACCTGAGGATCAACATAAGACCACATTCATCTGTCCGTGGGGCACTTTCGCGTACAAAAAACTCCCGTTCGGCTTAAAGAACAATGGCACCACGTTTCAGTGTGCGATGTCCTACGCTTTTCATGACATTCGCCATAGCGTTCAGCCTTATCTGGACGACTTACCAGCCCATTCGGGTAAGCGAGAGGACCATCCTGAGCATCTCCGCTAGATATTTCTTCGTTGCAGATGCTACAATATCAGGCTCAATCCTCATAAGTGCGTCTTCTGCGTTGATTCTGGCCGCCTTTTAGGCTTTATAGTCTCGAAAGACGAAATTCGCCTTGACCCTCTAAAGGTCGAGGCCATCGTAAATCTCCCATCACCCTCCTCCCTGTATCAGTTACAGAGTCTGCAAGGGAAAGCGAATTTTATTAGGCGCTTTATCCCGAATTATGCCGAGGTGGCCAAAGGATTCACTCGTTTGTTAAAGAAGAACATTCCCTTTCACTGGGACGAAATTGCTCAGGAATCCTTTGAGAAGCTGAAGACATTGCTAGTCAATGCTCCGTTGCTTCGTCCTCCGGACTACCACCGCGACTTCACTTTGTATCTAGCCGCCGCATTTAGCACCATCGCCATGGTCTTGGTGCAGGATGACGATGACGGTGATGAACATGTGGTTTATTACCTGTCTCGGAACCTTCTTGACCCGGAAACGCGTTATGCACATGTCGAGAAGTTGGCTTTAGCAGCAGTACACGTTGTACAATGCTTTCGCCATTACATCCTTTTGCGCACGATAACAGTGGTTTCAGACTACAACCCTATGACGTATATTCTTTCGAGACAATTACTAGGGGGCAAGTACTCCAAATGGATTGTGATCCTGCAGGAGTTTGACTTGGAGTTCACCACTGCCAAGTCAACTAAATCACTGGTCTTCACGGATTTGATATGTTCTCTCCCTACAGACTCTGTTCCATCACACTCTGAAGACCATATACCGGACGAAACGCTTTTTCTCATCAGTACTCGTGATCCTTGGTACGGTGACATAATAGTGTATCTTCAGACCGCGACATTTCGGTCTGAGTTGGATAAAGCTGCCCGCCCTCGGATTCGGCACCAGTCCCAACCCTACCGTATAGTAGGAGATACCTTATATCGCATTGGAGTAGATTCGGTGCTCCGACGATGCCTTACCTTAGAAGAGGCTGAGAAAGTCTTAAATGACTGTCACAGTGGCGCCTGTGGCGGACATATGTCCGGGTATGCTACTGCCCAGAAGATTCTACGGGCAGGTTATTTCTAGCCTTCCATATTCAAGGATTGTATCACTGCAGTCCGAAAATGTCATCCATGCCAGATTTTTCAGCGCAAGATGCGCGCGCCGCCGTTGCCATTGCATCCCGTTATTACCGTCGGCCCTTTTGCGAAATGGGGTGTGGATTTTATGACGTGTAACCCTCACTCGGCCGGGGGGCATGCGTATATCATTGTCGCCGTCGACTACTTCACTAAGTGGGCCGAGGCGATGCCTACACTAGCTGCTGACGGGAAAACGACTGCTCAATTTATATTCAACCACGTTATTGCACGGTTCGGGGTTCCTCAAGCCATCGTCACTGATCATGGTACTCATTTTCGCGATTACATGATGGCGTAGCTGACTTCAACGTTGGGCTTGCATCACGACAGCTCAACACCATACTACCCTCAAGCGAATGGTCAGGTTGAAGCAGTGAACAAGGTTTTGGTCACTATGCTTTAGCGAACAGTTGGGATTCATAAATCCAGTTGGCATCTCCAACTGTTCTCAGCTCTCTGGGCATACCGAACATCTGCTAAGAGTGCAACCGGATTCACACCATTCCAATTGGTGTACGGTCTGGAAGCTACTCTGTCGGTTGAATGCGAGATTCCTTCGCTAAAATTAGCTGTGGAGCTCTTACCGGATACTTCTGCTGAGGAAGAACGTCTTCTGTATCTCGAACGGTTGGATGAAACCCGTCGTCTAGCTGCTTTGATAATCGAAGCACAAAAGAAGAGGGTCAAAACTCATTTTGATCAATCTGTTTCCCCCCGTTCTTTCATCGAAGGAGACCTCGTCCTCCTGTATGATCAGACACATGATAAGCTTGGAGCCGGTAAGCTCCAGCCTATGTGGCATGGACCCTATATAGTAAAACACGTTTTGAAAAATGGGGCCTACGAGCTTATAGATTATGAAGGAGTTCCGCTGGCGCAGTCCAGAAATGGGCTGTACCTTAAAAAGTACTATGCCTGAAGTAATTTCTTGGTGTGGTGTGTGTACATAGGTGTGTGATTGTCATTTGTGTGCATGTATAGTGTGGTGTGCGTTGTAAACGTCTTTCTACTGATCGAGTCTTCCTGGTTGTGCAGATGTCTATTCATCCATCTGTTGGTTTCGCGGATGGTGCCTCCCGCAGTACCAGGAACCTGTCTTCAGCAGCCTGGGTAATCTACGATCCTGCTGGTGAGTTGATTGACCTGCAGGGAGTGTGTCTAGGACGTACCACGAATAACATCGCAGAATATAGTGCCGTGTTGGAATTATTAACCGAGGCAGTAAACCTTGGTATCCGTGAATTGCTCGTGTATCTAGATTCACAACTTGTAGTGTTACAGCTGAACGGACACTATTCGGTAAGGAACCCGTCCATCTTACGTCTGTATTTGCATATTCGATTACTGGAAAGGAATTTTGACTACATAACATATCATCATATACCCAGACATTTGAATACATTAACAGATGCAGTAGCAAATTTGGTATTAGACAGACATTTGCGCAATTTATAAATCATCATCACATGTAAAGAAAGACTCATCCAGAAAATAGATATGTATATATATAGATATCGAAATGTTTACATAAGAGTGTGTCACATAAAACTTAAAAAAAATATACATAATCGTCTTAGTACATCCGAAGACGCTATGTCTCTCAAAAAATAGTTGTGGTATAAATCCTAAGGACTAATCCGCATGGTGCTCATGATAGCACGTCACTGCACACACTAAGCGCCTCAGGATTCGGTGGATCCGACTCGGAACTCCCACCGTGTGGCGCTGGTATGCCATCGGTACGTCTGCTAGCCGGGCATAGTCTGGGATCCCGTGGGCAATCCCCTCGAGGTTCTAGATCAGCTCCTCTCCTCCGGTACCCTCTCCCTGAGGATCAGGGGCGAGTTGCATCCTCCGTGAGATAGGAGACATCCCAGCTGGTCTCTCAGGTCCCACATCTTCATGCATATGTGAAATACGTTAAGACGAATGTGGAGTAACAAAAAAAAAACATATAAATATAAAATCAAAAACATGAGGTCTTACCCAACTCCTCGTCCCAGTCATCCCCTGCTAGTAGTGGGAGGTCTGGGTCCCCGGTAAAGTCAGTTCCTGCACAGGGCCAGTCTTCCACGACAATCAGCTGGCGCCGTAACCACCTAAAAAACTCTGGCTTCCAGGACATCTGTTGGCCACCTCCAGATCTGGGCATCAATGCTGCCCAGCGAGCCATTATTGGCTCTCGTGGTATCGGATCCGCCACTGCGGCTCCTTGGCCCTGGAAGATTGGTAAACGTTCCAGAATGAACGATACCAAGATGGAACCATAACCGAACTGTTTCAGTTTACCTTGTTTTCATTTCGTGAGCTGCCTTTTCATATTAATTGTCACTGCTGTTGCCCAGTCATACAACAGGGGACCCATGCATTATGAAGCTAACAAGAGTTGGGCCTTTGTGGCCTCGTGCGGAGCCTGCGACCCAGCAGCCGCGTGATGGTATGGAGAACCACTCTCAACGCCAGATCATGGATAGTGTGGATATCCACTTTCTTACTACCTGATCCCGTTTGAGCTCCTGGGCACACTCGTGCCATCACTTCTTCCATCTTTTCCCCAGATGGTCTGCTTCCAGTCAGCACCGGGATCGGACCTCTGCGGGACAATCCAGTGATAAAATAAACATCGGAAACCTCCAGCTCTAATACCTGGTCTTGTAACCGGAACACCTGGTCACGTTTGTCCCAGATACTGATTAAATACTAGAGGAGCTCGGGCTGAGCTCGTAAACATGGTGTGAGGAAGAATTTTTTCAACCCACAGTTTCTAAGTGCATTCATGCAAGCCTGGATTTGCATGGCTTGTTCATCCTCTTCTCCGTGCTCTCGTTCTTTCCATTCAATTTCCATTTTGAGTGATTACCTGCATTCATATGGTCAAAAACCCTTAGTTAGATCTCTGATGAGCTTCAAATTCCATGCAATTTGGTCTAAATGTCGAAATTTTGGGCGGATTTTTAGGTTCGGCCGCTGGCGCGGCTGTTTTGTGAACAGTCGTGCCACGTGGCGCGAGCCCTTTGTATAAAAGAGCTCATTGGTGCGGGTTCGTGCCCGATACCCGCGCCAATGGGCGCAGCCCTAAAATTTTAAAAGTGGCCACATAGAACTGATTTTCAAGGGAAAATTATTAAAAAAATGAATGAAAATGAAGAGCAAAGGAGCGCCTCTTACCTGTGACAGACGAGAAGCTGAATGGTCAACTGGATTTGTCGCAATCACCGTCAAAAGTTTCTGCTCCAAATGGACCACTGTTGTTTTTCACCAAGGTAAATAGTAAAAGTAATTTTATTTTTTACCAATTTGACATATTTATAACTTTTTCGACGTTAAATGAGTTTTAAAAGTTATTTTTATCAAATATTTGCATATCTTATGTCGAAAATGGATCTTACGCTTGCTTGGTATGTGCAGCGGCAGGTTTTTGCGACTTAAACGATGGAAACGAGTTGTATTTTATACTTTTTCGGACTCGGTAAATACACGAAAAAGTCACTTTGGAGTCATCTTTCAGCTCTTTTCTGACTCTCTAAATATGAAAAGATTACCGAGGCCCTTGTCGTTTCGATCTCGTTAAAATGGACACGAATCGACATCCACCCAGTATAAGTTTAACCCTTTTTCGGGCTGGGATGGATCGATTACGAAAAAGGAATACCCTAGCCTATCGCGACTAGGAGGTTTTTCCGGATATTGTTTTCTACCTTTTCGGATATGGGGAACTATTTACGAAAAGGGACCTGTGGAGTTTTCTTTTCCGCTGTCTTTTCAAACTCTCTAAACATGAAAAGACGCCGAGTTCTTCCTTTGTCGGACTCGCTAAACCCTGATGACATTGGATTCCGTCGAAATGACGTTCTCCGAGTTTCTCCTTCCTAGGACTCGTTAAATGCACTAGGATGGATTCGCCCGAAGGACGGACTTATATCACAAGCATATGCTATCCCCTTCAAGCTTGTTATCAAAAATAATTGGGGTACTCGCCATAAATGGTGGGGGAAAAATGGAACCATCGTCGTTGTCGTCGGCAGTATGTCGCTCTTGAACATGGCGCTTGTCTGCATTCGTGTCGGGTTGGGGACATCTCATCTCATTTTTTCACTTTTCCTCCGTGGGTTTGGATAATCCCTTTTGACCTCTCCTCTGCTCATTGCCTTTTCATCATGACCTCTGATCCGTTGATGTCAAATACTGTCAAGTCCACTATCGTGCCGTTTATATGTTCAAGAGAAGTTGGCCTCTGCTAGTATCAACCTTCCTCTGATTCTCATACGATCCTGACTCACAACAAAACATCATGTTCCTCTGTCTCGTGTCGATGATGTGGGAAACATTATGGCCTGGCTGATACGAGGTCACTTCTGTCGACTTCGGCTCATCAAAGGGGAAGTTGGTCTAGAGACTCCTTATGGTACCTTGGAGCCTGCATGCCTCAATGGCAGTTTCGTCGCATTCGACGTGAGGTTTACATCATTGACCTCCGATCGAGTGATTCTGCGGGTGTTCGACGTCAACTCATTTATTCGCACGCCATAGATTGTACCTTAGTACCTTGAGGACCATTGTCATTATTGGTGGTTTCTCTCGCGTCTGTTAACAACTTTCATCATTGGCTGGTAATCAGACGATGTTCTTGCATGTTCGACTTCAGCTCACATATTCACATGCTTGAACTTGTACTTTGTTTGGGTTGAGATGGAGCGCAAGACCCTGGATTGTGTCTGTTGTAATCCAGGCTGCGATTGTGGATTATTATCATTATGTACATGACTCACTGATTGGATGGCTGCGACCATACCTGAGTCAATTTGTTTTGATCTTAGTTGGATGGCTGCGCCCATACCCTGGATCCGGATTATAGCATATTCTGTTTCGGATGGCTGCGTCCATACCACTTATACATCATGTACTTGAGATATCAGTTGTATCTTTCTGCGCAGGTTTTCCGACGGCGGGCCTTCAGTTGAACATGTTCTCGTAAAGCATTTCACCCCTCTCTCTCTCGAGCCTCATACTTTAGGGGGCATCTGTTACACAGTAATTTGTCACCGTCCCTACCATTCCCCGTCCCGCACAATGGAGGACCCATTTTGTGACTTGTGAACATTGTCATGCCTTGAAAACATCATCAATGCATTCCTCTAAGCATGAGCTTTAATTGCCCTAAAGACATCTCCTTGCAAAAATCATGAAAAACATCTCCTTTTGCATTGGCGCGGGCAGACAGTTCATCACTCGCGCCAATGGGGAAAATCCTACAAAGAGGCCGCGCCAACTAGCGCTCTGTCCCAGAGCAGTAGTCGCGCCAGCCAATTTAAGGAGTGTTTTTTAAATAAAGATGGCGGAAGTTGTGTTTCAACAAACTCAGAAACCATTGCCTATCTTGAGTTGGGAGGTTTGGCTATGGGAGTTCTATGGAAGGGAAGTGGTTTGCCACTTCCCATGGAACCTTCCTTGTTGATAGGGCCAATCCCACAATAATAGGGATCCCAACTCCCTCCTTCCCCATCTATAAAAGCCTGCTCAATTCCATGGCAAGCTAGTCTTGAAGTGCCTAAGCTTTGAATCTCCATATTCCCAAGAGCCTTTGTGCTGTAAAGAGCCCTCTTTTTCCCTTAAGGCCGACTCAAGTAAGGAGACCATCGTCGAGAGACTCTGGAGAGGTTTTCCCTTTCCTTGGCGAGCTTTGCGAGACGTGAACGACTAGAGACCCATCCGAAGGAGACCGCGACGTCAGAACTTGGTTTTAATCTCTCTTCGTTTGTTATTTAATAGATGATTACGATTATGGTTCCACTTTGTTTTCCATCATGTTAATATGAGTAACATCCTTTCTGACTGATGTTTAGTTACGTATGCCAGATTTTATGCTTGTATCTGTTTGTTTCTTCCATGTGCAGGTGTTCATCCGCGGAGATCGTGGAGGGATTGTGATCTGCCGAGGCTGAGGAACGGGGACGCTTCTTCTTCAGATCATAGCATTGGAATCCAGGTAGGCTTCTACTTCTAGTCTTTTAATTCGTAACTAGGAACTTGCATCGTAACATTGTTTGATTGTTGCTAGACCCCTGGCAGGCTAGTAGGGATCGCCTACGTCATGAGAGGGGGGTTACCTCCTCAACAATCGTGACAGTGAAAACATTTAATCTTCGAAAATTCCTTCTTCTTGCCCACCTGAATAGAATCTGATTTGGAATGGGATGAATTCCCTTTCCCTTTATTTTCCTTTCTAGCCAAGGCACATTTCTCCTCATCATCATTCTTTGATGAGGATCCATCTCTGGTGTTCTGTTGAATCTCTTCTTGAACCAATTCGGCCCACAAATGCTCCCATTCACCGAATTCTGGTAGTTGTGCCAGCTCTTGGGAAGGCCTAGAAGTGCTAGGTTCACCAAATCATCCTTGACAACCATAATACCAACACTTCCAAGCTCATACTAGCGTTGGGTGAACTTGGTCAACTACTTTGTTAGTGTGTCACCCTTCTCCATCTTAATTTTCCTGAGCTCGTCCTTCAGTGCTAGCTTCCTGTTGTCACTATTGTTCTGAAACAAATCTGTTAAGGCCTTCCACATAGCATATAGAGTTGTATTTCCATGGAGGTTTGAGACAATATGATCTCAAACTCCTTCCAATAGAATCCTTCTTTCCTTTGCTACATTCTTCTTCCATGCTACCAAATCTTGAACATTTGTTACTACGGGCTTAGGAATATCACTGTCAATGAACTCCTTCAACTCGTTGCTTTCCAACGCTGCTTCCATCATTTCCTTCCAAGCTATGTAATTCGAACTACCCTAAAGGGCATATTCGAGTCTCAATCTAGAGAAAGACATCTTGATCCTGTCGCTGGTTCTGAAGAGTAGATCTACAAATTTGATTCACCTTCTTAGAACAAACTCGTATGCTTCTCTTCTATAGTGATTCCTCCTCTGATACCATGTAGAAAATCCACGTAGATTCAAACTAATATTTGTAATATGATCAAACAAAATACTTGAATCTACTCTACCAATTTGTGGAAACCCCGTTATTACTCGCAAAATCACAAAAACTAAAAGAGAAAGAATTTCAATCATACAATACGCAAATATTTCCCGGGGAAAGCCACAGCTAAAAACCCTGCTATCTGTATATTGCATAAGTCATAAAATATGAGAAGATTAAAATGATTTTCTCTTGGTTGGACAAAAACTATAGAGTCTAGAAGCAGTTGCGGGTTGAGTTACTAGTCCTGGAACCCCTAATTGGAACAAATTTTCTATAGCCGTAGAAAACTTGGGTAGAGACCAATTTGGTGATGCTTAGTGATGTTCGATCATGATGTGGAATCACTAGTTGAAGGTTGAGTTGGTTTGGCCTCTGAAATCCCTGGTTCGGTTTTGTTGGATTTGTTTCATGAGATCCCACATTCATGCTTGGAATATGGCACGAGGATGATTGGTTGAAGATAGATTTGGTTTAGCTAGTCTATGGTCGGGTGGAACGTGGAAGTACCGAACCTAGTTGGTCTTTGCATTCATTTTTAAGAGATTCTTCCACTTTGTATTTCATGTGTAAATGTATTAGTTCATATGTGGTGTTTATGGTTGTCATATCCATGTTATTTATGTTGTTTATATGTTGGTTAAAAGTATGTTTTATGAAAGTGATGATGTATGGCTCTCATCAAGTTTTTATTTGTAAATGAATGAACAATGAATATATGGCCTAATAGATGTTATTGCAGCTAATGTGACAAGGCATCAATGCTTCTTAGAAATTCTCAGATAAGTATGAGACCCCTATACTCAGATCTGTTGTTTTAACCTATATAATGCATAATTGTGACATGTTTGATGAAATGTTTGTAATGGCTAGTAGTTTTCCAGTCAAGTCCTTGTTCAAGTATTTTCATTTTTATCACTATTTCACTGTTACTTCTCATTTCTGTAAGTTTCATGGAGTTCTGGACAGTGACTAGGTCCTAGACCTGGAAATTAGCCTGAAATCTCGCAGTCGTCAGCATAGCCTTGGAATAAAAAGGCTACAATTGCACTCAGACAAGCTCATGGGAGAAACAAGGGCTCAAAGTCGTAGGGAGGCCTTGGCAAGGCAGTGACTGGGGCTCCAGGTCATTGAAATGTTTAGTTCCCTAAGGGTTGGTCACCTAGAAGGGTGGTTTAGCTCCTGGAGGTTTTGTAGGATGTGTGGATGGTCAGATTGGTTGTGTTCCATCAGTTCCAATTCCTTGAGGTGATCTTGGAGGTTGAATCACATCATAGTTGCCTCTTGTCACATGTTTACCCTGGTTGGCCGGCTAGATTGGGTAAATTTGGGAGGAGGGTGTTACACAAGACATTTACAACATGCATGGCCACAGGAAAGGAAGAATCCTAAGAAGAAGAAGAGGTGATATAGTAGACTAAAAGGATGGTAGTTCATAGAGAAATGTCCCTACGAGGATGAAGAATATGACAAAAAATAAAGTCATATTGAACAAGATGAAATGAATAACATTGGTCGTTGGGGAGACGTTTTGTAATTTCCTTGACTACTTAGGAGAAATAAGATGGGTTGTGCTAGCCTAATAAGTTCCTGTAGGTTAAGGCAGGGAAATTTTTTCAACAAGGGAAAATTATTCATGTAGGAAAACTTTATAGTTGCCTCCGGGTGAATAGGGAGACATATATTAGGCTAATGAAAAGCCACTTTAATTTTATAAAGTGAACGTCTCCTAAAGTGACTCAATAAAAAATCAAAAGGGTAAAATGGTAGCAAAAGTGGTCACTCAATTATAAAAAGACAAAAGTGAGGTGTGTCTCCTCATTCTAGCATTTGCATTTGTGGGAAAATTAGTTCTTGGAGAGTTTTGGAGATAATCTTACGGTTTGATAATATCTAGCTAGCATTGTTAGCTTCACTGTTGAAACTAGACACCCTAGTTGGTTCAAAGAGTGAAATCACTCAAATTTCACCATTGTGCTTTCATGGAGTAAAGGATTTGTAGGATATATTGAGGTGAATAGGTTTATCGGTTGATTTTATCTTTTGATTTGGTGTTTCCTATGTATCATCTTTTAGGTGGATGTCCAAGCCAAATTTTGGGTCAATTTTTCTATTAAAGAGGGACCATACTCTATCATGGATCAATGGGTCGAAGTTCCATTTTAAGAGGTTGAATTCCTTACCACCTGGTGGGGTAAGTTTTGTGCATATTGGGTTGATTTCTTCAGAGCTCGAAAGGGGACGAGTTGCCTTCCCTAATGTCGGTCAAGTTCACTTCCTTCTGTTGTTGTGTGGCTGAGCAAGAAAAGAATCACATATTCAACCTCCAAATTTGTGATTATAGTGTCAAAGGAAAGGGTGTAGGGTCATTTTGTTTCTCTGGAACTAGGACGAGTTCCTCTATTGTGGAGACCGACACAGATAGTGCATATTATCCTTCTTGAGTGGTTTTGTTTGTGTTATGAGCACCATAATCTTTTCAGCGAACATTCTCAACTGATAGAACAAGTTCAAGAGCATATTTATATCAGATTTACAAGGGCACGAGTTCTTGTTAATGTGGGACATGATCAGTCATGTAGGTACCTATTTAAGTCGCCAGTTTATCAGTCACCTTTAGCTGGAGCATACTCTTGAAGAATATTTATATTTATATAGTTACCGCTCAGAGATGTTCATTGTGTATCAACCTATAACACGCTGGTATTTATTCTCTTACGATTTATCTATCATTGTAGCAAGTGTATATCAATGGAATGTGTTCTCTCATATCCAAATATAAGTTATCCCTTGTGTTATTTACTTTGTATCAACATTATATATGTGTCTCTGAGTTGTTAAAATTAGTTATGATTATTAGGAAGGATTATCATGGCATGCAAAGATCATTGTGCACGTAAATGAAAAAAAATACACCTACAGTACCATGCATACAAATGGTTTGTAGAAATTCTATAGTGATCCAGATTGTATAAACTCAACAAAATTTGTGGAGTTTCCAATGCATTTTGAGAAGGGGATCTTATGCATTCAAGATGGTATCAATATGGTACAACCATATTCTCGCACTGTGGATCCCGTGGATACTTTGACATTGGATGGAATCAGGGGCTAAAAAAGAGCTCATGTCTCTGAAAGATCTGACTCCGACAAGAAATTCCCACATGTGGGACAAGAATTGGTTCTGGATCTAGTAGAACCAAATCCTAGTGCCTAATAGAAATATTCAAAGGCAAAAAAGCAAAACAGAAAAGATTAGCAATAGTTAGCCTTAATTTTGTTATTCCCATTTATAATGTTGTCTAGTTTATACCTTGAGGTTCCTTGTCATTTTATGGACCTCCGTGTTGCTTTCAGCTCACTTGTTGTATTTTCATGTTCAGTCTATGTCTATTTGCATACACTATGTGTGTATACAAAATGTAACCTTGATTTTCATTAATAAAAAATATGGTTTTTTTTATCTGGAAAAAGAAGAAGAAGATATATTTAATGTGGACTCAATTAAAATTAAGGACACACACACACACATATATCAACGCAAATTAATAACATCACAAATAATTTTATATTATATATATAAAGTTACAAAAAAAAGAAAAAAACGCAATATGCATACCATATTAAAATACATTTAAAAAATAATGATTCATATTCCTGATATTTCATAAGGGCGACAAGGGTAGGGTGATAACATATTACCTTGAAGAAAAATGATAAATTTTGTACTCTTGGGGGTTTGAGTTCAACTTCAAACAATCAAGCAGAAGCCTATTATCTATAGTAGGGCCTTGTCCAAACTATATCCTTGAAAACTACCAAAATAATTATAATAGGGGACTCCTCTCTCCTCATCCCTTATTTGCAAAAAAACTCTTCTCCTCGTAATTTAAAATTGAAGGCTATCCTTTTAAGGATACAAGTTTTTCTTCATAAGCTTGGACATTATGAAGCTTTTCATATATGAAAACAAACAATATGAAAGTTGACTTGTTGGAAAATCATGGAGTCATATTAGGAAAGAGAGACCTAGTGGTTAACAATCATAAGCACAAATGTTATATTCTCTAAGGAAATTGAATATTACCATACCCAAATCATTGCAACATGTGGATGAAAAAGCTAGCAGTGTGGTTGTTGGTAATGTTCCTGCACACACTCAATGTGGAATTGGTAGTTCAACTTAGTTAACCCCTCTTATATTCTTGCATTCTCTATCTAGTATATGTGAATAGATGACATTTGATCATGGTGGTTAAATCAAGATTCATGAAGGTTTGCGGTACAAGCTCTATGTAATGAGTCAGGATGACAATCATAGAAGTATTTGCATAGAAATGGATAATTCCTTTCCCTGCAGAAGTGAATATGATCATCAATGTTATACAATGTTAATGAATTTCAAGTGTACCAGAGGTTTCATCTCCCAACCTAATTCGCAGATGAATCTGCCTGGATCCATTCCTAACAGGTGGCTTTAGATAGAGTGTTTCTTGGCTCGTGCTCATTTTCTTGATAGTTGTTTCCATGGTTTGTGTGGTGGGTTATAAATATAAGCCTCTCATTGTCCCTCTTTGTTTCCACCTTGTAATATTCCAAATTAGTAGTTAGCTAATTGGAATATTAATTTTGATTTATTTTGGCATTTCCTAATGTTGGGCAGAAATAAAGTGGGTAGGGGACCCACAACTAATAATTAAGCCAAATAAAGTCTTTTCCTAAAGTCCCTAACGGAAAATTGCGGCTCTAGTGGTGGGGTCGAATTGGCCCTATGTGGCAACGTAGAAGAGACACGAAAAGGACAACGCGGGATTGACTAGAGGAAGGCAGCACGTGATTAGTCAAGGAGAGGCATTGTAGGCCAAGGTGGGACCCAAGGAATACGTTGGGCCTTAATGTATAAAATGAGGAAGGGAAGGCTCATTTGGATTCATTCATTCATTCAACTATTTTATTCTTGTCATTTTGCAGAGCACGCTTGAGCTGGAGAGCCAAGTTTGCAGTGCTGTTTAGCACACGAATTCTTCAAGCGGAGATCTCAACCTATGCCTCGGGGGACTTCGAGTGCCCGCTTAGGAGAGGAGTTCCACCCTTTTGTGATGGAATTTTCTACCAACAACATCAGGAGGAAGCGTAGCCATTTCTGGACTATGCAGAGGAGGAGAAGACCACGTAGTGGAGGACGCAGTGTAGTGAGGAGTTTGAGTCGGGAGGTTGGAGAGAAGGGAATTATCATCAGGAGATTTAAAGGGGAGGCTAGCCACCTCCTACCAAGGTTTATTGTAGAATTCTGGAGACATTTATGAGTAGATTCTTCTAGTGGTTTGACTTTCCCCAGCAGTTCACTGTGTCAAGCCCAAGAGGGCCAATTTCCGAAGTCAAAACTAAGACAAACACTTTCTAGGTTTATCAAGGAGAAGCCGAGATTAATTTGGAAGAATTTTCTGGGTAGAATTAAGAGGGAAAACCAGGATCCCAACTCAGCCAACAATGAGAGGAGTAGGGGAAAATTAGGCAGAAATTCTGAGATCAATATTTGGCAAAATCCTTTGTGGGTTATTGTGGTTTTCTTGAGCAGAGATCGTGGTTACAAGCCTGGAATTGTAAGAGCATTATTCCATGCCCTAGCAGAAAATATAGTGGAGCAACAATAATATTTCTGGGCTAGACGACACAGAGACAGAGCCACTTCCAACAAGAGGTTTAGCTTGGGTTTAAGTTGTGCTTTAGCCTGCTTTCAGCATGCCCAGGTGCAAGATTTCCAGCACCACTATTTTACTCGTTCCATCCAATTTAATAAAATGGCTCAGCAATTGTTTTTGGCTCCTATTTACATTTCTTGACGATGTATTTTCTGTTATCGTAGTTTTTAGTCTATTTGCACTTTTATTACTGTTAATCCCAATTTGGGATATTACACACCTTTTTGTGCCCTTTTCTCCGCTCTTATATCAATTTTATAAAGCTTTTCCCCTATGTCTAGGCTCGGTTCAAGCTCTCAGTCACTAGTGTAGTACTAAAGGAATCTCGAGGAATTCCTCCATGAGAGTTCTCCCATTCTATGCTAAATTGTTGAAGTTTGTTGCAAAGATGCAATGTGATAATGAAGGCATGAATAGTTGAAAATGGAAACAAGAAAAAGGCTTCTAATTTAATTTTCCTTAATTAAATTAGAAGGAAATTGTAATTCCCCATCACGTGACAACTTGTACGAGTGAACTAAGTCAGGAAGACTTAGTTAGTTCAGTTAATTCGAGTTGAGGGTCAAACTAGAGGCATGTAGAGTGTATCCTACTTTTGAGGAGCCCAAGTTGAGTTTATTTTGAGTTGTAATTAAGTAACTTAATTTATTTGAGTTGTAATTAATTAACTTAATTTATTTGAGTTAAAATTAGTTTAACTAGTTCTAACCAATGGAGGAACTAGTGAGAGTCAAGTGAATTACATTAGTTTAATTAAAATGCAGTTATAAATCAAATAATTGATATTTCACTCATAAATAACTCATGCATGTCAGTTATGAGGAAGATAAAGTTGAGATTGGAGTTAAAGGGAAGTGTGCTATCATTTGTATAATCAGACAATTGTAGAGGTGGTGCATGGTGTCAAAGCAAGAGCCTTGATGTATTGTGCAATCATTATTCGGGAATTTCCTTGTTAATAGGGGCCTAATTACCCAAGAAACTGTGCAAGGAAATAGGGATTCCTTAGGCCAAGAATTTGGTTAAGTATTGAGCCAAGCTTGCCTAGGAACCATTGAGACAGATAAAGATAGTGGAGAGGTTTCTTAGCTTGAAGAAAAGCATTGTAATCTTCCCATATTCTTTGACTTATGTAATATATAGACAGCGGGGTTTTTAGCTAAGACTTCCCTCAAATAAATCTTTGTGTTGTGCGATTTAAATTATTTCTCTTTCTTGTTCATGTAATTTTGCGATCATAATTGGTTTTCGCAATTTGTACAGTAGATTCAAGTATTTTGATTTAGCATGTTACAAATATTAGTTTGAATCTACGTGGATTTTCTACATGAATTATATCATTTTAAGTCTCCAAATTCACAATTATTATCTAACCTCCTCCCTCACAATAGCTATGGAGTTGCTCATTTATCAAACATCTCAAAATTGAAGATGAACTTGTATACATTAGAGCTTATATAGAGGAATTAACTTTGCACCTTACCAGGAAAGACATGGACCCTCCCTTTTTAGTCAACTCAGTGAATGTAGAGAACCCAAAGCTCCCTGCCCTCGAATAGCTAACAAAGGATGAGAATAAGCAAGAGGAAAATAAGGATTCCATAGTAGTAGGCCCCAAGAAATAGCTTGGTACCCAACGAGGTGTAAATTTTATTTTTATTAGAAAATTACTCGAGGATTTATACTTATAGAATTGTGGATAATTTTGAATTATATAAAAAATAAGACGTACAATTTTGGCTCTCATGGTCTGTAGAAAACCCACGTGCTCAACCTCTAAGGCTCATTTTTGCTTTGTGATGTACTACTAATATATTGTTGCATGCCTTATGTATATTTTTTATATTAAATATTAGAGTTAAATTGAAAAAAAACAAAGATATTTCAAAACATATAAGAAATAAACATTTTAAAACTTGGTAAATTTAATTAATAAACATATAAAAACTTGCTACTTAAAGTACTCTCTCTCTCTCTTGATATATATATATATATATAAGAGTGAGATAGAGAGTGCATATCATACTAAAAATTTAAATTAACCCCAGATTAATTACCCTTACCCAAACTTATAATCATATTCTTAAGCATAATGCATCCCCCCTCCAAAACAAATGTCTAACACTTATGTTGAAAATTTGTCCATGATTGTTGCTATCTAAGTGGTGACTTAATGTTCATTCTTGTCCATTTTGGTTGTAGTTGTAAAGATTGAAGATTTTCTACGAGGTATATATTACCTTGTGATTTAAACAAAAAAAATTGGTGTAATGACTCATTTCGATTTATAAGCAAGATAATATTAGCATGTATATGACGTATGCATATGGTAGCTACATATGCATACATCGCATACACCGCACTAGTATACATACCTACTAGTATTGAGAATAGCTAATTAGATTAATAAGTCGATTATGAAAATAGATCCTTAACTACCTTGATATAATAAATATGTCAAGTGAGATCTTTACTAAATATTGGGGTAATATCTGAGTTAGGGTAACGAATTGAATATCGTAATTCATTTATATCTCGCCGGGATATAATGAAATATCAAGCTAGATACTTAACACATATACCACTCTTATATATGTATGCAGGGTAAAGCATTGATCAAGAAAAATATAATTAAATACAAATTATATTTAAGTGAACAAATAAAGTAATAATATAATTTAATTATAATTATAATGTTAATTTAATTAATTTAAAAACAAAATATAATAAATTAAACTTAAAGTAATTAAACAAAATAATATCTACATATATGACTT